>CM068481.1:18280000-19505000 GCA_034769265.1 Remorina albescens | reverse complement strand
TGAGGAGCCGATTGGTGAAAGAGTTTACTTCGTGATGAAGGTGACACTATTTGTTGACCAAATGTTGGACTTTATGTTGGCTGTTGATTTTATTTGAATGTACATTTTGTACAATGTCATCAGGGGTCATTTACAAGTTTTCCTTTTTTAGACCATTTTAGTAACTTTTTTTAAAAACCAGCAACAAATCCAGCAACTTTCTGGACAAATGTTTGCTACGTTCCAAGAAAGTTGCCAGTGCTGCTCTTTAAGTGAAAAGCAAACCCCTCTCTATTTCTCTGTTCAGAGAGTGGCATGGAGGAGAAACAGCAGTTTGTTACCCACATGAAAGCCAAACACAGTCATTAACTTTTGTTTGTGATTTTTGTCAGAAGACTTCAGGGTTACAGAATCAGGATTTTGGCAGTGCAGTGGAACAACTATGGGAATAGTTTGGATAGAAATGCAGCATAACATATAGTCTTAACTGGGCAGATTTAACTCATCTTTTCCATTTTCTGACAAGCACAGAAAAGTGTGTAAATGAGAACAGCGGTAATGGGAATTGAGCAATGCAAAAAAAACATATACATATATATCCATCCATTATTTACTTTACATTGGCTGAGGGCAGGGTACACCCTGGACAGGTTGCCAGTCTATCACAGGGCCAACATACAGAAGCAAACAACCATCCATTCTCATGCCTATTAGCAATGTAGAGTCACCAATTAACATAGACCTGGATGCTTTTGGAAACAGTTAAAGGTCTGAAACCAGCTCACACAAGGCAAATTGCAAAAATTATGTGAAACTTTTCATTGAAGGTAGCTGTTTTCCTCTAGTTTCAACTACACCCTCAATTTTGCACATTGACCACAGTTCAGCCTTTACAGAGGTAGGTTAGTTTAAAGGATAAAAGTTTAAAATATTTTAATTATTCTTATGATTTTCTTTTCTTTTTTGGTATTTTTGAGTATTTGGTCAGTGATTAGGCCTTTAAAATGACCAGAGAGAGAATAGATTAAGTTGGCTGATCATAAACACAAACACATCAGTTTTCTGCCGTATAAGGCAGTGAAAAGCAGTAAATCCCTTAAACTTGATATGGATCATTTCTTGGCAATAAATAAAAAAAGACTTATTAATTATCAAAAAGGCTGTTTTCTTCCAATCAACTAATGAATGACTTGATTAATTGCTTAAATTAAGTGTTTCAGCCCTGTTATGTTTTACTGCATGTAATACATTCAAGCGTGATATTTGGGAAACGGGTTCTGAAAGGGAATTCATGAAGGAGGCCAGGCAGGGAGATGAAAATCCTTTGTGTTTTAACAGTCAGGAACGTATGAGCCACACAAGTTTCACACGGCACCACAGACATGCTGTCTACTCATGTATTAATCATCATTAGGCCAAGATGAACCACACAGCCTTTATGTGTGCATGTTTAGGGTTTTCACATTGCATTTGAATAGACAGAATTCTAGTAAACTTAATCACTCTGCTGGCGTAACTATTTTTGGTCTTTAATTGTGTGTGTGCCTGCGGTGGATCAGTAAAGCGTTTTCACTTTGGCACACAGATGCAGACAACTAGTCTCCTCCCAAGGCTGCAAGCCCAGTATGGGTCCAGTCTGTGTACAGCTAGATTACAGAGTGGACTGATGGTACATGAGCCAAGACAACCCAGGACTTCAGCGTAGCAGCCCTGTTGTGGGCCTCAAATTGCATAGGAGAACCAGGGGCCACCTTCATGTTAGACCTAGCTATACCCACAGGCCACATCTAAATGTGCTTTCTATTTGGGAACCACCAGCAAACCCTCAGCCCATTTACTTAGTTTAGAAGAAAGCTTCAGTCTTTGCTGTGTGGTATTGTTGAAGGGTGCCAATTTAGACCATACATGTAATTCCACGTGAGTACATGTTTCTGTGTTTACAAGGGAGAGTGAACAGAGCCAGGGTGGCCACAAGGTCTAACCAAGTCCAGGATGTAATGGACTGTGTCTGAGTGGAGTAAGTTTAAGAAGAGTCTTGAGGTCACATACACTGTCTCATAGAAATGCTGCAGCCAACACTGCCTTTACTTATCACTCAGCCATGAAGAGTATTACAGACAAACATAGTACGAAAGAATCTAAGCCTGCACAAGTGTACGTCACAGCGCTCAGATCGGGCTAGTTGCAGTGCTGAAATACTTTAATCCCAAAGCCTCTCCTGCACTAGCCATAAATCCCCATCTCTTTTGCATTGGGAAGGATTTTGAAAGGCATAGGTGGACATTTCCAAAAGTCTAGCTTCAAATTAGGCTAGAAATTTAGCACTAACTATAAAAAAATCTATGTTTTTTTTTCTTTTGGATTGATAATAGCCTCTAGAATTGGTTCACCAACCTTTTTCTGTCCTGCTCCTGTAGCGTAATAAGGCAATTGCTCCTGTGAGCAAAAGCCTTGTGGCTCCTCTCTTGATCTTCAAGCCTGAGTAGAATGCCACTGTGAAAGTGGGACACCTTTACAAGCTGTTCCAGCATCATTTTAGATGAACGCCTTTGGGCTTCTATCACATCGTTAAGCTGAGGGGGAAAAAGGGGAAACAAATCAGTGGAGTGTGAAGAAGATGGCAGTGTACCTTGACCAAGGGAAGTTTTACTCAGGGTGAGGACAAAGTGTCATCATTGTCTGTAAATCTGTAAAGTGAAGTTTACAGTAGTGTTATGTAATCATTGGTACCAATACAATACTGATACATGGTGCAAAATGCAATAACAAGAGAAATTGGTCAATTGCCCCACAGTGGCACAGCTTCTTCACTGCATACCACAGTGGCTGAATCCTAGCTGTAGCAACACTGGTTTGCTGCAAGTCGTACTTGGTGTGTTGAAAAGTTTACCCTAAATTGCGGAGTTTAAATATTGATCTTTAAATATGAAAATCAATCCAAAATCAGACACATTAAGGATTATGAATTAAGCTGTACACCATTATCTTTTGAGCTACCAAAGTGTAAACTGCAGCTGGAGATCAGTTTTCATTTAAATGATTCATTCATTATGATCACCAAACTGACAGTGAGGTTTGGAAATTAGTAGAAAAATAAGAAGAAAATGTTGGTTCAGTTCACCAATGCATTAACAATGCAAAAGAATAGATCTAAGGCATGTTAACACCTGTAGTGCAATATAACAAATGTGTGCAATGATGCAAGAGTATTAGATGCTCTTTTCATCAGACAGTAATGCATTCATCTCATTAAATTTGATCTTCTCTCCATATGGTGTCTGACACACAACAGGGATGTCTTTTTTTTGGTCTAGGTACCTTAGCAATTGGTTTTTTGTACACATCCTGCAGGTGGTCCCACTGGGCCTGTAGGGAGTCTCTCTGGAGCGCTCGAAGCACCGTCTTTGGTCTGCTGAAACCATAGTGGGCCCCCAGTAGAGCCAAGTTTGTTGTCTCTGATTTCATCACAGTAATTACCTCATCTCTGGCCTAGCATGACAAACATTGCATTGTGAATATTAAGGCAGCAGCTGTTTCAATCACAATGTCAATTTATGCTTTTTAAGATTCACATGAGTGTTTGGGAACAATTCATCCTACTTGTAGTTCTCCCTCCAGGATACTGAGCAGAAACAGCAGGTCATCATGGGACAGTTTATCTCTTGTGTACCTGTCCCTCCAACTCTCCCTCTTGTCTCGCATGTTGTCCCAGCAGATAGTGATTTTAGGGTGCTGGTCGAGGTGCAGGAAAGGCTCTGTGTTTCAACCTGTTGCTGCTGTCACCAAAGGGACTGCGTGTCTTAAAGCTCACCTAGGAGGAACAGGAAACAAAAAATGACTGGAGATGATATTAGAACATTTTACCATGTTAAAGGTTCCTCAGGTTAAACAAGGTCATGTATCATGTCCTTACAATACAAATGGTTCTGTGGCTTTAATAAGCAATGGTTGATGCAGATTATATAAACCTTTCTGGCGTAATCCAAAATCAGAAGGCCTCTTGTCATAGCACTTGGTGTTACTGAAAGAGATAAGTCTGCGCCTGGCATTACTTTGTATGAGCCTTATGTCATCTCACAGGCTTAGCACAGTTACAGCAATCACTGTCAGGTTGGCAGACAAAAGGACCAAAGGCTGCCAAAAAGTAGGATGTTGTTTACTGACCACATAAGGTCTAAATACGAATGGGTGGTGTGTGTTTGTGTGTGTGTTTGTCTGTGTGTGCCTGTGTGAAGCAAATCACATCAGCTGGAGAGTGTTAGCTAACCAGCTCTCTCTGACTTAATGTTTGCATCGCAGATTTGGAGAAGGGCAGCAAGCGGGTTCTTATTAGTGAAAGATGATATCATCTCTTTTCTTCAGTCCCGCTTTTCAAGTCCAAACACTCACGGAAGCCAGGAACCACCTCTTATTCCCTGGTTGTTGGTCAAGTTTCTTTGGAGAAATTACTGAACATCCTTGTGTTTTCTTGTCTTGTGAAAATTGAGTAAAGCAATTCGATTATTTTTTTTTTAAACATCCAGGGGTTGTTTTACTGAAATAGTTTTTAGACTTTAAGATCTCTGACTTTTTACTGCTTCTTGTTAGAAATTCTGTTTCTCAACAGGAAAGCAGAGACCTTGTGTATCTCTCGCGATCATCGAGGCCTGAGAAAAGCCTTGAGATTCTGTAAACAAGACGAACACTGGTACGTAAAGGATAAACATTGTGCAAGAAAAACAGACCAAACAGACAGCAAGCCTTTTAGCTGATTGTAGCCAGTAACATCTTTGGGATATTGAATCCTTCTGAGAGTGTTGGTTTACTTACTGGAAAGCGTCTGTGTCAAAGTATTTTTTTTCTTGGCTTGTGTGTGGAAAAAAAGAGTGTGATGTTCTCAAACGCTCTCCACTCCTCTTTATGCCCTTACACTATCAATCAGGAAGACAGATGAAGCTGTCTTGGCTGTCTTTGTGTTCCTTTGACCCACTTGTTTGCAGCAACAGGAACGAATGATGGAAGCTCTCAACACAATTTTGAAAGAGTTTTCAATAGGTCCCTTTTAAACGTTCAAACTTTCTGTAAGCAGGACTCGTATTTTTAAACTGAGTACCCACAACACACCAGACACACTTTTACACTACATAAACTCAAGCTGTTGCACTGTGTTTATGTTCTTTGTCAACAGGCCCAAGAAAGGAAATGTTTGAGCCTTATCAGTCAGCTGGAGTAGGTTTAGCCCAAGGTTAGTACAGATCAAAATGAAGACATGTAGGAAGGATGTAAGTTGGTGATATCTGGCACATATTTTCGGTAGTAGCTTGGGGTCTGTTTTCCTTGGACACAAATGTGTATACATTTCTTTACTCTACCCGTTTGGCAGTGCTGTTAATGTGAGTGGTGGAGCCAGGACACGCGCCGCTGTTTCTTTGCCCTTAGCCTTCAATTGACTAATGTTGATGGGGTCTGACTCCCTGGAAACACACAGCTGACATGACTCAGACTGTTCTGTCTTTGGTGTGCTCACATTGTCTAGACAAACACATGCAAATGCATACTGATGTCTAAGCCCACTCCCACACAATGCCAAACATGTGAAAATACCTTTTAAATTCTGGCTCTGAGCCAGTCATTCTTATAGTGGTTGCCAGGGTTGTCCCACAGAGGATGGTCAGCTGGCTGGGTGGAACACATGTGGTAGGTCGCCTCTGTTTATTTACCTAAACACCACCCAGGGCAGTGTCCCTTTTTCCTGCCTGTCCACTGAAAAGGGCACTGGCTGTTCTCCAAGTAAACTTTGAACACTTGTGAAAAATATTTGGGTTTCTCCCAAACCAATACCTCTACACATACAGACAGGCGAGATTCAATTATAATTCAACAGTAAAGTTTAAAATGGTAGAGGGAGTTGTTACACCTGTTTCTTCACACTGTCAAACCGGCTCTGTAATCAGTTGAGCTTTGTAACCTGTATTGCAGTTTTTATTAGCCATGTCTGTAAACTTTTCAGATTGTCTAGCTTGAGGGTCTAAAAAATACACTGGACCTCATGAGGCTTCCCATGTGAGATTTTATTGCTTTAAATTTACTGTAGAGGGTATCCTCTTTTTTTCAGAATTTTATTTATAGGTTTTAAGGATAATATTTTTTTAGTTTGATGATTTCTTTTATTTAGTCAATTAAAGGTACATTGTTGACAACTATGGAAGGGGACTGTTCAGTAAATTTTCTTCAGCATCAATAATAACAACTGATCTCAAGAGTCACATAAGTGATGTGTCTGGCAGATTTAGCTGTCACTCATAAGTGTTTTTGCTGTTTGATACAGCAAGAAAAAGAGTTTGATTCTCCTTTACTATTAGCTACTCTAAAAATGTCTCTTTTAATGCAATGTAATCTTTTCTGAATTAAGGCTTCTAGGAAAGTGTTTTAGGTAGTGAGTGACATCCAGGCTTTGCAATCACAGTGAAAAACCAGTCATAATCCTTCTTGAACAGTCAAAACAGGCTTTGCCCCTGCTAGCTGCTGATCACAACCTGAAGGTGAGAATTTAATTGCAGAACTAAAAGCAATGTCCGGTTAATTTGATTAAAAGAGTGGAATCTAGTCTATTAGTATCAAACATGCACACGTGTGAGAACAGGTGACATGATTAGGCTCTTGCCAGCGGTTTCATGCTGTTGCGCTGACAGATGGTTTGTGTTAGTAACATGCAAAGTAATATGTGGAGACAAAATGAGAGCAGACGATGACTTCTAGCAGTAAGAAACAGTTTTTTTGTTTTTGTTTTTTCTTTTACATTTAGCTCAGTATCAATGTTTACTGCCTCATCAGCAACCAAACACCCTCTCTTCTCAAGTAATAGTCTCATTTATTTAAATGGTTAAACTATTTGTGGCATTTGTAACGTGATCATACCTCTGCCATGAACTTAATTGGAAAATCATGTGATGCATGTTTTAAGAAGCTGATCTGAGAGACCTAAGTTCAGGGAGCCATATATAGGAGGCACAGAGGAGTATTGCTAATCTTTGGCTGAGTTCAATGGTTTCAGAAAAAAATGCAGCATTTTTTTCACCCTGAACACCCCCCCCCACCCCTTAGGAGCAGACAACCTGGCTCCTGGCCCCCAGTAAATTTATGTTAGAGCCCCATACCCTAGCTATTTATTCCCAGCTGGCAGGTCATATCCACTTTATATCCACCTGTCATGGGAGGCTGGCTCTGTCTGTGCCCTGGAGTCATCTCCAGCCTCCAGTTTCCGGGGTCAAGTTGGCACAGCACTCTGTAATTCACATTCTGTATGGCTGATGTATGTATTGGCAGGAGCACAGTACTGCAGGCATGATTGCTAAGAGCGTTCTAACAGAAAAATTATACACTTAGCAAGCCAGCCAGAGAGAGCGGGAATGTTGAACTGCCTATAAATTTTTTTTGTCACCAGCAATGCCGCTGTTGTACTTTATGATTATGAGCGTGGTCAAACTGCACATTGCTAAGTGATTGATGACTTTAGCATAAAAAGAGGGAACGTTAGATGAAACAACCACCTTCATTCCAAGTGTTATAATCACTATCCCTAATGACTCTCTGTTCTCCGCTTCAACTGTTAGACAATTGAATTTTCATGGCTTGGGATTTTACCGTTGTTTAGACCAGCTCGTCAACTTGGCTCGGTTTTGGCTCAGCACTTTGACTTTTTTGAGGCAGTAGAATTCATATTGCACCAGTCCAACTTCTCTCCCCTAAAATAAACAGTTTAGTTTAACCATTATTATTGAATTCTCAAAAGATATGTTGGATATCTTTAATTCCACATGCCTAGTCTTTGACTTTAAACAGCTTTTTTCCCCTTAAATCTTTCCTTTTCATTATTGTGCCAGGTTTTTTTTTTTTTGATGAATGAGTTTGGTTTCCATTACCCTTTTTATTGCCAATGATAAGTTTCAAGCATCTTAAGTGACAGTGCTCCTGCCATCTGTGCTGCTTGAAGTGCCCAAGGCTTTCAGGACTGCTGAATGTTGGGTTTAGGGTTGATGAAAGAGTGGAAATGTTTTCTTATGATATGAACCTTTGATTCCACTTGGAATTAAATATTTTCCCAGTCGCAAGATCTGTGAGGTAACAGCACACATTAGTGCCATCACATGCTGCAACACAACTGTGAGGCCTTAAGTTTGTCTTTGAAGTCTAGATAATGGCGCTGTTGGATGGACTGGATCGGGGGTCGGCAACTTTCAAGATTAAAAGAGCCATTTGGGTGTGGTTCCCACCAAATAAAACCTACCTGGAGCCACAAAGCCTACCTTAGTTTACTGGGGGCCGAGAACTCAAAATAAGTCACCAGCCTGTCTGCAACAGGTGACGCAAACAAGGTGGGACACATATTTTGATCGACAAAATATTTAAAAAACGTTTTATTTCGATGTTACAAGATCACCTAAATCTCGAGAATCATAACTAATACATTGGGGGAAAAAAAACTAAGTAGAATAAATTTAATTTAAATTAAATAGCTTTTATTTATTCACATTAATTTCTCAAAGCCACAGGGAGCCACAGAAGAGGGATGAAAGAACTACGGGTTGCCGACCCCTGGACTAGATGGTAAAATGAAATAGCAAGTGCGAGCTAAAAGGTTTTATTAGGATGAGGTAAGAGTGTTGTGCTGTGGTTTTATATAGCTGGCATTAATTAAAACAAAATAATTAAGTTTTAATCATGACTGAGCTGAAATTAGCCATATCATTTTAATTACTGTTTTCTTTTAGTTTATTTTCCAAATTAATGTATTCGGTTATTTGTGTTGTATGGCCTTGTCTACTAAATGGATTCTAAATGGATCCAAAAGTAACCATAGTTATGGAAGGCAAAACAACAACCAACAAAGTAGTCTGTGATGTAATGAAATATGGTTTACATTGTTGTGCTCTGACGTAAACTGTGTCCTTGAGGGGTTACTTTGTTCACCAGGACTCTGTGGCAGGAGATGCCTTGCTGAGTAATGAAGATGTGAAATTCTGCCATTTGCTGTTGATTTTGTGTGCACTGGTGTCTGTGGAGGCACTCACACTTTTCACATAAACACATCAGGCACTAGATTCCATGTGTATTAGATCAGTCTTGTGTTGATGACTGATAGAGAATAAAAGAGGAGAGTAGTTTCACTAATATTATCCATGTGATAATTAACACTGGGGGATTTAGAAAAGAACATGGGATAGAGGGAAAGATGAAAGTTTAAGGTTGGATCTTTACATGAAAAGGAAAGCATGCAGGAGACAGAGCCGTAATGCCAAAATGGTGCCAAAACCTAATCATTTAAGCAAAATTTTGGCAGCCCTAATTAGTATTGCTCTACAAAAATATCCACATTACCTAAGTTACGACACGCCAACAAGGTGAAGAAAAAGGTATCCTTGTTTTTTCTTTGTTAAAGGTTAAAAGCTTTGAGTTATTTTAGTAACCTTGTGTCTCTGGTTAGTGCCTCCTGTGCAACATCATCAGGATCCTGTCACATCGTGCTAGACAGGATTGGCCTTAACTGAAACACATGAATGTCAACGTGCCCCTGTTTAAATTGAAGGATTATACCACACAGATCAGTCGATCAAAAGACCAAAAAATTAAGGCTGTAACTGAGATGAGGAAATATTTATAGTTGTTTTTTTTTTTTTTTTTGATGATAACATGAAATATAGGGAATGGCTAAACTATTCGTGGCCTTAAAGGATTTTAAATTGTATAATAAATGGGAAGATAATGAAACAGGGCTCTCCCAGGTCTATGCCTGAAATAAGAGATTTGACCTTGGCTATATTTCTCAAATGTTAAAAACATGAGGAAACATGACCAACTTTCTTTACATGGGGGTAAAGAACACAAATCCTGTTCAGGAATTGCATCGAGATCTCACCTGAGGTCTTAACATGATCTGCTAGTTCTTATGAGACTAAATTCCTTGGAGGATGACATTAGAGGTTAGGTCATAGATAATTTAATAAACCAGACACACAGTGGAGGATCATCTAAGACACGACAATGCTCACACATACCCAAACATTTTGGATATGCATGCACAAATTCAAAGTCTCTTTAATATTCAGCCAGCACTTTCAGTCATGCAAAACAATTAATGGGAGAATTCAAATAGGGACTGTCCTTGAATCAGACTTGGTTCAACTAAGGTGAACTAGAAGTTCCTGGCTTACAACCAGGATGCTGTAAAACACCTGCTGTTTGAAGGTAATAAATGTCAGATTGTGTTTCATAAAGATGCTAATTAGTATCTGTAGCGTTTTCCTTCCATTGTTTCGGAGCAATTAAAAGTATTTGGATTTAGCATTCAGATTTGATGAGTTAATAGGGATTGAGTCTCATGGTGTGTCCTGGTTTGTGTATCCAAAATATGATTGTCTCCAGCAGGTCATCAGTGATGGTCTTAACGTATCTTACTGTGAATCCAATGCTCCTCCTGCTGGTGATAGTCAATCTGTGCATTTTGTAATGTCTAAGCTATGAGCAGTATTGCCAAAAGGTGAAATGTCCTAACCAAGACTAACAAGAGCAAGAAGGGCCAAAAACCAACTACCAAAAGTAAAAAGGTTAGGGCAGTGGTCTGTATCAGTGAGTGCTGTAAGACAGCTGAATTTGTAGCCAGACACTGATACTCTGCACCACCTTTCCTCCAGTCATTCCACTATAGCCCACTTGTTAATTTTGTGCATGCAGCCTAAGGTCCCCATTGATTTAACAATAACAAATGCTCAAATTGTGATTTAAAAGGAGCTGCAGGCCTCCAAAGCCAGTAACTGCTACACCCACTCACTCACCCACCCAGACTCTTCCCAGGATCAGCCAGTAGTTCATGTCTTGAGATGACTTATTGATTGTTCAAACAAGCAAAAAGCATATTGTTTTACTATAGAACATGGTATATAACAGGACATATTGGGTTTACAGGAGGATAAAGGATGTAGTTGTTTTTTTCTTATTCCACTGTACATCCAAAAATTGCATCTAGAATTAGACTAATAGTCTCAACTGCTGTGTCGATTTAAAGCTTTTCTGAGTCACAGTCAACGACGCTTTTAGCAGATATGTGGGCAATTTGCCAGTTTACATGAGCGAGCGCATCAACCCTGAAAACTAAGAACCAAATCTGGGTGTCTTTTGTTTGAAACTGAAAACATTCATCATTTCCTGGCATCAGTCGCTAAACCCTCATTACATCCAGTCTCCACCATTGACCATCCATTTAAAAGCAATCACCTCTATTGATCAGCCATTTCAGATGAGCAGACAGCTCCAATTTTCTGCATTTGATCCCTCTCTGCAGCTTTTGAGTTTCATTGATCTCTGGCTATCTGAGCTGTAAGATCACTGCCTCTTCCTCCGCCAGCCTCCCCCATCTGCATCAGCTGTCGGATGGACGTTATGTAGGATAAAGGTGAGGGGACGCTGAAGATACTGTCTTGTGGCTATTCTATAATCCATGTGGAGGTATTGATCTGGTGTTGTGTGGGTTAACTTAGAAAACAGGCTGCAGCAGGTACACAAATTACACTGTTTGTATAATGTGGTACCTGTATTATATTGCTGTCTTGACATCCTCATGTTACAAGGGATGATGGCTATAAAATAGAGGGACACATATGCAATAACCTTCACCATGCACCAGTCTAATTGTCTAATGTAAGTTTTCAAACTAATAACCCTTAACACTTTACCCAGACATTTGTCAGTTGTCACCTGTCATATGTAAGGTACATTGGGCTATTTTACTCCATCAGTGATGTACTGACCCCTCAGATCTACAAGCCCTTAAACACTTCAAATCTAATTTATTTATACAGTGCCAAATCATAACGGAGTTGTATTTTACATAGAACAGGTCTAGACCAAACTCTTTATTGTGTTATTACTATCAATCAAATGTAGGCAAATCATCCTTGGCTCAGATCAGATGTTCATCATCTGTGTTTCTCACTGCGCATTTTTGAGCCTTTAATAAGTCAGGTGCTAATTACAAACAGATCGCTTATGCAGATTGCTGCAATTTACATAAATAATGCCCCCAAGCCTCTGTAAATGTAGGGCTTCCTTAATAAATGTTGTTTTGACAGCACTTACAATGATGAAGGAAATTACAGGTAATTATTTGTCCATTACTCATGATCTGAGTGACCTCATTGTAACTGTGTTCTTTTAAGTGAAGCACGCCCTCCTAAAGTAAATAAATTCTTATAATCAAATGATCAGACAGAAATTATGTGTCAGATATACCTGAAATATTTCTTTTGGTGTTGGAGACAACAAATAAGTGACCAAAGTCACATTTTTTCCAGAACGAACAACCATTATCTACCTACCTACCCTCATGTCCTCTGTACTTAGTGATATTAATTTAGTAGTTATTTCACTCACATCTTCATTACTTCTTGTGTGGATGTTGTTGCTGTGCATATTTTTTTTGGTATTAATCTATTTAAAATATTTGCTTCCACTCTGTAACGTTGTGTAGAGTGGCTATAAATGAACATAACAATGAATGTTAAGGCTGTTTTGTACCAATGTTGGGGGGAAAAAACATTCTGATGCTGTACAACCTTTGTCCGTCTAAATTGTTGACACATCTGTGTGAACATATGTCCTTTCATTGTTCAAGTGTATTGGCAGACTGAATAAATTATCCAGATGGTTGACTTCCCCACATAACACCATACCCCATACCCCCCCCCCCCACCACCAACACAGTGGTTCCTTGACCACTGTGTTGGGGTTTTTGTACCATGAGTGACCCTAGAAATGTGTTTTTGAAGCCTAATGTCAGAGTGGTTGCCCTGTCAGCACCTTCTGGTCCTATAACACAGAACAGCAGAGGCAGGTGATTGCATTTTCTGTTGTCAATTCAAACACATATACATTATGACTGTGGATGAGGCAGTTCACATTGAGGCAAAGGAATTGCCACCATCATTTATCCCTTTATACTTATATACATAAAGATCAGTACCATGCCATTTTAAAGCCACAGCTTTGTTTTTGTTTTTTGTTTTGTTTTTTTAGTAAATACATCTAAAGACAGATTCAGGTGGCCAATACTGGTACCTAGGTGGGGGAGTATCTTACCTGGTTTGAGGGGGGGTGGACTGCTGAATTCCTCTTTTATTAGGGTCCAAACATGAAATCTTCCTCTCCGGTTATTTGTCTTTCTTTTGTCCTCTCCTCCTTGATCCTTGACACCAGTTTATCTTTACTATCTTTAGGAGGTATCTTTACCCCCTAAAAGTCCACAATAAAAAAACAAGAAAGGAACAGGAAGCAGAAGAAAGAGAGAGAGGGAATGGTTGGCTTGGCCCATCAATATTGAGGCTGGTCTTCCGGCAGAGGAGGTGCACGCCTGGACAGATGGCTGTAACAAATAAGGGAGAGGTCTTTCAGTGAAGTATGAAGCTGAAAAGGGGAGTGGTCATGACGTGATTGAGCAAAAAAGACTTCTGAGTGAGAATGAATCGACTAAGATCCGACCCATCCATCTGTCTCAGTGTCTTCTCTCGTACGGTTCTTGAGTCTAATGGCCTGGTTGAAGAAAAGGACATAATAGAAAGGTTTGATAATGAAAAACTAATGAATTGAGGAACCAGAGCAAAAAATTTGAGATCAGATGGAACTGTTCAAATATTGTTGGTCACTGTTATTCAGAACGCTGAGAGACTTCATAGCTAAACTGACCGAGTGTTGCATGAATATATGCTTTGAAGCATTGGTGAGCCCCCTCCCCTCATACTTGGACTAAAACTAGATGTAAGACAGCTGATATTGGTAATTAATATTGAAATGTATCTGCATGTAATGCTCAGCAGTTAGTTTTGTTGTCCATTTCTTGTCACCAAATGGGTGATATCCTGATGTTGTGGTGGCAAATAACAAATATCCTTATTACTTGTGGGTCATTTTATTGTTTTCTCAGTTAATTGACTCATATTTTTTCTATAAATTAAAAGAAATCTGTGAAAAATGACCGGCCCATTGTCCCACAGTCCCACAGGAAGAACTATAAATTAAAAGTACCAACAATTTGAAAGTGCATATCCAGAACTCCAATAAAAGCTGCAGATTTATTGAACTGTTTCTGGCATCTGGTTTTAAAGATAAAATATTTTGGACAACATGTCTTCTATACTAAAGAGTCTGAGCATGACATCATAGCATTAGGAGAGGTACACAGTGAGAAGTGGTAGCAACAGAGAGGCTAAATATAACCAGATGCTTTGTTCGAGGTCTGCTGCATTGTTGTTATCTCAAGTAGCGTTTGTGTATTTCTGCTGTTCTGTGGTGACTAAAATGTCGACTGGTGACACAGTCAGACACATAATGTATACATGCCTAACCTCTGTTACAGCAGTGAAATGGTGGAAAGTGATTCTTACCCCAGAAGTTTATACTTTATCTGTTTCCAAGATGGCATCATGGTTAGGTATGATTGTTCGTTGGAAAATCTGATTTTTAGGTGATGCAAAATAATTTTTTTACCCTTGCACTGACACCAGTAACAGCTTAGCTCCATAAATCCCGATAGATAAATGACATTTATTTCTCTTTTTTTTTCCAGATGCATCTGAGTCAGAGAAGGAAGACCAAGAGAAACAACCAACAGAAAAAACAAACACAAAGACGAAACCAGAGAGGAAGAGGAAGGCGATAGCAGAGAGAACAGTTAAAACCAAGAAGAAGAAAAAGAGTTTGCAGGTATTTTAAAGTTATGCCATTTTTATGGTGTACCTGTTTATCCTGTAGGTTTCTATAGTTTATTTACAGCACATCATCTTCACAACAACTGGGGAAGAGTCATAATACAAAGCTGGACTCTTATACAACTCCCAGTTTTGAGAAGTAATTTATGTGAATTACTGAAAGTACAAATGAATTTAGGTTTTCAAAAGAAAGGGAAGGCTTTTTTGTTTTATTGTTTTTTATTTGATCATTTCTGAACTATAAATGTTCAGAAATGCTCAACTTATTTGAAAAGCCCAGCATCTCCAATCACCAGTGCAGTCACACATGACCTTTATGTAGCCAACAACAGTGTCAAAGGGAAAATTCTTCAGTCTCATCCTATTTTTTGTGATATTTTGTACAGTTTCACATCACATGTAGTTGAACTCCTTTCTCTGAGTAGCTTTAGTTAAACTAGACCATTAAACTAAACTACCTCTGTCGACTTCTTCCAGTGTAGAGGAATTGGTGGCTTGCAATTCTTTGCTTTCAGAATAGTTTTCCCAACACTGGCCACAAGAGATCATCAGCAAGCTCAGACGTTAATTTACTGAGATATATCTCACTTAGAGTTTGAAGCCTTTTGCTTCTGTAATATATTTCATATCAATTGGTGAAAGGTTGTGCTGTGTACTCAAATCTATCAACATATTTTTTTTAAATCACAACAACATTATATAGCTAGATCAAATACATTTCAGAAAATGCATCAAATTAAGATCAACAAGAGAAACGGTAAATTTAATCAAATTTACAAAGGTCGTGCAGGACTTGTGTTTTTGTGGTGAATTATTTGTTGTCACATTTTGATTTCACCTCCTGTGTAATACAGTACATTGTAGACTGACTGAGTTGAAATGCGTCTAATTTCTCATACAGAAATAGAATCTTTACCTCTGACAAAGACATGCTCCAAACACTGATTTACATGTCTAATATATAAATGCTTTGTCTGAATTGTGTGCTCTGCCTGTACTGACAGACAGAGTGCGTAGTTCCCAAAAAGAAAGAGACGGAGGATGAAAAGTCAGCTAAACCCAAAAAAAGGAGGAAGGTGAGTGAGGTGACACCCAAAGAGAGACAGGAATTATTGTCTGTGAATGTTACAGCAACATTTTGTTTTCCAGAAGAAGACGATTACAGATGTCTTGGCCACCTCTGAGCCAAAACCAGGCTGCCCGGCTGACCTGCAGAACCTGGTCACACAGTATTTCTCAGACAAACGCTCTGTGATCGAGCAGGAGGAGCTCAAATTGCAGGGTGAGTCAGGGCCTGTCCTTTTTCACTTGCAAGTTCAGTCAAAATCTGCTGATCTGTTGATTTACCAAGGTCCCCATCTGCCCTCCTGCATCTTCCAGATTCCTGTTTCCTGTCCAGTAATGACCTGACACACAGCCTGTCTTCTTATCTGAAGCAGGGTGAGTAATGTTTCGAGTCTTAGTTGGGATGAATCCTCTTATCACCTGTTACTCCTGAACACCTGTTTCTTTTTCCTGTTGCCCTCAGTTTGTCCCAAGTGGGCAAAGATTCACAAGCAGCATACAGGAAAGAGCTCAGTGGTTCTGCTCATCGTCTGTAGCTCAGCTCTCCGTACCATCGAGCTCATCAAGTAAGTGACGCAGCTCGAATGTTTGTTTTCTCTTTTAACTTTCAATGAGGCTCGTTTTTTCTCTTCCCAGGCAGTTGACCACTTTCAAGGGCGAAGCCAAAGCAATAAAGCTATTTGCAAAACACATCAAGGTACGCTGGAGGGCAGTTTATCATTATGAAGCATGTGGATTATATGAAATGAGTAGTTTGACCAGAACAGTTCTGTTTGTGTGCACAGATAGAGGAGCAGGTGAAGCTGCTCCAGAAAGGCATCACCCACATTGGAGTAGGGACCCCGGGCAGGATTAGTGCTCTTATTGAGAAAGGTGGGTATAGAAAATAAAGTCCCGCTGTATGACCTCAGAGCTTTAAAGTTCAATTGATCTGTGGGGATAATGGTTTTGTTTTTAATTTTTCTTTTCTTTTTCCTCTAGACGGTTTGAGTTTGCAGGGGCTGAGATACCTGGTTCTGGACTGGAACTGGAGGGACCAGAAGCTCAGAAGGATGGTAGACATTCCTGAGGTGAGCTACTGCCCCCTGCTGGACTGAAAGGATCATTTGTTTGTTTTGACCAAACATGCCACATTAAGATATTTAAAGTTGCATTTGAAATCAAATCAAATCAAATCAAATCAGATTTATTTGTATAGCGCCAAATCATAACAAAGTTATATAGAGCAGGTCTAGACCAAACTCTTTATAAAATTATTTAAAGAGACCCAACAGATCCCCTGATGAGCAAGCACTCGGCGACAGTGGCAAGGAAAAACTTCCTTTAAGAGGCAGAAACCTTGGGCAGAACCAGGCTCGGGGGGGGTGGCCATCTGTCTTGACCAGTTGGGTTGAGAGAGGGAGAGAGAGAGAGAGAGAGAGAGAGAGAGAGAGAGAGAGAGAGAGAGAGAGAGAGAGAGAGAGAGAGAGAGAGAGAGAGAGAGAGAGAGAGAGAGAGAGAGAGAGAGGCACGGGGGAGGCAAAGTTGGGTATAGTAGGGAGAGAAAGAGAGCAGGAGGAGGGGATATTCAAACAGGTGTAGGCAGGAACATGGTGCTGCATGAAGTTCGTAGGAATGATGCTGTATGGAATTCTTGAAGATGTGGGAGCAGCAGGCATTGCAGGAACATGGGATGGTGATGATTCATCACCTGCAGGATGAGGACAGGTAGAGAGAGGAGAGGAACTGGGAGAGAGAGGGGGAGAGAGAGGAGAGGAACTGGGGGAGAGAGGGAGAGGGGGGGAGAGAGGAGAGGAACTGGGAGAGAGAGGAGAGGAACTGGGGGAGAGAGGGAGAGAGGGGGGGAGAGAGGAGAGGAACTGGGAGAGAGGTGGAGAGAGGTGGAGAGAGGGGGGGGAGAAAGGAGAGGAACTGGGAGAGAGAGGGAGAGAGAGGGAGAGAGGGGGAGATAGAGGAGAGGAACTGGGAGAGAGGGGGAGAGAGAGGGAGAGAGGGGGAGATAGAGGAGAGGAACTGGGGGAGAGAGGGGGAGAGAGAGGAGAGGAACTGGGGGAGAGAGGGAGAGAGGGGGGAGAGAGGAGAGGAACTGGGAGAGGGGGGGGAGAGAGGAGAGGAACTGGGAGAGAGGGGGAGAGAGAGGGAGAGAGGGGGAGATAGAGGAGAGGAACTGGGGGAGAGAGGGGGAGAGAGAGGAGAGGAACTGGGGGAGAGAGGGAGAGAGGGGGGGAGAGAGGAGAGGAACTGGGAGAGAGGTGGAGAGAGGGGGGGGGGAAAGGAGAGGAACTGGGAGAGAGGGGGGGAGAGAGGGGGGGAGAGAGGAGAGGGAGAGAGGGGGAGATAGAGACTTTGGGAAAACATGGTTAATAAATGCTTGGAACTGAGAGAAACTCAGTTCCAAGCATGAATATTACTGCGTAGAAACGATTTTCTTGATTGATTTGATTTGATCAGTTTTCAAGCGGACCTTCCTCTACCTTCTGAATCATGAAGACCTGCCATTTTTCTATTTCATACATGATCTATCTTTGGTGTGTGGATTGTTAGTTAAACAAAATGGATAATAGGAAGATGTCGCCAAGGCTGACATTATTATGACTGACATCTGACTGATTGAATGGGTAATTGAGAATGAAATACTGATTAGTTACGTTACATTCAGGCAAGATTTCATAGCATTGTGACTAGTCCGGATGCTGTTTTGCGGAAACTTGAACTTTCCAGTGAACGACTGTGTATAATTAATATTCATATATCCTGAAGATTTCAATTATTGAAAATAAGTGTTGTTTAACAAGATAATTGAATTTTATTTACTAGCTATTATTTGAAGCAGAGTGTTTTTATATGTATTTACATTTTGTTTTGGCTTTTTTCTATGTTACATATCATGTATGTCTGTCTCTTTCAGATCAAACTGGACTTTATGAAGTTGTTGGAGAGTGGCATCCTGAGTGGGTGCAAAGAAGACAAAGTCAAAATTGGACTTTTTTAGAGTGTATATTGTAAACTAGCTTATAAACCAAATGACAACATGGCGTTTACAGCGACGTCCTGACAGTCCTGACAGTCTTGACAGCATGAGTGGCCTCATCCTGTTTGTTTTCCCCTTTTGTGTCGGATTGAAACTTGTACTGTGTTTTTACTATTTTCAGAGACTGTGCTGAATGTGTGTTGCTGTTTGTTCACTGTTGTTGTCCAACACAATGTCTCACTGTGATGGATTGAATAAATGGTCTCTGAATGAAACTGCCTTCTTCTGGTTGTTCACTCTTGACCTTGGGAAGTCCCTCCTACTGACAATGTGTGAGATCATGTGTTTACTTGCCCACTAGGAAGCCCCATTTATCATAACATCCTTTTGATAAAACGTTTTAAAGCAGCACAAAAGTGGCCAAGAAGCCAGCAACTCTCCTGCAAATTAAAATGAAGAAGTGAAAAAGAGTCCACTTTGTCATTTGGACGTAAACAAACAGAAGTCTGTGAGTTTGTGGGGCGAGACAAAGCATCATCACTATAACAAAAGCGAAAACAAAAAGAGGTTGTAAGTAAGAGATTGTGGTTAATAAGTAACAGGCCACAACGGTGTTCCCTGCCCTGCAAAGCCTGCTGGGAAAATTTCTTGGCAAGCAGAGTTACTTGTGTGTGTGTGTACAGCTAGATATTGCTGAAATAAAGAACAGGAAGAGAAGATAAGACTGCCTCTTTTTTCTTTTTTTTTTCAGTTTCTTTGCTCTTCCGCTGTGCAGCGGTCTCCAACCGAAGGTCCCTCTCATGGGCAGAGAGAAGGACAAGTCTGGGCCTTTAGCCCGGAGGCCAGACAACTCAGCGTTCAAACAGCAGAGGCTACCTGCCTGGTCTCCCATGCTGACGGCTCACACTGTGCTGCCTTTCTTCTACTTTATGTCTCTGATATGTATGCTGCTGGGAGTATGGCTGCTTCTTACAGTACAGAGCACACAGGAAATAAAGGTGAGTGTTTTTGTGCTTTCTTCTTTTGGTAGTTTTTCTCTTTTTTTTTTTTTTTTTGTATTAAAATGCACGTATGTATGTAAGAGAAACAGAGAGAGGAAGAGACTGAAGGCCCTTGGGTGCAATAAAAACAGGGAGTGACAAAGAGAGGAAAGGTGCAGCGTTGAGTAATGAATGAAGTAAACAGGAACAATTTGCCCACATTCACAATCGACTCTCTTCTGTCTTTTCAGCTGGACTACACTGAGGCCGGGACGTGTGACAAATGTTTTGAGAAGCGCAAAAACATTAGCAACGCAGGACAGGAATGCAGGTGCAGGGTGATATTTTCCATTGAGAAAACTTTCAAGGTAAACAGTTTTTTTGGGTTTGAGAAATATACCCGATCTTACTCATAATCCATAGACAAGCTTTATCAGGCCCTCAAGTTTACTCAGCTGCTGAAGTGTGAATGAATGCTACCAAAAAGCTTGCCAATAGACCTTCAGTTAAAATACTGTTTTCAAACTTCCACATCAAGTTTCACAAAGTAGCTTCCTGACTTACACTCTGTATAGTAATGACAAAAGTTAATAAAAATCTGCTGTTTCAGGGGGACGTCTTCTTCTATTATGGCCTGAAAAACTTTCATCAGAACCTCCGCAGATACATGGACTCCAGAGATGATGGACAGATGGTTGGCAGGAAGGCAAACCTGAAGGTAGAGCCACAATATTGTGTGTGAAGCTGAGGACTTTTCAGCTTTAATTTAAATATTTCTTTTTACAAGTCAATGTAGAAGTCTATATTCAAAACCTAACTGTGCACAATTATAAATAAAAACTAGGGCCATCAAAAGATGAAGGGGAAAATTTTATATCAGAATGTGTTACATATTCTGATTTTATTCTAATTTTTGTTATAAGATGCTTTTTCATGTTGCAGAGGTTTAGCTAACTTTATCTCATCATATACTGTTTATATATTATAATGTTTTACACTTAAAACCTGAATCTAAAAAGCAGCTGCAGCTTTTGTTTTACATTGTTTCTTCATGAACTTCTGTCCTTCCTTAGAATCCCAGTTCATATTGCAAACCTTTTGCCAGAGACCAGAATGGAGTCCCCATCGCTCCCTGTGGTGCTGTGGCCAACAGCATCTTCAATGGTGAAGGCCTCTGCTCACACATCCGTTTCAGTCCTCCTCCTTTCCTGTCACTGCACTGGTAACTCTTCTGTTTTCTCAGACTCCTTCATACTGACCTATTATGGATCCAGCCGTGATGCAGTTCGGGTTCCTCTGCTACGGAGAGGCATAACCTGGTACACCGACAAAAACGTCAAGTTCCGCAACCCCAGCATGGACAACATGACACTGGCTCAAGTGTTTGACGGTGAATAGAGAGCCAACTTTGGTCCAACACGGTCAGTCGTCCAGTATTTCAAATATCCTTCACCGTCTGATCGGATTACTCCTCAGGCACAGCAAAGCCGCTGTACTGGCAGAAGCCGGTGTACGAGCTCGATTCCTTCAGCCTGACCAACAACGGCTTCATCAATGATGACCTCATCATATGGATGAGAGAGGCAGCCTTCCCCAACTTCAAGAAGCTATATGGGGTTTTACACCGAGCCAGTGAGCCCTTCACTGGGGGGCTCCCAGCAGGGAACTATGTCATCGAGATATCCTACAGTATCCTTTCACTGCTGTCAAGGACGGCTTCCTGTGAGAACTTCAACGTAACCTAAAGTGCTATTCCAGCCCCTTTTTCTTAGGGACTGTTTTTAAACTACAACGCTTCTTTTTGTGAGCACCTATTTTAGACCTTGACCTTTGCCTTTCCAGACTTCCCTGTGCAGTATTTTCGAGGCAGGAAGGAGGTGGTGCTGACCACGCTGACCTGGTTTGGAGGTCAGAATCACTTCCTGCCCATTGCTTACCTAGTAACCAGCAGCCTGATCCTCCTGATATCTGTCACTCTCACGGTGGTCTGGTATAAATTTGGAAAGGATGGTAAGAACATGGAGGAATAAGGGTGGAGAAAGGCACAGTGGGCTGGTGAGGAGTGAAATGGAGAAAAAAAAAACCTCACAAGCAGCTAATTATTGTGCTGCTTAGGTTTTAAAAACAACAAATCCTCAATGACAGAAGCTCTGATGTGAGTAAATGAAGGATGAATGGTTTACAAAACGTTAATCTGGTACAAACTATGAAAGCATCAGCAGCAAATCCAATGAAGAATTTAGTTTGACATCTGGAAAAGACTTTCCCAATCAACTAAATGATCCGTGTGTTGGCTCAGGTTGTGATGATGTTCTAAACAATCACTTGTGAAAACTAAAAGCTGGGCGTATTTTAACTTTAACATTTTCATTTTTAAATACACACCATTTTGTTCGAGTACTTTCAATATTTATTAAGATAACGATACTATATTCACTATATTGATTTCATTAATATTTCATAAAGTCCAGTTTTTAGTGTTGAGACTGTATTTCATGTGGCATTAATGCAAAATGGAAAAACCATTTAATAGATGTGATGTAAAACAGGACAGCAACTATTAGACAAACACTGTGATGTTAATCCTTTATACTGAATACAGTGTGAAGGTTAACCTTAAAAAACTTTTATTAAATACTGCAGTCGTGGTAGCAGCTCTGTGAGCTTTGAGCTGAATGCATAATTTGCTGGATTTAATGTTCAGGATGAGCATGTTAGCATAGCATTTGCGAATTAGTGCTGACCAGAAACTGATAGAAATATTAAATTAAATGTTCATCTGTGACAGAACAATGCTTTTATAAACCAAGCAATGACGCTAGATTGTTTTTGTAATGTATGTTGTGGATCAAGGGGGACAAAAAGCATTGAAATGTGGTTGTAGTGTAATTGTGAGGTTTGTTTTAGGGATGAAAGGACGAAAAACTGAATAAAACGATTTCTTCTAAAAACTCTTTATTTCTCTATATACAATCAGTGAGAGCCACATAAACTCGAATCCCTCTGTGACCAGGGAGCACCAAAACTCTGTACATCGATCACCTCTGTTATGGAGCATAATCAAAGCTCAACTGGTGGCACAGCTGTGTGAACAACTCCTGCCCTGGAGGGCAGGGGGGCTGTTCTGTAAAGTCAAAAAGCAGCTTGTTCCATTTTTCTATATCTACACTCCCAGCACGTTGTGTTTGGTCAGGTCGGTACCACAGGTGGACAGGCGAGGAGTGCGATCTACTGGTGCTACAGACGGTGACTGAACACAGCTGTGAGCCACGACGTCACCAGCCCATAAAACTAAAACACACAGGACTGTAATATGGATTCATCTCGGCACACATAGTTACAAAGAGGGAACACATCACACCCAAAATGCAATAGGACAGATCAAACACCCATTTCAAGACAAGACAGTCACCGTGATGCACAAATAAACAAACAAGGGAGAATTATCAGCTGTAACAGACTTACCCATCTACCTCCTCTGTACCTTTTCTCTAAAACATCCTCTAACTAGGCCTTGAAAATGTTTTTTTCCCTACATTAAGACTGCTTTAATGTTTATTTGGCTAAACTTGTGATCTTGGCACAGTTGTGAAAGTTGAATCTGTTGTGAATCAACATTGCATAAACCCAGAAAAGGCAACATTTGGTCTCTGATACTATAAAAAAAAAAGGATTATCTCTTTGGGGAGTATATTGGATTTGGTTCTCCCAATCAGCTTCTTCAAGTTTACACAAAAGAAAAAACAACTGACACGCGGTGTAACCATAAATTTGATCTGTAGTTATTAAGAGTAGTGGGGGGTATTTTTCTAATAGTCTCTCTGTATCAGCAGGATGTGAAATAAAAATAAATATCAGTAAATAACTTGAGAGTTTTAACAGGTCTGCATTATTGGAATTACTAGATTTATACACAATTTCAAGTCATGCTTTAAAAAAATGATAAGACAAAACGTACCACGAAAACTAGAGTTTCTCTAGAAAGGAACAATTCTTTGACAATTAATGTTGGCAACTTAATGCAACATGCAATTCATTAAGTTAGAGAACCATTAGATTTGATGAAAGTAAATTGTGAGGCACATTTCAGTTGAACCTGGCTTCTTATGTAACAGAATAAAAAGGGAATAATTGAAATCACAGTTTCACAGAATGCAGGAACTACTAAGAATCACAGAACAGGGACAAAGTCTCAAATAGTAGTCAGCTTTCTCCTCCTCATCCCTCCGACGTTCAGACCTGGCACGAACACATTCATCTTTTTGGTTTCAGTGATAGGACTGTAATGGCACTACACAAGCAGATTGTGGCCATGCAGAGACAATTAGGCAATACAGACATCTCCGGATGAATCTAAAGCAAAGGTAGTGTTCATTCAAGACTGGAGCCCAGGCTCTGGGCTCACAGGTTCACGCCTCCTCCTCCTCCTCCTCCTTGAACAACCCTCTCCATCTTTGTCCGGCGGGCTGTGCTGAGCAGTGAGCGGCAGATTAAGGCCATGTATTTACTCTTCAACTCTGTCCTGTTGGCTTCTGAGTGCAGCTCTGAGGCACCTGATAGGTCAGATCCTCTGTGGGCGTGACCTGTCCAGTGGCATTCTTCGGTGTATCGTATGCCATCCTCCCCGACTGGCCGCTGTCTGTCCGTGCAAGCAGGGAGGCGGGCCCTGCGCCCATGAAACTACACACAGCGGCGGGCTGGTTCATAGAGGAGCCCCCCGATGGGTGGCACCCCATATCGACCACGATGGGTGTAGCGTATTCAGAGCCCGAAGCTGGCAGGGGTTCCGCATAGGCGTGGTAAACGTCTGGAGAGATCGGAGCATCGTACAGGTCTGGATCCGAGTATCCGGGGTCAGGCCCCTCGTCCGGTTTAAAGGTTGAACGTGCACCTAATGTTGTGACGCCACTCACCAGCGGCTGGGCATATTCTGAAAAGACAGCATGTTATACTTTAACAACCAAAGATATCTTACAGCTGATAGAGCACCTGAATCCACAGAGTCAGAAATTTACAACAGTATTCTCCAGAGTCAGCGTTTCTGTAAACTGAGCAACCCAAGAAATTGAGTCAGATTTCAGTATAGGTCAGACTGCAATGCTTAGCATATCTGAAGGAAAAATAACTGAGTGCAGTTTTCTGTATTACTTTTGCAACTTATTTGTCTACGGGCAAATACATTTTTAATGATAATTGATTTGATTACAGAAGGAAACAGGAAATATTCTGACAAAAAGCCATAATTTCACTATTAAAAAGGTTCTTCAAGAAGAGTCGCTGCAGAATAATGTGCATTGATCACATGAACTAAAAGATGGCAACTCAACCATCTACGGTCTGAGGTTTGTGTTTATATTTACACAACAATATTCACGTTCAATGAGTCATTCATAGAGTCTAAAAATGTTAAATGTACACTGAGTGGTATTTTTACAGGCGGGTTCCTGTTGTGCTATTATGCATGGGCTCAAGGAGAAACATGGTGACATGATGAATATTCCAGCTCCTGTTCCACTCATCAACAGTGTGAGAGAGGCGCCAACAAATCCAGCAAAAAGGTGATGACTACAAGATGTGACTGTACTACGCCACCGCATTGCATATGCTGATGGATGTTGTGAGGAAATGCATTCAATACATCGTACACACACTGTGTTTCAGTAAGAAATGCTGAGTGTAAACACATTTTCCTTGTTTACCAGAAAACTCCACAGCGCATCTTTAAGTCATCTTATGTCTTGTCCAGTATTCCTGGTGTTTAGCTCAGGGAGTAGCCACATCAAACATCTACAGTCCAGCATTCCTCATCAATGATGTATACAGCGGTTGTTGGCTGTGATTTCTTTTTAAAGATAGAATTGCTGATTTAGACCTTTGACAGCATTCAAAATTAAACGGTTTTGTGATGCATTTCAAGGTAAGAAACGTGCCGTCAGCACGCACATTGAATTTCTGCGACATGCACTGGATGTAAATCAACATGTTGCTCTGACATTAATACTCCATGTGGAGCCTTTAATAGCTGTCAGCAGGCTGCCCTGCACAGACACAACAAAACCAACTCTCAACAGGAAACACAAACAAGCTGCATTAAGAACAGCTGGCTACTTCGGCAATCATAATGTTGAACAGTATTCACCTGCAGGTTCAGCGTGCAGTCTGGGTACAGAACCTCTCCCAGTTATCCGGCCCACCTCGCTGCTACTGTACCGAACTGAGTCTTCGCTCTCCACCATCTTGGACGGCAACAGCTGCTTCATGCTCTTCCACCAGTCTACAGCAGAAGCACAGTGAGATGCAGCAGCAAACCCTCACACACGTACAGACAGCTAAGAGGATGTGATGCAGGGGGATGACGTACCTGTGCGATCCCAGTGAGGAAGGTCATATGTTCCTTCAGAGCTTTTTTTCCTTTAAGGGGAAAATAAAGTTAATGGAAGCAAAAACGGAAAAGAAAAAAACAAACACAATAATGAGACTGATACGTGCCTGTTCCTCCAGTGCCAGGCACAAACCACAGTCAAGACGAGAGCAGTCAGAACCATGACCAACACGGGGACCAGAACCGCTGCCAGCGCCACATCTGAGAGCAAGAAACTCCGATAAACACCAGGTGACAAGTGTTTCCATTAAGCATCAGGAGGAGTTTTACTCAAAGTCTGACGCACCTTTATTGGTGTGGGGAGGCATAGTGGTGTTTCTTATGTCCGGGGTGTGTGTAGTTTGGCCGAGGTGAGGCGGCCGCTTGGTTCCCGCAGGAGGTGGAGTACGACGAGAAGTTGGTATCATCCTCGGGCCAGGTCGTGGGTCTGGCTTCATCCTCGCTGTCCAAAAAACTAAAATCTTAGGCTCTTGGAACATACAACCCTTCTTATTATGGGATATTTATTTACCTGCTGATCAACAGACTTTGTTTACCTGCAGGAATTTGGCAGCCAAGCAGCTCCAACTTGAGTGCGATTCTTTGGTGCCATAAGGTTGGATTAATCCTCACAAACCGGGCTTCGATTGGAGGAATGAAGTTATTCCTCACCTCATGCAGGTAGTTGATATTGCCTTGGAAAATCTACCATAAAATGAGAACAAACAACCTTATCTGAGCCAGAGAATAAAAACCAACTGTGGGCCATTAGTAGTATTTTGGAAGAACAATAATCATCAGAGTAATTCTTGCTGCAGACTGGACTGTGAACAAAGACGTTAAAGCCATAAGCTGATTATATTCCAACTTGGTGAGCTATTAACTTCTATCCTCGACACAATAAGAGTCTGTGAGAATCCCAGCAGAGAGTAGCTTGTAGACAGCAGTTCCAGTCTTACAGCCCGGCCACTAAATCCATATCCATTCATTATTAATGCCTAAGTGCCCCGACTTGTCTACCACAGCACTTAACACAAACCACTGACTGCTCTTATTTCCTGCCATAAACAACTTTTAGTCGATACCAGTTGCTATGGACACAATCCAACTATGTGTCCCTGCAGTCTTCTAAAGTGACATTTTTGTCCATTTGTACTAATTTGAAGAAAAAAAAAAAAGGATAAAAGCCAATGATGTAACTGCTGAGGAAGCATGGTTTATTGATTTTGTGATTGTGTTACCTTGTCTTGTGTAGAGTTTGTTTCCCTGTAGGTGTACCACTGATGACCATCGTAACTATAAAGGACCCGGTACGCTGAAACATAGTACTGATACTCTCTCAGAGTCGAGCCTGTGGTAGCGATGCCTGGTAGGACAGAGATAAGACCAGAATGAATGATGAATGATGTACATCTGATTGAACTGTGAACAAGACTGATGCCGTGTCTCCCTGCTTACTGGAAAGTACACTGACGTGGAAGTCTTCAACTGGGAAAATGCTGCCTCAAATTTTATTTTTTTACATTTACTCAAGAATGGAATTGTTTTACATTGAAGTTTTATCACCCTTTGTGTATCAGCTAAGCTGTATGTTTTGTTGCTACCATTTTAGCCACTTCTCAGGGCAGATAACAGAATCTAGTTTATATATGAGGCATGTCTACAGACTACATCATCACTGTGGACCAAACAGCGACACGTACAGTACTTGCAGCTAATCAAATTTAACAGTGAAGGGACATTTACTGTTGTGCGACCACGTCAGTGATGAAACAACTGAGATCTCATTTCTTACTACTGAGTGGATGATAGAAAAAGATCACCATAGTGAGTGGGACTCCTCTGGGGATGATGAATGTTTGCACAAAATTTCATAGCAATCTATCCATTCACCACAGAGGTTTTTGCAATCACACTGAATCACTCTCTTTCTCTCCAGAATGGAGCATTGTTTGCCAGTTTGCCTGTTTTTAGAGATAATGTGTGCTGATATCAGTGAGTGCGTAATTTCACATAGAGGCATCTTTGAGTTGTGTACCTGTGACTCTCTTCTCCCTCTTCAGATCGATCTGCAGCCACTGCTGCTGGTCACTCTGAGTCGGCGCCCAGGGAAGCCCTTCCTTTTTAAGGCGAGCCCCTGATGGCACCCACTCCCTGTGCTGACCAGAGATGTTCCACTCCCACACCGATGACGCTGAGAGCTGAGTGTCTGCAACACCACCAGACTCTAATCCCAGAGTCCCGTAGCAGCCTGCGATAATTAATAACAATGCTAAATGTTAGCATGTTGTTATGTGACTCCTTTTTGAGTGTTTGCATGATCTGGATGAAGGAGGAGTGGTCCCTCTTCATGGTCCTGACACAGAAGTCAATATTTACAGGACATCTAGCAGCAGAACTATTATACCTGATACTGCTCCTTTTTTGGAACAAAAAGCAAACAAACAAACAAACAAAACACTCACCATTGGTCCTGAAGGTGAAGAGGCTGTTTGACAAAGTTCCTCTGAGGAGAAATCGTAGGACGAAAAGATCAGATTTCAAGTATATATATAAAAAAACAAAACAAAACATTATTTTCAGTCAGTTATTTTGACTCCCTTGGAGAGGGCTTAGGTTTTTGTGTTGAAACTTTTTATGACATGATTGACTACTTTTGTGTTTTATTAATCAATGAAGAAAATATTAGACCAGATTCTGGAAATTTTAAAGTTGTTTTTTGAGTCAGATAACAGAAGAACAGATTGAGAGATAGTTTTCTTTACCCAGTGGAAGTGACGTTGTTGGCCAGTGTGCCTTCATAATGAGGGATGCCTTTGCTGCTGACCACACTGATCCTTCCTCCCACAGCGTTGGACACCACACCTGCATGGACGGCTGCCACGCACAGAGGAGAGGACTGCGGCACAAGAGATTACACAAACATTCAGCACACGTCACTTCCTCCAGTGAACGGTTTTCCACCAGCATCTGATGCCCTCTAAAGGTTTGGCAAATTAAACTCATAACACATTAAAAGGAAACGCACTGAGTTGCTCTGTAAATTAATTGCGTGGCCAAGGTAGAAATTGGGCTAAAAAAAAAAAAGAAAGAAAGAAAAAAGAGTTGTTAAAGACATTGGTGGTTCTCTCCTACCGTTTGTGCTGTCACCACTTTGAATTAACATTATAATGCTTGTCAGACTCTTCAGAAACTTGGCTGCAGAGCTTAATCTTAAAAGCAGCAAAATTCCAAAATTCAAATTCAAATCATCAAATTCTGATACTGATATTTGATGTCAGCATTTTTAGAGCCTGGAGAAGTCTTGAACATGATATCACAGGCTCAGTGCTTACGGACGGTGGACCTTGGTGGTTATAGTAGATTTTATATATACGTTTTCTACACTTGTTTAAATGTAGCACCTCGATTTGTGTTTTAAAATCTGAATTTGATCAAAAATGGCCAACTCACTTATTGACAGATAAATGGGCCCATATTGGCATCTGTGTGTCAGATGATAAGTCACAAGAAACAACAAAATACAAACTAGCTTCACGGTTATTTACTTACAGTGTCTATTACATGAACTTCTTTAAAAATGAATCATCCGTCGTTGTGCCACCTGGCCTTAAGTTCAACATCATATGGCTCTTTATATTGATTCAAAGAGGAATCTGAAAAGTAGTTAACACCAAATCTATCTTCACAGCAAGAATCCTTTTGCCAGACATGCACGACATGCACGAGGTATGACTTCAAAACAGCAGTCAGGTGAACGTGGAGACTAAAGAAGTTGTTGCGGTTGTAATCATTCCTTCTATTTGTACCAAATATCAAGAAGTCTGCTCCTTATGTGCTTTCAAACTAAGTACCAAAATCAATAGTATGTTTTGTGCAAAATTGGATTTATCTGAAACTTCAGCAGTTTGGATCAGTGAAGTCGAATAATCACTTTTATCTTAGTGTACAAGTCCTTCATAGTTAAAAACAAACATTTCATCCATTCATTCCTCCAGTTCAAATAGTCGCAGCATCACATTGGGATAAACTCTTTAATCAATGTTTTCATAAGAACACGGCAGAATTTGTCTCCCCATCACCACATCTGGAGTGTGTTAGGAAGCATCTGATTACAACATGCAAAAACTCAACAACAATTTCGAGTCTGTCCGACAAGTGTGTCCTTCAATTAAATGGTACCGTACCATTTGGTACCATACCAAACTTGGACTGCAGATAAGTGAGAGAGAGCAGCACTGCCAGCTCTTAGCCTTCAGACTAAGGCAGATAAAGGCCGATGAGTCAGCATGAAGTCATTGCTCTGTAGAGAGAACATCAAGTGGCATTGGTAATGATTCACTGTCGGCTGAATTCCTGTCCGAACCTGCTGCCACATCACTGGGAAAAGGACAAAATCTGAGTCCTCTCTGGCCACAACCTCCTTCACATGAACAGCTGCTGGAGTGAGGTGGAATTTTATTACTGGAAAAGGCCCCCGCTGGAATTCACAGCCAACAAAATTGTGGGGAAAGCATATGTACGCATATAATCACACACACACACACACACACACACACACACACACACACACACACACACACACACACACACTCACACACTCACTCTCGCACATATGCATGGCAGTCAAATGCTGCCACAAGCGATCAACACTTGCCTGGTGACTCTTAAATTTCCCAAAAACACACACCACATCCATACCAAACCACTAACACAAACACAAAGCAGTGCTCCAAACCGCCGCACCCTTGCTCCAACAGAGGAAACCACATTAACACACACAGACACACATGTGATAAGTGGGATGTGGGAAAATAAAGACTAGCTCATGGATCACAGTAAAAGATACGGAGGCAGAATTAAGAAAGAAAAATTGAGCTGGAGAGTCTGTTCTGGGTGTGGCAGCTGATCCCAAAGTGATACAGACTCAAATATGTACAATATTAATCAGACTTTCATAATCGCTGTAATATTACAGCTTACAGACAAGCATGAATGAATCACATGTTTACATACACGGGGGGGGGGTGGCATGCATAAAGGTTTTCCCCAACTTCTCAATCACACTCCCTCTCCAGCTCCTTGCATCCACAGAAACACACTCTGCTCTGCACCCTCGTGCAGCTGGACTGGATTAGTGGGTTATTATTTTGGGCCAAACTATTATCTCACCTCCCTTTCACCCGCTGACCCTGCCCCTCCCCTGTTCCTGTGGGGCTCCTCGCTCCCTGAAGCACACCCCGAGACTCCACTCCACACACCCCCACACCCCACCCCTGTCCTCCATCAGCCAGCAACACCCCTCCTTCCTTCAACAAGCTCCGAACCTCAAGCTCCGAACATGAGGTCATCAACCAGAGACTCTGCACCCATGACCTCACACGCAGCGGGGGTGCTGTGAGGTCATCAGCCCAGGACTCACATACCACAGAGCGGGGCCCGTTTGCACAAGAACTAAATCAAACTGGAGAAAAAACATGCAGCATAGTAACGACACAAAAGATAAAATAACATGAGTAAGCAAACACTGATGATGTGGTGGGTTGTGTGGGGGTTCACTGGTGGCTGTGACCAAACAGCAGGAGGTCTGTGGGAACCATGAATCATCTGGAAATGTGATGCTAAAGACGGTGACTACCAACAAAAAGAAAATGCCTGCAGTGCACGCTCTCGTGCCACACACACTCACCTCTCTGTATCCATTTGGTATAGTTCCTGAAATCTCCCCGGTAGATGTCAAACAGCCTGCTGGACAGTATTTACTGGGCAGAAAGAGAGAACGTTCACAGTGAATATCTGACAGTTTGATCCATGCTCATATTTTCGTGCAAAGCGAATGTTATTTACCTGAACTCTGCCTGGGGGAAATCAGTCCCTTTGTCCAGGCAGGTGATTAGATCTGCAAAGGCAAACAAATCAACGTCAAAACCGGTTTCTCTGCTCGTGCCTGCTAACCCATGACTCATCACTGCTGCTTCTTCCTGGTTTTTTCACAGGAAAAAAAAACAAAAAAACAAAAACAACAACCCTGCACAAAAAGAGGGTGAAAAACTACTAAGTTTAACTTCCCGTGGTCAAAGGTGACATCTTCAAAATATCTTAAACAGCCCAAATGATTTACTCAGTCAAATTAGAAATCTGTGCCATTTGAGAGGCTCAAACCCACAATTTCTGTTTTCTGAATCAAATATCTGCAAAACCAAATTTCTGTCAATTAAGTAATAGACTCATTCAATAATATTGTTTTCTAAAGTTAAAATTATTCTAAATTAATCGTTTAGAAACTTGATGGTAACAATATTCATATATCTTTAATCACACTAGTCACTCATTAATTACTAGTAAGAGTTTCAGTATTTTCTTTAGCGTTTAGTCCAATGAATCATTTTTAAATGGCAGATATTGATAAAAGAGACCCAATAAATCTTCTCAATATCTAAACAGTTTGTTTCGTGGAAACATTTGTGCCAAACCAAAGATATTCAGTTTAATATCATCAGAAGATGAAAACTAGAAAATAAAAATGTGAGAATCTTGCTTTAGCTGCGTGGGTTTCCTCCCACCGTTAACTGGTGACTCTAAATTGTCCGTAGGTCTGAGTGTGACTGTGAGTGGTTGTTGGTCTCTGTCTGTCTCTGTGTGTTGGCCCTGTGATGGACTGGTGACCTGTCCAGGGTGACCCCGCCCTCACCCAGAGTGAGCTGGGATTGTAGATGAATGAATGAATGAATGAATGCATCTTGGTTTAACTTTTTTTTGTGGACGGTTTAAACTCCAAACACACTAACATTGTGTAAAACGTTGGGGGTTCCTTAGTGTTTAGGTGGGATGCACGTCCAACAAGATGATGCATGCTGCTGGGAATTCTATGAATACCCCGTGGTCGTGGTCAGTCCCTGCGAGTCTTGATAATAATTAGTTATATCTGGTAAACTATCCTGTGAGTCAAACTGACAAATACCCCCCAACTGGCTCAAGTCGCCATGCTGACGGTGTTACTTAGCAATATCAACTGTCTACCCATCAATTACATGACAAATACAAAACATGCAGTCGTACTTGTGTGGAAAAATGAAATGGGATGTATTGATGGACTTGTTTGCCTCCCAGTGTGATTCAGTTACACCAAAAGACCACAAGACACAGTTATTTTCCTCCTGCTCACACGTCACTGCTTTCCTCTTCTTGTGGCTTCAATTATCCCATTTATCTGAAGTCACACAGATCTTTCCACAAAACAAAGCTCACCCTTCAAAAACAGCAACAATATTCTTATTGAAAGGGATAATCCAGCATTCTTCAAACATCCAGATCTGTTTCAGTGTCCTATGGGCTATCATACAATACAATAGCTAGGAGTAGATATTTTTAGCCTACTTACATCTATACCATTAATTATCAAAATGTAATATTGCAAAAGCAGTTTTGTTTTTTTACAATTTCCTTTCTTTGACCCACTGTGTGACACTGATTCATTTTGTTATATTAGCTAAAACTTTTAGTCAGTTAAAACACTATTTATTTTCAGAACAGTGATTTATGAATAATAAAAGTTCCCCACTTCCCAAAATGGGAGTATTGCCACCATTGGGCTGCATTACAGCATGCATGTGTCACCTCTCAGAAAAAGAGCAATGAAATGACTGACTTTAATCACAAAATGTGATTCAATTGGCTGATAGTGGTGGTGTTGAAAAAACTGCTGTCCATACAATCAATGCCCACTTTATGAAGTACACCTGTATACCTGCTGCCATTTTGACTTTAGTGATCCTTAAAATGGCTCCTTCTCCCTTCATACATGTAAATAGTGAGGACATAAGATTAGACACCCCTTTCAATATAAACAAGGCCAGGGCAACTAGGACCTTGGTAGTTGAATTTAAAAAAAGCTGAACATTATTAACTTTTTAAGGGGGAAATATTAGTTCAGGGCTGTTGTATTGCCTTGATTTATATTGTACCTGAGAAGTGTAATTATAAACCATATAGACATTTCAAACCAAATTATTGCAATCCATAAACCAGTGTTGGGATCAAATGACAGACTCTTTTCTTACATAATAATCTGTTTATCACATACACGTTAATTATCTCACTTCTACAGGACTGTGATATCACATCAGCACACGGTTGGCAGCTTCTCGCACATGTGAAGCTCTATAATGAAGCCACAATGTATTACCAATCCATACTGAATTACTCTCACTTCCTCTGGCCCCTCGGCCTCATCCTTTGTTGGCTTTGTGATGTCACTGACTCTTATCACTTCTTGAAGTATCTGTTCTTCCTCTCTACCCAACTGTGGCACCTTTTAACAGCCACACTTCACTGAAACAACCAACAACCATTTAAGAACAAACACATGAAAAATAAACTGGATCTTTACTCACATTTTGAACTTACAGCCATGGAGGGGAATTAAAGCTCTAAAGGCCAAACCCAGACACACTCACAGGGACTGAGAAGCTTTTTTAGCAGCTACAAACACGTGTGGTGGTGCCACCTTTCACTGAGGGAAAATAAAACAATAATTTCAGACATTGCCCATCTACACACTGCAGCTTGATGTGTGGTTCATCAGGATATACCATTCACCACTGAGCAGCCCCTTATCTGCTCTGTGTTTTTATATACAGTCAGTGCTGAGCTAACACTGTATTGTAAACGCTGCACTCATTTGTCCCCTGAGTGTCATCACAACCACAAAACTACAGACACTGTCTTCCATTCAACTCAAGTCATCCTTGGCCGTTACTCTCCCTTTCATCTTACGAACAGAGGAAACTGGCTCGCAGGATAGTGGGAAATGTAATTTGCCTGCTTTGATTCAAAAATACGTGCTGGCCTTGACAACAAAAAACATAAACAAATTGACATGCAACAATATCTTGTAAAACACGCTCCGGTGGTTCCCTGAAATGTAGTCTGAAGGTGAAAAACTTTGAAACCAATTCAAAGTGGAATAGATAGGAAACCAAACCAAACACGCATGAAGTAATTGTCAGAAGGATAGCAGATCCAAAGAGAGACCAGAAGATAGTCAAGTCTGATCCAAATTTACCCAACAATAAATCAGATGAGATCCATAATGTAATCAACCCCAATAGGAGAGAAAACACTTTCAATCTCACTTCAGAAAGAAAAAATGTGGCCCTGAGAACAACAGTGTTGCACAATCACTAAGCCACCATGCTGCTTCTGTCAAACCGGAATGATCTATCTAAAATCTAACTATTGGATAATTTAGCTTTTTCCTCTAACAACACAAGCAGCACAGATTAAATTACACTTTGTCCAAGACTTTTATTTTATGACCAACATGGTTGAAAGACAAGTTCCAAAACATTCCTTAACTCCATCTATGATTTCATATTTCACCTTGGTAAAATACACACACACACACATATAAAATTCAAAGAAGACAAACCTTCTGAAAAACAAAAGTTGCACAGTGATCAAGCAGCAGGCAAGCCTGTTTTTCTTTAAAGCTGGCATAAGAAGAAACATCAAGTTTTCACACAACAACAGCGATTAGGCTGCCAGGTTATAGACACACACAGCAGATCTGATTACAGGTCTTTCCAGGACAATCCAATTACATCAGAACTGATAAAAACGTGAGAATGTGGTACAGAATGAAACAGCTGTGACTGATACGGCCACACACGATCTCCCGAGCAACTTTTACACCCGAGGCCAAAACACACTGAAAATAACGGCCGTGTTGCCGCTGCAGGATGGGACATACGGATGACGAACAGAGGAGGCGAGTTACCTGCATGTTCGGTGCTGGAGTAAGACAGGTAGAATCCACGGCCTGTGTGGTGGGTCCCACTCATGAACTGGACAGTGACTTCATTGCCGGTGGACTCAATCAGTTCTTTCACCTTGAGACCTAAACCGCAGTACTTCACTGTCAAAGGGGAAAAGACACAAGAGAGACAGGCTCTGGTTAGTTACAGGCCTATTCATTTCAACGGATAAGACAAATGTATGATTGGGCATCCTTTATATTGGATAATGGTAATAATACAGCCAGAGTCCTTGTATCGTGTTTTTGTAACGAGCTGGGTGACAACAAACAACAGAGTTTCTCCCATTTAATCTGGTGCAGGATGACGTAGTAGAAATTTTAGTAATTTCAGCCCTTGCTCATAAAAATAATTGTGCTAATTGATGATTTCTCACAATCCAATGAAAGATAGAGTTTCTGTAGTGTCACCAAATTACAGACTTCTGAATAACTTTTCAGAGACAGATTTTGAAACTGCCATTCAAAGGTTGGACGGTGGGTTGTGAGCTGGACTCAAGGTATGGCTGAGAGTGGGGAATGATTTGTTGTGACATCACAAAGTTAAGGACTTCCTGAAAACTTATTTTAAGACTCATTTTCTGAATAGGGACTGTGTGGACTGAACGCTTTGATGCTTTCCCAAAACTTAATAATCAAAAAAGAACACAGAAATGTATATGATACGGCATCTTTATGTTTAAGATATAGCTGATTGTGAGAAGAGTTTCTCTCCCCAAATCAGGTGAAGTCCAGTTCAGTGTCTACTCAGTCTCACCGATCTCAATCCTCTCAGGTCCGATGCCATTGTAGAGGCGGAGGTAGTTGACCTGGCAGTCGCTGTTTTCTATGTCTAGTTCAGCAAAGCGAAAGTGGATCCTGTCGCCACGGGGCACACTGATCTCCCACTCACATACCGTGTTGTTGGGGTATGTCCCTGGGTAACCCAGGGAAGACAGAGTCCCACTGTTGGGGCCAAGCACACTGGGGCCACAGCCATCACCTGCAGGGCAAACAAACACACAGTTTCAGCAAAAGGAGGCAGGAAGAGCAAGTCCAAACCAAGAGCTTTGTTAATTTCAACCTTTCTAAATCAAAAGTCATGAAAAAAGACTTTTTTTTGTAAACTCATAAATAAATAACAGCTAGTTCTACTGCTCTTCTATATTATTGTATAGTAAATATCTTCTATTACTATTGCTCAGACAAAATCAGACATGTCAGGACATTTCCTTGTACTCAGGAAATTCAGGTTTTGTATTTTTGCTAAATTAACTGGAAAGACAACCAAAGCTGGTTAATCTATGTTGAAACTAGTAGTTAGTAGCAGCTGAAATATTACATTACAAGACTTTTTACGTTTGTGAATTTGTTTAGGTTTGTTTCTGCCAGTCGGGGACTTCAGGTGAGTGTAAAGGGTGTCATCTTAAACAGCAACTACAGAATAGGGCTTAAAGTGTCACATGTCAGATATCTGGGATGACTGTAGTTTTAAACACGGGGTTGCAGATGTGACTCCGGTCCACATGATGAGGTGTCTTTGAGGAAGACACTAAAACCTAGATTGAGTGTGAGTGTTTGGTGAAGTGAATGTGCTTGGCCTTGGGGGAAAAAAAAAAAAAAAAACATCAAACAAATCATCTGCCAAATAAATGTCACGCAATAATTGGACTCAACAGACTGGTTGGCTTTAGGTTTCAAAAGCAATCAAACCTTTTGGCTGTATCGACTTATTCTGACCAAAATATAAAATTTAAGAAAGAGCTATCTGATTTTATTTGTTTTTGGCAGTTGAAGACCGCATTGTTAAAATTTAAAGACAATTTAATCACTATAAAATTTAATTTTACAGCTATTACCCTCAAAAATGTCAGGAAGTCATGCTTTTGTGTATTCTAAAGCTGTCATGCTGCACAGACGTGGTGTGTATTGATGCTTTGGGCTCACGGCTCCGAGATAACACTCAGCAGTCATGCTTCATGGTGCTAAGTGTATGTTCTGTGGGCTTGGAGTTATGTAAGAGCCCCTCAGTGGACACTATCCAGATGAACAGGACAAAAACAAAACTGCCTCCCTCACTTTGACTCACAAATGTTTCTGAACAACTGCATGGAGTTCCTGAAGTTACACCTCATGCTCACACACAAACCGAGACTGAAAAATAACCACAAGAAAACATTTTAGGAATTCACCAATAAGCTTCCACCTATATAAAAGAGAGATTTGATGTGGGAGGGGGAGACAATTGTAACTCATGTGAGATTTAAAGTTATGATAAACTGAGCCCACGTGTTTACAGTCATACCCCCACTCAGGCTGTTCCCCTGCCCCCAGTCTGACCACCTGAGGCTGTCCCGGGGCTCGAAAAGCCCCCTAAATATGACCATTTAGGTCTAATACAGTGGAAAGGAAATCCTCAGCAATCAAAATATAACAAGTTTAAGGTGCTTGTGGAGTAAAGTTCAGAGTAAAAATCCACACTGGGCTACCTGGAAGGACAAACAAGGCCACAAGCTACCAAATGTGCTGCTGTCTCGTACACAGAGCTCTTAAAACCAGACTCCATTTAAAAATCTAACAATTTAAAGGTAACTTGCTCATCGTGAGGAAGTAAATATAAAACCAGACCGAGACTTTTAACGTTTTACAATCACTCAAGATCCAAACGTCAATTCAGCGACTAACTGGTCCACAAAGAAGTCCCTGCTGCTACAGTATCGGCTTTTTTCTCAGAACCGGTTTGCCTGGTTTAAAAAACACCACGACGGGCGGCGGCGAGCGGTGCAAACCGAGCGGATCTCCACGTACACACGGCCGTGTAAGGTGTGTTTAGGCTGGTCGGACACTAACAGCACATCGTTGCTTAAGCTTATCTCCTAACGCATATAATAATAATAATAATAACTAAAAAAAACCGCATCTGTAACAGCCAGCATGGCCGCATGTGTCTATGCCGTACTTGGCTCCTCCGATGGTCCCAATGGCACCAACCTTTCTGAGCTCGACAGCCTTCCGTGGTGAGGATGATGAGGACGGACAGGACGAGACCTCCGGCCCCTGCCGGTCCCCTGCCCACCATTACCGCTCTGCCCATAGCAGCCTGCAGTCTGAATGCATACTGCTCCGGCTGCACCGCTTCAACCTGTGCCGAGGAAAATAATAATAATGATAATAATAATAATAAAAAAAAAAACTAAACAATGATCAGCTGATCCTCCGTCTCTCCAGGCTGAGGTCCTGCTCGGGGTGTCCTCGTAGTTTTTAGGTTTCACAGTCCAGTGGTTTGCGACACCCTCACTATGGAGTGATCTACTCTATACACACATACATACACACACATTCACACACATCCAATCCTAGGCGCTCTACTTCCTCCACCGAGACTCCTCCTCCCGATCTGGATCTGGGAGACCCGAGTCCCCCAAGTGGTCTGAATGATCCCAGATTTACCAACCACGGAAACTGTCTCACTAACCGGGTAAAGTCCAAGACCCAGGGTTTAGTTTATATTACCAATTTGATCCACTGGTCTGGTTTTTGCTTTAGGACTGTTATTCATTTTCGTTTGTGCAGTATATTTCTAGATAGAGTGTTTTTATTTTAAGTAATTAACACATTGAAAAGTCTTGTTCCACCATAGAATTTTGTGGCTGCAGCTTTATTTTGTTGGCCTAATAACAATGACTAATATAACTAAATATACCATCATACCTACAGAATCAATACTAAACACTCACTTTTGCAAAGTTAGTAGCAGAAGATTTTGGACAAGTTTTGTAAAACAAAATAAAAAATATATACTGTTTACACCCTAGCAACCCGGAAACGGATAAGCGGTTGAAGATGAATGAATGAATGAATGAATGAATAATGTTTACAGTTGCTATGTTACAACAGCCAACAACCAGCTGTCCAATATCTAACGACATTCAGTTGAGTATCAATTGAGAATTCATTATTAGCGAACTTTACACACTTCAAATTAAGGAAAAAGAACGACTCGTTGGGAAATAAATTGATTAATTAAAATTTTTAGTTTATGACAGCTTGTTTTTAAGGAAAATTGGTTTTCTCTTTATCTTCCACCGCTGTTGCTCCCTTTGGGCTTCCGTAGTTCAGAGTGGCCTGAACATATGAATCACACATGCTCAGTAAGCAGACCCGATCCACCATCTTGGATAGGTAATTACGGCAACTCCACCCGGACAAAAATGACGCCCGACTCAATTGCAATTAGATAGACGATGTGAAAAATAAATGTAGTTTGTTTTTAAGGAGGACCAAATATCGATTACAATCTCAAATCGAGTTTTTTGTGAAAGAATCAGATGTTATTTTAAAGCCACAAGTTGGCTGCTAGGTAAAAGTTAGTCCTTAGCATTATAGCTATGCTCTTTAAACTTTCGATAAATAACCACTGTTCTTCGCGGCTGCAGATCCGAGCACGGACCAGGAAATGTTAACAACAATGAGGCTGGACTCAAATCTTTGTCTGCTACATGCCCCCGAGACATCCATGAAGCTTTTGTTGTTGTTTGTATTTAATAGTTTTTAAGCCTCTTTCAGTGTTAGCTCTGTCAGTCACAACGACTGCATTTGTTCTGCCGTGGAGCCGACACTGGTCAGGCTGAAGAGCTCCAGCTTTACTCTGAATCGACATTTTATTCCCTTCATGGTATGTGAGAAATTCAGTAATAATGCCAAATATCTGTTGTCATTATTCACCAACTCAGAAAGCAGGAAATGTTAGTTGACTTGTTTCCAATATCGCAAACGCGTGATGCTAACGTTGCTAACGCTAGCTGTTAACATTGGCTAAAGGTTGAGGCTGGGCTGTTTTTGCAGTCTGTTTTTTACAGTTTGTTTGTTTTTGTTTTTTGGGGGGTAGTATTAATCTCCCAGGCTCCTTGCTGGTGTGGTTAGTAGTATTTAGTAGGCTTGTAACACCTCGCTAATGAGCTGTGAAAGGCGGCGGGCAGAGGAAAAGGAGGTCGGTATCTTTTGGCCGGAGATGCTAATGTGCTAGTGCGTCATCTAGCGGCCCTTGTGACCCATAAGAGTTTACAAAAATAGAAGAGTGCAGGAACGGCAGTAAAATCAGCCTCAACGTTGTGTTGTTGGACTGAATGAACCACACACTCGTTGTTGCTCCATTTATATTTTGTGTCTGTTCACCCAAATCTGGCACAAGAGAAAGATATTTGCTGGGATGTTGGAAAGGCGGCTGAATATGGTTTTATTAAAGTGAGACTGTACAGAAACTGGGTGGCACACACATCACATGTCCAGGCTTTGGCTGGACACTTAAGACCAAACAAGCTACGTGGAGAGAGTCAAGAAAATATCCACTAGTTATGTTCTACAATACACCCTCACTTGGCATAGAGCGTGTATGTGATGCAACTGTCAAGAGTTACCAATAGTAACATGTAGCAACAAACATACTTTTCGTACCCAATGAGTAATGAGTCCATTGATTCAGAGTTTTTCAGTTCTGGATGGATGGACATGTGTGTGTGAATGCATACAGGATCTGTGTGCTGACTTTAGGCTCATTTCCATAAGGGTGTCAGATTGTGTAATGTTAAAACAGCAAGAGAGTCATTCATGCCAAAATGGTCAACCTCTACACACCCCTAACCTCCCTGTCTTATGTTTTACATTATGTCTATTTCAATCAGGAATTTGTCCAAGGGTGCTTCCAGTATATTCAAAGTGGCAGGCATATCAAGATGGGACATCATTACAAATTTCCCTAAAATCCAATAAAGCCAACATAGTATGAACAGGTTTCAAAAAAATATCTAAATACATGTTCAGTTTAATTAAACATAGTGAAACGCCCTTGCACAACATGTTTAGTTTAATTTATCAAGCTTATTCAAGATAGTGAGTTTATTTGTGTTTGTAATCAGTCACTATGATTGTAAAACCTGTTACAACGGAAATCCAGATGGGCTACAGACACCTCCCATATGAGATTCTACTGTATTTAACCATGTTACACAGCCGAGGTAAACTTGTGTTTAGAAGCAAGTCTCATAAAAGTAGTCAGGCACCAAAGTGATAAAACAATATTATAGATGTATTTGGGGTTTTTTGCTGAACATGCTTCATCAAAAGTTGATCCACTTTTATATAAGTTCATGTCTGTGGCCATATCTTATAAAGTCGTATAAGTATTCTGATTCCAAACCAGAGTTTTTTCAGCACCAATTGTCAGCATTTTAAACACCCAAGAAGTACAAAAGGTACTAATATAAAGTTTGAGTATAAAGCATAAATTAATTTTAGGGTTAATTAACAATATTGCGGTAAGTTGTTGATGATACTATCTCAAACTCTTGGAATAACAGGCTACAGATATATGTCCAGTTTTTATATGCATAAAACAGGCATAATTGTTCAGCCCCCAAGGTTTTGCTTTTACAAAGACTATCTTTGTATCGATCAAATGTTGCTTTGAGACTAGTAGCATGTGGTTTATTTCACAGGGAGAAAAATTCTTATGTCAACCAAATACTGCCTTGCTAAGAGCATCCATTTATGCATCATTATATACCTTCTTTTGTCTTGGGTCTGTGCTAGTGAACTTCAGAACTGGTTGATTTTACAATACTGGCTAAAACTTTTACTACTACTGTATATACTATACCATTACTAAATTTATACTATACTAAAATATATTATATGTATACTAAACTTCAGGCAGCTGTTATCATAAAGATGAGTAAACTGTTAGAGTGAGGACCCCTGCTGGAAAGCTGAGCACAAGGGCTGGCCAGATTCAAACCTCTGTGGTCACAAAGTGTTGACAGTGTGTTGACTATCAGTGGATCTTTCCTTTTAGTTCCCATGTCAGATTATTTCTTGGGAAAGAAGACAGCGTAGAGGGTTAGTCATCACAGTCATGTCTGTACCTGCTGCTCCAGGCGTGAGTAACAATAAACTCAGGAACAAATACAAAAAACAATATGTACAACCAGACTTACCTCCATTTCAAGTAATAACCCCCCAAAAAAGTGTCAAGACCAGAGTTAAAAGTAAAAGCCCTGAATATCCTACATAAGTATAGAAATATTATCATAATGTCCAAAGTAAGAGCACTTGTAAAAGTACTTTTACTTTGGATATTAGGATCTTAAAGTGGGTAAGTAAAATAAAAAGTTCGGCCTCAACTGTTTAATTAACTTTAACACAATTTAAGATTAAATATATCTTTATGTAAAATCAAAAGAAAGCACTCCCTTTACCTGTTACATTTTAAGGCTTAGAACTGAGATATTTTGCTCTGAAAAGTAGTGGAGCAGATGTGTGAAGCAGAAATTCTAAAGAAAATACAAGCACCTTGAAATCTTTCAAGGTGTATCACATCACTGACCTTAGATATAGATGTGCTTAGCCGCAGTGCACTGCTCTACCTTCAAAATTGTGATCACAGATATTAGAGAGAGTCTGTCATCAGCCCTCACTCTTGAACTTCCATTTGAACTTCTTGATAATGTCGTTTTTGGACTAAACACTATTCCCATTTGATGTATCTATATCATTTAATAACAAAAATGCCTGCCCACAGACAGGATTAGATAACGCCTCAATAGAAGAATTATGTTCACAGCAGATAAAGACAGTGCATCTTGCATGGAAATATGGCACATATGGCCTTTTAATGGCATAAATCAGGGTTATAAATTTGATTGCCCTGTTGTTGCAAGAAGTTAATTGAATTTCCTGCAAAAGTTTGAAGTCTCAGCATGTAGCTGTTCTTGACCGGTCAGCTCGAGAAGGTCGACAAATGTAGCGGAAACCTGATTGGTATTCTAACGCACTCGGCTGCAAAGTGGAGATTGGACTTCAAAGAATTCATCTAAGGTTCTGGCGGTGACCACAGGGTCATGCGTTTCCATGGCAACTCCAAATGGCTGGTGCTGCAAAGACAGGACACTCACTGGTTTACATGGGACCTTCACGTTGAATATATGTAATTGCCATCTAGCCTGGATTGTGTGGATATACAGGATTTCACACAACCGCCAATTAAGTATAAGATTACTGTCGTAATGTGTCACAATGACCTTCAATTTGAATATCAACTTTTCATTGCCTTTGTATTGCTGGGAGTAAAATCCCTGCACTTCATAATAATCTCCACTGGGGGTCAGTATAGGGCTCAGACAAATGCAAACCCATCACTGTGTTTATACTTTGCCTTGTCTTCTGAAAGAAAAGCAGAGATTTGTGTCTTTTGAGTTGTCTGCTTAATTTAAATTAGGAGTGAAAACTTCGTTATGCCGAGCTGGGATTAGCTCCAGCAACCCCTGCGATCCAGAAACAGAAGCGGTAGAAGATGGATGGATGGATGGAACTTTGCTATGCCTATGTTATATATAGTGACATTGCAGTGTCAAAGTGAGTATAAAGTGCCCTGGATAGAAGCAACAATTTAGGGTTGCCTGCCTGTGAAGGTTTATTAAAAGCACATATGTTGTGTATGATTTTGTGTCCTCTAGAGGTGAGGTGAGGATGCAGATTGCTTCGAACTACGTACGCTTTCATTTCCAAGTGAGGAGGAGAAACTATCATGGCCTTAAAGTGACAAGACATGCATGTTAAAGGTCAGTATTTAGTTTGTCCATTTTGGGTTATTTGGAAACATGATGGTTCAACATGTTGGGCTGTGTGGCAGAGGGCCTTCCCCTCCTGAAGATATGAACAGCTCAGTTCAAGATAACAGAAACACAGCCATTCTTTAGGTGATTTTACATCAAAGATTTCATCCAACAGACCTCCCTAAAACAAACACAGGGCAGATGTAACTTGACATGTGATACCCGGACTTGCTTGCTAGATTTGAACATATCAGTGTTCTGGGCTCATGATCCTTTTTGATATGATCACAAGTTACCATATCATGCACAGTGAAAATAGACTACCCCTTGCGTTTGTCGTTATAAACTGTTGGGGTGATGTGGAGCTGTGGTACAACTTGCAATCACACTTGTTTTCAACCTATTTATGTGTTTGATCTAAAGATTATTGCTGCTTCTTAGATTTATGCTGACCATAATCAGTGTAGTTTTGGTCATTCTGACAATTGAGTCAGTGTGTATGTCTGTATGTGTGTCTATGTCAGTGACTGAATCAGCAAGTGTTTTCTGTACCTTTTGTTTGTATGTAAGTGTCTGAGTGTATACATGAGTGCATATGAGTTATGTGTCATCCTCCATCCATCATCATAAACACTGGGCAGGAAAACAGTAGAGTTTAAGTATCTCAGGGTCTGTGGTCTGACAAATGTGGAAGGAAGTTTGGTTTTCTGGCTGCCGGTTTCTAACATATTTTTGGTTCCATTCAAATAAACCAAAATGACTTGATGATTCGGTCTCAGTGTCCTCCCAGTGGACTTACGGGAGATCATGGCTGGTGGTCCACCAATTTATAACCATTAACCACATTGTCTGTTCACACCACAGCACCCTCCAGTGGGACAGCCAACATACATCATATATTCAGCTGCCTACACACCTCCTCACAGAAATAGACAGTTTTTGGGAGACATCCACAGCTGTAATCAGAGCTGGTACACATATGTTGTCTATTTATCTGGAGAATTAGAATTAGAATTTTTCTAAATAAGAAGAAAACCACACTGTTCATCAAACCAGAGGTGAATATAAATGATGGGTGTTATTTTGCCTCAACTATGATCCCATCTTTACTGGGAATACATATCAATAAACAACTGAACAAGGTGCTCATTCAAGGTTTTGTGCATGCATGAGTACATGTATAGTGGCTTGTAAACTAGAAATCAGTTGCATACATGGAAATAAGTGTTTTTTTGAAATGGATCAGTTTGATTGTTGCTAACACCGTTGAAGTGAGTTGCTGAGGTGGAGTTTGTAGTGTCATAATAATAATGTTATAATGTGCAAAAGTTTTTTATTATTATTATTTTGGTGCACAGATTTAAAGAATGTGATTGAGGCATTTTAATGTTAGAGTTTTACAAGCTACGGTTCTGGTTTGGATCGGGGACAATGTTTCAGCTTGAATATTGTAGAAGTGGAACAGATATTTAACTCTGGTTTTTCTGCCTTGAAAAGTGTTTGGCGGTATCCAGCCCTGGTTCAAGGCCCAGAGCTTTTCTTGTGGCTGAAATATTTGGACCGGAGCTACATGGACTAGCTCCCTCTGACTGCCCAGGATCCATTCTTGGCTTTCTGGACACATTCCTTGTCCAGGTGCTGTGTATTTTCTTTTTCATTCTGCATGAGCACCTCGTGTAAACTTTTCCAGGCCAAATTCATTTATTATTGAAACACACAATAAAAGGTTTCATCTCTCTGGCAGCCAGCCTAAGACAGATATTTAGGTCTCATCATCTACACTGTCCGTTGAACCAACCTGACAGGAAGAATTGGGGACAGTTTAAGGGGAAATTAATTCATTAATTAAAATAATTAAGAAAAGTTTTCCAGTTGCAAAACCAGCTTCTCATACTTCACTTTCAAATACAGCTAACATTTTCAGGTAGTGTTATTTGCTATGGTATCAGTTTTTAATGCAAGAGAAGAGAAATATTTTATTATATTATAATATATATCTAGTGTTTCTCATAACTCAGCCTTCATGTGTCTCTAAAATGAAGATGCTACTTGAGTTTCGAATAGAGCAGTAAAATAAAAGGACTTATTTGGTTAATGCTGGTGTGTGAGCTCTACACATAGATAAGCAAACTAATTGACCAACTTCAAATGAGGCTTGAACTCTTAATATTTGTAATTTCTAAGTTGTGTTTTTGCAGACAAACCCATCAGTATGGATGTGATGTAGCACAGAAGAACAGACTTGAGTGCAGTTGTTCTTTTCAAAATAATACGCCATCTGGTTTATTTAATACTGTCCAAATACCAGATTCAACAGAGCTCTTCACACCAGCTGACTTAAATGTTAACAAAAGCTGTTCAGAGATACTTTTGTATCAACTGCTCTGTCAAACCTGTCCCATTATGAATGGTTTTCTCTCTCTCGACAGATTAATTTATGAGATGGTAAAAGCACCAAATCTTAAAATGACACTGAAAACAATGCTTCTTTCTGTTTTGTTTTCTAAGTTTGTATTTGCCCATTCATTCTGTGTAACATAAGAGCGCTCTGGTCATAAAAGAGATTTGTCCAGTTTGATATCTGATCCTTTTCTGCTTTAAACTTGGGCAATATTTGTATGAATGCAGTGCAGAGGTGGTTTGGCTTTGTAGGGGAGTTATCACTCCAGCTAGGAGAACATTTACAGTAGTTTACAAAACCTGAGAACTAGAGAAGCTTTTTGGCATAGACACCAACATCGTTTGATTTGGTTTGGTTTCTCAAAGGCTCTTTTATTCAGTGTTTTGTTTCAGTACGATACCCAGCTCTGGCGAAAGATTTCAGTAACTCTTTAACTGATTTAATCTCATTCCTGTCTTGAATCAAAAACAAAAAGAGAGTCAACGGTTTGATAAAGACAGAGGAGCTGTTGGTAGAATTGAGCTGTGACATTAAATACAGGCTCTTTAATGAGCCCTAATCTTCAGTCATTGTCCTTTTCAACAAGTTTAAACTTTAGAAATAGTAGGAACACACAAAGTTAAATAAAAAAATTATAAAGCATTTTCAATTAAATCTCATTAAATTTGGTTTGGTTCTTAATCTCCCTATATTACAGGCCCTACTGTTATTGGTTCCAACAAGGCTGGATCAACTGGGATCACTGGGTAACTGGGCCCCAAAAGGCTTTGGTGAACTCCATATCCTGTGGTTCCACATAATTTGATACAGATAAAATACACAAATAAGATGTATGAACAAACAAGACTGTGACGAGTCCTCCAAATCTCCCATATGTGGCCCCAGTTTTGCGGGAACCTGTGACAGAATCTAGTTTTAATATCTTATTTTTTTTATTTTTATTTTTTTAGCTCATTTGTTCTAATGTTGATCTGTGATTTCTCTTTCCAGTCTTCTTATTATTCCTGAAGCTCAGTGTCTATATATTCTAATTATATTATTATATTATTCATATTCTAGTTTTCTGATGCTGAGTTTAGATTCACTCTGGAAAAGTTGGTACAATGAAAAAAATTAACTATCATGGAAGAATGAACAATAAATTTTTAACCTAAGGCCTCTTAGTAGGATAATATAGCCATGGTCATACTATTACTGTTACTGCTACTTATGCAATACCATTTTGTGTTAAAGTTGCTTAGATCATTATTTTTTTTGTACTAATTTGTTTTCCAGTGAGATAAATGTAACATTTCCATTTGGATTTAATAAAGTACCACACTCTCTACCTCTGCTGCCATTAAAACTGAAATTAGTTTTACACCTTTTGCAATACAAACATACAAATGCCAACTTTCACTGTTTAAGTCTGTGACAGAAATATAATTAATAAGAAATATTTCATAATGGACCCCCTGGAGACAAGAACAGACTTATGTCATAAAATGCATGTCATGTCAAATTTGCGAGAATGAAAATTTTGCATCTGCATATCTTTGAAGCTTATTTAATGTGGCGTGCTTGCCTGCCATGTCAGAGCCATTGGTCTGACATTTAATGATGGCAACAGTCTGTGTAGTGTTAAATAACACAGGGTTGTGCAGTGAGCTGCCTAATATATGGGCCATTTGGGACTATGGACTGTACATTAGTTGTTCTCCCCAGCTACGAGGAGTGCCAACATTTGTGGTCATTATACAGATTATTTCAATGTGCTTTCAGTCACAATATACACATTAAATAGTGCTTTTGTGTAAAGTGAGCAGGGGTTGACACAAACCATGATGGGTGGATTGGTTTCAGAGCATAAAATGCATTTTCAAGTCAAGTGAAACAGGCTGTGAATTCACCTACTGTTTACAACTTGGATGTATTGTGCGATCACACACTTTGTTGGGAAGGGGAGGGGTTGGAGGGAGGTTGGGAAGAGAACCTTTTTTATCTTGTTTTCCTTGATCAGTCAATCTGTCATCAAATTTTCCTGAGTGAACAAAATGGATTAATATTTATACTTCTTACTGATCCCACGCTCTCACAAAGGTACCTTTCTGGTTTGATTTTGCCAAGGATTACCACATGTAAACTGTAGAGGCCGCGTAGAGCTGTCTTGTCCACATATGCTGCATCCCAGCATGCTTTCTGTTTGTCCCAAGTCAACACCGACTCACATGAGCATTCCACACATACTAACACCTCTCTGCAGAATACTCTACCCACAATGCCTTTCAGCAAGCACCTGTGTTTATAGCCCAATACCTTACTCTTTTCCCTAGTGAGGAACACAGTTACATTTTTTAACGCTGAAGGAGGGCACCATGAGAGTAGTCATAGAATCATAAGAAATACATATATGCTAGGATTGACCTCATTGTATGCACATGTGTGTTGCAACATCTTCACGAGACTCTAAAGTGCATATGGAAATGTCAGATTTGTGTGTAGCTCCATCCCTGATATCTGTTATACAGAAAACTGGAATTGTCATTTAACCTCTGACCTTGCAGCACTTAAATTCTTAAGTGCTTCTGTGTGGTCACGTCCTGCTGTTTGCCCTGCGATGTAACAGCATGCTCTCACCCTGAGCATCCTGCTCGTCCTTAAGATCATTACTGCGATCACTGTGAAGCTGGGGAGTTTGACAAAACTCATGAGTGACATTCACTGAAAATGCACAGAAAGAAGCATCAATCAACAGTTTTCACACTACAGAGGAGTGTCATTGGTTAAAGGTCTGAGTAAAAAAAAAAATCTGAGACTTTAACTTTTTAAATATGTTTATTTTAGCTGAGAGTTTGATGAGAAAAGTCATCACTGTATTATTTGTTCAATCTGTATGAAGCTGGAGCTATCTTTAAGACTGAACATATCACTATCACTATTGCGTTGTCCTTGGGGAATAGAAATGGGTTTTGGCAACCCTGCCTCTCTCGCTGTGTTCGGTCTGGCTTTGTCAGTGACCACCAAACCAAGGAGTCTGGTTTGGGTTAGAGAGGATCTGCTAATCCTTGCAGAGTAGGTGGGATTTATACACAGCATGACAGGAAGTGTTGCCTGGGAGTCTCATATCAGAGATGGACCATCCTCCTGCCTTGAAATTGTCTTTAGACAAGGTGAGAGACATACTTAGCAAACAGTAATAAATCAGTGTCGTTTGGAGGAGCTGAAATTCACCCTCACCTGTACACAGTGTGAAAGTATTGGCACAAAGCTATGAAGAGAATTTATCACGTCAAGGCAAACACAAAACTTGTTGACTTGTGTATATGTGTGTGTGTGTTGTGTTTGAGTGCGTGCCCAGGTCTGATTGACCCTTTTGTCAATTTTATGAAAAAGTTGGTGAAACAAAAAAAAAAGAGAGAGATTTTCAGTACTTAGAGTGTAATTTTAAAGTGAGTGAGTAAATAATTCTGTATTCTATGCAGGACAAAACAGACTATAACTTAAAAGTATTAAATGATGCACTAAATCAGTTTTTTATAAACAGAGATGATGGAGGGACGAATCCAACCAACATTAAAACAAGAGGTATAAGGTTGATTCACCTTGAACTATAAAACTTAATGCCACAAACCCTCCTGTAAATATGTTTGTCTGTCACTGACTTGTTTCTCCCACCCACTTAAAATTGGACCAGACTGACTGTCTGCAGCCGATATGTGTCAGTTTCCCACTTATATCATTCAATCTGTTTGCCAAGTTGTGGATGCAGGTGTCTCGGGACAAGGCAGTCGTACCAGAGTGCGATGAGGGAGTACGGGGGGTTCTGTACATATGTGTGACTGAAGGCTATTTTGGATTATCTCGTAGGTGTGACTTTTCATTCACATAAGTATTCTCTCCACTAACAAAACCTGTACACAAAAGCAAGCCTCACAACAGTAGAAACACACTAAAGGAAAGGTTCAACAGTTAGAAAATACTCATTTACTTTTTTTTAGTTGATTGGAACATCTGAAACTCATGTGATTAAAAAATCGTTAAAAAACGCTTTCATGGCCAATATAACTTTAATGTAAATGAATAATCGAAAGTACAAATATACTAAAGATTCAACATTTGGAGGCTGAAGATTTAGAGTTTTTCAAAGGCAAAACTAAGAGTAAAACAAAAATTACGAATAATTTTGGCACTGAGCATTTAGAAAAGTAAGTTAATCACTTTCATTAAATTATGTTTTGTGAGTGTTAGTCATCTTGAGATCCTAAATGGACGTGCTAACATCTCTGTGACACATTTATTCCTCCAGGATGTGAATATTTATTATTCTGGACTGTGATTCTCCCAAAAATATTTCTGCTGCCCTTCTTACATTTCTGTCACTTAAGAAGTACTAAGTTGGCATAAAACTGCTCATCATTCCTATTACAAAATATTAATTTAAAAATTTAAAGATCACAGACATCAATTGTGCTCACATTTCCATCAGACAAATGTAAATCTGTTAAAACTTTGTCTATTTTTGATGCGCTGTAAAATATCCCATTTATAAATTGCTGTTTTTACAAGAGTCCATGAAAAAGAGAGTCTTTTGAATGAGACTCAACCCACCAAGACACCTCATACCTTGTAAACCTTGTACCCATCTCTCTCTGTGCCGTGATGTCATTGCCGGACCTCCCCGGGTGAGAGACAGGAATGTTACAGCCTATTGATTGAGGCAAAGGATTGTGGGCTGGGACTATGTATGTGTGTTTTTCAACATGTGGAATGGAGAGAGGCTGTGCATGTGTTTGTGCACGTGTACGTCCATGGTATCTGCATGCATGGGGGCTTTGCCGTGACACTGCTGTGTGAAGACTTGTCTAGGTACAGCCAACTGTGAGCGGGGGAGTGTGTGGACCGCCTGTACATTCACAGCAAACTCAAAAAACTAAATAAGCCCACTACTCACTTAGACACATGTACAGTAAGATGAATATGGGACTGTAGACAGAGTGGAGACTGTGGTGTTTAGGGTCATATTGTCTGGTTATGGTGGGTGAGAACTGACCATACAGGGCCTCCAGACAACTCTGAATGTTTAGTTCCATTAAGGCAGAAAATTTGCTTAAATGCACAATTAAGTAATTTCTGAACAAATATTTGTAGATATGACAAAGGGAGGACACATTAGCTATAAAGTTTCTGGGATTTTACCTTGGTGGAATGCCTCTTTTTTAATCGCCACAGTGTGCATCTGTTTCATAGGGTGGAGGTCTGTGAGAGAGGTCCTGGGAGCCCTCACTGCATGAGCAATGAGGTTGTTTTCTTAAAAAACTAAATAACAAACCTCTTCCCTTGTTGGTGGTGAGAGGGGCATTTTTGAAGTGACACAGGGGACTTTTAAACCCAATGATTTATGACTAGACCTGTGAGTGGGTGGGGGAACAAAAAGTACCCACCCTGAGTGTAGCAGGTGTGGGGAGAAAGCTGATGAAGCCAGTGATGAAGAGGGCAGGGCTGAACTAACTTAAAGTCTACTGTAGACCTACAATAAATCTGTAAAAAGCAGCTGTGTAGGAAAGAAAACACGAACATTTATTCTTCAAGATAATTTCAGAGAAAATTAACAAAAAAAAGAGAAAGTGACTCGTAGTTAGAAAAAAAAAGTCTACTGATAGCGGCTACTGACAGAAGAGATTACCTCGGGAAAATCTTCATCTTATCATGACTTATTTTTGTTTAGACAATGTTCCTGAAGCCATGATGCTAGAGTGGCGTAAAATTACAAGACTTGATGCATTATGGTGGCAGCGTCCATGTACACCTTTTTGTGTAGTATAATGATTACTCCTGACATAAGCTTTTTTGGTTTACACCTCCATTGTCCGCGTGTTGGGTTAGTTCAGTGTGATCTACAGGGTCAGGGAAGGAAGGTCAAGGTTCACTGTTCTGGGCACCGGGGCAAAAGTTCAAAATAGTAAAAGTCTAAAAAGAAAGAAGCTGATCACATACTTGTTGAAAAGCATTGTAGATATAACCCTGATTTACTTGTTGTCTTCTTAAAGACTTCCCCAGCAGTTGGATGCCCCTGAGTGACATCATGAAGAAGTAAATATTAACTCAGTGTGAGATCAGAATCTGGCAACAGGGACATAAATATTTTCACACTATAATTGGAGCATTACCTACGATGCAGATGCTCTTTTTTTTCATTGCAGCGGTTTTGTTGCTGACAAAGTTGGTATTATAAAGACTCATTCTCATGTTGATGGTACTGATTGATTAACAAATCATCAGTATTTTTGGGTGTCTTGCAGCAGAGCTAAATTCCACAGCTCTCTGTCCCTATGGGTGAGGTGACATGGACACTTTCAGATGTTTACTTTTGTTTGCACTGCAAATTCCAACATTGCCTCATGGTGAAGAGGGATGGAGTAAGGAATGCGGACGACTTATAAACTCAGATGTCGTAAACTCATCTGAAAATGTGACAGGACTGTGGGACCGCAACTCAAACTCAACTTACACCGTTAAAAACAGATTCTTAACAGAGTGTTCCTCTGGTGATGGGCCAATTGTCTCTGCTTTATGACTGCAAAATGTAAACTCAAAGCTGTGCATATATTAAGAAATACATCTATAGTTGCTGTGCTGCACTGAAGAATCGACATTGAGTTGCTGGGACCCTGCAGGCCTTTGGACAACATGTACATTAATTCACAAAACACAAGCATGCACAGTTCGAGGTGCCTAAAAAGAATGGCGTGTGAAAGTTGGAGACCATGAGCTGTAGACAGTTGGAGATTGCTCTGTAAATTGCAAATGCTTCTAACATTTGGCAAATTATATTAAATCGTCTGTCTACATACCACTCTCTCTGTCATCTACTTGTTTGGATTATTAATACCCAGTATTTACAGTATGACCAAACAAGTGTTTTGCTCAGCCACAGTGTGGTGCTCCACAGGAATGCCAAGCGTAAAACACAAATGCCTAGTGTAACACTCATCAGGGACTCTGGACAGTCTCATGCATAAACTTTGTTAAGCCACAAAGGAGTTGTGCAAACTGGTGGGAAAACAATGAAGCTTATATACTTGATACGTGCATCTGTATGTGGTTGATGGTGTATGTCTTTAACCACTGGGTTCTTTATACTCACCGAGTATCTAACCGAAGAGGGGAGAGCTTCATGCTTTTGTCTGCTTTTCACAAAGATTTCAGATTATGTGGCAACGTAGGGCATTTTGGGGCAGAGCAGCGAGCTGGTAACAATATATTATCACCCAATATGGCATACGTCTTGGCAAATACTCACTTTTCACACATCCAGCAAACACGCTGCAACATTTGTTTTCAACTCGGTGTGGTTGCTGGTGAAGAACACATTGTGTCAGCTAACGAAAACACTGAGTATGACTCAGGCGGCAGAACCAAAAAAAAAAAGTTATCCTAAAATGCTAAAGAAAAACTAAGCAGAGTTGAAGGGAACTATAGAATAGGTTCACTACTAGAGCAAAAGCAAGTCCTCTCACATTACACATGGTAACTGCTTCTGTTGTTAATGTATAAATACTAAAGTTAACCTTTGGTTGTGGGACTTTTCTGGTAGAACTAACTGAATCTTGAGATGTTATGAGGCTTACTTTCACGTGCCGTGGCATACAGTACAACAGGTGCACGCCGGATGGTGAGAGGCAGTTGTGAGGCCCATTGAGGCTTCATTAATGGAACAGGAAGAGATTTGAAGCACAAGGGCAAACACACACAACTCATTACACCCTGGCTCTCGTGTACCTTTCACACCGCAACTCAAAGTGTGTGTGTGTGTGTGGTGCATTTATATGAGTTTTGTGTTTGACTGGGCGGGTGGAGAACAATTACAAGCTATGGTCCTCAGTGAAAACAGCATTGCAGCATTTGGACGTAATACTGTAGATTACATTACATATACAAATAACATATCATTGGTACTAATATGATTATTTTAACCATTTAATGAAGGATGATTTCATTCAGAGCATTTTCACACAAACAGTTCTTTGTTGTGTTAAATAAATTTATTGTAGTAGCAAATTGTTGAGAACTGAGAACATCAGCAAAACCAATTGTCCTCGCCCTCCGAATCACGCTAAAGACTGGTAAGCTGACTAAGCTGACACCTGGCTGTTGGAGATACAGCAGAGCATCCACCCTTTTACGCCACTATGTCACTTCGGAGCTGCACGCAACCACTATCCTTCATATGCACGCACATTTACCCACCTTCCACCAGGACTCCAGGACACACTGCGAGCCTCTGTTTCGTATATACAGTCACTATAGTGAGAGTGCAGTGATTTGCGTAAAGGGAAAAAACAACAGTCATCATAGTGCAGGTATAGTACTATTCATCCTTTGTATAGTTTGGTGGTTGGACACATCAGGCTACAAAGTTGTTTTGCACAGGTGTCAAAACTGCCCTGGAAAGTGTCTGTCGTCACATCTCAACAAAGGAGCTCAGAAAGAATGATTATTTTTAGTCTGTAGCTGTGACCAAACGCCCTGTCCAAGTGCTCATCAGACAGCTTTTCACCATGTTTAATGCTGACTCACACTTTTCACCCTGTTGCTTTGACAGGTGTAAAAGCAAGGATGTTATTTTCCCTTCTGCTTTATGAGAAATGCAGATGTTAAATTTTACACCGCTCGAGGATGATCCTCACATGATTGAGATAAAATCAACAATATACTTTTTATATGTTAAAGCGTACTCTGCGTTATGGTGATGGAAGAAATGTATTACTTTTAAAAAACTACATCAAATTAAAAGCAATCTAACATTTGGATTCGATTTAACAAATATAATGCAGGTATTAGAAGTATAATATTATTAGGTAAGTAAATGTACTTAAAAAATAGTCACTTTACAAATTAAAATTCTTGTATATACATATGATTTAATGCTGTATTGGTTAATGTGGCACTAACTCTATAACATTATACTGTTAGATATGTTTATCTACAGGGCAAATCATTATGCTCCCATAATTATTCTTCAAAAGGTTTATCCGTAATATCATTTCACCCCTATTAAAAGAACTCAAATATACAGTCCTACAGTAAGCCATAATATTTCATCTCTGTCTCGTTCTATAACTACTGACTTACTATGAGACTTTAGCTTTCAGCCAAATGCTAAAATATGGTAGATCAAAAGTTACACTTAAAAAAAGGGACACTTAAGGAACCATTTAGTGTCACTTCCATAAATATATGTTGTTATTTCTAACCCCTGTCGACACTAATAAAGATTTCTTGTGCTGTAATGTAATTGTTGACATGCAGTGTATATGATAATTACAAATTCTTAATCATGATCTCATATGTGTGTGTATATGCATCCTTGGCTGTAGAGATTTTTCTCGGGTGTGTGCCAGGACAGGTGATCTTAAACAACCAGCTCCAGTGTGACTTGGCTCCAACACAAGATTAATGATTTAGTCTGGTTTTTATTGCATTCATTGGCGAGTAGATCACACCTTTAATGAGGGAAACATTCCTCTTTATCATTGTCATTCACTGTGGGTGCTCAGCAGGGGGATGTGAGCAGGTTTTGCCACTATAAATTATGGCATAACATTTTGGGAGGTTATTTTTATTCTCATTCAAATCCCCTCCATCCCTCTCCTTTCTCTCTCTCTTTCCTCTCTCTCTCCCACCCACCACAGTGGCTCCACCTTCCAGCCGATATAAGCTGTCCACAAGGTGTGCATCTGTTATGAGCACATATCCCAGGGTTCCCTCTGTGTGGTTGTCTGTCTTCTAGTCTGACTGCAGTGATTATTTCCCCATAAACAGCCACTCACAAAGGTAAGTGCTGCCCTTATTCATACCCAGTATTTAACATTTATTTGTTTTTAATCTGTATTAGCAATTGATAGAAGTGGGGTTTTTTTGTTTGTTTGTTTTTTTGTTGTTTTTTTTTTACATTTTCATGAAAGTTGTTTTTCTGCCTTTGACAAATTTTACCAAGCCACTGCATGCACAGCATCCCTGTAGTTGGGCTGTTTCTGCAGGGCTCCAGTGAGCTGAGGTGTGTCTGCTGTCCTCTGCTGAAGACAAATATACATTCAAATGTTTTGTGTGTATGAGTGTCTGCATGTGGAAAGCTGAAACCAAACTGTCAGAAGTAGGTGATGGGAAAAAGAGCAGCAGTTTGGTGAGAAGAGACTGCAGAGCAAACGCTGTCTTTGGCTCTGAGCAGCTCTGTCTCTCTGGTCGGATACGCTTTGTAGCACTCTGTCAAATAATGTTCTTCAGTCTGTCAGTCACAGCAACTTTTAAATGAGTAACTTGCTACAGGATAGCGCAAGGCTCAATTATATTCAGTACTATACAATTATCATATAAACTGACGAAAAGACCTGAGCAGTGATAAATTATTGTTTTCAGGCCAGGCGCCGTGAGGACACAGTTGAGATGTGCTTTGTTTGAGTATGTAAAAGATAAATGTTTATTAGGCATTGTGGGTTTTTCAGGTGGCAGTTTCATGCAGTTTCATCCACATCCATATCTATAAAACGGAATCGTTTTGGAGACCACACTCCTTCAGTACTGAATAATGAAAATGTCTCGATAGATGAATGTGGATTGAATGTCGGCGTGTGGCCTCAAATTTGATTGTATCTGGGGGTTTTCTAATAAAACGCTTTCTGGCTGTTAGAATTTTTTTTTGTATGGAGATGTGGTCTTCTTTTGTTTGACTATTGATCAGTAGTTTTGTCCCTGCTCTACTCTCCTGATCTGATGTGTGTGCATGACAACCATACACATTACACTGCATGCAGACAAAATTTATTGATTGGACCCCATTTTCTGTTGATCATCAATATCTTTTTCAATCTCTTATATATTAATGATCTATCTTTTATTTCTCCAGTATCTTTAGCCTTAAATATGTGCATGTAGGAGTGTGTGCTTGTATGTGAAACACCCCCTATGCACATCATTCAACAAACTTTAGGAATGTGTGGGACAAAAGGGACAAAAAGGCCCAATGAAAACCAAGAATGATGGTAGGGTGAAGCAGGGGCAAAGAAGTAAACACCTTGGCCATTTAGCTGCACAGCTGTGTACGTGTGTGTACGAGGCTTGTTTGAATGGGGACGTTTGTAGCGTGACTTGAAGAGGTGTTAATTTTACGAGGTGTGCTTTGTGATAAAAGTTGCATTTAGGGAGCTGAGGAGCTGCAAATGTTTTTCCCTTTCACTGAGAAACCACGTTAGGGCACTTACCAAGACTGAGTGCAGGGGCACTGGTTTAAGAGTAAGTTTGTAAATGGTTTGCATCAGAGGGAGGAAGACAGAGCAGTTTGCCAAATATGTTCTGTGGGATGTAAAAACTAGCTTTTACTCAAGATTCCTGTTTCATGGCTGCAGTAGGAGAAACTTCAAATAACACCTAGTGTGGTTTAATGATTGACCGACTCTGCTTTTGCAAGGCTGTCTTTCAATCAACCCAAATATTCATATTAAAAACTTGAACAGATCCAACCTCAAATGCCCAAAAAGTAATCAATACCTCCTACATCTGTTCCCCACCAGAATTTTTTCTTGTTTTTCCCCCTCTTTGTAACCATGGTGGTTAAAGAGATGTGCTGTTTTGCCCTCTGACCTCCACCACAATCTGCAAGGTCGCTGAGTGGCTCTGGGTCACTGAACCGGGATGTTTCCAAAGGGAGAAAAGGGCCAGCGAGGGCAAACAGACAGATGAAGACAGAGGAGAGAAATGAGGCAGAGGGCAAAGATTTGACATGAACAGACATGGCACTGTTCACACAGAGACAACAGGAAGAAAGGGGGACTGTGAGAAGAGAGCCGTCTGCATCTGACTGAGGAGGAAGGACAAACAAATGTTTCTTGAGACATGAGGACAGTAGACAGCCGATATTTTCACTGTGGCAGGAGAGATTAAGAAGTACTTTTGAGGAAGAGTTGATGTGTTGCTTAGCTATGTTCACTTGGTAGTCCTATCCCCTCAGCTGAGCTCTGTCTCTGTGTGTGCATCAGTTTATGGAAGCTTGTGTGTCTGTGTGCATGAACAGCACACAGCAGCAGATTCAGATGTGAGTGTAGAATCAGCCTGAAGTAACTCTCACCCATTACCTGTAGGTCCTCTCTTCTTTATAGAACATTGCTAACATTTACCTTATTTATAACGTGCATGAAGTTATTCAGTTGACACAGAACTACATAACGCACAGTTAGTTATGCCTCAGCACTATGATTAGCACATAAATGTAATGTTCAGCAGTAGTTGTGACACCGCAAGCTTTGAAAGGTAATTCCAAAGCAAATAAACATACGTAATTTTCTTTCTTGAATGCTAATGGGGTTGTTTCTTCTCTTTATGTCATGCGCTAAATGCCATGTTGATGTTGCAATAATGATGCTGCCTAATGGAAATGTCTCTTTTCAATGTTCTTCTATTACCTCCCTGCAGTGGTAAATCACGAGAACTCCAGCCAGTATCCATTGCAACCCACAGTTTTGATTGCCTTAATTTTTCAACCCAGATTTATTCAGAGGGTGGCACAGCTGCTGGGCTTTTAATGATGTGGATATTGCAGCTTGTGTAAACTGCAGTGATACCTCAGCTTCCACTGGCTGAAACTTGACTCAGCAAAAAACCCCAGAATCCAGCGCACAGACATATGATGTCCATGAATTCTGTCACGTTGCACACCTGATGGACAGTTTTCCATGTTTTGTTTATGTGAAATGTCAAAAAGATGGACATCTGGAAGTAGTCGAGGAAACAGAGGCACACGTGTACACATTCATACATACATGACACATAGCCATATGATGTAGGCTGCTTTCAGGTTTGCTTATTTTTGAGGCTGTCTGGGCCAGGCAGGACCTGCTGAGAACTCAGTGGTGTATGACCCGCCACACATGATTCTGGCAACAGATGTTGAAAATTTAGGGTCTGAAACACAGATATTCCTACCTCTGTGGCCCTCTGGGCTGTTGTTAATGGTAAACATGTTGAAATTGAATGTTGGGATGGGACTTGAAAAAGGAATATTATTGTTTTATTTTTTTATCTAACTACTGTGATGAGGATATTTTCTACATCTAAATTTATTTTACATTTATTTTATAGCGTTCACATGCTCAACAAATGTGATTAAGTCGTCCTGCACAGGCTTTGTAATCCATGGCAGCAGCCTGGCTACACTGAGGTTGACCACCTATTTCCAGACTGAAGTATCTCCACAACTATTGGATGGATTGGTACGAAAGTTTGTAGAATGATTTCAAGTCCCTAGAGGATGAAACCTGGTGACTGGTGGGGCAGACTTTCATCTAGAATCACCATGTCTCATTTGTGACTGTTGCCAACAGACATTCATGTTCACCACATGAACTTGCCATTTAATCTAGGCCATCATCAGGTTGAAATTTCAATTTGTCCGATACTTTGTAGTTTTTAAGGTGTTTGGTCATAAATCAGACATCCCTGTCACACTCAGATGAACATTGTGTTTGTGTATTAACAGGCTAACACCCAAAATCAAAATGGTGAACATGGTAAGCGTGTGTTCTGAGTACCTGCATGGCTATAGACCTATAGTCCTGTCTATATATATATATATATGTATACACCAATGTAGCACAATGGAATAATAATATCTCTCTCTCTCTCTATATATATATATATATATATCTTGGACAATATTATTATTTATAAATGTATAACAAGAGATTACATAAAACTTACCTCTTCAGGAACAGTTTCGACTTATCTTTAAAATGTTTCCTATTATGGTCTGTTTTTGCAAAAATGCACATCAGTTGTGCAGGATGATGTGTGTGTTCGTGCATTTGTCTACAGTTCTCTCAGTATGTGTGTACGAGTGTCTTTTCCTGCCTCATTAACGACCCAGTATAGAAAGTGTGTGAACTGAATGACACACAAGTGAAATCTACCTGGCATGAAGATGTAGAACATGGTTACTGTTCGTGTTACGTCACTGTTCGAATGACTGCTTGTCAAAGTCCTCATCGAGGGAGACATATTGTTTTACACCAGTGTGTGAAAAATTAAACTGTAAATCTAACAAATGTGAGAAACCACTAACAACATGTTACTCACACCATGGCCTCTCGCAGCTGTCACCCATTTCTGTGACTTCATGTCTGCCATAGGTATGAATATAAATGGAGGGATGATAATAACTCCTTAAAATGAATTCAGTGGACACAACTATTTCTTTATAGCCACTTTGTTGCACCATTTTATTTCTCTGTTTTCTATAATAACACGTTAAAACATGGAAATTACTGGTAAATGTTTATGTCAGAGTCTGAAAGTGGCTCCACTGTACGAACTAGTCACTTGGGAGGCAACACTTATGTGAATTATGTGTTAGAGAAAAGCACACCAGGTAAAGATGCAAGGTGTTTCCATCACTTTACTGTCGCCACGACAATGTTATGGCGTTGCTACGTGACACTAAACAGACCCTCATTGTAAAGCCCCCCTCTGATCTGTAGTTGTAAGTTTTGTTAGAATATTTCCAGCCCTTTAAAAATACCTATACACACATATATACCAACACTGAGCTGGAGCGTTCCTCAAATGTAGCAAAACACTGTTTTCTTTTTTGTGTTTTTACAGTCCTATTTCTACAAAAACACATTATACATCATATATAAGAATTATCATATCATCAAGAGTCATCATCTCTCTGACGAGTTATTTTTGTCATTGCATGACGTTTGAGGCTATGGCTAGTAAGACATAAAATGTGTTAAAGTATTTATAACTCAGATGATTCAGTAGTTAATCCATTTTTAAACACAACAGCTTCTTCATCATGTTGTGGAAAATAGAAGAGTGAGTTTTTCTGGTATGCCATCAAATGGTGAATGAAAATTTCCATTTTTTTTTTCACAAAATCTCAAAACACTCAGGGATTTTAATCAGATCTAATTGATTTATTGCCTCCAATAAAAAGTGTGAAGTGTGTAATTACCTTCACCTCAGGATGTGTTGGGATCAGTGAACATCTTTGTCCTGACCTCCACATCCAGCATTTAACTCTTAAATTTCTTTAATTTACAGTACACTATGGTATGTAGGACATGAAAGTGAATAATGTCACCTTTATAAGGAACTATCAGTGCTGTTTGTTCACATATACCAGTTCTAAAAAGGTAAGAACTCCTCCTCCTCAATGTATTTATATAAATGATTTCTATTATTCATTGTCCTATATAATGTCCAGCTTGGGTATCTTAATGCAGCCTCACGTGCAGTGGAAAACATGTAATTCAAGGCCTGTATTAGACTCATAGATCAACTTGACTGGTCATTCCTGTTGTCTGCAGATTTCACAGATGCACAGATCTGATCAGGGGACTGGGAACAGGCCACAGCTTCCGCTCATTGGTTAAAAATAGGTTCCAATTCTTGTTGGGAAAAATCTGTAGCATTCTTCTGGACTCTTTGGCATGTCTGGCGTCTGCCGTCGTGGAAACTAGGTGGGCTTCCTTCAAAGCCACCTCTCATTTGGGGAGACAGTGGCATGGCCATGTCAAAATCAGCAGTCGGCTGAGAAAAGGTGAAAGGGGGGAAAAGATCCAAAGAGCCAGCGATGGAGACCATAGGGATGTGGTTTAGGATGTGAATTGAAAAAGTCACAGATAAGTTGGCTGTTATAAAACTGTGACCATCATCACAGTTTCCCCTGGGCAGGAAGAATGATGCAATAATGCAAATAGACATCCAGAGGAGCAGCTGAGAGTGTGATTTGTGGACTGTAGAGACAAGGAAAACTCCTTTTCCTCAGTCTGTTACTGACCATGTAAAGTGAAGCTCAGAGGTTAAATAATGTAAGTAACAAATGAATGGTTCATCTGAACTGCCCAGCAGGATGGCAGCTCTCTTTTCTCAGAAATGTGCTTGGTCTACATGTCTGAACACTTGCTAAAAGCAGAGAAGGGATAATAGACTGATACCATGTCATGATTGGGTTTTTCCTCATTAGTTTGGTGCTGAGAGAAAAAATCGTGTTTGAGATTTGGATAGTGAAAAAGAAGAAATAATTCATGAAATCAAGCCTTCAAAAATAAAAAGTAACTTTCTGAAGGGCATATTCATTCTTGTCACTGTGATTGCTCAGTTTTTCCTTTGTGGAGATACACAGCCAGAGGTCTGATGGTTCAGCAAGAAATACATGCAAATTGGAACAATTTGTGCCCTGCCAATTGCAGCATTGAAAATCTGTTAAAAGAAAAAAAAAATATATATATATAGTGCTGGAGTGTGGAGGTGATATTATTTATTATGGTTTTTTAAAATAAGTATTACATGTTCACAGTTCAAGAACTGTTTCAGTCAATTGCAAATGACATACACTTAACCAGATCAATTATTAATTTTGAATTTGTATTTACAAAGGCTACACATACCTGGAAAAAAAAGAGATGAACAAGTATTTGATTGTTGTCTGCCTATGAGTATCTCCAATGTATAGCCACCAGATCGAGATCAAGTGTGGTCTGCAACTGTCTGCTCTGTGCAAATGAGGTTGTTCACTTGACTCATTTGAATCCACTTGTAATCTTCCAAGTAATCTTAAATTTAATTAAGCTGTTTTCACCGTAATGTCAATGTGCTTAATAACAAACAGGCTTTAAAATAGCATATTATTTCTACCCTCTTCCCTCAGGCCTTGGCCATGCCTCCGCTCTCTGCCCCCCTCTACCTGACACTGCTACAGCTTGTAGTCCTAACTTGTGTTAGTGGTGGGGCATACTACCCACACAAGCAACACCCTCAGCCATACCAACCAGTGCAGCACCTGCCACACATGGGGATAACCAAAGATGGATTTCCACAGCAGCAGTACCTTGGCAAAGAGGTGCCCTATATGCAGTATCCCCATTATAGGAAGGAGCTGCCCCAGATGCCCATGCACAAGGGCAAAGAAATAGCGCGTAAAGGAGGTGGGTATAAAGGTGGACAAGACAAAGGTGAGAAATCTCAAAAACCAAAAGACTTTCAAGAACATTTACATTCATATGTTGAAAAAATGTAGGGAGACCTGCTAAAACAAGACCACGTACATTTCTTCATTTCTTTAGTGTCTGTGGTGTATAATAAATAATTGTTGTCTGGCATTAGATAACCTAAACTATGTGTTTTTAAATTTTATGATTTCTCACAGGTCAGACAATCCCCAGTGGTGCTGAGGGAATTCCTCAAGGAGAACCAGGTCCAGCTGGGCCCCCTGGTCCAGAGGGACCTCAAGGGCCTGTAGGACCTCCCGGACCTCCAGGACCTCCAGGAAATGGACAGCCAGGACCCATGGGACGACCTGGCCCTCCTGGTCCACCAGGAGTGCCTGGAGTGGGGAGACCGGGTTCGCCAGGACTGCCAGGCAAGCCAGGAGAAAATGGTGAGGCAGGGCCACATGGTGAAATGGGCCCAAGGGGTGAGGAAGGACCATCTGGACAGCCAGGGCTCCAGGGTGCCCCAGGACCGCCTGGGCTACCAGGAATAGGCAAACCAGGGGTGCAGGGATTACCAGGACAACCAGGGCCAAAAGGAGAGCCAGGTCACAAAGGTCTGCCAGGACTACCAGGATTACCAGGACCCAAGGGAGATAAAGGAATGGGCCAGCCAGGACAACCTGGTCACAAAGGGCTCCCAGGACCTCCTGGACCAGCTGGCCCAAGAGGACTGCCTGGTTTCGGAAAACCTGGCCTAAATGGAGCACCAGGTCCGCAAGGACCACCAGGAGAGAAAGGGCATCCTGGAGAGCCAGGACCAGCTGGGCTACCCGGTGAAGGAGGACAGCCTGGCCCACCAGGACTACCTGGTCAAGGAAAGCCAGGTCAAAATGGCCTGCCTGGACAGCCAGGTATACCAGGTGCAAAAGGGCATCCGGGGCCACCAGGTTTGCCAGGAAAGCCAGGACTGCCTGGATTTGGTAAACCAGGACTCCCAGGACCAAAGGGTGATAAAGGCATGGGTGGATCACCTGGATCACCAGGACCAAAAGGAGATAAGGGTCACGGAGGACTTCCTGGTATGCTTGGACCCCCTGGACCAAATGGTCCACCAGGTCCTCCAGGCCCTACAGGACCCCCAGGAGGTTTAGGTGCACCTGGTCCCAAAGGAGACTGTGGCGAAGGAGGACCTAAAGGGCTTGATGGAGCCCAGGGTGATCCTGGACCTCCTGGGATACCTGGTAAGGATGGTCTGCCTGGAGACCGTGGAGAGCCAGGACCAAGGGGTCCTCCAGGACCTGGTGGTGCTAAAGGAGACGGTGGGCATAAAGGTCTACCTGGTACCCCTGGTCCTCCAGGATCTCCAGGGCTAAAAGGACAGGATGGATTACCTGGTGAAGTGGGACCTCAAGGTCCTAAAGGAATCCCAGGAATGGATGGTCGAGCAGGACCAAATGGGCCTCCTGGTCTTCCTGGGCCCAAGGGAGAAACTGGTTCTCCTGGTCTACCAGGGCTAGCTAGTGAGGGAAATCCAGGTCTTCCAGGTCCCATAGGACCCCCAGGAAAAGAGGGTCCCTTAGGACCCCCTGGTCAACCAGGTCAGCCGGGCCCTCCTGGACCCCCGGGCCCACCTGGAGTACCCGGTCTTTCTCCTGACATGGCTGGAGTACTGTCTGAGATGGGCCCTGGACTGGATGGTGTTAAGGCTGGTGGTTATGGTAAGAAGGGCAAGTATGGAGGCAATGGTGCAGAGGTGATGGGAGCCAATGGTTTGGAAATGCCAGCCTTCACAGCTGTGACAACAAATCCCTTTCCACCTGTGGGCACTCCAGTTATCTTTGACAAGCTCTTGTACAATGGTCGCCAAAACTACAACCCCCAGACAGGAATCTTCACCTGTGACATTCCTGGAATTTATTACTTTGCCTACCACATCCATTGTAAAGGAGCTAATGTTTGGGTGGCTTTGATGAGGAACAATGAGCCGGTGATGTATACATATGATGAATACAAGAAGGGTTTTCTAGACCAAGCGTCGGGGAGTGCGGTGTTACCTCTACAACCTGGAGACACTGTGTACATTAATTTGCCCTCAGATCAGGCTTCAGGACTTTATGCTGGACAGTATGTGCACTCCTCCTTTTCTGGGTACTTGTTGTATCCAATGTAAAACCACAAACTGTAGGGAGGGAGAGAGAGAGAGAGAGATGCTTCAAAGATGACAAAATAGGAGCAGATTTTTTGCATATTATAAAATATGATCATAAATTACCTTAGACTGAGCAGTCTTGTAATGTTAAATCAACAAACTGTGATCATCAACATAAGCGCATACGAGATAAGATATTTCAAGGAAAGTATTAAGTATGATGGTCAGTTTTTTTATACTGAAACCCTTATAGCTGTTTAATTGGGAGAGTAAAGATTTATTATTTTACAGCATGAAGAATAATGCATTGAAAAAATCACCTAAAGAGGTACCGGATGTATTTTCACACATATCAGTGAAAAAGTACAAGAGAGCATTTACTAATAAGTGCAAACACATGAAGGGACTGTGCAAAGTGTATCCAAAGGAAGATAAAACAGACCGCACAGATCCAGTTAGTGTTGCAGCAGTGTCAGATTTTGTCCCTGCACCTCTTCAAAACTGGCAGCTACCCCGTGTGTCAAGAATGTGAAATACAGTAGAAATCATTAATTCATTTAAGTAGGAAATTTGTATTTTTGCATGCATACTTTTGTATAAATATAGTCTTTGTCTCTCACTATACAGCAGCAAATATGTAAAATGATGAAAAAGAATGACATCACAGATCATTGATAGGTTTACACTGCAGCAGTTTGTATGTGATTTAGAGGTCCATATATTTCTGCAGATGACTGAATTTGGGGGAGAGGTTGTTTACCTTCCAGTAATGGTTTTCAAGAAATCCATCGTCTCAAGATTGGATTACTGTGAAATAATTCCATTTGCCAAATAAGAAAGTGAAGCAACCTGAATTAATTTCACTTTAGTTGTGTGAAAGCATCACATCCAGTAGGGACACTTGTTATTGGTGATTGACTGGTAATGATAATTAATATGCTCACCTTGGGGACCATACAAAATGTGATGGTCACACTTTAATAATCTTACAGACTGTTGCCAACTTCCATGAGAATAAGAATGTAATAAATGTTATTTTTCATTGCTTGCATGTAGATTTATGGGTGTAGTGCTGTAAAAATGTTTGTGCTAAAACTCAAAGGTCAAGCAAACACAACACTGAAATATGAACCACTCCTTTCATTAAGTTTAACACCACAAAAAAGAGAAAATACAATACCATACAGTTTTTGGTGTCACTAACTAATCCTGAGTATTATACAGATGCTAAATATGAAAAACCTTGATGGGAACTTTGTTTGTACAGTTATTACTGCGATATTATACTCAAAAGGGGTTAAGCAGTGTTCCTCTCAGTCCTACTTTAAAAGAAAGATCAAACAAATGAGGATTTATCTGATGATTCTGAGTAGTTACAGGATCATTTTAGAAATAAATTGTCATCTGGATTATGTAATTCAGAATTCAACTGTTAGCATTCTGTAATAGATTTGTAAACGATGATTTATAATTAGAAAAACTTACTACGTGGTGATTTTCTAGTTGTAAGGGCAGTATGTTTTACAAAAGTGTGTCATATGTGGAAAACATAGCATTGGAATTTGGTAGTTAACCAGTTCCTGGTGTGATTTGTTTGGAAGATAACAAAATTAGCTTCCAGTGTCATTGGTGCACTTCACTCAATATGTCTAGCTGCCAGAAGGGAGAATACATATAAATTTGTACTATGGTTAATGAGCTCAAAGAAAGTATTCAGTGTTCCAGCAAATCCTTATAACAGTGATTTCAGTAATTTATTGTTTTATCTGTTGTTCACCTATATGTTTTGAAATAGACATGAAGCACACAAAGTTTTAAAGAAAGAATGAATATTTCTCTTTTTAACCATGGTGCTAATATTTTCAGTTTAACCAATGAATTTATGTGTTATTGTTTCTTGTTTGTTATTATTGTGTAATTTGTTTTTTCTAAATAAAAATTGTTTGATTAAAAAAATGTAGATGTTTCTATGTCTAAACTCTTAGAAGGCAGTCCCTTTTGAACGAGGCCGGTATATGAACTGTGGGGGCTCATTATTAATAAACATGGGAGAAAGTCCAATTACATAAACATTTAAGGTAAAATCAAAGCAACTTTTAAATTAAAATGGGAATAATAAATGCAATCAAAGTATGACTTACTAGGATCTGTGCTGTTGTGAGGACGTAAAAAGGAGCATGTGGCCGGTTTACAGGATGGTTGCTGATGTTTCACTTTGCAAGAATGATGCACACCAGCATCATTAAAAAGATACGACAACATAGCAGACAAGTCACTAGATGCAGTCACCTTTGCTGTAAAAGCCATACATTGTGGATATGTAGATCCAGGGTTAAAATAAAATAACAGTTTCAAGCTGCTGCCTTGATTACTAGTTTAAAAGTCATTAAAAACAACCATTTGTTTGCTTGGCAACGTTGATCCATCTATCCATTTTTTTCTTGAACTTTAATGGCCTTTGCTTTAATGTTATTGCTTATGATCGTACCCTTAAAATGTGGTTTCATTCATTCAATGAATGAAATATTCAGGCTGTGATTTTCTGCTCTATGAATCAGGATGAGAGGAGAGATGCTCATGCTGCGGGGCGATGACTTCCGGTTTGGGGGGGGGGGGGGGGTGGCAGAGATTGTGCGCATGCGCAGAGCTGTTTGTAGCATCCATTTATCAGGTCTTTTGTCAGTACAAAATTTAAACAACGAAAGGAAAAACACACAGGTAAGTTTTTTTTTTTTTTTTTTTTCAAACAAACTCCATCTGAAAGTATCGTCTTTAATGTCGTGCTCCGTTATCACTGCCTGTGATGAAACGACACCAGCTCTAATTTACATTTCATCATATCTGTCCAAAGATGCTGCTGAATGGGGTTTGTTAGCTACTACAGCTATGGCTCTAATCTACTTTACACCGGAATAATGGCCCAAATAACCTGCGTGAAATTAGTCATGTTTAGTTCACATAGAAGTTGGCACATTAGTATGTGAATCGGCTAATAATGACTGTTATCATGAGGTTATTTACTTGATTTCCGCTCTCCCCTAATAGCGTTTTGTTTGTGTTGCTTCGCTTGAGTCTGTGTTCGCCCACTGTGAGAAGATTAAAAGCATTAAATCACAGTTATTCAATCACTGATGACGACCATAAGCCTAACTCAGACGATAAACTGGCAAATATTCTTGTTAAATGAAGATTATCTAAGTCTTTTTCAGGTAAAAATGACAAGTGTTGCAAACGTTTGCTCCCTTTTATGTGATGGCAATTGAAACATTACTATTTTAAAATCTTGTGATTTGGAGGTTTTAGGGATTTTTCACTATTTATTCATATTCCATAGACCTTATGTTTAGATCATTAAAATAATTATTATAAGCAGCTCTAGTTCTGTCAGGTTTACAAATTGTGTTGTGTGTGTCCACAGGTTTCGTTCGACATGACATCGCGTGTAGGTCCAAGAATTGAGAGTACCAATGGAAGTGGCTTTAAACACAGAGAAAAGGTGACCCTACACTACCAAATGAGGCAAGTTAATGTGTTCTATTTTTATTTTTTAACTTTAAACTTAAATGTTATGTCCAAAGAGCAGCAATAAGTATTTCTAACAGCCTGATACTAAGCCCTTCTGTTTTGCAGTGCTGCCCTGAAGTCAGAGGTGCGTAAGTTAAACTTGGTCCACCTTCTGATCTGGCTGCTGGTTGCTGCACAGGTGACCGTGAGCCACTTGGAGCTGGTGTCACATGACACAGTGTGCATGCCATACCAGTGGGAATACCCCTACCTGCTCAGCATCCTCCCTCTGCTCTGCAGCAGTCTGTCACTTCCAAAGAACAATATCAGTTACCTGGTCATATCCATGATCAGTGCAGGACTGTTCACAGTAGCACCTCTTATTTATGGTGGCATGGAGATGTTTCCTGTAGCGCAGCAGCTCTACCGTCATGGAAAGGCCTACCGCTTCATTTTTGGTTTTTCTGCAGTGACAGTTATGTACCTCGTCATGGTGGTTGCTGTTCAAGTGCATGCCTGGCAGTTATATTACATGAAAAAGCTGTTAGACTCATGGTTCAGCGCCATGGAGGAGAAGAAGAAGAAATAATGGAGTGAAGCTGTGACTGGGTAAAACCCTGTTTTATTTTATTTAGGAGTTTTATTCATGACTATTTATTCTGTCATAATATATCATACCAGATCATCCATGCAAGAGTGTTTTCATCCCATGATTATAACAAAAAGGTACCATCAGGGGTGCATCTACAAGGTGTTGTGCAACAGATGCCATGAGCATGGAGGCCTGACTTCAACGTCATCTAATCAGTCAGCTTTTCAAAGCATTCCCACTTTAGTTTTAATGCCAAAACCTCTTGCACAGTTCTGTTCTGTACTTTTGCTTGGAAAATGCTCCTGTATGTGTTGCAGGTGTCATGGCCGTTTTTCTCCCTCATTAAGTCTACCTCTTACATTACCCCCCCCCCCCCAAGAAAAAAATGCATTAAAGCCATCAAAAAAAAACAACAACAACACAAAGAAAGGTAATCACAGTAGCTACCTGTACTGTTATGTTTTCAGGCATTATCATTCAGCATGAGGAAGCAGATGCTTTTAGCCAGTGCAGATGAATGAAGTATGCATTGTAAACCAAATAAAAATTAAAGAATGTAATTTCACCTAAGATCGGATGCTGTGTTGTGTTTAATTAGGTGCGTCAGTCACTCCGCACGTTGTTCAGACGGAGTGCGCCTGCGCACAGTGAATGCCACGTACTGGCTGACGTTGACAGTCTGGAAGTCACTTCCTCATGCAGGCCCGGCTCTGGCTAGGCTAGCTAACAGATTTGATTTTCACGGTTTGGGGAGACCCGTGAAATACAGCGTGGTCAAGTCGTCTAGTGACAGGTAAAAGACTCTTGGGTTTGGGCTACAGTCGTATATCATTTACTTTTTTGTTTATTTTATTTTATTTTTTTACTACACAGATTCTGTGCTGTCATTATGACGCTAACTAGCAAGCGAAGTAGCTAGCGTTACACGGCTAATGTAATGAGCTAACGCTAAGCTAGCTCTTCCAAACAGATGTGGGGGACTGATTTCTGGGGAGTTAATTACAAAACTACTAAAAACCTACCACAGTTTTTTCCTATTTAAAGACCTGATGAGTTAAAGCGCTTCTTAGTTTAGAATATGCCGCCTTACCTCAGTTCTGAACATCAATTGTAAGCCGCTATTTAAGTTGAAATCGCTTTTCGCCGACACATTACTATAAAGTGAAATTAAGACATATTTAATTCCATCTCGTGCAGTTCCGCAGCTGCAAACTAAACATCGATGCCTTTTAATGATCAAATCTGGTTATAGTGAACAGTGACAGTGTAGTTGTAATACGGCCTGTAAATGTTAGCAGATAGTAGAAGACTGCTGTAGATGGGCCACTGACAGATGACTCTGCGATTGAGCCTTAATCACAATCAGCGTTAGCTAAATTACCCTTTAAAGACATTTTCATGCGTAGTGTGGAAAAGCCAGTATTGGTAGATGCTGGTTTGTCGCTGTCCTCATTTCATATAAGAGTATGCTAAATGCTAGCGACCACACAATCCCTAGCATCCAGGCAATTATTCATCTGGCAAGGACAGACGAGGCCGAAGCATTTGTGGAATTAAATTCACAGTAGTAAATGGTCCGACCTAGATCATGAGCAGGTAATGTCGTAGTTAATCCAGCTGGTGACCACACACTGTCGGTATTAAATCACGTTAAATTACCACAGATTAAAACATGTAGGTCACAGGTTGCATACCAAACAAAAGATGAGATTTTAATCTACCTGTCATAGACATGATTATATTACATTATTCTAAAAAAAAAAAAGAAAAAAAGAAAAAGAAAAAGCATTCAACTTGATTGAAAGCTTTGACTGTTCATCCAAGTGTTTGTATTTGGGTCAAAGTCTGCAGCAAGCTCTGCTATTTCTCAGAACCGTCTTTGCCACCTCACAGGGTGGTTTTTGACCCTTAGACTCTAATGTGTAAGTTCTTATTGAAGGAGGCTATTTGATTAAATCTATAGAGACAGGGGCTGCCTGCTTGTTTGCATTGTAAATGTCTTGAGGCTCCTCTAAGCAAATGTACTTGTAAGAAAAACACAATGTAATCATGAATGATGACTCTTGCAGCAACCGCGTCCCCTGAAACGTTAAACTACTAACAGAGGCCTCAATTTCACTATATTGACACATGCATGTTGTCTGCATTTATTTATCTTTTTATGTGACAATTTAGTCCACTATCCACTTAGATGGATAAATCAAGCTCTTGATTTGCATGAATAGTCTCATTACATTGAGTTCTTTAAACCATAAAAACACACCAGGTTAACCACATGTTACCCATTAGGGGCTACACTTAAACTAATGTTATAACAAAAGCTACATTTCCTTTGGATCGTCAAGATTAATTCATATCAATATTGAAATTTCTCTTTCCCAAGTGCACTAACAAAAAAAACAAGCAAACAAAACAGTAACTGAACTGCTCTGCCTTATCAGTAATTCAGCAAATTAATTAAATTAGACTGAAAGCACTCGAGGAGGCCAGTGTTACACAGCATTTTATTGTACCATATTCTTCATAGTGCACAGAAGACTTTATAAGTTTATAACTTTAATATGTCCCATAAAATGCAATGTTTGCAATGTTTGACAGTACTAGTGTCCTACAGTGACAATATATTTAATTTTCCAAAGGTGTATGTACATTTAATGGAAATTGTAATAGATGCCTTTAATTACTGTGCAAAGAAATTGTTGTTGCAGGACTAAAACTAAATTGGCCTCTAGCTGACATCGACTAAGACTGAAGACAATCATATTGTCATATTGTTTGGTTTGCTCCTTTTAAAGCTTCCTCTACTCCAACTCTGTTTAGTGGTGGGGGCAGAACAGGTCGGACGGCACCATGAACGGCCAGCTGGACCTGAGTGGGAAACTGATCATTAAAGCCCAGTTAGGAGATGACATCAGACGCATCCCTATCCATAATGAAGACATCACTTACGATGAGCTGGTGCTTATGATGCAGCGTGTCTTTAGGGGCAAGCTGCAGAGTAATGATGAGGTTACCATAAAATACAAAGATGAAGGTAAGCCAAGACACAGGCACTTCATTCTAATTGGTCTCAAGCGTAAACATTTAATTGGTAAAAAAAGGTTTTTCTCAGGCCAGTTTATTTACTAGTGTGTAGTGAATTATACTGATACTAGTTACTTGACCAGGTAACTTAAACACTTTAAAGTTTAAGTCCAGTAAGAGAATGGATTTGTTGTTTTGTTTTGTTTTTTTTTATAGTATCCTAACAAGATGATGCACTACTGTGAATCAGCTGGTCCCTTATCTCCATTGTTTTGTTTTTTTCTATTTATTTTACTTTTTTAGATGACGACCTCATCACCATTTTTGACAGCTCTGACCTCTCCTTCGCCATCCAATGCAGTAGAATACTCAAACTCACTTTGTTCGGTAAGATATTAAAACCTTTCCTTTCGTTTGCTCTTTCATAAACAGAAGTGAATTCTGTCATCAGAGAAATATACCATCTGAACCTCAAATCTGAGACTGTTGAAGGTCTTTAATCATATGATGATGTTCTCACAGTAAACTATAAACCAACATGTTCCACATTAGTCATTACACAAACCAGTCACTGGAGGGCACTCCAGTGACTGGTTTCACGCACCAAACCTCAACTCTTACTGTCGCAGTGAAAGTTGTATACACTCCCTTCTGACTAATTTTGGGTGGACTTTCTGTGTCTCTTAGCATTGCTTCAGCAAACAAACAATACAACTGTATATATTTTCAACACAAAAACCTCTGTGCTAGTTATACCAGTTTTTAGTCTGTTATTAAATGTGTGCCAACCCAGTCCACAGTGATTCAATAGAACATCAGTAGTGCGACTTCAGGCTTATGTCATTGAAAAATTAATTATATAACCCACACAGCCAGCAGGCCTCACCCAAACAAGTCAAGTTGATCTGTTTTTGAAGAACATGTTGAATAAAACGGTTGAAGGTTTGTTTTGGTTTTTTTTTGTTTTTTTTAAGGACCCAGTCTACACAGTGCATTGCTTGATCTAGAGTTTAGTGTCCAGAAACTATATGCCATCTAACTCAAAATATGTATGGAGAACTTGATTTAAATGTAAACTGTTAGTGAATTAGTCTGTTTAGGCAAAAAACTTATCTAAGGATTAAAAAATCTTGACTTTACAGCGAATGTGTGCAAATAATATTGATAAGGCTCATTTAGACAAATATTGCTTGTAATTGACTGAAATGTGCTTATCCGATATGCCATGTGGAATTGTTTTCCCTGATGGTTTACAGCATACAGAGTTATATAGCCATATAATCCAAATAATTTGCCTCCTTAAATGTCAAATACATCTAAATGATTTCACTGATGTCTCATGGCAGGTTACTTCTACATTACACATGTTTTTGTTAATGTCCATCAACTATTCAATTTCCTGTAAATGTTATTTATCTAAAGGCAGTGTTGTGTCCCAGTGTTCAGTGCTCAGGGAGAGACAAAATGGTGTTTCAGGGCTTTGTCCTTTTTTCCAGGAAATAAAGTTGTGCTAGAGTTTTACCTGTATGGGTGCACATCCATAAACAAACTCAAATTTTAAGTCTACATAATATTCCTGGCAAAAAAAAAACCTGGCAATATGATGTTGTTTCCTGTCCTCTGCTCTGAGTCGGTCTGTGAGATATATTTTTTTAATATTATTTTTATTACTGTTTTACTTCCTGTGTCATCATCAAATGTCATTGTTCCACGTGGAAATGATATCAGAAATGTGACACGAGTAAAAGAAAGCAAGTGTAACTTGAATCTTATGACAGCTAATGTTTAAGCTCAGTACCTTGTGACTCCACGGGTCCACTCAAACAGATAAACTTTTGTGAGAAAGGAATCTCTGGGCATCTTAAACCTCACATTGATTATTTAGCAATAGAAAAAAAACCACATTATTTTGAGCAGTCCATATTCTGTAGGTCAATTATGTCTCAAGATTTTAAATAACTTTCAATAACTTTGTCATAAAGTAATGAAAGTACGCTCGGATATGCACTGAAGTATGTCATGTTGCTAAGTAAGACACATTTAGTCAAATTACCACGTGGGATGAAAAGATAAGCTGGACAATAAACCAGTGCTCTTGTGTCCAGTGTTTCCAGCCCAATTTTTAGTTGAATGCCTAGCTGACAGGGTGTGCTGATGATGATGAAGCTCTCAGGGCCTGTGTCAGACTAGCTGCTGTTGTGAATGGCTTTGTGAAGTCAGCCATGTGATGGATGATCCCTGTAATCCCAGTTTTTTTTTTTTTTTTTCAGAATGTGAAGCTAGCAGAATTTGGACAGATCATCATTCATAATGTGCAAATACTTAGTGTTGAATTAACAGCTTTTCCAGATCAATGAACTGCAGAGGGTTTTACGTCATACAGATGTTGCTGTATGTAACAGTGCTGTTTTCCCGTAAAGAGTAATGAGCTTCTCAAAGACTGCACATTAATCATTATTTACAAGAAACATATTTCCAGCAGCTGATGTGCAGTTTAGCTGTATATTGTCATATTGTTAGGCTCCTTGAAGCACTTACTTATGATCAGTCTTTGTGTAAAATACTTCCTGGGTTTGATTTTGCTGGGTTGTATTCCCACCATATTTATAATGTGCTAGACTGTTGACACGTTTTGTTGACGAATTTTTGTCTCTCCCAGATTCCATTGACCTCATCTGTGTAAGTCAACTGTCAACAAGCAGTTTAGGTTGAAGACAAAAATGTCTCCGTTAGGAAATAAAATCCAGATTGAAAAACAAGTTCACATTAATAAAGGTATGGATTAAAGGAGTCTTGTATTCAGCAAAAGCAATCAAGACTCTTCTGTCCATCATACTCCTTGAGGTCTGCCACATAAATTGTTGGCTGTGCTGGGATTGAGAAATGTTTGACTCTGTTATTGAGATTCTGTTTGATTTGCTCACTTGGTTCCCCTCCACATATCTGCAGTGAATGGTCAGCCGCGGCCTTTGGAGTCCAGTCAGGTGAAGTACCTGCGCAGGGAGCTCATTGAGCTTAGGAATAAAGTCAACAACCTCCTGGATAGCCTGGAGCCCCCCACAGAGCCTGGCCTGGCTGCTACAGCACCAGACAATGGTAAATACTCTGATACACATGCACTCACTAATGTTTGAGCAATTACTGCCACACCAATTGAAACTACATTATTGCATGTAGATCTACATAAATGCATATGTTTGCAGATATTGAAGTAGTGCATTGCATAGTAGTTTCAGCAATACAGAAATGCCTTACTAGGTTTCAAATATTGTTCCAAAGACAGTTTTTTCACCAGAGGACTAACATTTTTCCTGATTAGTTTGTATCTTGGTCAAAATAGTTAATGAAAAACAATATTAAGTGATCCATCGCATGTATATTTCACATGCTTACTGCCATACTCATAAAGTCGGGGCATTAGCACCAGACTGAGACAGTTTATAAGACAGTTATTGTTAGTCATCTTTTAATGTGAAGATTTGTATGTTGTAAACTACAGCTGTACCTACAATTCTATACTTCATAATTGTTGGTTTGCTCCAGTTTGTTTGTGGTCACTCACCCACACACACATGCTTACACAAAAATACACCCTTCTCTTGTCATCATACTTGTCCTAAGCATTTATGTGATGAACGTACAGTAGTATTACAGTATGACTGCCACCATAGACTGTTCTCTTTGTTCCCCACAGTCTGAACTGCAGATTCAACAAATTTTTTTTCCATAAACATTCAATTAGATATAATGCCCCCTGTGCTACATATTTTTGTTCGTGGTGTAATGACAAGTCTGTTTGTAATTGACAGAAAAAGTTTTGGACTTTTGTAAGTACATATTGAATTGTTGCAACATTTTCTCTGGTATTTAGATATTTTTCGGCTATGTTTCTAGAATCAGTGGACGTACGTGAAGGCAAGGTTGTGGCAACGGACCCCACAGTGAAACAGGCCACGCCAGTCAGTGCAGCCAGTATGTCAGCCTTCGACCCATTAAAAAACCAGGACGAAGTCAACAAGAATGTCATATCAGCTTTTGGCCTGAGCGAGGACCAGGTCCCAGGTATTGCAAGCTGTCTAACTGCACAAATTGAAGATGCTATATTTAAGTATAGTTTGAAAAATTAAGTTCACCTCATGGAATTTTTCCTCTTTTGCTTTCTGTGAAGTGTCTTCATGCCAAGATCTGAAGAGCTCTATAAGGCCTTCAGAAAAAAAGGTTGTGGGTGTGCATGAATCCTAGCATGATCTGCAAATTATTTTGAAATAAGTGGCATAGATTTTAAACACTTGCCATTTTGTGTAGGACTTGGTCATTTCGGTCCAAGTGCCAAGTTTCCATCTCAACCACCAAACCATATGTTTCATCACAGGATCCAGAGGTGGAGTGATTGCTTTCCAAAAAGTACATTTGAGCAACACTACAGTTTGCCAAAGGAACTTGAAGCTAAAGATTAGGCCAGACCTTTTGAAATAATGTGCTGTGGACGGAAGAATGAAAGAATGTGGTTATCTGACCATGAACCAGCAGTTCCCTCCTCAGAGACTGAGAAAGTGGCAGTCACTGATTCAATTATGAATTCTGTGTCATAACAAGGACTGCTTCAAGATAATGTGAAACTATCTGTGTAACAGTTGAACTTATGCAGAGACCGTTTTACCAGGCAAATAACCCTTTACACACAAACAGATCCACCCAAGATTTGCTCAAAAAGACGAAATGAGGGATTATGTAATGGCCCAAAGTCAGATTTAAATCCCAATCACATGCTCTGTGGGTGTTTGAAATTGGTAGTAAATCCAATAATATATTCAAACATAAGTTACCGAAGGAATTTTGTCAAGATGTATGATCATTAATGTCATCAAGTTGAAGTTATTCTGTTATGTGTTGATATTTTTGTTTCATCACTCTAAGAAGTGGGGAAAAAAAGCGTAATTCCCTTGTGGTTTTGACGTAGTCCAATAGCTTTAACTGCAGACAATGTGTTAAGTTCAAATGTTTTCTTGTTCATATACAGTAGTCAACATTTCCAACAGGATGTCATTATTTTTTCATGACTATATTTGTTTAATTTATGTGTATAGCTGTGATTTAAGGTATTCATAGCCACATGTCGTGTTTGTGTCCCTCTGTTTTATCTGCGTAGCTCCCCCAGCTGTCGCCCCAGAGGAGCGCTCAGGAACCCCTGACAGCATCGCCTCCTCTTCGTCTGCAGCCCCTCAGCCAGGAGTTCCCCCTCAACCACAAGCTCCTTATCCGGGAGTACAGCAGGGACCCCCGGCTGGAATGGATGGTGAGACACGTGCACACACAGATTTCCCCAACAAGGTTGTTTATAAAACCCATCAGAACACACTGCAGCAGATGTGTCTGGGGGTAAGAATGTAGAAAAAAAGGCATAATACTTTACGGACACAGGCAGTAGGAGACCCTGACATGTGGGCGGTTAAGCAGTGTCATATGTTTTACAGTTTTGTTGTAATATTGGATGTTTATCTGACACTACCACCAAAGTAGCCTCATTAAATATGACCCCCTGTTGAGCAAGACAGTTTGAACATGTTGCCCTACATTTTTCTGGTCTAAGATTATTTGTTTTCCAGAGTTGTTCCCGTCTTGCAAATCTAAGATAGGAAGTGTAGGAATATTCTCGTGGTAATGTTTAGTTGGTCTTACTAGGTTTGCAGACTCTTTTTCTTTTTCTTTCTACCTTTCTTTCAGTTTTGTTGATGGGTAGTTTAGTTATATGATAGATGGACATCCATGTACAACAGATCATACCATACTCCCATTGTTTAGTGAGCTGCGTTGATTATCTTCAATTTACTTGCTTTTTATTGGCCATCAAAATTCCTTCCACCAGTAATCCCTAGCTGATTAGAGTAGGCAGAATGTACAATGAAATTGAGAAATGCTCCCTATAACTTTAATCAGAAGATCAAATTGAGGTTAAATCATTCATGGGAAGAGTACTGAGGATCTTTGTTGTCCATTTTACATTGACAAATGTTTACAGCCTATAGATTCAGTCTTACATGTGTTGTAAGCTTATGACCTTTTTTGGTAATCAAATCCATTCTTGCTGAAGCAGAAAGGTTCATTAAGAGAAATTATCCTTTGGTCTCAACATGGTGGAGTCTTAATCAACATTATGTAAACATGCATGGAATTATCATTTCTCTTATTCAGAACTGACCTTATCACGGCTCTCCCCCATGTATGATATTTAACACTTGGAATTGTTGAATCCAAACCAAACCCGTAGATAAAGATAAATGAGCAAAGGATCAGGCTGTATTGGCAAAAACAAGCATGACTTATCTTTCTGAATTTTCTCAGCACGATGCCACTCTGGGATGCAGCCCATGGTGGGTCAGTCTGCAGTGCTGAGGTGCCTAAGTTCTCACTTTAGGGAATTCCCTGGATTGTTTTCCCCTTTGTTGTGAAGAAAGGCCCAAGCAGGTGGAGCCTTTGTATATTTTACCACTTCTTAATAAGCAGATTGGGTTGTTTTCAGTTTGTGGTTTGGCGAAGATGAATGTGTAAGGCTATAGAGCAAGAAAAGATACCTCGTGTGTCCTTGGAAAGCTCAAAATACTCTAAGAGCAGTCACACCTGCAACACTGGAAATCTGCAAAAATGCAAACATGTGCTACGGCTACTTCAATTTCACTGGTGGTTTGTGGTTTGGCCTTGTTAGTTTTGGGTCTATCCGTAGGGTTAAATAAAGTTTAGTTGTTCCAGAAGGAAAACTTACTCTGTGGCAGGGTGAGCCAGCGACACAACATGTTGCACACAAACATCCAGTTGAACAGAAAGCTGCTTGCTCTCTCTTTTGCTCTTTTTCCTTTCGCTGCTTTGATGTATGATGCAACCAGCTTTCTGATGAGGTGATGTGACTGTTTCATCGTGGAGGTCTGACAAACAGCCCAGGCTCTGCATGGGTAAAATACTGGCTGTCTGCCTTGATTTACTGCAAGGAATGACAGGACATTATTATTGAGTAATAGTTTCAAGTTGCTCATTACACTGCATCTCTCTCACTCTGTGGTTGTGTGCCAATTCTTTTTTTTTTTTTTTTTTTTTTTTTGCATTAGAACTTTAAATTCTGATCTTCAATAACAGAAATAAACATGATTGCGACAAACTTTCAACCAGGACATTCAGTGTTTGGACCAAGTTGGTCTCGACAAATAAGAAATTAACAGTAAATGTTGTTATCAGTATCAGCAGATATCCAGTAATCAAGATGATCAACTAAGGCATGTAGGAAGCTAAGCAAGTGTTAAATTAGTGAACCCCCCATTAGTGAAACATACATATCTGACTGAAGTCTATGTTGTCAAGTGTTAACCCTGAAGAAGTTCAGCAAGTTAACGTTAACCTCCCTGTGTAGGGACACAGCTAAAAAAAAAGGTAATATACCCACTGAGATCAGTAAAGTATCGTTATAACACACATTGGTGTGCCATAATCTTATGGCAGGTTGTTAGATTTGTCCAAGCTAGTCATCCAATGAACATCTTGTCCTTGCTTCGTTTCCCCCCCCCTTTACAGCTTCACATCCACAACTCTTTTCTCAGTCCCAAGGCTGCAGATGGTTGGCATAAACAGACATTAAACTAGAGCCTGCTCTACCTTCTCTCCCTCTCAGGCCTGTCCTCAAGCTTTGTCCTTATTCCTGTCTCTGATTGCAGACTGTGAGTGTGACATCCTCAAGGCGAAATCAGCAGCCAGTCAATACATGAGAATTTATAAAATGCAATGCCAGTACGTTAGATTAGACACTGACCTGAGCATTTTTGGCCTTTGAAAGGTAGCTTTAAGCTAATTTTTTGTTATGCAGGCTTGGATTACTTGTTACTATAAGAATGTCACTAACAAGATCCATAAGCAGATGGTAAAGATTTCAAAATGTTGCCTCTCAGATGCTGATGGAGCCTTGACCATAATTTACATCTGTGCAGGAAGAAAACAATAAATGTGTATATGAAGCAGCATATGTGTGAGGGTCGTTATCAGATGGGCAGATGTGCGTTTGGCGTGAATTCTTTATGTAAAAACAGGACCATATTCTCATGACTCCTTCCCGAGGCATGCATAGAGTTCAGCAGAACGACAGCCAAATGATTCTTTGTTTCAATGAACAACACTCTCCTAACTTGGGGTTTTATTTCCTGGAGGAACATCTTCAGTGAGCCCCCAGTCTTTGTCCCTGATTTCTGACCTCTGGCTACGCTGGAAGGAATTGAACTTCCAGGGCCAGAAGGTCTAACAGCCACATCCTTACGTCACTCTTACATAATACTCATGATGGTTTACAGACTGGGGAGAGCAGGGGAAGAAGCCAGTTTCACACGCATGCCTTTTCAAACAGTAAAGAGCATGTTAAAGGTTCTGTCACTGAGATGAACGATGGTTGCCACATCATTCCAGTGCTTATAAAAAAAAAGACACCAGAGAGCTAGACTGTTTCTAGCTAAATATTTAGTTGTCAAGTGTCTCCCTGACCAATGCAGTGATCTTGGGCTGCCCGGACTGTACAGCAAATACACTTATGGGCCAAAACATTATGACCAGCACTGCCTAATAAGCTGTTGGTCCTCTGCTTCTTTCTAAATCAGCTCTGACCCGTTAAAGCATCGATGCTCTGTGAAGAGGGTTTTCTTATGTTATCTGGTGCCAAGGTGCTAGCAGCAGATCCTTAAAGCTCTTAAAGCCACCCTAGATTTGGCTTGTTGCAGCACATCCTTCAACACCCTGGTGCTGATTCATTGTTAGTCCCTCCTTGGATCCATGTTGGCACCACTGACCAGGAACACATCACAAGCCTTGTTGTTTTGGAAATTCTCTAACTCACTCAGCAAACTGACCTTTGATGAAGTCACTTAGGTCCGGCTAGTTTGACATGTGCAATTCCTATGAAGTAATCAGAGTAATTTGCGGATTTGTGATGTTTGTACTCATTGTTGTATATTTAAATGTGCCAACATTAGTTATTGAATATTGTTGTATTGTTCATGCTACATTGCCTGGGTTCAATTACGAAGCTTTGGATACGAAGCAAAGTTTGCTTTTCCATCTGTCAGTGGACTTGAATTCCCTGAGAGGACAGAAATTGGAGTTCAGTCTCCTCCGCTTTGCTCTAGTTTAGACTGAATGTTGCCACAATATCACCTCAGTGTGTGGAAAATCAGGGCTAGTTTTAGCAGTGATTGAAAAATCAGTGGACCTTAGGGCATCCCTCTTTCATTATGGCTTCTCTCTTTATGCCAGGCAGGAGATCTGGGAGTACTGTGCAGGCCTCTTTAAGGGAGAACACTAGTTTGCCAGGTCTTTTGCTGAACATGTAGGCATTCAATGGAAAACTTGATGAGCAAATTAAAATAACAAGGAAAATAAGTTTGAATGTTTTTGAAGCAAAAAATAAAAGTCAAATGGCATCACAGTCAAGCATAAAGGTCTGATCGCAGTCTTGCTATTGAGATGTGGTTGTGTTTAAGTAACGCTTTAGGCTTCCTTGGCTTTTCAGAGGCCTTTCAAAGACATACTGTTTCAGGTGGATGACAGAGGTGACTGAAACTGTGGCTCTGTTGAATGGTTTTTGCTGCTTACAGAGCTGTGGATATATACGTCAGCCACAATGAAAGGAGAGTCTGTATGTTTACATCTGTTCAGGCACCTGGATGCTTCTCTCAGCTCGGAGCCCGTTCTTTCTGTAATGGGCCATTAAAGGTTCAGCGGGCACAGGCCTCCTGGCATCAAGTACTTATATTAAAGTGGTTGCAGCTGGTTTCATTGAAACAGTTGTATGTGATACGTTCCAGATGCACAGGTGTTAATCTGAAGTTGCAAGTACAGCTTGACACTCTTGGGTGGACTTGATAGCTACCTCAGCTCCAAAAAGCAAAGTGTAAATGAAAAAGAAAAAAAAAAGATTCAAGGGGAATTTGCTACTCAGTTGTATTCCTGACAGAAGTTGAAATTGGGTGTTAATAGTGAAATTACAAAATCTGCTTCAGATTTTAACAAAATAAAGTCATGGAGAAGAAACACTGAGCTGCCACAGTGTTCATCTGATCCCTGAGTCCCTGTGAAGACGGCAGGCAGTCCATTAATGTGTGTTGAACTACAAGTTAATTTCAAACTGATCAGTGTAACTAGCTGAGATTCGCTGTTTTCGGTCGTTACTAAACAGCTTTAGTTGCATGTGATGGATAACGAAAATGATTTTTCTTAATTTGTTGTTGTTCCTGTGTACTAATGATGCTTCTCCTTTTCTCTTCAGGTCAGGTGTACCCGCAGTACCAGGCCCCAGGTGGATACCCGCCTCAGCAGCCAGGTGCCCCACCGCAGCAGCAGTACGGTATGCAGTACCCTGGTAAGAGTGACAATGGTTCGGATTTAAAATGGAAGAAGGTAGCTGCTGTGTTTCAAAGTCAGATGTATGAATTTCTTTTTGTCCCCTCTCTTAGCTGGCTACAGCCCCCAGCCCGGAGCCCCTCAGCCTGGCCCCCCACAGCCACAGCAGCAGCAGCAGCAGTTTCAGAACTACGCGCCTCCCTCCTCCCAGGCTCCTGCTCCAGCCCCTGGCCCCGGTCCTGCCCCGGCCCCAGGCTTCCAGGGTGGCCAGCAGCAGTCCCATCCACCTCAGGGAGCCCAGCAGTATCCACCAGGAGCCTTCCCTCCCCAAAACTATACCTCCCAGGCCTCCCAGCCAGCTAACTACAGCCTGCCGCCCAGCTCCCAGCCTGGCTCAGGGTACCAGCCCCGCCAGGCATACACTGCACCTCCAGGTAGCACCGTCACCCCTCCACCAGGAGCTGCTAACCCGTATGCCCGCAACCGCCCCCCCTACGGCCAGGGCTACACTCAGCCAGGGCCCGGATACCGGTAAAAGAGGACAGACCATGTTACTGATCCTCATTCATCCCCAAACCCCTGCCCTCTATGTGGCTCCGCCCATTTGGAGTGGGTGTAGGAAACATGGTTTACTGCTCGACACCCCTCCATTCTCTCTTTCTCATACAAATATCCAGTCCAAATACGAAACAAGAAACCCCCCCCGCCCCAGTCTGATGGTTGGTGTTTGTCTGTTGTCTCTTCAACACACCATTCTGTTCTGGTCCTGCTGTTCTTTCTTTGTGTTGTTTTCCCATTTCCTTTTGTCGCCACCACTCGTCTGCGCTGCCCTTTTGTACCTGTCACTGTAAGCATGTAACCAGTCTGTAAACACACACCTGGGAGACCAAAACAGGCTGTTGCACAAATTGTTTATTGTTCTTTCTGAGGTAACACTTCATTTTGCAAGTGAGATCAACATCTGCATTCTGCGTTTGAGACGAATATCTCAGCCGGTTGTGTGGAGTGCTGTGCATAGATGCATTTATAAGACACTAAATGAAAAGTTACCCCTTTTGTCTTTTCTCTTTCTTTCTTTGATCAATTTTACCACCATGTCGGTATTAATGATGTGTCAACAAATTGCCCCGTGTTGGGAACACTAGCTAAGTGATGCCTTGTGGGAGGTGTAGATCTCAGTGTAATGAAGGCGTCTTTTCTTTTAGCTCGTTATATCACCTCCAGTAAAGCTTGCTATTCCTCTTTTTCTCTCATCACTGGTTTTTACTAATATATCAAATTAAATTCCACCTTCAAGTGAGATTAGTTGTTTATGTATAAACTGTAACATTTTTTTTTCTTGAACCTAATAAATGATTGAGACCCAGCTAGAGCTCCCTTTGGTAAGTCTTTTTGTTTTCTATTGTATTTTGTGTTATTCTTGGCACCGTTGTCTTACTGTCTTTTCTCTTAACACCCTCTCTGTCTCTCTTTGTGGTTTCTTAGTTCATGTCTCAGTTAAGTTTGGCCTCTCCCTTCATTCTCCTCCACACAAATTTGGAAAAGTGCGGTAATGCTGCTATTCCTACTCTGTTTTCCTGCCTGTGGGTTGTGGTTGGCTGGGACATGTGGCAAGGGAACTTGTGGTTGGTCTTTTCGTGTCAAACTGTCTCCGAGCATGAGAAATTACTCACATGGGGTTTATTAATGATAATTCAGAGAAGCGTGCAGTTACTCCACCTAGTCTGTGCCAAAGTGAAACCACTAATATGGTTACCTGAAGGTACCATATTAGTCACTTGCCTGATAAATGGTTAAGTTTAGTCGGAGAGGGTCTGCAATATCGATACAGTTCATCAGCCCAGTGTTTGGAATAATGCTTCTATCAGGTATTTGAATATTTTCTGAATTTCCCAGTTTTATATTAAAGTGAAATCAAAAGTATTGGTCAGACAAACGCAAAGAAATTAAAAATGTTTACTTCAGGTATCAACCCAAACAAATGTGAGCGTACATAAATCATTTAATCTAACTGGGCAGGAAAGTGAGTGAGTGAGCGTATTTCCCAAAATGTCAAACGTTTCATTTGCTATAAAAAGGTATTGAAATCAAATGGAAATGAATATTAGTAAATAGAAAAACAAGATTTATTGCTGGAAACATACGTGGTGTATCAAAAACAACTGCAGTCATGACAGATGTGGAAAAACCCCTCACAATTGATCTCAGTTGAGTTAAAGCTTTATGTACACTTTTGAAGTTTGAACACAAAACATAAATTATGTCATATGCTTACATCATTCCCACACTGAAGCTCAGTTTATTTCTATCTTTACATATATATATACTTAATATATTTAATAAAATATGACTGCATGGGCATGAAAAATACAAAATTCTTTCTTTCTTTTTTTTTTTTTGACCCCAAAAGATCAGCAATTTGGATAAAACGTTTTTTTACCTGTACTGTATCAAACTAGCTATGGCCACTGGTGCGCATACTGTATTTCACACCATATACAAATATGAACAAAGTTTTAATACTGTGCAAACTGCAATGGTGAATAATCCCTTAGGGCCAGCAGAAGGTTGATTCTGCATGTCTGTGTTTAGTTATATTTTATATATTCCAAATGTACATTGAAAGTATGATTGGTACCTTTTTGTATACAAATGAGCACAGTGTGTGCTCACTGACACAAGTCCAGGGAGCATTTTTTACTTCCATATCTCAAAAGCCAGAGCACGCAGAATATTCAATAACAAACCTTTGATAAATAATATACACATCATTAGACTTTGGGAGCCAGCTTCCCAACATTTTCTCTGTGATTATTGCATATTCCTCATTTCGATTCATTTAAACTCCTTTCTTTTCTCTGTTGTGACATTTCTGATAAATAGAGAAAATGGCCAATGCTACAAATGTACTCAATAGAGTTTTGTGACACCCAATAGTCCTATAGAGGTTCACACCTGGGAGAGTAGACGGGGGTTCAAACAGACAAACCCATCTACGGTGTCCATGGTAACATAAAAGAGAGGCACACCTCCATTCAGGCCCAGACTGGCGTCTCCTTCTTCTTCCTCACCGCCTCGGAAGTCATCCTCCCCGACAGCTTTGTGGGTTCTTACCACTTCCCAGGTATGGGGGTGCCGCACTCATACCAGCCTACGTAGGTCACATGTGACTTTCCTCCAATCTCTCCAAAGCTGACAGGTTCTTGTCTCATTGCTCTGTAGAATCCTGGTACAAAAACAGAAAAAGGATGAGACTCTTATTTATTTATTATTTCATCAGTTATATAACTAGTTAGCTGTTCTCATTAAGATTGTAATGCCTTATTTTGGAGAGATCTGTATAGATGAATAAACAATTTGTTAAACCTGGACAGAAAGGATCTGAGGTGGACACTTTGGCGTGCCAGAATTCAAAACAGGCCTATTTAATAAAGGAGATCCGAAAAGAATGAATATTTCATTTATCTGTAACGGCAGATAAATTAAGAGAACAGCCTGTGTCACATAAAACAGTATCATCAACATAAAAGTGAATGTTAACTTTTGGAATGGCAAATGTTAGCATTTGTCTCACACTTATAGTGAAAGGCATTGAATGATCATGTTGTTAGTCATTGCAGACCAAAGGCTAAATACCTGGCCGGCTGGGTAGCTCATCAGCAAACATCTGCGTGCCAGTCCGCCCATCCAGGAAGGAGTCCACAAACTGGCAATGGTCCTCACCGTGTCCCGTCTGATCTCCAATGTTGTAGAACTTCCCTGCAGAAATGTCAGGCTTAAAGTCATCGGATGACTAATATTCAAATGTAGCATCTACTTTAGCATTTACCATCAAAACAACATAACTGCAAACTGATTTATCACCAGAGGTTTACTCTGTTCCTAATGGGTTTTGCAAACCCTTCAAGCTCATAAAACCTTCTCGACATAGATGCCAAAAATTTTATGTTATGCAACTAAAACAAGAAATGTGCACATTATCTGACACTGATGTAATGTGTTGATTTAGAATTTGGTGGCACATGATGACCCTGAGCAGCTGCTTGCTGCGCTCATGTTTCAGTGTGATTACCATTCAGCGAGTCACTCAGGTAGATCTTGTATCTCAGAGAGTTGCAGAGTTGGATTCCCACAAACTTTCTGTACCAAGTCCTCTTCACGTACATCTTTCCGTTGCATTCAGAATAGGCGTCGGCTTTAAATGGGAACTGAGTCCAGATGGCATCTTTGCCTGTGATGAAATCATGAGAAGCAAACTGGTGAGCTACATCCCAAAACATTTGGAACAATACAATTAATAATATAGATTTAAAAAGAAAATAGTTACCTGAAACATGCTCGCTCACTCGAGGATCAGCTACAGATGTAAGAGAAGGTCACAATGAAAAGCATCAGAACTGAGCAGACATTTTCACTGTAAGCTGCTTTATTAGTGCAAATTAACCTCATAGCACAGCGTTCTGATTACCAGCTGGATGATTTATGTCTGCTTGATGTGAGCCCCAGAGAACATCTGAGGAGCTGACGAGACCCCAGAGTCTCAGAGTGTTAATCAGTCACACCTCAGTAGCATGTTGGAATCATTAGACTAACAGCCCACCCTCTGAGATTCAGAGCAAAGCTAATCACTGCCTCATCAAGAGCATCATGTACGGTGGCACTCTCCGCTGCCAGAGCAAACACTCCACACTTGGAATAAGCGTGTAAACTTACCTGATTCTGTGTTAAAAGACACAGGATCACTGGACGGTCCAGCTCCCAGCTCATTCTTGGGCATTACTTTGAATTCGTAACTGAAATAGAATACAAATTTAACAAATTTTAATGCGCGTGCACAACAAAAGTCCAATAAGCAAAACATTTCTATCTAAATTCCTCACATCTCCAGACCTGCGGTGCATATTTTCATTTCTCTGACTGCTAACTAAGGGTCAAACATTCTCTCTCTCTCTCACACTCACACTCTCACTCTCACTCTCTCACTCACACACACACACACACACACACACACACACACACACACACACACACACCACAGAGCTGATGGTTATTCCACGTGCTGCATTCAGATGTCCTGGCAAAACCCGGGACAGCAAACCAAGCCCAGGGGTGTGTTCTGGTAAAATTTCGACTCCAGATGCTGAGATCTAATTAAAAACTCAATGACCCTCTCCACCCAGATTTTCTCAGCCTTCGTGTCACTTATTTGCAAAAAACCAAAAGCAATTCACCGGATGAGGTGCAAGAGAACAAACCTTTAAAAGTAGCTCACTAATATCTCTTGAGAAGAATTTATTATCTGTCTCCCTCTTGCTGTAGTGACGTTTACTAATGTAATCATCCAGTAGTTCAAGTATACAGTTTTCATTAAGTGAAGCGTTTATTTGGACAAGCTTACAGTAATGTAAACATGGCAGTTGCTCCCAAAGTGTATCTGACCGACTGCAGGACTGGAGGAAGATACTTCTCTCCTATTTTTACAGGGCGTGATTAGTCGAACATCAGGATGTCACATACCTGCTCTCCGGTTTGAGATTCTCCACAGCTGTGTGTGTCTGGTTGGTGGTCAGTATGGACACCTCCTCCCCATTAGGTCCCTTCGTGGTGGATACGACTTCATACTCTGACAGAAGAGGCATAAAAATCCTGAGGAGTCTTATAACACAATTTTATATTTCAGTTTCTTCATTTATTGTTTGTTTGTTTTTTTTTTACCTGACAGTGATTTTTTTTAACTGTGTGAGATATTTTGATGAATGAAACAGTATTTGGAGTTGGGGAATTAAGGTCTGATAGTGTTTTGGTGAGATCACTAATATGAATTGAATTTAGGACCTTTTCATAAAACAAGGACAAACAAGTGTTTTTCACACTTGATATAGTTGCTTAAAGTATCAATCATAACCGATTTACAAGTATGTCTTTGTGTAAATTGCAGACATTTTCCAAGATATCAACTGACAGTCAGAGGATGTCCTTATTAAAAGCACAAAGTAAAATTAATGAGTGTGATGAGCTCCGAACATCCCAACACAATGCGGACTCTGAAATCTCACCAACATAAGGAGATTAAGAGAAAAATCCTAGTTCTGTTCATGTGCACTGTACCTCTGGTCTCATTGTCGGTTTTCTGCCAGTCCAGAATGACAAAAGATGGGCAGCCCTCCACCGTAAACACAGTGAGGTTGGAGGGCGGTATGCGGGGAGGGGCCGTCACATTCTGGTCAGCGTTATCGTCATCGGGGAAATAACTGAGGGAGGAAGTGATGGAGCACGGCTCATCTGGCTTCTTATCCGTCTTATAGATCACATGGGGAGCTGCAGGCAGGTACAATAAAAACAGCAGTTATTCATTTATACTATTCTGTTTATTCTGTTGCTACAGCTCCGATGGCTTTAAACCATCAGTGGAGACGTAAAGCGGTTCAGATGATTTCTTACCTACAAAGCGCTTTTTGCCCATGATGTCTACGTCTGATGCAGGCAGGGGCCTAAATATGGACGAGTTTTCATATATGTCAAAACGGCTGCCTGAAAAAGAAACAGGAGAGAAGAGTTAGGCTGATGTGCCAACATGTCCCTGGCACTTATGTCTGTCCTCATTTTTACAGCTCTGCTCCTGAGGAGCAGCCAGCCCGCCCAACACCTGCTGTGGCTGTGTCTGCCTATATTGAAATATTATGAATATAAACCAATCATACTGTGAGTACTGTCACTGTGCCCATAGAAGTGTTCAGTGAAAGTGTAAACAACGTTCTTCTGAGGAGCCATAAAAAGTTGTTACTCACTGTTTAGTGTCGGGGCAGAGGTGGTTGTCTGCTGTCTGCGCTCTTGCTTGGGCTTGGCTGTGACCAGGGGGAATGGCTTCAAGATGGCCTCCTTCTCTCCTTGTTTTAGGTCCATGGGTTTATCTGAGGACGGAGAGGAGGAGGAGAAGAGATTAGTTCTTCAACCTCCTGATCATCTGACTCACAGTCTCATAGTTGTGGTCCATCTGCTCTGGCCATCTTCACTGAGCAACTCAGTGGCCTTTTTCCTGGCTGCTGAAAGATCAGAGATTGTTTGTTGAGTCATATCTCTTGTGTTCTTTAAAGGGGAAAGGGGTCTGCCAGAATTCATCTGCTGAGACCAAGGATGCCCAAATGCTCAGAACCAAGCACATATTCATACACAGACAATCACACACACAGGCTAAAAAGCCTGATAAATAGATAAGATAAATGTTGTGTGCGTTAATACACATTATATAATTCATTGCAAGCTGCTTTGAAAGCTGCTTTTTATTTACAAATCTGTGAAGGATGTAGAAGCATTGCAGCCAAGAGTTATTTGACCTTTTGTGTAATTCTGTGGTGGAAATAAAGTCGAGTAAATCATGTGGAACGAATAAACAAAAAAGATATCAGAAAATTTTATCTCCACAACAAAACATGTACAGTGCAATACGGACTAATATTTGAAAGGAAAGGGAAAATAAGTGATGTTCATCCAGAGGTCACATCAAGGATTTCAAGAAAATACAAAAGAGCTTGTGACTGTGAGTGTTGTGCCCTGTGTTCTTTGGAAGTCCAGAAATTTGTGGAAAGTTTAAAGAGCCAGTTTGTCATTTGTGTGGCACCACAACATCTGTTCTGTTTGTTTAGTTTAGCTGAAAGGGCAGGAGAACATTGCCACATTAAAATTATACACATCATTTGTTTAATCTGTACAGGAACAAAAAAGGGAGAGCAGGAGAGCACCACTTCTTGGTCGGGTCCAGTGACTCCAGGGTGTCCCTGTTTGTTTTGTTATCTTCAGACAGCGTCAGTCGAGATGTCTCCTTTTGCTTCCAATCTTTGTGGTAAGCTAGGCTAACTTATTCCTGTGTGTAGCTTCATTTTGAATGTAGGGAATTTTCCAAAATGCCAAACTAATCCAATTCAGTCTTACATATTTCTCAGATCTACTAAGTACTAAATTAACCTGATTTGTTACTTATATGTCCAATGTGGTAAATGATGTAAAAAATTGAATCATTTTCCAGAAGGAGAGAAACATACTTCTCTCAGTTGAAGGTGTTTGAAAAGTTTTGAGAAGCAACTTAAGTCTGACCCGAACTTGATGTTGTGTGTATAACTACAGTATGTAGGACATGGTACAGCAAGACTACATCCATCACTGTTGCCCTCACCATGGTCGCTGGGTTTCCCCACCAGGTTGGTTTGCTTGTTGACAGGAATAGCGGGATGCAGCACTGCAAGGAATCATGGGAAATAAGAGTCAGTTTCAGATTAAAAATCCCAATTGAAACAGAGCAGCAGGTGGTTGGAACTAAAGCAGAGAGATAAAACTGAAAACAAGTGCTGTGGTAACTTCAACAGTGCAATAATGATGAAAGAATTTGAAGTTTGGAGATTCATAATGAGACATTTGTGTGTTGAATAAAAGAAGTGTACAAACACAAGCATACAACAAAAGCAACAATAAAGCACATGAAGCCAGGCACATTGCATGTGAAATGTTGAATAATCACTTTGTGAAGAACTGCTTCAAAACACTGCCATGATCTTGAACTAATGAAAAGCAGTCAGTGCTCGATAACCTTGGAACAATAAGCCGCTGCCGTAGCCACCCTTTCCGAAATCCCCAGAAGAATAACAGAAATTTAAAAATCCTCAGTGACTCTTACACAGGAAACCAAAGTACCAGGTCCAGTAAATTTTTTCTATGATTTAAACTTCTTTCTATCAAGATTCTTTTGGATCAGATTCAGTTTGATCAGAAAATCCCTAGACCACAAAAGTAATATTAACAATCAAATAAAGATGAAGCCACGCGGTGGGATAAAGACCAGATCCCTTTCAGCATAATCTGCTTTAATAAACGCAAAGATTGAATTGGCTCATGTGACTTGGATGAGTAATGACAAGCGTGAACACACACTCAGCCACAACGCTCAGATTTCTCAATGCAAAGTCTCTTTAATGTCACAATCATAAGTGCCTTTAGTCATTGTTGTGATATCTAAGAGACGGTGGAGAATCTCTGGAAGGCCTGACTCATTTAAGTTTCTGCTGCATTTCATCGCTTGGAAATGAACTTTCTTTTAAAATGTCAGATCTCCAGAGCATCCACTCCCTTCACCATTTGTCATTTTCTTATCTCAGAAATTCATTAATGGTCATTCTGTTGACGAGATTCTGTAATTGTCCGGCCGATGATGTCAAAACACGCCAAAAACATTTCTGTTGGATATGCTTTCTCCTCCTAGAAATGAACTTCCCCTTTTTGGGAAGTCAGATCTCTGGCATCTCCTCCAAGAAGAAAAGAGCTGAGGCTATCAAGACAAACTGAAACGTCTGCGTTCATACCCTCCTGCAGAGCTTCTGGCTCACACTGGCAAAACTCACAGCTAACGGCAAGCATATCAGTCACATAGTCATAAAATGTGCAAATATCTAAGAAACACGCTGACAGCTCAAAAGGGTGACATTATGGTAAACTGGTCAGGGAATGAAAACACAGTAATGTGATAAGATGTAAACAGTATATGTGTTTTCAATATACGTAGTAAAATCTGCTCAGGACTCTCCAGACTTTCTACGGGTGATGCGAAACAACTTCAAGTCTAAATGCCATGTGAAACAGAGCCCCATAAACCTGTCGGGGACACTCCCTGATTCATGTTTGCCAAAGGCACATTATGTACCTGCTTTGTGTACTGGACAAAGTTGCGGAGAGCCTTTCGGTATGTAAAGTAAAATTATAGTTGTATTTCATTGACCTGATGGAAGCAGGAAAGCAAACTAAGTGAAGGTTTGTTAAAAATGTAACACTCACACTGAGCTTTGTGCCTGTGTGTGCAATGTGGCTGCAGAACAACTATTCTTTTCTGTAGAGTTACTTCCAGAGAGCCTTGCGACTCCTTGAAGACCTCTGAAACTGTCCAAGTTTCCAGAAATAACACACACCAGCTGTGACATGGGACTGAAGCACAACCTGTCTTCACAACTACCAACAGCAGTGAGCAGAGTGTCAGAATTAATAAGACGTGGTGATTTGCACCGTTACTTGAGATGGATTTGATGACTCTAATTAGATTATGTGGAGAGGACAGGTAATTACCAAATTGATACAGAGCTTCAGTCACAGTCAAGTATAAGCTATCAGGATTATACACATACTGGACAACACAGACTGCAACAGACAGGAAACATCACATTGACAGACAGGTTGGAAAAAAAAAAAAAATCACAGAGCATGAGAGGATTGTGGCAAAAGCACAGATCAATGTGACTTGTGTGGGACGGGACATAACAGTGCTTCTCAGGTTAGTGAATGAGGAACACTGAACAGGTGATCATTTTGGTTTGTCTTTACCAGGATTGGCTTTGGACCACACCACAGGTTTAGGAAGAGCATTGCCCTTATGATGCATCCCATCGGCTGCTGGAGGGAGAAAGATGTCTGTTATAAAATGCTTTGTGTCAGAGAAAAGCTCGGAAAAAAAGCCTTTTGTCTTTCTTTCTCGCTGTCTAATGTTAGTGACAGTAAAGCTTCAAACTTGGTTGTATTTTTACCCTGTTTTTACAGATGTTCTGGATATAAAAATGGAAATGACTTTATCTCTTGACATTACTGATTTTCTGTTCTCCCGTCACTCCTCGGGGAGCTTTGCAAGACTGTTTGCGAGAGGAAAGAGAAAGGAGAAGGAAAAGAGAGAGACTGAATGTGGCTGCGCTGTCTGCACATTGCTTAGCTTGGCATGGCTGGTGTAAAATGTGGTGTGTCCTGGCCACTGCTGCGGCTAAACATCCCAACCGGCCAGCATAAAGGACTGTAAATCATCTTAACGATCCTAACCCCAGGGCTAAGTAAAAGGTGTGAAATACACACCAAGTATGTGTGGCACAACGTTGAGAACGTGCGCACTCTGAGAGGAGGTGAAGCAGAAGAGAGAGCAAAATGGCAAAAACCTTCCAAATGTCTATTAGACAAAGCTTGTGTGCTAAAACAATACCCATGAGTTTGTTTGTGTTCTCCTGTGAATGCACAGCTGCAGACGAGAGCATGAGAAAGTGCTGACAGGAGAGGATGACCTGAGGTAGTTGTTTGGGAAAAGGGAATACGAGGAAAGGAAGTGAGTGCTCCATTACCCCCAGGTGTGCTGGAGCTGTGGGAGGAGCTGAATGTCTTGGATGGAGAGATTGGTCTGATTATACGAGAGGAGTGAGTTGGAGTCCGGCTGCGAAACACTGTGGCGTTTCTCCTTCCTGCAGGAACTGATGAGCTACTAGGAGAACGGGGAGCTTCAGCAACGAGTGGCCTGAGGACACCGGTACCTACATGTGTAAAAAAGCAATTTGGAGGGTTAGATCGGGGATTATCCTCTTCAGAGCTGGACAGCTTTTCCTGAATGGAACAAGTAACAGAGCAAATTAGTGAAAAAGAATGTAGAGAAGTTGGACAATGAATGAAATGAGATCAAAAGTTAGCCGGACTGCTCCGGTTGTGAGTGGGCAGTGGTGAAGTGACTGTGCTGGACTGAAAATGGAGGCACATATGGATGCAGGGACAATGATTGGGTGGGGGTGGGGGGTGGGGGTGTAGGGTGGTAGGATGGAGATGGAAATGGGGAAGCAGTGGCATCAACCAGTGGTTTGAAGTACAACTGAAAGCACTGGGCTTCCACGTGGCTTGACGAAAAAGCAGAGATGGTGATGCGACACACATGTCATGGCGTTTACCATGATTGTAACTACCGGCTTTCTCTGTAGCCAGGGCAGGTCTGGGTAGAGGCTTGCCCTCTTCTGGCGGACTAGGAGCTGCATGAAAGAGAACTCACTTTTTAATCTAAGATAAAATGTATATGCAAATAATTTGGACTTTTAAAGGGGGCATATCCTAAAACACGAGGTGATGATTATTGTATTAAAATCAATGCAGCTAGAAAGGTTATCTGCTGTGATCACGATTTCCATGAAACTCTGATCATGCTACAGTCTATCAAGTGTCTTCTGACAATTAAGAACATTTTAGATGTGGAATTAATTTGACTAACTCATTGAGATCATCTGAAGCTTATTAGCCAGATTCTGAGTTAACTATTAGATTTTTTGTTTTATTAAAAATTGCATTTAACCAAAGTATCTATCAATATGCCCCATTTAAAATGCAATTTGAGATAAGGTCTTAATACTTAATTATATGCTTAATTTGCGTCATTAAAATGGAGGGTAATTGTCTTTACCCGTAGGAACTTTCTGCCTTGGGGTGACCTTGGTGGGATCAGAGTAGGTCCTGGCCTGAGGCTGATATGGAAGCCCAGGCTGAGGTTGTGGCTGGGGTCTAGATGCTGGGTGTGACTCGGGTGGAGGTTCAGGTTGGGAATGGGTTTTTGAGAGAGGATGTGGAACAGGACTGTGTTGAGAATGAGGTATTAGCTGGGCCTGAGTCCTTGTTACAGGATATGACTGGGGCTGTGTCTGTGCTTTGGGCTGAGTTTGTTGTTGGTCCCTGGTTTGGGCTTTGACTTGAGGTTTTGGTTGCCTTTTTGGTTGAGGCTTTCGCTCCTTTTCTGGTTGAGGCTTTGGCTGATTTTCTGATTGAGGTTGTGGCTGCATTTCTGGTTGAGGCTTTGGTTGATTTTCAGATTGAGGCTTTGGCTGATTTTCTGATTGAGGTTGTGGCTGCTTTTCTGGTTGAGGCTTTGGTTGATTTTCAGATTGAGGTTGTGGCTGCCTTTCAGGTTGAGGCTTTGGTTGATTTTCTGATTGAGGCTTTGGCTGCTTTTCTGGTTGAGACTTTGGTTGATTTTCAGATTGAGGTTGTGGCTGATTTTCTGATTGAGGTTGTGGCTGCTTTTCTGGTTGAAGCTTTGGCTGATTTTCTGATTGAGGTTGTGGCTGCTTTTCTGGTTGAGGCTTTGGTTGATTTTCTGATTGAGGTTGTGGCTGCCTTTCTGGTTGAGGCTTTGGTTGATTTTCAGATTGAGGCTTTGGCTGATTTTCTGATTGAGGTTGTGGCTGCTTTTCTGGTTGAGGCTTTGGTTGATTTTCTGATTGAGGCTTTGGTTGATTTTCTGATTGAGGCTTTGGCTGCCTTTCTGGTTGAGGCTTTGGTTGATTTTCTGATTGAGGTTGTGGCTGCTTTTCTGGTTGAGGCTTTGGCTGCTTTTCTGGTTGAGGCGTTGGCCGCTTTTCTGGTTGAGGCTTTGGCTGCTTTTCTGATTGAGGTTGTGGTTGCTTTTTTGGCTGAAGCGGCGATTGAGGTTTGGGTTTGTTCTTTGGTGGAAGGTTTGTTTTGGGTTCAGGTTGCATCTCAGGTTTGGGTTGGAAAGAATGTATCATTGGTTTAGATGTTGGGTTGGCCTTGGGGTGCTGCTTGATAGTTATCTGAGAGTAAAAGTTGGTTTTTGGTTGAGGCTGTGTTTGGGTTTGTGGCTGAGCTGTTGATTGGGATTGTAGTTCAGGTTTAGGCTGGATATGAATCTTTGGTAGAGCTTGTTGGGTATGAGGTATATTCTCGGGTGTTACATAAAGTGTGTGAGGCTGTACCAGTAGTGTGGACTGGGGAGTTGGTTGAATTTTTGGTTGCAGATGAACCTGGCTCTTTCGTCGAGGTTCTGTTTGATGGTAGGCCTTGTGTTTGGGGTGTGGTGATGTTTTAGGTTGTGGATTTTCCTGGAGCTCGGTTGTAGTTTGAGGATGGGATTTGAGATTTGGCCTTCGATGAGCTTGTGTCGGAGGCTGGGGTAGGAGTTTGGGCTGGGGTGGTGCTTGGGATTGTGTTTGACTTACGGTGTGGGGTATGGGCTGAGGTGTTGGTGTGGGTCGAAATTCAGTCTGGATTATCAGTTCGGGCTTTTGTCGGGGTTGTGGTTGAGGTTTGGTTTGAGGTATTAGCGTTGATGTTGGTTGAAGTCGAGTCTGGTATATGATCTTGGATTGGGTCTGGGGTACAGGTCTAGATGTTGGTTTGTGTGGTGGCTTGGTCTGGGGCACAGGATGGGATGGTGGTTCTGGGTGTGGTTTGGCCTGGGGTACAGGGTGGGATGTTGGTTTTGGTTTGGACTGGGGTACAGGGTGGGATGTTGGTTTTGGTTTGGCCTGGGGTACAGGGTGCGATGTTGGTTTTGGTTTGGCCTGGGGTACAGGGTGCGATGTTGGTTGTGGTTTGGCCTGGGGTACAGGGTGGGATGTTGGTTGTGGTTTGGCCTGGGGTACAGGGTGGGATGTTAGTTCTGGTCGTGGTTTTGCTTGGGGTACAGGTTGGGATGTTGGTTCTGGTCTGGCCTGGGGTACTGGCTGAGTATGCAGTTGGGGTAGTGGTTCAGACCGAGTGCGGGGTATGAATTGCGATCTTGGTTGGGCAGGAGATTGAGTCAGAGGTATGAAGTGAAATGTTGATTTGGGTTCTGATTGGGTCTTGGGTTTGGGTTGAGATTTTGGATGTGACTGGGTTTGTGGTATGAGCTTGGATGCTGGTTCAGGCTCTGGTTGAGTCTTGGGTATTGGCTGGGAGTTTTGTTGGGCTTGAACCCTGGTTGTGAGTGCGGAAGTTGGTTGTGGTTTAAGTTTAGTCTTGAACTGGGATGGTGGTTGTGTTTGGGTCTGGGGGACAGGCTCAGATGGTGGTACGGGATGTGGTTGGGCCTTGAGTGTTGGCTCCGATATTGGTTTGGGCTGTGGTTGAGTCCTGAGTATGGGCTGAGGTTTTGGTACAGGTTGTGGCTGTGTCTGGGGTGGGGGCTGGGATGTTGATTGGGGATGTGATTGTGGTTTAGTTCGGGAATAGGGTTTTGTGTGAGTCTGAACCGTTCCATGGGGCTTTAGTTGAGGTGGCTGGGACTTTGGTTGTGGTGGTTGATAGTGTGTCTGGAGTTGCAGCTTTGGTAAAGGCTCTGGAAGGGGTTTTTGATGTGGATGACTCAGAGGGTGCCCTCCATGTTTATCCACATTTGTCTGGGGGGGTAGTGCAGTGGGTGTAATGTGTGCTGGAAGATGGAGCTTGGGAGCTAATGGGACTTCCAGGAAAGGAGGCAAGACAGATCTGGAGGGGTGTCCTCCTCCTGGATTGTCTAAGAGAGAAAAAATATGGCCATGAAGCCACAATATTGTGCTGTTAAATCTATTACTCTGCAAGAAAGGGTCTTTTACAAAATGAATTAAAACAAAATATGATTTAGTTATCTAGAAAATTATGGAAGCAAGACATGAGGACAGTTTGAGAACAGCTGGAATTTAGATCAGAAGAAGGGCAAACAGCTAATGGCCCAAGAACGCTCAGAGCTGCTCTTGGACTAAGCGCAGCTTAAACAATAACGTACGACTGGCAAGAGTCTAGTAGAAGGTGTCCAATTTCAAAGGCAGACAGACCATATGGAGGTATTTGAAATGTAACAGGCGTGTTACTACAGACAGACCCAGCTACCGTGGTCAGGGTGCCTGTGAGTGACAGCCGCACAAATCCATTGGCTGTGCCTCTAAGAAACTAAGACAGATGAAGTTTTAATAGTTTCTCATTGAAAGCTCGCTGTAAATCTAATGGACTGTTCTGAACTGGTTATTTACTGGTTCAGTCTGATCAGGTAGTCACCTCAGCGAAAGAATGACAGAAATAGAAAGGAAGAAAATGAGACGAAACAAAGAAAGAGTAATAAATACAGCGAGGAGGCATTATGTAGCTAGCCTGTGGGTAGCCATGTCTGAATTCAGGGACTAGATACTCCAAACAATGCAACCCATCAAAGCAGGTCCCTCAGAAAGCCTGAGGGGGAGACCGATCCATGCCCCCTCCCCAGATGAGACAGTCTAGCCTAAACACCACAACTACTGTATTTTGAGATATTCTTTGTTCATTTTCAAGTCTGTGACTTGTGATTTGTGCAGCACAAATCGGCTTCAGCACATGACAGATTATTGGAATATGTTTGTCTGGTAACGTGGTAATATTTGTTGACACTATGGGTTACAAAGAATACAGCAGTTGCATCCGTCAAAGTCAGATTGCATTTAAAGGAGCCTTTGAAATCCAGCAGGTCCTTTTCATTGTAATCAGCTGTATCCAGACCCTGAACCAGGACATAGCACCTGTAGGGTACAACTCTTGTTTTCTTTAATAAGAATTAAGTTGTTTTTTTTTACTTAAATATAATAGCAGAAAATCGTTGGGAAAAGGGGAAACAAGATAACAAGTTAATGCAAGTTCAAGAAAAGAAGATGGGATATTCTTCTCAAGTTCCGGCTGGAGAGAGAGAGAGAGAGAGAGAGGGAAAGGGGCGATTGGTGCATACAGTCATCCACAGATTGAACTCATTTCCTGTGATTAAAATGTGGAGCTTATATCGTGCAAATCAATCATTATAAAAAGAAAAGAAAAAACAGAAGCTTAACACCCTCATTAAGAATCATTTCAAGCTTTGTTGTTTTACTAAAATGCCATGCAGCCAAGCTCACCTATCTTAAACTGATCGCAATCTAAATAGCTGACAATATATGCTTTCCTCAAGGAGGGGTGAGCTACTGTACTTACTCATAACATGCCACTCTTGCTCATGCGGTAAATCACAAATGAGACTATAAAGCACTGGAAGCCTCTCAATTACAGTCCACCATGTCTGTGGTTGCAGCCACAACGAGAGCCGTGAAGCTTTTTCTGAAGAGAACTATGATTTACTGTTTACCGATTGGCTGTTTGGTGACCACAGGCAGTGTGGATCCAGGTGTCGACCGAGATTCCTGTTTAGTAGTTGTGGTTGGAGCTGAGAAATATAGTGTATGTTAATAAACCTTGGAGAGATGCTATTAAGCCTGTATAATGTAAATAAAATAATGTCTACACAGTAAACAATGAGCTGAAATTTCAAACAGGATAGCTACAGAAAATGCAAATAGAGTGTTTTGACATAAAGTCAAAAGATTTGTTTCTGACCGCTGAACTCTTTTTTTAGGTCAGAACTGTCATTACCCAGAGTTGTCTTTGGGGCTAAGTTCCGGGAGACAGGCTGTCTGCCCTGGGTCTTGTTATGGAGAACTGACAAGGACAAAGGAGGACAGATTAAAGTCAATGCGTTGTTTACGATGCTTTCAGAATCCTTAAAAAAAAAAAAAGGGTAAGAAAAAGAGTTATGTTAATGCATCTTATTTTACAATAACAAAATATGTTGACCAATAATGTTCACATCAGCATAATCACATCCAGTGTTCATGCAGTGTATATTCCAACAACGGGCACGACGGGCACCTAAAGAATACTGTGGGTTAGTTAGTTAGCAAAAATCTGCCACGAGGGCGCAGCAGAAACAACCTGTGATCATAACTCTAAAACTGTAGAAAACATTCTTAGATTTTACAGCAATATAGACTATGTTTGAAAACAGTTGCATATTCACACATCCAGCAGTTATACAATGGTTCTTCAGTCCATCTTGTGAAAGTAGTGAGGGGTTAAAATGTCTGAGATCACTTTCCCCAGAAGGAGAAACTCCCACAACAGCCAGATGCTAACTTTGCCAGATAGGCAGGTAGTTTACTGTGGAGTTAAAAGACCAACATATTGTGTGATAAATTGTTTATTATCAACATGTTAAACAATAACAGACTGACTCACTTACACAAAATAGCTACAGATGTAATTTGTCATTTCTTAAAGACTTGTTTATCTTTGCTGAGAACGAGTAGTGGAAATAATGAAAATGAAAAATGAAATAAATGAAAGTAAAAAAAAAAAAAATTCTACATAAAATTGTGCTGCTGTATTAAAAAAATTGTTCATTGTTTGCTTACCATGGCGAGGAGCAAAGGGGTAGGAGTGAGGACCTGGTGTTAAAGGTTTCTGCTGGGTAACAGACAAGAAGACAAAAGGAAGAACTGGATGATGCAATTCAACCAAATATTAGCAAATTTCCCTCAGTGTCATCTTCTTTTTTTTTTTTGTTCCCCTTGTACCTAACGCTTGTCAAATAGGTAAAGTCACCAGTGGGAAGCTTGTTATTCAAAGTTTCCCTCCCTGGAAGGCCAGTTCTGCAGCTGATTCTCAACAGCTGTGATATTTTATGGGTTTGGAGCGTGAGACACAGCAGCCATGCACTGTCAGAAAATCGATGCCACCTTTCCCCTTTCAACTCCTTTCCACGTTGGTATCCTTCCTGCCCTGTCCCTCCATCTAATCTCCCTTTTCTCCCATTCTTTTATTCTACTCCAGAAGTTAGCTAGCTACAGACTGTTCTCTTGGCTTGGCCGGCCCTGGCTGCACTGATGCCGTTTCCATTGAGCAGATGGATGGAAAAATAATGAAGCAAACAAGCCTGAGAATAGCTCACTAAAGTGCACAACACGGATGCCAAAGTATACCATCTGCTCCAAATACACACCCTGTTCCCACAAAATATTTCTTTTGAATAGAGGAAGTGTACCTGTGCAGTCTCATTTCGCTCTGTTTTACATGCATTTCATTTAGCAAGTTACCATCTGGATCCACATCCACAATAATTTAAGATATTAGCTTTAATGTATAATATTAGCTGTAATACTCTGATAAGAAATTTTAAGTGTGTTTAATACATACCACAGGAGCGACAGGCCGTTGGCTGATGGCTTTCCCTAGAAGCACAAGAGGAAGAACCAAATGAAACCACTTTTCAAACATGCTTTGCTCCTCAAGATATGAAATAATCTTAGATGAATGAATAAAAGAGTTCCTTAGCAGCGACACAGTAAAAGTCGACCCCATGATGGTTTTAATTCAGTTACACTGTCCAGCATCTCAATGTCTCAGGGATCATACTGCACAAACAGATGTGTTACTTGCACTAACAAAGCATCAGTGAACACTTAGTCAGCACTTTCCATTATGTATCCACATGAAAAAGAAAAACAAAACATGGAAAACAATTAGTAAAAAGGGTGTTCTTAAATTACTTAACATACTGAGTTTTACACAGACCAGTCATGCAGAACTGCTTAGTCTATCACAGCTGGACAGAAGAGAAACTATATGAAGTCATGGTCTGTGATGGTGAATCAGGGTTTTCCTAATCAAACATGGAATAAAATCTAAATACTTTTCTTGTACAGGAGACCAAAGATCCTTCAGACCGTGCGATAACTCTGGCCAAAATACAATGCACCATTTGTGCTTTGTCCCAAAATTAACAGGAAGACTTCCAGGATTTTCCTGCACACATAGTTAACAATCTGTACTTTCATGTATGATGATTAGAAACCAAATTAAAGCAATGACATCTAGACTATCAGCAGTGTTCTGCTTTTAATCAGAAGAGAAGGAAGTCCTCTTCTTGTGTTTTAAACCCACCTGTACTCGATTACTTTTTGCTCAGGAACTGTAAACAGTATACTGCACCATCAGAACATACCCTTCATTAGCCATAACATTACGACTGCCACTACTTATTCAGTTGTGGGTCCTTCACATGCTGCCAACACAGCTCCACCCGGCTAAGGCCTGGCCTCATTAAGGGGCCATGTGTTATCTGGCACCAGGTGTTAAAATACAAGGCACAGCCACATAAGATCTAACTTGTTCCAGTCCAATCGTCCCTAACAGAATATAAATGCCAATTATGACATATACCTTTTTTCTTTTCTTTTTTTTTTGCTTAATTCATGAGTAGTTTGTCCAAAAAAAATCCTGAACTACTTTTAAAATTTTGAGAGCATTGTTGCTGTACAAACCCTTACTGATCATCATGGCCTTACTTAAGTGGTAGCTTAGTTCTAATGGGGGTGGGGGACTAACAGGGTACATACCCTCATTGTTTTTCATTGTTAGATTGTGAAGGACCGGCTTGCTCCACGTTCCAGTGGTATCCTTCGAGCTGGGCTGGACACCAAACTCATAGACTGTGTTGGGCTTTAGATTGTCAACAATGGTATCACTAGTTGGGCAGGTCTGGTAGTTCCACTTCCTGTTCCTCTCACGGTAACGCACGGTATAGTGTCTGAAAAAGACAAAGGGACAACAGAACATAGTAATCTATGTAAACCTTATATAGTATGTCTAAGTAGAATCTCAGTCACAAAAAGTGAGGAAAAAAAGGTTTTTCTGTTTTCTCTTAAAGAAATTTTGTCAGTCTTTCAAAAGGCTTTATCTTGTGATCTAGTTTGTTTGTGTTCCCAGGGATTCAGTCTTATCGGGGAAAGTCATTCTGGTAGTTGAAGCTCTAACTTCAGGATTGAGATTTGATCATGAAGTGTTCAGTTACTGTGTAATATATCACTACCACAAAAGGATTATTATTTTAAGACATATGAAACTAATTTACACACAAAACCAATCCAATGCTTGCAAACAGTTTTGTTGCATTATGTTAAATACGTGCACGATGTGTTATGTAATGTGGATGAACGTCTCCTTTTATTATCTGTTTCTATGCTGTGTAGCCTGGGGAAATGAAGTATGAAGCATCCTTATTTTTGGCGTGATGTGTGTTAGTGTTAAAGCTCACCCATCCTCTAGACAGTCATTCATGATGTTGCCTTCATAAGGGGTTTTCAGCAGCGTCCCCCAGGAGAGTAGTACTGAAGTCGGTGTCACCGACCCAATCACTAAGTGTAGTGGCTTCTCCAGGTCGACTTTACCTGAGATCATATGGATATGTCTTGCCTTAGTATAGATGTCCACTTAATGCAGGTCACTACCATTTCACTTTGATCATGATACTTTCTTTTACCTGTGCACTGCTTTTTCACTTCATTAGTCGGGATGGGCTGGACTGCTATGAGGTACTTGGGCTCAGCATCTAAAATCATAATAACAAACAAGAGGTTAGTTGTATTGTGGATTTCTCTGAGTGTCTATACTTCTGTCTCCATTTTAGCTCTGACTGAGGAGGTCAAAATACAGGTCAAACAGCATTTCTTACCAAACTCGGTCTCGTAAGGCTGCCCATTCTCGGGCAGCTGAATGAACTGTTTGGAGAACATGCTGCTGCCGTAGCCTAGGATATACCCCTCAAGCTTGGTGTCAGCATTGGGACGCAAGAATTTCATCACAATGGTGTCTCCTGTGGCGCTGATACGAACTTTCATGTTCTGACGTCGCACTGAGGAGAAACAAACACGCAATTGTAACATTTAATGTCCAAATATTTATACAGACTATAAAACATGTGGAACTGGAGACTCTGCCTATTGAAGAAATGAAATGAAGTATTTAATGACAAAAACAAGCTTTCAGGGCAAATTCTTGAAGTCTTCTTATGACATCAAATGCAGCACACTTTATATTTCAAGTATTTATGGGAAATTCTGTACTATTGTTTTTCCCAAAGTAAGTGAAATCAGAAAAGAAATGATCCACACTCCTCAAAGAAGAGTTCAGCATTGCATAAATGTTTGGTTAGTGGTTGTTCTTTTTTTTTTTTTTTTAACAACATGCAGCTTCTCAAATTCAACCTCTCACAGTCTGTTCTCCATCACTTCACAGGTACACTCTGAGGACATTCAGTTAAAGAGGATTTGCTGCTCGTCTACGTTTTCCTGAGGTGTAAGTTTTATTGCGAGGTAATTTTATTCAGCGAGCACACTAGGAGAAGTATGTCAAACGCATTTTTTAATTGAGAGCTTTAAATTAGGTTAAGCATTGATAATTAAGGTTGTAACACTTACAAGGATCATAAAGGGCATACACTGCAACATCTGTCAGAGCTGTATGTGTCTGTGTGATGTCCTGTTACTGACAATCAGAATATGTGAATACGTGTTATTGAAGTCGGTACAGTCACTGAGGTCAGTAAGGCAAAGTGGAGCCTGGAAAAAGCGGTGTGAGATAAGCCATGCACACACAGGAAACTATTTTCTCACTTTTTCTTTCCAATACAGACACGCTGATGTCACTCTACAGGAAGCTGCACATTTTCTCCCAGAGGTGACTTCCACAGAATACAGTCCCAATCAGCAGAGCCCTGGGACTGATATCAGATGAGGACAGGCATGACAGGCAAGGAACCAAAGCCAGAGAGAAGATAAATGAGACTGTTTGTTCTGGTCTACACCACAACAGAAGCCTATAGTCTGATCGTCATCAGAGAAAAGGGAAAGTGGCAAAACTGCACATTTAAATTCATCCTTTAATACTGATCCTGATGCTGGCCGACAGCTTTGCTTCCTCCCACAGTCAGAAGACGTGCACTTTAGTTTAATTGGTGACTCTAAATTCCCTGCAGCCATGAGTGTGAATGTGAATATTTTTCAACTGGGATTGGATCCAGATGCCCCACAAACACCAACAAAAAAAGTCAGGTCTACATTGATCTACATCAAACATCAGAAAACAAATATTTCAATAATGGTTTTTTTTAATGGTCTTATGGGTTGTATAATCTTATTATATCTAGTTCTAATCATTTGTTGTTGGCATGTCTTTTGTTAGCATATATGTGGCAGCATGTGAGGGCTATTTGCATGCAAAAACATCAATCAAAAATATAAAACTGTTTTGAACTGGCTTGTTGTTTTTGATACCATATAGAATATATAGTAGTTATTAAAGTTAAATGGATTTTTCTGTTTTTGGAGGTTTGAGATCTGCTCAGTGCATTGACACTTCAAGGCTGAAAGAGAAAACTTGAGAGTTTAATCTTTATATTATTCCCCAAGTTGTCCTTGTGAATAGTTGAGAGTCAGAGTGTCACTTGCTGTGTGCTAAGATACATCATAATAAACCTTGGCTGTGGTTTAATTTATTTTTCACACTTTGTTGCTTTCAAGCTAATCTGAGTTCTGTTGTTGGTTGTGCTTTATAGATTTAATTGCAAACTACAACTGTAAGTAAGTTAAAGATGTGTGGCTGATTACAGCCTGAAGTGGTGATGAGGTCTTGAAATATTTTGAGGCGGCTTTTAAAAAGTCTTTAAGAGGTATCAAAATTAACTTCAGGATTACTGCATATGCCCTGTGTGTGTGTACTGAAGGCAAACTGGCTCCCACTGAGCAGTGCTGCACTGTGTATTCCCCCACACTCAGTCTTAGAGGCACCGAGCCCAAAACAAATGGTAGCCTTGTGTTTTTTAGCTGGAACTGTACCAACCTGTGTCAGTTGTTTATTTTAGTTTTGTTAGTTGTTTGAAAAAAAATGCAAATTGTGAATAAACATGTTTTTTGAAAACATGTATTTGTTTATTGACGGCACTTACTTGTTAAAAATACTTCATACTTTTACTTTCAGGACTTTTGAAGTACATTTAATATCCAATTACTTTTGATACTCAAGTACAGTAATTATTAGATACATTAAGACTTTGATTCAAGTAATATTATAGGTGACTTTCACTTTTGATTGAGTCATTTTCCACTAAGGTAACTGTACTTTTACTCCAGACTAGTTGTTGGAAACCAAACAAACTCAAACAATCTTGTCTGCAATCAAACTGAATGAACCTTTTCCAGAAAAGCATGAAGTCAGTCCACACGATAGTGAAGCACGCCATAGTTAGAGAACAGACCAGCAATTCTAAAATGCAAGAATTTGTTTATTTTTTTCCTCTCATTACTTGCCTCTGCCGTGTGGTCTTCAAACTGAGCCAAAGAACTGGGTATGCTAACAATTAGCCAGTTTGTAAGAGGCATGCATGCATCAGACAACACAGATGAGTCCGGCTGGGCCAGAAGTGGGACTGACAGTTGGCTGGTGCACATGTAAAAGAAGAAATAGAGTCAGTGCAGACTTGGACAATAAGTGGTGACTATTATTGACAGAAAGATATACAGGTTAGTGAAATGAAACCCATTTTATTAAATTAGGTTCCTGCTTTTTAAAATTAAATGAAATCTAATGAATTTGATGATATTTCCATCTCCCCTGTTTCAATCATTTTTTTTTTTTTTTCCCCAGAGTGGAAATTACAATTGAGTCCACGGGATCCTAAACCTCTACCTTTAATAGTCTAGAAGGCTTAAGACATTGGACTTTCTGCAGGGGTATGATTGTCCTATATATCTCCATAGCACATGTCCTTGGCTCAGATTAATGCCTCATAGCATTAAATGAAATAGTGGAACTTTTCATGGGGAAGGATGCCAGCAACCGCCAGATGCCAAAAAAGACACTGACAATAAAAAGGGGGGAAACCCTAGATTTGAAAAATACCCTCATGGGTTTCCAGCTATGTGTTTCCTATCAAAACTGCATTTGTTTTGATTCTCTCATCAATATTTCCGATAAAACATGAGAGAGACTGGCTCAGTGGGAGAGGAGCTCAGAGTATATGTAACATTAGGAAACTTTTGGCTGCGCATTTTAAACTCCAGTACAAGCAAACACTGGCTCAGTCCCACAACAACCCAGCCATTTGGCCCACACACCACTTAGGGACTGTTAAGACTTATCAGTATTTCCAGGGTAAAATGAATAAAGCTTTGGGAAATGATCCAGTCACAGTCTTGGTAATCAATCAACTTCGGTATCAAGGAAAGAGACCAAACATTTTGCTAGTCAGAAAAAAAAAGCTAAGCCTCAAAGTGGTGTTGTGTGTGTTTGAGACCACTGACGATTTAAAACTTCACCAAAAAACATGCACCATGTATGACTGAATCCTGTACACTACTTAATAGGCATGAATGGATGACTAAATAGGGCATCTGTTTAAAGTGACATTTATGATTTGGTGGAGGACAGTTAATACAGTTGGAGATGCCAGATAACTACATACAAACACAGCGAGGAAAGCAGAACACAGCAAAAAATAATAATAATAATAATTACTGAGACCAAAAACTACACACAAAGAGAAATGAAACAACAATAAAGGCCACAGAAAGGTGCATAACATGAGGACTAAGAAAATGTGAATTTCCCACAAATAAACTGAAACAGTTACACAGATTTGCACACAGAGATAACAAATGTGCAGGGACAGCATTATCTCATAATCCAGCCATGTCAACAGCCCCGCTATCATAGGGGAATATTTATAGCAGCAGGTAAAATGGCATTTTGCCATCTAAGAATTTAGGGAGCAATAATTCGGAGTTTTGGAAAAATGTATCTATATTTTGGTGGGTGACTTGGTGACAGCTTCACAGAGACACGATGATATATAATATAATATACTATGACCCCCAGTCAGAGCTGGTCGATGTGGCCAGGGAAAGGAAAGTCTGGGGCTCCCTGCTGAAGTTGCTACCCCCGCAACCCGACCTCGGATAAGCGGAAGAAGATGGATGGATGGATGGATACTATGACCCTGTTGTGAAAACTAATCCCTTCAGTTGAAGCTTCACGACACACACAGTCTTCGCTCTTGTGCAGGCAACTGAACCAAAGAACTACTGTAATGCATTAAGAATTAATGTACAAACCAATCCATCATATTGCTGTAAATTGGCCAATAAACACGGCAGATTACACAACAGAGAAATGCCAAATCGTTCAATAAACATTTCACTTTTGTATTCATCCCATTTTGGGCAAATTAACCAGACAACGAAATCTTGTGGGACTGCGGCAGAGAAACACGCTGAAACTGGAAACTCAATCTTGGCTAAGCTTCTTGGATCATCAGCAGTGATGGACAGTGCTCTGTGAGAGGGACTAGGTTAATGGGGTTGTCAGGAAAGCACACGCTCTTCAGTTTCAACTGCGGTGTAACATATGATTTTTACGTTTGCTGTGTTTAAAAATAAATACCCGTCTCATCTGTACAGAATGCGCACCATCAACAGCTCCCTCACATGATATCCCGCACTGTCTCTCTCTCCTCTGTTGGTTAAGAGGAGGAGGACTGCAGTAGAGTAAACACTTTTAGAATTAATTCACTGAGATCATCTCAAAACTTTTCCAATGAGGCTGTTGTGTAAACTAATGAACTATAAATATCTGAAGCAAAAACCACAGAAAAAAGGGTGAAAAAACAAAAAACTTGGTGCAGGGCTGTAAAGGCTTGTTTTGTTTTCTTGATATGCAATGGAAAAAAAAACAAAAACTTCTCCACTCTGTCAAAATGAAATCTGGCGGTGCTGGTGGATGGGAGAGACGAAGAGTCATGAAATGATGTCACTTTGTCTTCGTAGCTGAGCTCTGACAGAGTAAGGGAATAAACTCTGGAGAAATGATGTAGCTTAACAATCCCCATGTATGACCTGTTTACACATCCAGAGACTAAATTACTGTAAACTGACTATATATGAAATGCCTCCCACCTCACTTACATACACAGATGATATCATGCCTTTGCATTAACAGTGGCCTGAGTTTCTGAGTGATTTTACGCAGGTCTGGTGTACAGTGTGTCAGCCTATCAGGTTTCATTCCTGGCAGGGGACAGAGTGAGAGGGTAACTTGGCTTCCTGCACTAAAGAGACAAAGACAGACGTTTCATGGCCTTTGGTAAAACAGTCACTTTCGTTTAAGGCAATGAACTGTGAAAATCCCTCTCAGACGCATACCAGCCTGAGCAGCGACGGTTTGAAAGTATTTAGCTGGGAAGCAAACGACAGCTTAGCTGACACATATTGGCTCTAATGGGGAGAACCTGCAGACCGGAGTAACTCAGCTCTCTGAATATCAACTGTGATTTGCCAGGAGCCCCTTTCATCCCATCCTTCTCTTGGGCTCAGAGGAGGCTTCACCTTGTGGCCCAAATGGGAAAGAGCCATGCCTGGGATTGTCTCCCACCCCCTTGGATGCTTCCATGCAGGTCTCTCCGGTCTAATACCATATATCTCCCCTGACTGATTCGACGGAACAACAGCTGTTTTTCCTTCCCCCATGGCATCGATCCATCCCATCTTTCTCCTTCTTCTGTCAGTCTCTGCTGTCCTATGTGTCAGTGGCCATCTTTCCATCAACCTGATTCTTTTTCAGCCTCCTTGACTGCTGTGACTTTTGTCCTGTCGGCTAATCTCCTTTACTTTCCTCTTCCTTCTCAGTATGACATGAGACCATGTTCTGTCATGCTCACCTGTAGTTTCTATACATTATTCCAAAGTGAGTTGGTGGTGCAAGAGATTCTGTTAATTTAGATATAGATTGTTTAACATACATTTACTGTGTTAGGTTTGGAAAAAGAGAAGCACAAACATTAAAAGCCTTGCAAAGTATAGATCAAGTATAGATGGCAAAGTACTGACCTGTCAACCCCGACACCAGTGAATTATACTGTATAATCTTAGACACAATAAACACATTTATTTCTAAAACATGGCCTTGAGCCAAGAGGAACAGAGATACAGACATTTAGCTCTCCTCCCAGAGCAAAAACACACACAGTCCCTTTCATCTAAGTCCCAAAGCTGCAGTCTGAAATTTGTCTCTAAGCCAAGTTTCGCCAGTCACACACACACCAGCCTCCTTCTATGGACTTCAGTCTGCTCAACTCGTATCACTGTTACCACCATCAAAGGACACAAAAAATAAAGCATGGCTATATAAGAGTTTATCTGTGTGCACTTCACAATGATAATGAAACAATATGAAAAACATTTGTGGAAAATTAGCTATTTTCCATGAATGTCATGAGAATCATAATCAGACATCAGAGACTCTCTGATTAACTTATTAAAGTGAGTCATTCCCTGTTTTTTGTTGTTGCAGTTTTTTTTTTTATGGTATGTTGGAAAAGTAAACACAACATGAGGGGGTGAGCTGCTCTGATGTGTGTTATCTTCAAACTATTAATGAAAACTATTTGAACACGTGTCCTTCACACTACCAAAATCAAGTTTCCTGCGCTGGCCTGTGTTTAATTTTAAAGACAGCAATCAAAATCCCTCCCCTGAACCGATGAATAAAAGTAATTATCCAATTTGAGAGCTCATATTATCGGGTGTTTGATGGCCATGGTTCCAGGAAAGCCATCCCAGCAGGTTGCCTGTGATATTAAACCCTGACCCTGAACCTTGAGACATTTTTTCCAAAAACATGGGAGAAGTTTTACCGTGTCAGCCTGATCACCTCATTACAGGAAAATGCGGATAAACCACAGGGGTTATAAAAACAGTGTTCACACTTTCTAATCAAGGCAGTGTGAAAGCCTGACAGGTGACTCAAGAGAGCTAGGCTTTTCCTTTTAGAGCAGAGAAGTCTGTATCAACTCCATTCTCTGTCAGGGTCAATTTCACTTCCCTTGAGCCCCCTGCAGAAAGCCCAGGGTAGAGCTAAGCTGAAGCCAAATGTGGCAATCTGGGTTGAATCTAGTAACAGTTGTAGATATCAAAGAGATTTAAAAGGAGGAAGAAAGACACATGGTGAGGTTGAAACCTGTTGATCTTGTGCTTTGGGGATTTATTTAAATCAGAAACTAAAGAGAACTTTTCAAGTTTGCAAACAAAGTTCTTGAAAGTTTTTAAGATGGCAGAAATAAGATTTTCTAAAATTGCACCCTTCACTTAATGTACCTTGCAGAAAATGGTTGTCTCGTTATGGCAGCAAAGCCCTGGCTCTTGTCATTTATCCTTGAAACAAATATCCATCATACTATGACATATTGGCTGTCCAAGCCTATCCCAGCATGCGTTTGGCAGTAGGCAGAGAAAGACAATAGAAAAGCAATCAGTTCATCACAGGGCTAACACAGAACAAAAACCACTTCCAGCTGAACAGCTGTGACTATGAGAGCACATCCAAAAGCAGAGAAGATGACCAAGCATTGGTCCAAACAACAAATGCATCACTTCACATTCAATTCAATATGTTTCCATACAAGACAATAACAAATACAGGTTTCACCTACCTCTGATCCGGCGGGAAGTCGAGGGAGCTGACAGAACTATCCCAGTGATGAAGACCACGAGAAGGACTAGAAAGGTGTGTGAGTGGTGCTGCATCCTCCTCATCATCATCTCTGCTGTGGTCTCAGGTGCAACAAGCCGATGCAATCTGATCTCACAAAAAATTTGTGGTCACTAAGCGTTGCTTCACTGATTGAATAAATCTTTGTTAACAGGTATGAGTGTGCTGTGTTCTGCAGCTACAGTAGTCAGACTGAGTGTTTGTTGAGTGGCTGGACTACTTCTCTGAGTTGGTGGCTCTCAGGACTAGTGCAGCTCACTCGACTTGACTTCTGGATGCAGCAAACTGCTCATGCAGCATCTATACTTCTTTAACAGAGGGAGGGAACAGACAGAGCCAGACACACCCACTCTCCTTTCCCTCCCTCATCTCTCTTTTTCTTTCACTCTCCATCTCACACACTCTCTCTTTCTTCATGCTTCCCACCCATCTCAACCTCTTCTCTCTGTTTTTTTCACTGCTCACTCTGGTGTGTCCCCAACAAGACTGCTTTCCATCTGTGGAGGCCGTCTGACACTTATTTGTTCTTTTCCTCTCTCAAAATGGCTATGTTTACAATCATTTTAATATCCTGGAATGGATCATAATCAGAATACGGTGTTTACATGGATCTTGAAAAATCTGGTTTGTTTTTTACACCCACGTGTTCATGCTTATAATAGTATCCAGATTTCTAAACAGAATCGCGTCAAGCAAACATGCACAACTTGGATTATGCTCAGTACAAATGCTTTTTAATGTTGAGCCTGTCTTGTAGAAAACAAGCCTTTAGGTCGTCTGTGCAGCAGCTACTATGACCCATATTTAAGTTTTGATGTTTGGTGATATCCAACCAAAACTGATATATAGACAAGTTTGGGGTGAATGAATGGGTCAACAACAACACACTAATTAAACACAGGATAATGGTGTTAAATTTCCCAAGTGAAAAAAGATCTAGATTGTTTTTCTGCCTAACTCGTCACAACAGTTTGGTACATTATTATCCACGTTTATTATTGTAACCATTCCTGCAATGGTCCGGTAGGCCTGTCACTCTGTGAGCACTATTTCAGGGAGTCACTCATGGATTGTATCATGCAGTTGGACCTAACGACCTGTGCGGTTGTTCAGGTTTGGAGGATTTGCTGAAAGTTGCACAAACGTGGAAGGAATCAAAACCAGAGCCACATGTCTGGATTAATTTTGTGTTTACAGCTGTTGGAGTGACATTGGGCTCCAAAAATTATTTGTACAGACAGAATCAGGTAGCTGGGAGCCTGAGCCCAGAGCACACTAAAACACATCTCAATTACCAGTAGAGGTACATTCAGGAGAGTAGTATAAAAAAGCAAAAATAAGCATGAAAAAAAGTGTAAAATTAACCTTTAATTTCTCTCCCACTCTACGTTACACACAAACATGGGTTATATGTGTGCACAAACAACAAACAAACCAAATCTAGCCTTGAAAGAAACTGTCACGTTCAGGACTAACACAAAACACACAACAGAGGAACGTCCCCATGGCATGAGACAGCTCTGAGATTTAAGTCACAGCAGTTTGATATAAACACACACACACACACACTTTACTCAATATAAGCTGAAGGGTAATTGGACAGGACTTTATAGGCCATATTTGAAAAACCAACCATTACATTCAATGGAAACAATATCTCGTCTCTCTATCCATAAGTAGGAGATTAACATTCTGAACACCACAGACCAGCTTCGAACGCACCACTCACAGCCATGTGTGGCAAAGGCAGACGAGACTACACAGTGCATCTCAAATACGTGACAGTGTTGCATCGAAAGCTTTCTTTGAAGTTAAACCTGCAGTATATCATTGTTTACAGCCAGTGAGCTCAAATTTTATGTCTATATATGTGCAGATGTTTGTGTTGTTTTTGGAGCCAGTTTTTCAGGGTCAGCCAAGACACTCTGCCAGAATTGGGCCTCAAGGACAAGAAGTGTGTGTGTTTGTGCACTGCTCACACATGTATGCTGGTGTATGTATTCCACCCTCCAATGCAGTCGATTATATCCCACATGTCATCCAATGAGACAGGAAATGATGATGTGCGCCAGAGGAGGTGTGTCTCCTGAGGAAGTCCCCGACCAGATTTTAAGAGTGGAACCCCGGCCTTCATCACGCCAGAGCCCATTAAACACAGATGGATCACGCAGTGAGCACACTGAATATGATAAAAGAGCTTGGGGTGTAACCAGTCTGACTAATCTTGCTTTACTGATTAGGTTTATTTGTTTATGGAGTCACAATAACACTGGAATATAACAAGGGGAAACATGATAGATACAGACAGTAATATTAACAACCCATTCCCTTGTTTTTTTCCCCACTGGTTGAAATATTCAGAGCCTTTTTCAAAACAAGTATTTAGTCATTGGCCTTTGATGCAGCATTTGTGTAAAGTCCTGATTCAGTTTAAAGAATCACAAGTTAAAATACTGGTGGTTCACAAGTGTCATAAGTACAACTGTAGCTACTTAAGATGGAGCTATGCCTCAAACCTTTAAGGGAAAAAAAAAAGCTTCACATTTTTAATCATGTTCCTCTAACTTTTGCTTCTCTTTTTTTTTTTGAAAACTTTCTTTTTGGCGTCACACAGTTAGTGAACCAAAATAATTTAAGGAGTTCAGTGGGTAAATGTCTTCTAGACTCTGCTTGATTAATATTATTTTGTAGAGTAATAAGGAGATCTTTCAACTGAAAATAACATACCCTCTGGAATTTAGTAGAGGAAAAAGTACCATAAAAGAGAAATACTCTGGAAAGTTAAGTACAATTACCTTAAAACATACTTTCCTTCACGGTTTTATTTCAGCATCCACAAAATTATTCATTACTATTTCACCTTTGATCTTCTCTTCCCTCCCTCCACCATCCTACTCTTCCAACACCTCCCACCCTCACCTCTTCTTCCTCCTTCTCCACCTCCACTCTCACCTTGTCATCCCTGCTGTCACTGCCACTTCCCCCTCTTTGCTCTTTCATCTCACTTTCTCTTCTGGAGGAATGCAGTCTGGTTTGTATCAACAGTAGAGCCAACTTGTCGACATAATTGCCCTGCAAGTCTATAACGGACCTAGCTTGTGTTACCAGGTGTGACACCCTGAAGACATTTGATATTCTCTCTCTCTCTGACAGTCTTTATAAATTAAATTCAGGTTAAATGCAATTTCTGCTGGTATCTCGTGACAGGAAGTAACATTTTAAGAAGCCAGAGTTCACTTTGATTTCTACTCAAATGAAAAGGATTTTATTACTGTTTGTCAATTTCAGAATCCTAAATCAACTCTAAACACATTTAGAAAGAATTTTCTTTGATGCTCATGTATTTCCATATTCCAGCTTTCTAACTCTTGGCCCTTTCCTACAGCCAGATGATCCACCACTCAGTCTGAATATTGTGATAGTCTGTTTTAGTTTATTAAACGTTGAATCTCCAAACACTGTCAGGGCCATGACCGTGTTGTTTGTGTTTGTTTCCCCCTCATAAAATCAGCAGTGACAGGGAAAAGGAATTCAGCTTTTTCTTTCACATAGTTTAATTTTCCTATGCACCTGCCAGGTAGTGTAGGAGAGAAAAAGTCCTGAATGCTATGGCCTTTATCGCTGTATCCTTTTCTGTCTCTTTAGATCTTCGGCTGCAGGCGAAATTGCTAATAAAAGGACTGGAAAGCTGAAGGAAACACAAACGCATCAATTGGTACGTCACAGAAAAAAAATAAATAAAAAAAATAAATCGACCAAACTAACAAAAACTGCATCTCCAACTTTATGAATGTAGTAAGCTTCCAAATTTCCCCTCAGATTTTCAGCCCTTGAGACTGGACTAAAAATAAATCAATAAATAAATAAAAAAACGTAGCAAAGGCAGCATGTGGGGACACTTTGGATGTAGATTTGTTGTTTTTTTTATACACCAATTTAACTACTGAAATATTTTGGTTGTTTGTTTAATAAAATGATTTATTAAAGGCCTTTGGAAAACATTGTCTCTCTCACTTTGTAATTAGTGTGTCATCCTTCTTTTGTCAGTGTGCTTTATTCGATTCTTGTCACGATATTTTTCTTTCACGACTCTTCCTCGTTCCCTCGGGGTGTGACGGAAGCACAGGCTGGAGGATAACGAGTCAAGCATGCCGTCCTCATTCTGCTTTTGTCATCACTGATTTGTCGTTCTTTTCTTCATTTTATTGCTTTTCAACACATCATCAGCTTCACCTGCCAAAGTGCGCCACGCGTCCCTGAAAACTGTGTCAGGGATAGGTACCAAGAACACACTCACATATTAGTCTATGTGTACATCAGTTTCCATGAGGTCAACGATAGAGATACAAATAATACAATTTTCTCCTTCTCTTCCATGGGCTAGTAGCCAGCACGCTCCCTGAAGAGGAATCACCTTCACTAGGTGGAAAAACACTCTGTGAAAGCAAAATCTTTCCCATTATGAAATTAACATGATGAAATCTTAAAGGTCTTTTTTTTTTTGCATTCTCCTCAATTTCTTCCTTTCAGTAGTTACAGGTTATTGGAAAACGTTTGCTGCTGTGGCCAAAAGCAAAAGGTCCTTCACAGCTCAGTCGAGTGTGCAAGTTTCCTCACTTGGACCAGTTACGATTTTAAGTATGGAAAAAGACAATAATTTCAATTTTTTTTCCACTCTCTTTTTCCGATGTGCTGACGCCATGAATGGAGTGGCTTATTGAGTTACAGTGCTCATTACCAGGTCACAGCAGTTCGAGGCTGAAAATGTTGCAGACATTAAAAGACATATTTGTACTTCTACTCTACTTCATGCCACGCCATGGAAATCAGACTTTCCCTGTCATCACTATTTCACTTCAATCTATATTATAACCTTATACCAATGCATTTATTGAAAGAATATCTTGGACTTTCTTCTGTAATTTTATTATGTGCCTGTCAGGATGTGTGGTAGCGCACGAAGTCTCATTTTCCTGCCAAATAAACCGGATCTGCTCTCCATTCAGTAGCAAAGTGGAAAATGTGATGTATGGAATATTCTTCCAAATATTTACACAGTTTCTCAGAGGTGAAGGCCAAACTTACACATATGCTCTCTTTCTGTTTATGTAGATAACAGCAGGATCAGCTCAGGATCATGTTGCTGATAATAATATTAAGTCATAAATTTTGGGATCACAGTAATACCTTGATCCACCCTGAGCATCGCTGATTACTGTAACAGTTGCGGTTGCTGCTCAACAACTACACAACGGTAAAACGTCATACACTCCCACACAAACACACAAGAAAAAAAAAAAAACTGGTGAACAACATGTGTGTGTCTTCCTACATCTGCTGAAGATTTCTGAAAAGTCAAAAACCTACTAACAGGCTATAGTTGATCGGTATGTCCAAAAATTCTTACATCACCACAGTTCAGGGGCAATAGTTCTTTGTGAAAATGAGACCCGCAACCACAATATGATGATGTTTGATGGACAAATATTATAGCCAATTGCCATGTGGCATTCGGTAAACCCTTTCTTTTTTTTTTTTTTTTTTTTGGAAAGCCGGGGGGGACAACAGTGATGATGAAGCAGAGGGATTCAAGGGGACCAGAGCACACAGAAAAAAAGACAAATATAATTAATTTACTCTAACTTTGTCTCTAAGAGCAACCAAAAGCACAATATGGTTCTCATTTTGTGTGTCTTTGTTTGTGTGTATATGTACGCACACTCACTGTGCCTGTGTCGGCGTGCATACTTGAAGTACGTGAGTGCGCCTGTCAGGATGGATCCTCCATCTGGGAGATAAAGAACCACATTACATGGGAGGATCACGCAGCTTAAAGCTGACAGCAGTTAGAAAACTAGACAAATCAAGCAGCTCTAAATAAGAATATGGCTCAACAGCAAAACACATGCTGGCATCATAAATTTAGCACTATTCTTCTTTTTTATGCCGTCTTCTCTGCTACATGTATGTTATTTCACCCCTGATCATTTAAGAACTCTTTAGTACATTCATCCTGACTGAAAGACTGACCACCCTCAGTTAACCCGTAAAATAAGTCTGCATGGGGAATTTACGTCTGTACATGTGGAGGAAAGATTTGCATTTGTGAGGAAAAAAAAGAGATCGAATGAAATCTGTGCACAAATTATGTCAGCAATAAGGTCACACAAAGACACTGTGAAATCTGAAGTGCTTTTGTGAAGATCTGTGCATGGATGCAATCTGCACTCAGTTCCCACAGTGTGTGTGTGTGTGTGTGTGTGTGTTTGTGTGAGACACTAAAGTAATAAGTGCAAATTTTGAAACAGTTGTTAAACCTGAATCTGACTGTGCAATGATAGTCCAATTAGAAAACAGAGTTTAGAGCAGGTTTTTATTTTTATCCTCGTCCTCAAAGGGGATTTTTTCTAAATCAACAGCATTTTCCAGCACTTGCACTACCCAAGTGGCTTAAATCACTTTTGACGATATTTAATGTGATGTGTACGTATGCAAATCCACCTGGATTTATCCCCGAAACTCTGCTGCTCCTTTTTGTTTTTAAAGAGAATTAATATGAGATTCAGTTCACTACTTCAATTTTTCACTCAGACACTTTTCTGCGTTCACAAGAATCACTTTCAGATGCAGGAGACTGACATCTGTTTGGAGCAAAAAAAAAAGCTCCTACGCATCTCCTGTGTGATACCTGAGAATCACCACACACACACACACAGCAGCTAGCAAACAGACAGAGCCAGATATTTTTCTCAAGACATGGAGCACACCAAAACAGAACTAAAAGGAAAGATGATAATGAAGTCTACCGGGAGAAACAACTGATGGCTTATGTCCTAGACCTCCATAGCACGATTTCCTCCAAAATCTTGTAAACCTTTTAAAACTTTAGTTTTGGCTAAAATTCCATTAAATTTAATCATGATGGTGGTCAGATTTTTATAGGTTTAGCCTCTATACCGGATACACTGGTGGTATATTTTGCTATATTTTGATATTATGATTTTATGTTAACCAGCTGATGGCTGTTGCTTCATAAATAAAAAAGTAATTATTCTAAAGAAATCAAATCAGCATATTTTCCAAAAAGTTAAACTACTCCTTTAAGATGAGCACCTCAAGCTAGAGCAGAAAAATATTTTTTCCCTGTGAATAAGAGGAAAAGTATGCATAAAGAATAAAACAAACATAACTTAGGGCTCAATGAGGTGTGTTATTAACCACTCGACCATCATATATTACAATATGCACTGCGTTCTCCATGATTCCATTAGTCCATAAAGCATCCAGATTCAAAACACAGACTAGTCAAACAGGGAAAAGGGTGCGTCTTTGAGAGTAGTTAAAACCGTAATACTTTACGCAACACATTTAGGACTAAAAATCACATAACAGATGCGCATCATGTAAAAGTCATTTTCAGTCCCCAACACACTGAAAACCGCTCACTACTGCTCTACCTTCATTCAAGTAAAAATCCAGCATCATATTCAGTTTTAAAGTTAAGAAACATTCAGATAATAGTGTTTTATAGTGGAACGCTGGCAGGCTGTCAGAGGGCAGCCTTGTACTGTACATGAATCCTGCAAAGCGGCTCGGTGTGCAGACAGCAGAACAAACACAGGAGCTAGTGGCTAAATTGTTTGGATGTGTTTGTACACAAAACATGTCTGCATGCGTCCTTTCATACCTGCTCTTCATTGTTTGTGTTATTGAGAGAGGAGGTGTCATGAGGAATGAAATAAATGCTGTGGGACAATGTCGGTGCAACAGTCACAGTATCTGTTGTCTCCCCAAGGAAGCATTTCAGATGACGCATGATTTTGATTTCAGTGACTTACCAGCCTACCCTAAACTATAGTGAGCCATCTTGAAATAGCGTTAGATTCGTCACTGGACAAAAGGAACATACATTATTAGAAAGAGGCTCAGTGACTGAAAGGAAGGAGACAAAGCTGCTGATAGAAAGTGAGTTTGATTTCCTGGCTTGATGATATGATTGAGCTATAAAGCTCTCTTTGGTTCCTTCTTTTTTCTTCTGTGTGATTAAGACAAACCTTTGGATCAAACTAAAACAGGCCCTTGAGGACAGAGCGGAGGAACACAGGACAGATTTGGGTACATTAAGTGTAACCCAGCTCAGTAAGTGAACTGGACTTTAAAAAAAAAATCAGCCACCCCACCTCACATCATCACATAATTTCACACCAACAGAAAATATGACCACCAAAGTTTCCAGTAAGTAATTTTTGTATTCTTTTATCTGTCTGCTGAAACAATCTGGATGGGACAAAAGAAAAGGATCCTCCGACAGAGTTTAGCTGGATGTGAACCAGAGTTAAGTTTACATACAAACAGACAGCAGTCCTTATTTGACCTCACGGGAGATGCATATCTCCACAGTTTTCATCCATTTGTCTGGATGCCAAACAGTGGAGGGTTGGTGCAGCAGCAGGACTGGTTACCACTCTGTGTGTTGGCAGCATATTCCTACAATAACAGACTGAGGGACCAAAACAAAAAGTGGCTCAAAAGATTAGATTGTTTAAGCTCCAGAAATCTGCAGTTAAACAAAAAACTCTTTCCAGGTGTGAAAAAAGACTACACAAAGACAGAAGTCAATCATAAGTTTTATCACCAAAAAGAAAAAAAATTGATGACTTGATTCCAACTAAAACATCAAGGTGTTTCTCTCAGTAAGAAAATAGTCTTGCTTGAAAGGAAATTCTACAGTAGGAACTGAAAGGGGAACATATAATGTCACTGAACAACATTGAAAAGAAAAGGATTACAGATTTATTAAGACTTGTATCTTATCTATGGAGATTTCCTCATGTTACACATTATCTGGAGACTTTGTGCCACATAAGCAAAGTCAGACAGGGCAGGAGACACGAGAAATCAGCTGAAGTGGTTCGGGCATCTGATAAGGATGTTACCAGGGCATCTCCCTAGGGAGCTGCTCCTGGCATGTCCAACTGGGAGGAGACTTCGGGGCAGACCCAGGACCAGGTGGAGAGATTATTTCTCCTCACTGGCCTGGGAGCGCCTCGGGATCCCCCAGTCAGAGCTCAAGTTTCCAGGGAAAAGGAAGTCTTGGGCTCGTTGCTAAAGCTGTTAGCCCTGCGACCTGATTTTGGATAAGCGGTTGAAGATGGATGGATGGAAGAAGTTCCTGTTAAATAATATCGTATATTAGGGACACCACTGCAAATGATTTCATTACCAAGTAAACAACTCAGTGTTGTCATTCTAGAAATAGATCACTGTGAATGGGAATGTCTTGTTCTTGCAAGTTCAGCAACATCTGTATTCCTACTAGGAAACGTACACAAAACATTGTGTTAGTAACTGATGCTTATTCACACATCCAACTGTGAGGGCTCAATATCTGTTGTTATAAAAAATAGTCATTAAAGCTGCTTAAAGAGATGAGTTCAGAAGTGGGTTTGCTAAATGAGCTCATATTTCCTTTTCCTCACAGACTTCAGTTGAGAGTTTTCAGAGAGTATTTTATATCTGCTAGTTCAAGCTAAATGGACTCCAAAGAAGAAACCAGAATACAAGATATGAAACTCTGGATGCAGGAGATGGATTATGTTTTCTTTAAAATCTGTTTATAACATTGAAGAGAGTTGGTTGTTAGTGGTTTCCCACTTTAACTTAGTCCATTTATCTATTGTGACAGTGAGAGAAATGGATAGAAACACTTCAAAAAACAACAAAGGCTAATTAAAATCAGGCGGTCATACAAAATGAACACAGGACACTGCTGTAGGTCACTGCATGCGCAGGTACTGCAGTGGGATTCGTTCACAAGCACGCTCTGATGTTCAGCACACGCTGGACGCAGACTGAGGTCTGGATGTGATGAAACCAATCACAGTGCAGACTGCTGCACATTGTCTCAAGTCAAAACACCCTGATGTCCTCAGGAGCTGTATGTGAAGTGGCTCTCTGTGACAGACAATGATGAGCCAGTAAAACAAAAACCACCTCTAATGAGCAGCATTAGTGGTGGAGAGGGGTGTCCCTGCCCTGCCAGGGAGATTCATGTGCCAGTCGTCTGTGGTTGTTTGCTATGTTTTCAATCTCCTCAAATGACAAAAGCATTTATTCACGCGCAAGTTGGTTTTCTGCTGTGCATACAAAGAAGGGCTGGTTTTAATACAAAAGAACAGACTGAGAGTGTTTTCATTTTGGAAAATATTAAACATGCCAGCATAACACTGCTGCATCACGAGCTGCAATTAATACATGCGAGATTACAGACTGTTTTACACTTCATAGTTTAGAAATGTTTTGCTAACTCTCAAGTAATGTAACCATCTCATGGTTAAGGAACTAAATATTCAAGCTATCCTCCCTCATGTGGTGTAAAAACCAAAGGTGAGGGTGGTGTTACTTAAGTTATAATTAATTCTTTGGCCGATAAAACAAATGACACTTGAATGGTTTGGCGTGCTTTAGCCCATTAACTGCAAATCACATGAAGTATGTTTGAGTTCTCACTTTCCAAAGCACACTATAAGGTTTTTTAAATGGATTTTCCTGCCTTCAAGGAAACCATTGGTTTCAGTTTATAAAAAAAGACTTTCAAATTCCTTGAAATGTAATCCATCAAAGAAAACATTTCGTTAGCTTTAAAAGATATTATTGTCCAACCTACAGGCTGTCATTTTATGATCAGTTATTTGCACCTTTTTTAGAAAATGTTTGGTGTTTCAGGAAATTCTGAGTGTCTGAGTTTTCAGAGCAAACGGCTGCAAAAAATTCAAAATTTTCAATTCAGAGAAAAAAATAAGACTTTACAGCAATGTTCCATAAACCAAGGACAACTAATGCACAAGACGATAACAATTACTGCCACCAAAAAAAAAAAAACAACCCCAAAATTAATTGTCCAAAAAAGTCAAGGTGCACAGAGAGTCTTTTTTAGAGAAGCTGCATGATTAAAAACAAACCGAACACACAACGCCTGCACATTGGTCTTCCAAAACATACACACACAATCATTTGAAATCACAACCACAGGTTTCGTCCATTGTTAAGAACAATTTTTTCAGAAGAAGGAAACAAATGAAAACCATCAGAGAGAGATTCCTGGAATCAACTCTGACCTCTCCTAAATGAGCATGACTGCTTCCAGCAAAGAGTAGAAAAGTGAATGAATAAATACCTGGAAGGCTCCCACAGTAATTCACTGTAGAACAGGCTGCAGCGAAATGCAGATAACCTGACATCATGTGCAGCATGTGGGATATATTCTCCATGGTAGCAGTCAGGGCCAGGTCTGTAATGACCATACTAATTCCTGATTGCGGTCAATTTGATACAAATAAGCACATTATCGAGCAATTTACCAGGAGCAATTATTACATAATACCTCATCTGATTACCAAATTGGGTATTATGAATATGATGGCAGGTCAGATGAAACAAGTGTGATTCGTGAGCTGGGCATTGTCATCTCTCGGGGCGTGATGTTTTCTTCACTGTGGAGAGGAGATGTGCTGCTGTTGTTATAAACTACGATTTTCAGAAAAATCGCTGAAAGATTCCCAAGAGAAACAGCCCAACCTCTAATTGGGCCTGGAAAAGAGGAAGTTCTAGCCCTTAACACTTTTAATTTTTTATTATTCGTCCCTGTGTTTGCCATTAAAATAGTTTCCAGCCACTGAAAGGATTTGAAACAGCCAGCCTCAGGTAGTACCTGCTGGAGCTTTTGCCAGACAGGTGGGTTGAACTCTAAACCTATTTCTGGTGTTGGACTTTTCCAATTGCTTGGCTTTTCAGCTAAGCCATTTATTTATTCCCTTTCTTAAAAAACACAAATCACACAAGTCACTATGCATATAATAGGCCTGTGTGTCAGAAAATGTACAGTAATTATTGTCAAAATCAGGAAGAAACATTGTGAATCTTTTGTTCTGTGCAAAGGCTAAACATGAACAATGGTGCAGCCTCCAATTCAAAATAATAAGTTTCTGCCGCTGTTATGGTCTCTTTCAATTGGTGCTGGACACAGAAGGACTACATGAAGTAATTTTGAGTCAAATTCGCTATAGACTTCAAACTTAACCTCTGGTGTGGTAACCAATCTAAGGCTCATTTAGAAAGCCATATGGACAATGTGTTGTGCGTGAAATAAGATGTTTGACAAAAGAAAAAATGTACACCAAAGCAGTTCCATGTGTAGACGCACATGGTTTTTATCCGGCTGGAGAACTTCTGTCTGTTGGGGAATTATGCTTACTGCGATCATGGATTAAAAACACTAAATTTAGAAAAGAATCACTGATAGAAACCAATCCCTAGCAGCTCAATTTATGTTCAGAAAGAAATTGCAATAAATCACAGTGTTGTGCAGGGTGATATAGTATTCCCATCTGCAATGTAAATGAGCATTAGAGCATCATCTGTGTTAATTCAACATCCACCATCCGGCTGCTATAAATGATTTGATCACCCAAAGTGTATTAATCTATATCTGGAAATAGTTCCCAACAATCACATTTACTGCTGTTTGAGTAGCATTTGCTAAAACTATGATTCCTTGCTGCTTCATAAAATTCTGAAACTTGGTTTAATGAAAATATATATATCAGGTCTTTTCATGTGATTCAAGTACAAGGCAAATACATAATAATAACAGCCGTATTATTCACCAATCTAAGATAATTGCCATGTTGTCTGATGTGTGACATCACTAATTATAGCCAGCAAATCCCTAATCAGACTTAATAAGACAAGTCTAAATCAAGGATTCAAAGTTGGTCCGAGTTTTAGACCATTTCCAAGCAGCAACTGATTTCCAACTCATTTCAAACTTCGGTGAAGACTTTGTGAGAATGGTCCATGACTTCAAGCTGCATTTATGGGAGATACAATATAGCTATTGTTTTGTCAAAAGAAGTATTGAGTTGGTAAGATGAAAGTCATCAGCTTTTCTTTTAGGTCCTAAATTAGTTATTATTTTGGGTGCACCAAACTGTCAAATTTTGTTTCATAACTGGACTTGGAAGAAATTTGAGTCATTCCATGTGATATTGAAGTGCAATAGCAAGTCTTTGGTTAAAAAAAAAAAAAAAAAAAAAGTTGTGCTGCAATTTTTAATTTTGTTGTCAAATTTCTGACACGATTAACTGCGTTTACCATATAATGTTTAATTTAAATTTAACAGCTAATCCAACGTGAACATAAATCTAAATTTGTTGACAAGAAGCTGCATTTCTGGACTTAGTTTCCAGTCCTTGATTTGTGTGAGAGAGGTCCTGTCTGGACAGTGATTGCTGAGGCCATAGAAGGAGAGAGGAGCAGACATCCAGGTCTAATTGTGACCAGGTGACCAGGAGGCAAACGGTGGACAGATTGGAAAAACTGACCCCACTTCCAAAAGCCACAGCCACCCTGACTGGCCCTTTTCCCTCACAGGCCTTTTTAATTTTCCATAACATTCCTTAATCCACCTGGCCGACTTTGCACACACCATACCCAGACACATGCACGTACACACATAAATGCACATATTTCACATTTTGCTTAGACAGAGCATTATTCCCTGTAAATGTTGTGTGTGGGGGCAGCTTTCAGTCATGCATGATGCACATAAACAGTTAGTCAACAAACAACTGAGAAAATTCGACAAAAATTAGTTCCAAGGACACCAAGAAGTACACATTTCATACACACATGTAGATGCGTTGTGTTACACTATGCATGACACAAAATACAAGACTGAATTGTTTATCTTCAGTCAACAGACGGGTGCATAAGCCACAATCTCTTGATTACACACACACACACACACACACACACACACACACACACACACACACACACACACACACACACACACACACACACACACACACACAGAGAGACTGGTTAAAGACCTGGAAGATTTGTTTGGGCAATAGACCATCTGGTTTCCATATGTAAGTCAGAAACAACTCTTACTATTGAATGGAAACCAAAAAATATCAGCTTTGCTAAGATCAGCATTTGGCCAAAGGGTCTGTCCCTTCCTGATGAGAACAAAGAGCTCTGATCTATTAAAGACCCAACACAAAAATGAATGTAGGGGGGGATTTTAAAAAAGATGTTTACGACACAAAGCTAGAGCTTAGTTCATAGCAAAATGCCATATTTTGTCAGATGCATAATGAACGGCAAAATGTGTTGAGTTTTTAGGATTTTACTTGATTTGCAAAGATTTAAAGAAATTGTTTTGTAATTCTGTAAACATGGTTATTCTCTTTCTTGGACAGGGTAGATGAGAAAAATTGATACCAGTTGCATGAAATGACCATCGGCAGCCACTAGCAGTCACTTACTTTGTTATAAAGAATGGAAACAGCTAGCTGGGATTTGTGGAAACAAAAAAAAAAAAAAAAAAAGGAACAAAATCTGCCTAACAGAAACTCACGAGGAGTAGCCCACTTCTAGGAAACTAAAAATAACCATAAGACCTGATGTGTTCATGATGAGAGAATCTGAACTCATCAGAGCAAATGAAACTGTTTCGCAAATGGTTTCCACATTTGAGATGTGAGCGGAGAGGCTGTGACACAACAACAGCATCTATATAAAAATGGATGTAGACTGAAAAGTCAATCATATAGCTCCATCATAGCTCCAAGATGGCAACCGCCAAATTACAAAAATTATCCTCACACCACCTGTTGGGGCACAGACATTTTTCCTCATTTGTGTAAACCAAAAGACTTCTTGTAAAACTGCTCTTGTAAAAATCTTGTAAAAATGCTAAATGTTGAGATCAGTTCAGACTAAGCATTTTGGTAAATATGAGGGTTCCCTTTGACCTTTTGAGGTCCAAACCTTTTAAAGCACCATCATGTTGGACATGTCATCCAGTCAGGGAGGAATGTGATGTAAAGCAGATGGAGGAGAGTTATCAAGTCTGAAAAGAAAGCACTAAGTGGATTATGAGATTCTTTAAAGGGAGTATTGTAATCACAGATGATTTAAAACATCCTTTCCTTTTGAGCTCAGACTGTAATTCTGCCTCAGATTCGTCAGTAAGGCACGGTTCCCTCCGCACAGCACCAGGTCCCTTAAAGCATTTTCACTATCGACAACAGATATGAGTGATACCTCAAAAGTTTCCTGTAGCCTGCAGGAAACGTATAGAGGCAAATAGTCTTACAAAATCAGTTTTCTGGTCGCTTTGGGATCCTTTCTTCACACTCCCTATGAACTGCAAACCAAGACACATCAAATCATCTCTCATTATGTTTGAAGGATGATTGCTATTGATCAACTGGAAGTCTAAATGTCCTTCCTTCCTTGATGAATAACAGTTGTCCTTTCGTTTTAAAGTGGAAAGACACTGGTTCACATTAAAAGGACAGAGTGCCTGGAAAATGAAAAGGAAATTTTTTTTTTTCTTTTTGCAGTTGTTCTTATTTCCCCCTTCATCTAACAGAGTAAGATGAGAAGACTGATACCACTATCAAATCTGAAAATTAATATGAAGCTCCAGCCAACATCTGATGCTAAGGATAAAAACTGGAACTCAAGCAAATAGGTAGCCTGGCTCTATTCTGAGGTAACATAACTGTCTACTAGCATTTCTATAGCAAAGAACAAAGAAAAGTAATAGTTTACCTATTCTTTAACATTGGGTACCTTTTTGTATAGACAAAGATTTGGCAATAAACACTTTTTTTGTTTCGGTATTTGTGTCCTCCATCTTGTTATGTAAAGGCTTTATGGATGTATACCGATATTGTACAAATGCTTCATTGCTTGATGAAGTCCAAAAGTAATTAAAGACATGTGTTGCCATTCCTATAAATAGATTCAGCTTTGATGTGTGACAGATTCACACAGCTTAAATTTGTTTTTAGGGACCATTACAAAGTAAGATATATTACAATGTAGGGGGAAAAAAATTTAACCAGCAGATGAAAGTAGTCAATCATCCCTCATTGTTGCAGGAACCTGTGCTTGTCATTTTCATATGATCTTTGACACTGTTGTACAGATGGCCCCACGGATTTTATTGCGGTTTTGAGGCTCAGGATAGCAAACTGTCCCAAGAGGAAGAGAGAGGACCATGATGTGGCTGAACTGCTCTGTCTGCTCCTCATCTGTTACTCAACACCGTCCCTCAGTTTGCACACTTAGGTTACTCATTTTCCTGTCCTTTTTATTCCTGTTAAGAAAATCTAAAGTGCACATGTGGGCCATCAAAGATGTCAGGTGAAGAATTAATTGATAAAATAACTAGAATAATTTATGTATATGCCTTGACTGAGTGTATTGTATTGTAATAAGTAAATAGATTTAGTCATGGACAAAAATGTGTTCTGTAAGGTAACAGGGAACTTAATCCTTAACCCTGAATTGAAGCAGTTCGTCTTCAGGCCCAAGTAGAAATTTGAGCCAAATTTGAAGGAGCTCATCTAAAGCATTCCTGACATATCATGTCCACAAGAGTCTCCAGCCATGGCTGGCACCTGTGTAGTGTGGAGGCACAAAGATTAAACAGCCTCGGGTAAAATCCAGACAGTGTCGAATTTAGTCATCGAATTCTCACAGCGCGACTGTTGCTACGACATCTACAAAACAAGCAGAGTATGATGTGAAAAAAATCTGCGATACGCAAGTTTTGCACATTTCTAAAAAAAATGTAGGAGGATAAATTGCACACAGACAAAATTAAATTGTGGAGGCTAAACAATAAGATGTGAGTAAGTTTTTTTCCTATTTACATTGTTGCTGTCATGCATAGTCTAAATTTGCCTTCGCTAGAAAATCTGTGGTGTAATCATGTAGTTTATTCAACTGGTGGTTGCAATAAAATTTACAACCTGCAGGATGAGGTGCACAGAAACTTTCTAACTTTCTTTTTCAAAGAATTTTAACAATATTAATTGTGGTGCTTTTTTCCTGTTGTTTTAAGTGATCATATAATGTTTTTTTTTTACTTGTTCTGGAGCAGTTTATATTTTATTCTACATGCGAACTTCCAAGTTTTCAGATTGATTAGCTGCCTTCAGGCAACCACAGCTATCCATTCATTTCAGCACACCATAAGAAGTTTAATTGAGATAGATCACAGTGAATATTCAACAGACCTCAGTGTTATATTTGCCAAAGATACATATGGCCATAGAAATTCAAGATGTAAGCTGGGAGGGATTTTGGAATTAAAAAAAATATATAAAATTCTATAAAAAGGTGCATTCGAGGAATCTCCAGGGTCGCAGACAGCAGCCAAGTCAACGCAAACAATAATCTAACTTACATCATCCTTCTCCTGACACTGATGTTGGTTACTGCTTATCTTTGCTGCAAACTGCAAAGAGGGAGTATTCAAATAAATCTCTGCTGCCAGCTGCAGTATAAAAACATTTTTTAAAAATTGTACTACATTTTTTCTGTGATGGATTATGTTGTCCAGGTTTCTGCTTTCCCACAAACCTAATTTCGATACCCCAGAAATTTCCAGAAACCTTGAGCTACTTGTGAGAAGGAAACTGTGTAAATCTGGCACGTTTTAGAATACAGGACTTTTCTTTACAAATTGTTAAGAAACCAGGTGCATCTCAAAAACTGCTGGTGGAGTATTGAAAAACACATTATTCAGCTAAAAAACTGAATCATGTTTGTACACCCAACTGTAACAGGGTCTGGAGCACACTTCTGCAAAATGCTGGGAACAACAATAACAGGAAACAGATTTGCCACTTCCCACCACTAGTTCAACATGTACGGAGAGCATGAATAACAATTTCTAATCAAAGGAAAATCATTAAATTGCCTGAGTAGAGCATTTTTAAAAATGTAAATTAAAGGAAAACTTAATATTGTTGCTCTGACGGTGAAATTATTAAAATAGATGATTTCAGTAATGACGATCAACTGTGCAATTATGTTGTTGCTGTCTGGTATTTACAGACTTAAATTAGACGCTCCAGCTGCTCGTCCACATGACGAGAAGTCTGCAGAGGTTTTTGGTCTGCATGCTGTCTCAGACTGTTCTTCTTTTTCTCCACCTAGTGTCTCTGTTCCAAATAATGCCTTGATGCTCGTGCCAGCAGGTCAACCCCTGGGGTTCAAAAGAATAAAAAACTGGACCCCCATCACAAAGGATTTTGACATTTTTTGTGGACAAAAAGTGGAAGTTCCATGGAAGAGATCTGAAGTGAAACCAGAACTTCCAGGTTCTTTTCCAGATGTAAGAAAAAGGACATTTGTAACCACACTCATAACCTAAAACCCCTGCAGCCTTGGAATAGAGCTTTCCTCAACAGTATTCACATATCTAGATAAGAACAGTAGTCTTCATATCTGATATGGCTTATTTATGATCTCTCATTAAGTAGCATTAAAACGATATAATTTCCCAAGGCATAATAAGCTATTTAAACATCACAGCTCAACAAAAAAATGTATTAATTAACCAATCTTCAACATATCTGTAACAACAGAGGACTGACATTGGACTCCTAGTCCACCTAGTCAAAGGTCAGCAGAGTTTTGAGGTTTTGTCACTTTTATGTACGATGGTGAAATAAAATTACCGTGACTTAATTAGCCAGATTGCAGCACTTTGTGTTTCTTTTCATGGAAGCTGTAGGACTGGCATCATATTGGGTCTCCTGGAGTGCCTGCACTTAGAGGTTCACAGTGTGGGGTCGTTGATTTTCTGTCTGCCATGCACATGTTCAAAACATTCAACAGAAATGTTAAGAAAAACAGAAGTTAAAAAAAAAAAGAAGAAGAATATGGACAAAGGAGCAGAGGAACATGTTTCGTTTTGTCATCAGGACAAAGCTGCTGAATTATGCACCATATTACAGAAGGCTGGACAGGACGTGTGACTTCAACTCTATGGGTTTGCAAGATCTATCGAGGCCAACAGTCCAACATTTGGGTCATCAGCTAAATGTTAAGTTCTATTCTAGAGACAGTGATGTAAAAGCAAGCACACAACTCAGACTCAAAGAGTCTTCATGAGTTTTGTTATTCTGCACAGAAAGCCAAAGATAATATAGATGGATGTTTACAAATTCGATCTTTGTTCAGAATCTTGTCTTGTCGTCTGTGACACAACAGTCTTCCCTCATTAATATTCAGGATGGAGGCAGTGATGAGACCAAAACACCAGATGACCATTCCTGATGTCACAAAAGCAATATTATAATCCCATATTCCCATATCCTACTTCCAACTTTAACACTGTACTGTACTCTCTAAAATCTACTGTCAATCACATCCATTTGTGAGCACCTTCTTCCCAATCTAGAATGTGTTACCTTGGCTACGGGGCGCTTCCTTGCATCATCTACTTCCTGTGAGGAACTATTTGTTCCCTCCCACCCCCTCAGTAAGTTGAGGTCATGTTTTTTTGCACTGCACTTCTCGTGCAGTTACACATCAAGTCACGGGGTAAATGCTCCATGACAGTCATACAATAGCAAAGGAATATGAAATGGAAGGAATACAAAACCAATATTCATTTTGCATTTTTTATGTCAATAGGGACCAATGCCTCATCCCATCAAAGGGGAATTTTTTGACACAGACTGTCCCAGCGTATTACTGCAGGCTGAGTGTTTGCACATCACAACAACAATCACCAAAACAATGGGATTACCAATACCAAAGAACTGATACTTGCTGGTTTGGGTTAATGCCAGAGAACTTAGCCTGAATATATTCCTAATTAAATAAAGATAACAAATTGCAAACAGTGCTGCTATATATAGAAGCCCAGTAATAATATTAATCAATCTAATGAAGTGTATCAGGTGTTTAAAAAATGTGCAAAAACATTTTAAAAATATATGAAATTATTTTAATAATTATTTGAATATTTGAGCTACGATGGTTACATAGCTCAAATACTTAGCTAAAAGGAATTAATTAAGTAAAACAGTAAAATAAAAGAAGGCTATGTAATAGATGTGTGATCGTTACTCAAAGGTAACAGACCTATATGTCTAAATTTAATGGTATAATAGCTAAAAGTCACGGAATAATGCAAGAACGACAAAAAGTAATGTTTAATATGGTTAAACAAAATGCTAAAAAAAAAAATGGATGCAATAAAAAACTAGGAGTAATGTAATTTGTTGACTTCTGCTGCTTGGGGAGGTGGCAATATAGTATGAATAACCAACTGCTGACAGTACGAAAAATATATCATATATTAAAAAATCGATTTAAACGAGCACTTTGGGGTGTCCCGCAGTGTCAATTAAAAGGTAACTATGTTTGTTTGACTGACCTATGAGGTAAAAAGGTACAGTATAACTCCACTAATCATCCTTTCCTGACAGTCAAAATATGGACCTCAAAAAAAAACCAAAACATTCAGAGGCTCTTTTAATTTTGATGCCATAGGACTTTATGTGTTTGCCCTGGAGGCTACTTTGGATGGCTGTGTATCAGAGCAAATAACATTACACTCATCATACAGACATGCACATTACTTCCCAACAGGAAAACTGCTCATCCTCGAACATCTGTGGGATATAAATCACCCTCAGAGAGGTTACCTCACAAACCACCAGGCCTCAGAGTGACAGAGACAAGCCCTTGGCAGCAACCGCCAAGCAAGAGAAAGGAGTTTAACTATCACAAATTGCAGTACATCATCTTAATTGCCAAAGTTCTGAACTTATGGTTGAAGTGGGATTTGAGGACAAGAGGTAGAAGTAGGCTGAAAAATGGACTGATGCAATGGCAAGCAGAAATCAACACCCCATTATGCTAAATGTATAATCAGAAGTCTGTGTAACGGTGTAGACGTTAACATGTCCGCTTTGCACACTACTATGGGTGTGAATTAAATGGTGGACAATAGAAAGTTCAAATACTCCACTTTGCTGAGAACTGACTTAAGAATATCCATACCATGCGATTTCCTTTTTGTATGGTTTTTTTTTTTTTTTTTTTTTGGTTTGATTTCTTCTGCAAAAACTGCGAAATGAAGCAATTCAGTCGAATGACTTCTTGTTGACAAAACCTGAAATGTAGTGAAACTACATTTCAGGTTTATTCATCTTATTCTGTTAATTACATGCACTGCAAAAAATGCATGGGTTTTATATTTTTTTGGCCTCCTTTTTATTTGTATTATTTTGCCAGAATATCAATATTGATCTTCATAGATTAAGAACTTGTAGCTGATCAAATTTTGACTGACTAGCAGCCAAACAACAGTCTGATACAGACCAACCAAAAGTACCACTCCTATACATCTGTTTGTAATCCAGCCTATAAACATGAAAGCAGAGTTTAATAAAAGTTCATCTCAAGCGTTCCTCACAATATTAACAGGAGGTGACCTTAAAAACAGGATGTGAAGTTTAATATTTACATGTTCAAAAGATAATCAGTTAACTGGAAATATGAGCTTGCCTTCCAAAGCACTATGAATGGCTTCCTTGCTACATCTGGAAGCCGTGCTAATGAGAGCAGTAAGACTGAACCAAAACAGTTGCAGGCTGGAAAAGCAAAAAAATAAATAAAAAAGCGAGCTAATTAATGCTAATTCGCTTATAGCAGTTTTATGAATGCTGGCCCTGCTGTGAGCGTTCAATGATAGAATGGCTGTTGGGCCAGCAGGAATGTGGAACAGCTAAGATGACTTGGACATTTGTATCAGCCAGTGAACTCTTGGTCACCCAGTACATGCATTACCCCGATGGAGAGGCACGTGGGCTGAAAAGGGAAGGGTAATCCAGCCACGTGCCTCATTCTGATTCTTTCTCCCTCGATACGTTTCCCCTCTCTCCCATCCTTCTCATTCTGACACACACACACACACACACACACACAGAAAACATACTGGAGACATTAATGAGGCCTCATCAGGCTAAGAAACAAAATATACATTCATGTCTAAAAAAAGGAAATGACAGCAGGAGGAATGAGAACATCTTGGGAGAAATAACAAAAAGAGATTGAATAGTGTGTAAAATGATCAAATCCATGTCACGTCCATGTTCTTGAATATTAAATATGACTTCACTGAAAGAAAAGCCGCCGTGTGGCTTAAATTGTTTCAGTAAAACATTTTGTTATTGATTATTGCTGATTTACATCAAGACATGACAATTTAATTTGATGTCTCATAACAAAAACCTTCCCCAGGCAGCTGCTACGAGCAGTTAAAGTCCTAGCTGTAAATAGGGTCACATTCAGACGCAGCAGCTTGCCGGTAGCAAACAAGAGCAGTAAAACTCCTTTTTTTTTTCTGAACAGGTAGGGCAGATAACAGAGTTCCTACAGAGCATCTCACAGGCAGCTGGTGAGGGCTAGGGTTACACTTCTCTCGCTCTGTCATTTATCTGCTCATAAATCAGAACTTTTATAAGACACTTAACAAGAGTCTGCAGAGACACGAGGGGATGAGCGGCAGACTTATTGAGATATCAAATAACAACTCTGCAGCCTTATCAGCATAATTACATGTTGAGACAGATGTCAGAGACAGGGAAAGAGCCGTTCACTTACATAATCGTGATTTATTATCTTCAGGAAGAAGCAGAGTTTACTTACTTACAGTGTCTGTCCAAAAACTGGGAATCCCACGCTATCAGGTATTTCATCAATGTTTGAAAGTCATGCACCTCTGCCAGATGTAGTATCCATCACAAAGTTACCTAATCTCCTTACTGGAGCTTCTCCAAAATGATTTTTCGACACGACATATCTGCTAATGCGCACCTTGACTTAAAAAATGAAAACAACAAAAGTTAAGAATCAGTTTTTAAGAGTCTTCTTTCTTTTCAAATAATGTATACGGTTTCCTTAGGCGTTATATATATTTTACGGCCCATTTCAAATGAAAACACGAAAGGCGATTTTTCGAAAGTTGCAATAGATATAGACATCTTTTAAAAATACACAAACACATACATGGCCCTCTTGTGGTTAGATTGTAGCAGATACATCCAACAAACCACAGACTCATCATGTCTTCTATCTCTGTCAAGAGATTTGACAACAAAAGAGTCCTTTTCAAGCACAAATCATATTATAAGTTCTGGAAGACCAGTGCAGGTCAAAAAAAAAAAAAACTAAACTGTAACTGGTCCAGCAATGGATGCCGACACCATGCAGATATATTAAGTAATCAGTATGACTGATTAATGCCTCCGGGGGAAATACTGGTTCAGTAAAAAAAAAAAAAAAAAAAGAGCCAAGCACAAGACAGACCAACAAAGTGCCAAAATTAACAAAACAACATCAGTGTTCGTCATCATTTACAGATGCAGGTACTGAATCAGACAATCTTTCACCATTCTGCTCTTGTTCTTTTTCTACATGCTATAAAAGCCACCATGTATCTTGAAGAAGCAACTGAGATAGGAAAAAAAAATGGGAAAAGGGATGACAAATGCAAGCAGTAAAAAAAAGTTAAGTCATACTACAGAAGTTCACTGAAGTAAACTGAGCTGGTTTGCCTGCAGAACACAGCGTGCACTGTAAATCCCATTTCACTCATTCAATACAAACGTTTATTAGAAAGGGCCTCCACAAAACTGAACATACCAACTATGACGGCTCTGGAACCTGTAAGGTATCACCTGCTACATGACCACAGCCTGCACTGTAGAACAACCACCTCAACTGCGACCAGCTTGGTGCACTTCTGGACCTCCATCCAAACACCAACTATTTCCAGTGCAAGGGGGGGTGTCATCTACTCTTAGAGACTTACTATCAAATTTAAAGGATAAGGTCATAAAATGTATATATATGTCAAATGTTATGGTAGCTAATCCCAGTAGATCTGCAGGGGAGGTGACACCTTACTGTAGATTTTGCAGCTTTTCAACAGATTTACAATTACACATTTGTGACTTATCAGTTAAGATCATTTTACAAGCTTTTTTTTTTGCCAAACTTACCAGTTCCTGCTGGTTGTGTGGGACCATTTTGTCCTAGTTGGATCCTATTGTCCCTGTGAAAACATGTAATCATGCTAAATAAAATGATTTTCAAATGCCGAGCAAAGAAGGTGCCTTTAAGCTTACTAAGCAATACTTTCAAACTTTTTTTTGTTTTTACATTTTCTAAGATCTTGATTTTTATGATTACATAAAATGTTTAATTTAAGCAGAATTTGTTTAGCGGCACTGGACTGGAACAGCTTACAATGTTTGTTTTGTTTTGTTTTTTCTTTCTTAGCTGCATATTATCATAATTCTCGGTATAAAACAAGAAAACTTCTTCGTCCCAAAGCAGAGACTTTTTATTAAACAGAGACAGTTAGCCTAACTTACCGGATAAACATTTGATGTCCAGAAAACACCGACACTGATGTTTTCATTTGATCCACCTGTTTCCCAGCCTGGCCAGCAGATGTCGCACTGTTCAAATGAAGGAGTTAAACTTTTCTTTCACCGCAGTGTATTGACGAAGGAAAAACTGCTGTCTTCACCTCCGCCTTCTTCCTGATGTGACTGAAGTCCCGGTTTGTTTGGAGGCCGGCTGCGATCCACCGTTATCCGCCGCCATCTTGGTTTTGGGGCCTACACGTGAAGCAGTAATGGCGCCTTTCCTCTGCAGTACCCGGATGTTGGCAGCTCCTCAACGCAGATGACTAAACTACAATTGATTTTTTTTTTTTTCACCCAAGTTCCGTAATTGTCTCAGATTTATTTTTCTGCTTTTGTTGTTGTTTGTTTTCCTAGTTTATTTTTCTAACGCTGTTGTTATTCAGATTATTCTTTCAAAGACTCCCAACACAAGCAGCCAGCTGGTTTTTCATGCATGAACAGAAAAAATAAAGCAGTAATGAAGCAAAATGGGCTGCAAGTGAAAGTTCATCCATAAACTTCAGCTGCTAATGAAGGAGAGTTAAAAGCTCACAGGCTGCACTTAAAGACCCGAGCAGCTGTGTGTTAAGTCCAAGTTGCTTATAAATAACATTTGAAAGTAATTTTTACTAAATGAAAGGCATGAATATCACATATTTTTTTCCTGTGTTGAAGGACACATCGGATATCCTCATACACTTGGAATATTACCAAACGTAATAACAGGAAGCAGTGCTGTCTGAACCCAACCTCTACATAGTAATGCAAATGTTGACTCTAAATAAGGGTTGGATTAGCTTTCCTGTTTTTCCAGACTGGTTGCAGAGAAATTGTGCTGTCATACATTACACACCCAGCAAGTTGGCAGCAACTGGAGCAGAGGTCTGAAGCTGGAAGCAGAAGCTTTTCTCACACAGACGAACATAAACCCACCTGGTCAAGAACAGCCAGCTCTATTGGAACCTCTCATCTGTTCGTCACTCCTATAATCAAACCATGCTCCAGTATGAAAACATCACATGTCAGTGTTTCAGCATGCAGCATGATTTCTGCTCTCATTTGGTGTTTTCCATTTTTCTGCGCTGAAGTGACACTGACGTTATATACTGCTAGATAATTTAATTTGGGTCTTTGCAGAGCCAATTAACATTTAGTACAACAAACGCTGAAGCAGACGCACCCTCCTGCTCGATTACCAAAGTGATTTTGATTTTCTAAAATTCAGAAAAACATAAATGACGCCATCGTTGGTCGACGACACACACACTTACTTCACGTAACCACAACAAATACAATCCAAACGTCCAAACCAAAGCTTTTACTAAAAACATAACAAAAAAGGGTGCAGCAGGATGTAATTTCTCTTTTGCGTGACACATTGTTCAATATTATTTCACTGGGCCAGAGATATGTAAACACAATGTTGTGCTTTGGCTTCAAAATACAGAGCAAGGTTCTGGCATGTTTATATGCATGACACAGAATAATTATTGCTGTTTACTCTTTTAGACACTGTCGTAGCCACATGATAATCCACAACCTCTGATGCTAATCTGCTCGTCAGATTATCCAGTTCCAACTGAACACTCGGCCCAACAGCATAGTGGAAGAAGCCAATACGTCAGTGACTCTAAGAGTCACACTGCTTTTGCAAGCAATCGGGAATAAAAATCTTTAAATCCATTGTTAACATTAGTAAAAATATCAATATCACAACAATCATGCAACTACAAAATAAGTCCCGCAGTCTTTATGTCAGAATTTATGTGACATTTTAACATCAGAATGTTCAAATATGAAAATTAGAAGTTACTAACATGAGGAGTGGCACATTCAAAGTGGTTAATAGGATTATTGCTAGAATTATCATTGCAGGTACAATACATCAATATAAGCAGTAACATACATCCTGGAGATGTATCTTTGGAAAAATAACTATAATATAGGAACAGAAGTTCTATATGGAAATATTCAAAAAGTACCTTGACTTTGTGCAGTAAATTTCATACATTTAACCACCAGAGCCTGCATTTTATATAAAACGTTTTATTTTTCTTCATGTTACGCTTTTTTTTTAATTAGTCATTTACACAGCTGCACAGTATGATTATACAGTTAAAGATGTGACACAGTTATCAGTATAAAAAGAACATGTTCATATATTGAAACATTTGCGACACACATTCTGCAATGGAACTGTTAGTATAGTACAGTATATTCAGTGTTATTTATGTGTATGGGATGATTGGCTGTCTATCCAGGTAGTAGATGGAGGCTGCTGAAAAAACTGTCTGCAGACACATTAAAAGCATGCAGGTTGCAAAAGGCATGACACTCACAAGAGTCTGCTTCACGGCTGTTTATCGCTTTTGTACACAACATCTAAAGAGGAGCTGAGGATGAGAAGCACGTAATGTAAACAAGAAGCTAGTACATGCTCAACATGTCAGTTTCTGACCCCCAAAGGAGCCGAAGGTTACACCGGCCAACAACAAATGAAAACCTACAGATTGTAAGCAGCTGCATCTGTTAGGATCCATTCAAGGGATAAGAAAGGTCAAGCACAACAAGTCCAGGGAGGAATGTATAAAAAATACCAAAGAAAGTTAGCCTGTCAGACAGCTTGAGAATGAGGAGGGGGATCATGGCGAACCAAACAGTCTGGAGGCAGATTTTTTTTTAGTTTTTTTTTTTTTTTTTTTAGGAGGGGGGGCTAAATTGCTGGCAACCCTGAATTTCTTATTTTTTCCAATAAGGAGACACAGCTTGAGGTTGTCTTTTCAGAGAGCACAGCTTGTTTTTCCTGGTTTTCCTATTCTTTCTGTTGCACTACATATGACATCTGAAAGCGGAGTATTTGATCAAATCCCTGGGCCGCTTGCCTCACAGCATTTTTCCAGTGAAATGTGTTTTCACTTATTTCTGGATCCCAGAGCTGTAGAGGGTTCATGCTCACTGCCTTTCTCGCCTCACCACTGTTTTTGATTTTCTCATGTCTGCCAAGCCGTACATTTACAAACATACAAAACAGCTTCTGAGTGATGGAGGCAAAAAAATAAAATAAAACAAATCACTCACCAGCAGAAAACTAGTTGGAATATCTGCCTAATTATTCAGACTGTGAAGTGCTGCATTTACATCTTTGGATGGTATAACATATACCCAAGCCCTTAATTTGGCCACCTTAAAGGAAGAGTGTGACATGTTGGGAAATACACTGACTTTCTGGTGGAGGTGTAGATGGGAAGACCAATGCCATTTTCACATCAGCACATTAAATTATTTTAGCCTAGCTTTGTCCCATGTTCCTCTTTACTGACTGTAAACATCCCAAATTACCACACAAGCATCCTGTTTGTTTAATACTTACAAAAATTACTTTTTGGGACAATATCCTAAGGTTTTTTTTTGTTGCATTTTTATGCCTTTATTTGATTGAGTAGTGTAGAGATAGAGGAAATGGCGAGCTGGAGAGAGGGGGAGTGACATGATGGAAAGAGTTGCTGGGAATTGAACAGGGGACGCCTAGCCAGAGCTAATGTGCCCACATGGTATGATCTGTTTTGGGACAATTTTATGGGCCAATGAGACGGATCCAGGCTACCCCCCAACTCCTTTCCGCTCTTTGTGCTATGCTAGGCTAATGGCTGCAGTCTCAAGTTTCATATTTATGGACTAATTTGGGACTTAATTGGTTGTATATTTATATTTCCCAAATTGTTGAACTATTCTATTCATGCAAAGTAGTACTCTAACATCCATGGCTGATCCTTTGGTTTCCTTTTAAATTATAAAACTGAGCTATTGTAGATTACTACATTTCAAAGAGTATTTTAAGTTAAGATAGCACCAAAAAGCAGCAACTCACTCAGTAGTTTTCTGTGAAGACCTAAAAAGTCCATTTAAGCCTCTGAGACACAAGAGTGAAGTAAAATACTTTAAATATTTCCAAACTAGTAAACATCCATATGTACATATTCACAAAATATTATGTTCTTCCTTGTTTAAGATTGGACAAATAGGATATGATGAAATAAAACCATAATGTCACTAAGAAAAAGTACTACACAGTATTGTTATGTGTCCGTCAACATTTCAAGTAACAGAATGTGGTGCAGTTATATTTCCAAAGGGAGCCCAGTAGATGAACAGCAAAACATGTCCCTCGATGTCACAGCCAGCTCACCCAGTGAAGAGAAGGCACCGAGGAAGGAGGAAGGACAGTCAACCACCCTGCTAGCTCGGGCAGAGGACCTTTGCTGAGGAAATATCGGTGTACCAGTGATAGTCCTTTTCAACAGTGCAGTCCACCCTCCAAGAACAATGGCCAAGAAGAAGAAAGTCTTGACAGGGAGCTTCACTCTTTGAATATAGAGGCATGTTACTGTAAAGCAGAAGATGTGTCAACATACCAACTATCACGCTGGACAACCTTCAACTATCATATGTGTCTTTTCTCATATTATATACGATGTTATTATACATCATATTAACACGGCGGCATAGGGGTTAGTGCTGTCGCCCCACAATAAGAAGGTCGCGGGTTTGATTCCCGAGCCTGGGACCTTTCTGTGCGGAGTTTGCATATCCTCCCCGTGCCTGCATGGGTTTCCTCCGGGTACTCTGGTTTCCTCCCACCGTCCAAAGACATCATGTTTGGGTTAACTGGTGACTCTAAATTGTCAGTAGGTCTGAGTGTGAGTGTGAGTGGTTCTTGGTCTCTGTCTGTCTCTGTGTGTTGGCCCTGTGATGGAGCAGCGACCTGCTGACCCCGCCCTCGCCCAGAGGGAGCTGGGACTGGCTCCAGCAGCCCCCGAAACAGAAAAGCGGTAGAAGATGAATGGATGGATGGATGAACTGAATTTGTCCTAAAGCTCTTGGAAGGGCCTTGTCAACTTTTATTTAAGGGGGTAATATGTTGTAGATCAAGACATTTATTTGCTTTCTTAAGTGAGATGATTAGACACTGGAGCAGTTCTTATCTTTGTTTAGCATAAAGTATTAAGGAAACATGGCGTGTGGCTTTATGCAAAATCAGCACATCCAGATAATTGAGATATTAGACTAGATATAGACTGATGCAACGTAAATAAGCATTTTATCCAAAATTTGATTTTTTTCATTATCTTTTGTCATTGTAACATGTTATAAATACTGAATTTTGCAACACATTTAAAAACGTAAAACTCATAACCAATAGTTTACTAATATCCAAAAACTGGTTTAACTGTGAGAGGTCAATAAAAATGGTGTTTCTTCTGTTTTGTCAGGCCTTTATTTTATTCCTTGCCCATATGAAACAACACCATAATTTGTTCCATTCCTAAAACTGTTCCCTGGGTATTGACCAAGAAAATATATATTATTGACATCTTTATAAGTCATATCTGCTTGTTTTGATCTTCTTTGGGGGATTGTAGTATAACCGAGACACACAGTTTTCAAAGGAAAAGGAAATACCTTGTTGTTCACAGCAGAGTTTCATGTCAGCGTAGAGGAGCTCTCTCTGCGGGTATCCAGGACACTGCAGCAGATCCAAACACACGAAAAATATTGGATTTCATCTTTCAGGGGGAATGTGTTCCTTTATTTACTGCAGAAAGAACTATACAAAGCTTAACTCAGGCTTTTCTGGCATCTCCATGGCAGAGAAAAGGCACTTACAGCCAGATAAAACTTAAAAACATTCCTCTGTCTGCCAACGGTTTGGCAGTAACAGTACATCTGTGTCTCCTAATGTTTTCTGTCTCACTGTATCAGCATCAGACCTCACTGGTGAGGATTGGGGGCGTGATAAATATGTCTGCTTACTGGTTTGACATGGCTTGAGCTCCTCTTCTCCTCCAACTCGCAACCAACAAATGAAGCCTCTTGGGGTTTTGTTTTTTTTTCATCCACTACAATCTTGTCAGCCTCCTATTCCCACACAACCTGCCTGGCCTGTTTATCTCATTGCAGTGTAAAAAGGGGAAAAACAAGAAAGGAACTCACGCTTGATGCTGCCGGACAAAGTCTGCAAACTGCCGGTCTTTTGCATAGAGCTCAATGATGCGTATCCTGTCTTGGATTTCCTGTAGACACACATGACAACATTCAGGAGGGAACATTACATCACAGAAGAGGCTGTGGATGAATCAAAACATTGCACAGAAAAGAAACTAAAACAACATTCAATTTGAAGGATCTATGGGTGGTCTTTGAGTAAAGTTTAAATCTAGGAATGAAAAAAGCTAGCCTGGTGAGAGTAGAAGGTATATCTTAGTCGCATGATAAAAATAGTGGTGTTAAAAAGCAGTTTAGGACTTTATCAATCTGACTAAGATAGCCCCCCTAAATCAACCACACACACACACACCTCCTTGGTCAGTTCACTGTTCTCATAGATGTGTCGAATCTCCTCGCTACTGAAGTCGGTGGAGGCCTCTGCGCTGGCACTGCTGTAGACTGGAGGCTCAGGATAGCGGCGGTAGTAGTGGCTGTAGCCCGTGGTGGCTTCACTCTCATACATGGGATTGTACTTGGTGGCCCTCTCCAGAGACGGAAGACTCTCTGCTCGTCTGTAAACAGCAGAGACAGGACAATGAAGCGACAGACTGAGCTAGAAAGCACAATGGGCACAACTCAAGACTGTCACAAACCCTCTTGATTTAGGTGTTTGAGGCTTTTTGGAATTAGTTCAGTGCCATGTAACAGTGCTGATGGTAAAGAGATGTTGCACTGGACGGCTGCCTGAGGATATTATCCTCTCCATTCAAGAAAATAGCCACACTCCGTTAATATATAGATCTGATCATGTGGAAGAGAGAAATTTTTATGATACATTAAAGTTAATCTCTTTTTGTTGGATAATTTTATTTATACAGAGCAATAGAGTTGGCAGCTTTTGCCAGATGAAAAGTTTGTCAGTGGTTAATCAGTTTCATTATTTTAATTTGACTAAGCTGAGTGATGAAAGTTATCTCTACGTACAGTAAAATAACCATTTATTTACTTGTAAAACATAATATAGTGAGTATTAGATGCTAGTGTCTTGTAATTAATAATTGCTGTAATTAATTTTTCAGCACTAATTTCTCACCTAATGGGGTCCTCAGACTCATCCTTGTCATATTGATCCCTTAAGGTCCTGGCCAGGAAAAAGATCACTCCAGAGGCCACGAGTAGGAAGCCAGCTACAGAGGCAATGGCAATGCCGACCACCAGCGGCTCGGACACATACTCCTCACAGTGCTCGCCTCGGTACCACCAGTTCTCCCCAACGCGACACCTGGAAGTTTGTCACTCTTTCATAAAACAGTTTCAACCTGGACCCTTTTCAGTTTAACGACCAACAGCAAAAGATTGAAGAACACAAGGAGACTAACAGGAAACAGCAGCAGAAGAAAATATTACGCATTTATCCCTGTTCTGTCTTTTATTTTCTGCTGAATAAGTGATGAATGGAAAAATGGTTTGCATTTTGTCTTGACATAATTAATAACTTGTCTATGATTATAGTATTCTGTGCACAATAACTCATTTCATGTTTAATAATATGATGTAAAGAGCTTTTCCTTTTTAAATGCAACAATGCTGTACTTCAGCTGCACAGCAAGAAGTAAACAAGAATCCAACAGCATGTGGAGCTGCCTGCATGTTTTACGATGTGGTAGTGGGTGTAAAAAGAAGGTTACCATTCATCTTGGCACAAAGCCTCCTATGTTTCTGTTCATAATTACTACAGACAGCCAAAGGACACGTTTCTGTCTCTGATTACAAATGTACATTTGGACCTGGAAACACAAGCACGGATACTAAAATTTACTTATTTTTTTATTTTTGGTAAAACAGTAGGGCTGTAATATTATGTAATAACATTACCATGCGGCCCATTTCATAAAACAAAACAGTAATGGTGTATTTGCTGCGGTTGAAAAATGGAACAACATAACCAGATCTTAGCAATTATGCCTTTGAAAATGGCGTTCATTCGTGGTATTCATTTCATTTATACACTGCACAGTACTTAAATATTTTGCAGTGTAAATAAATTAACATAGTGAACTGCCAAAGGTTTGAGTTAAAATATTGACATGCTGATTTAATTTTAAATCTGTTCATGTCCAGAAAATATAAATCTCTGAGGAGCCTTGATTGTTTTTTTGTAGCCAGCTAAGGTGTAAAACCAAATCTTTATTCCATTTAGTTGTTTATAATTTGGATTCCTTAGGCTAAAAGATATATTTACCTCATCAACACATCGAGACAAATTTAAAACAGGAGTTTTGAACAGAGCCTTGGACTTTACTCGATAGCTCACATCTCCACATGATTTTGGAAAAGCGAGTCACTTTCAATACCAGAAGCTAAGACTTGGGCCTCCTGCATGAACTGCAGTTACATTTGAAAATCTGTTTAGTCTTCTGACATGGGCCTCCCAAACCTACCAACACAGAAACTCTGTCCTGCACACACATACTCAGATCACTTCACCTAATCCCCACCCACCTGCAGATGGCCCCCTGGCCGGGGATGATGTCACACTTGCCGTCATTGAGGCAGAAGTCAGTCTGCAGCTCACAGATGCTCTGACAGGGCAAGCCGTCCACGCTGAAGTAGCCAGCATTACAGACACACTCCGCCTCCCCCGACCACTTGTTCACCTTACACTCCGCATATTCGTTGCATGCCTGGAACTTACAGGGGTCAGCCTGGTCACCTGGGTGTTAAAGAAACAGGAGAGCGTTGACTTAAAACTGAAGGAGCGCAGGTTTGCTTCATTTTAATGCCTTTGCCTCCTTTATTTCAACAGAATCATCAATAGGCTCGACCCTTCTCGAAAGGTGAGGCAGACTCAAAGAAATAGTTCAATATTCTGCACACATTTATTTACTTTCTTGCAAAGAGTTAGTTGAATTAAAACACTTTCACCTCTGTGCAGTGCTTACAGACGCATCTTATCTTACTGCAAAGAGATCCAGGATTGTGTGCAAGCTGTGACTATCTGCTGACTGCTCTGCCGCGACTGTGAACAAAACCATGTTTAACTGGTATCATTAATGGCCAGATACAAGCTGACTGATGCTCTCACACACAACAGCTTAGACTTAGATATCTCACGAGGAACCAAGGGAAAGTGTCATCCCGGGGCCATAACTGACATATGTTAAAGAAATGAAACAAGTGTAGTGAACAGTAAAGAAGAACACAAGGCTGCACACAGGAATCATTCAGTCAATGACATGTGACAACTTGGCTGTGGACCAGGGAATTACTGATTATCTCACTCAAGCTGATGCGACCGTGACTTTGAGGTGTCACAAAAGGGGACTCAACACACACTTGCCCAGGCACTCTCACACTCAAACTTGTTTTCCAGAGTCATTTATAATATACTTATTTCTGTTCTCTTTGCCGTCTTGCAGACAAATAAAAAGATGGATTAACACCACACTTGTGCATAACATGAAGTAAAAGGCAACTAAACCATGTCTTGATTCATAGGAAGTTTTGCAATAACAGTGGCTTCACATCCAGCATGTATGAGAATGGTATCAACTCTATCTACACCTTTGGAATAAAGTAAATAATAATTTTTCCTAAGACTTTTAATTTGAAACCTTGATCACATGAGCCTTCACCAGTGGCCACAGCTGTTTATTTAATCACAGCCTGCATCTGTCAGCGCCTACCTGACTCAACGTCGAGCGAGTACTTATCGATGGCCAGGTTCATTGTCTGGTATGCTGTGTTACAAAAATCTTCCAGGATCAGATAGACAGTGGTGGTGACGCCACGAGCCACAGGTCTCCCAAACTTCATCCGGCTGTTGACCACAATGCTGCCGTTCCTGAAATTCAGGATCTCCAGGTTTTCAAAGTGACTCAGGTTGGACTGCAGGTAGGGCACAAGCTGGGGAGAGATTTCAAAAAGTATGCTTTTATTTCACAAAGTAATGATTCAACAGTGAGACTCCACATGAGTAAATGGGAGAGCTTTTACCAGCTCCAGAAAACGTTGCTCCAAAGCTTTGTACTCCGGAGAGCTCTTGTTAAAGAGATCCTCCGAGAAGATCATGTTGGTCACCCTCAGGCTGAAGAAAACCATCAGGGCTCGTCCGGGGTTCACAGGCATGGCGATACTGGCCTGGTCTGTGCCATGTGCCACGCTGAAGGGGAATCCAGTGCTGCCCTCCTCTGTGTGGTTAATCAAACCATAGCCATAGTGAACCACGTCAAAGTCCTGGTCTCCAACGGTGGCATCATCCAAGCCTTCATTAGAGGTCTGGATCTGGGGAATAAAGATGTGAACACATTTTAAAATGATTATTCAAAGTGAGGAACAACATTTTTTAGTTTGTCTGAAGCAGCTGCTTTAAGGGCTCACCATCCACTGTGATATTAGATCATTTTTCCAAAGAAATCAGCATTGATGACATTAAAGTTTTGACTTTGACTTGACTGAGTTATTTGTTTAAAATGGTTGTTGCCAAAAAGAAACTCAAAAGCAAAGAACAACCTCCTATTCATGTTGTGATGTCTTTACACTACCCTGAGACACTGGTGAGTTACCAAACAAAAATGTGTTGATCTTTTTTCTCAACTTCAGTGTTCAGTATTTCTCCTTAGTGTACATTTTTGGATCATCATCATCATTGGTACTAGTAATTTTTTTGGTGTGATAACTGGCAGGCAAGAAAATATTTAGTGACTGCTAAATATTATCATCTGTCACTTGAGCACTTTGTACATCAGTCTGTGATAATGATACAGTGATGTGTAGTTACAGGACAGCTTGATGCTCTGCTTTTAGACAGTCTTTGATCTCATCACGTCTGGACCAATAAAACAAGATAATGCCCCTTTCCTGTGTAGACTACAGGAAAAACACAAAACGAGCCTCCAATCAGCAGCCATCACAACTATCATTAGTAAACTAGGCTTTTACTTGGAAACCACAGAAGTTGGGAGTGTGTCACCTGGAAACACTGGCTCTCAAATGTCAGTCAGCTAACCTGAAGTTTAAAGGATGTTCTAATGGATTAGTGAAAATAGGTTTTTTATTCATCTTTGAAAAGAGAAAAACAACAAATACATTGTTATTATTATACTATACTTATTATTATATCCTTATTTGAGAGGTGAGACCTGGTTGCCCAAAACATTTGATGTATATGTATATATTTGCTTATTGGCTATATATGTTTAATTCTTAAGTCTCATATTTCTTTTTTGTTTACTTTTTCCTGCTGAATTGGTTGACATCTGATTCTAATTAATTTGTAACACTGAGACCAAATCCTGCATCATGTGTCATGAGTTTTACCTCCACCAGTAATGGGATGATGATGTCAGGTTGCCCATCAGAGGAGGGATTTACATCAGCAACAGGAGTGAATGGAAAATCCTTCTCTGGAGACAGGACGGTTGGTTCGACGGGGCTCAAAGACTCTGTCAGTGGTGGAACTAGTTCATCCTTGTTCACCAGTAAGATCTCATCCTCAGTGAGATCTCCTGCTGAGATCCTGGGAGCTTCTGTGGCCTCTTCCTCTAAAGCTGGAGCTTCAGGTCTTTCTGGGCCTTCCCTCACTTGGCCGTTGCTCTTTGTTGACACACCACTATCATCCTCAAACACTGATTCTTCACTATTTTCAGGTGCCCCATTTCTGTCTGCATCTTCCTGGTTTGCCTCAACATCAGCAGGTGGAGCATTTGTGGGGTTTAAATCTTCAGCTGCACCCTCCACCGAGTGTTCGCCGACGCCCACTTCTGCATCGTCTGGGGCTGATTCTTCACTCGCTTCATCTACAGCCTCAGAAGGCAGGCCTTCTTCATCTGTGGTCTCGGTTGCAATTGTGGAGATCTCCAGCTCTTCTGGAATCTCTACCTCACTCACAACAACCTCAGCAGGATGGTCTCCTGCTTCCTTTGTGTTAGCTGTGGACGTAGCATCCACATCCACATCTTGTGTAGTTCGTCCATCTTGGGAGGGAGTCTCCCCCAGAGACACCTTGTCTTCTTCTTCAGTGGCTGTAGTTGGCCCTAGGAGGTCCTCCAGGTCTGCCGTGCCTAAGCCGGAGGCCTCAATCTCCACTGGTGGTTCAGGCAGGGTGATGTCCTCTGGCAGTTCTGCTGGAGGTTCCTCTGCTGGGGGGTTCTCCACAGCAGGAGTCTGCACAGTGTCCTCCAGCAACAGACCCTCCTCCTCAATGCCTGGAATAACAAAACTGAGAACTCAATGTTCCTGCTATTCTCTCATTTTAGAAAGTAGCTACCTTTTTCTAAAGCCCACAGATCTATCTTTCAACTTAGACAAAACCTTTTTTCAATAAGCCAACAAATGGAGCAATGAAAGAAAAAAGTGTATTTTAGCTTCTCACAAGAAGTTGAAATTTTATTTTAATTGTTTTGGTGTGCATCCACTTCACCCTTCATCTCTGTAAAGCATAAAAGTGATACAAAAAGGGAAAACTAAAAAGAAAAAGGCAGATTTGACAGGGAGGACAAACTGCATTTGTGATTCAATGCTTGTGTGCAGGATTAACACTCACTGCCAGCTTCGGGTGCACTGGTGATGAGGATCGGAGCAGGAGACGCAACAACACTCTCCTCCAGGACAATGATGTCACTCTCTGTGGTCACCGCTGTGTTGGATTCAGGCAGCTCAGAGAGGATGCCATCTTCATCATCCTCTTCCAGGATCATGACTCCTGGCGGCTCATCAACTATACTGACCTGCATCACAAAGGAATTGGATTATCTCAAGTGTGTGGTGCTGTTTCATTGTGAGTGTGCCACGTAGTCAGGATCTGGTTGAAAATCTTCCATCTTTGAACTGTCTCCGTCTTCCTGTAATCAAACCCAGTAGTGATGTCAAGGTGTACCAACTGCAGCCTGACGTACACTTATACATCACCAAATGACACGAGGTCTACTGTGAATTTTAACAGAAAAAAGTCTCCAACTTTTTGCAATATTTGCATGGAAACCTAACTAGAGTTGACCAAAAAAAAAACCCAAAACAAAACAGCATTACATTGAGAATTTCATCACCAAATGTGGAACCATGGGTGGCATGAGATGATCTGTGTGTTCTTCAGCTTTGTTTCCCTTTTATACCTGTGGACTACAGTCTTATTAACAACATGTAAACTACTCCGATTACATAAAAACGAGATTACTGCAGTTTATCATGGATCTTTTAACAACAGTCCAGTGGAACTGGATGATATGATATCTATCAGATCATTGATCATTCATACTATTAATCTGGAATCATGACCTCCTAAAAATGCAAAACTAATCTGGCAGAAATATTTTTTTCTAAAAGTAGTCAGGACTAACCTACCCGGAGATACAAGTATGTAGAATAGAGGTCTCCAAATCCGGTCCTGGAGGCCACTGTCCTGCAATTTTAGATGTTTCCTGCTCCAACACACCTAATTCAAATGATCAGCTCGTCATCAAGCTCTGCTGAGGTCTGATCAGGAGCCACTCATTTGAATCAGGTGTGTTGGAGCAGGAAACATCTAAAACATGCAGGACAGTGGCCCTCCAGGACCGGATTTGGAGACCTCTGATGTAGAATGTCTGTCTGTATGAATGAATATATATATATATATTATTATTATTATTATTATTTTTTAATCGATTTCTGCTTCTGGAATTATTTTGCGATTTGTCATTGAATTTTTTGTTTAATACTATTACTGTCCATTTTTTTGTATAACTGCGCATATAGTGTGGCAGGAGATTTCCTTCGAGCTTATTAAAAAAATCCCATGTTCGCGTTTTTGTGTAGATTTGTATACAAGTCTTATTTCAGTAGCAGACCGCAGACTCCATACTTCTTATATTATCTCAATGAAAGATGTTCAGAATCCAAACCTGGGTAAGGAAAGGTTTCAGTGGCACAGTAGCTCTCTGCTCTGGCATGTGATTTAATTGCTGATGAGAAGTTTGCCAAACTCTCCAAGTTCATATAATGAGTCAAATGAATCACTCTGTATGCCACGATATAAAGCGAAGCAGCAGATGTCCATACTGCAAGACTGACTGTCACTGAAAGGCACGCTCCACTACTAGACGGCAAAAATACAGACAAACTTTAGATTGTATTACTTGTCTGAATGAACTCATATATGCCCTCTCTCTTGTTGGCTCACTGTGGTGTGGTGCAGTGTAGCCTTTGCCTCAGAATAGCACTGGATTATTCTAGCAAGAGCTAAATTAATCCTCAAAGCTTCACTTCATCCTGGCTAGTGAGCTCATCCTCTACCTGGACTGGTGTGGTCTGGATAACATTACAGGCCAGTCACAGGTTACCACAACATCACTCATACCATGAGTGTCAGTTGCTTTAAACAAAAGCAATTCATCAACTTGGAGGAACTCATAGCAGTCGGATAGACCAGAGGGAGATTGCTGTTGTGATCGTTGTGGAGATAACTCACCGTGGATCCATCTGCAGCAGTGACAGACTCTGGGATCTTGGACACTGTGAAAGCAACGGAGGAACAAACATTAATACAAACTGACACGCAAAACACAAATGTGCCAAACGGCCTTAATAATAATAGCTGCCAGAGTTTAGAAAATCGTTTTAAGTGTATCTGTTACAGCAGTGACAGCTCTTATTCTGACAGTGTTACCTTCAGGGGTAAACATCTACAAATCAGTGCTAAAATCGGGAGTGAAGCTGTGAGCCACAGCTATTACTGCAAGCAAGCAAAAACAGTTTAGTTCTCCCGGCTACACATGTCAGCCATATGAGAGCATTTAGTTTTCAGTTCACATGTCACAGCGCATGACTGATGCATCAGATAGCATCCATCTCAATGGGAGCTCTCTAACACTGTATACTAATAACCCATATTGTCTCAAAAACATGAGCAGGGAGAAATCTCATTGGAGGAGGAGATGGTATAGACATTATCACATCCTTCATATTTCTGGACATCAGCCCGAACCAGCAGCTAACCTACTTCTGACTGTCTAAATCTAACAGATGCAGAAGTTTGGATCTCCCAACTGTGTGACTCTGTGACTACATTAATGTCTATCCAGTCTGTATACGTATATAGCCGGAGCACGGCTGCATATGTGAAACAACAGGCGATGAGGTCGTCTTATGTCCTGCTGTCAAAAGTGCACAAACGCTCCTTCTACTCAGAGTACACAAAATACCAAAACTTTCAAAAGACTGCCAAGTTGCATTGTTTGTGTGATGATTTCTCTGATTGTGCTGCATCAACATTCTTTAAAATTGTTCTCCTCTCAACAATGTGAAAATGATAGTCTTCTTTTTTAGAGTCAACTCTATGATCCACTGGGTGTGAGCCAAAATAAAGGATTAAATTAAGGGCCAGAAACCTGAGGGTTCACGATTCACATGTCATTTTTTGGCTGAGTACTTCGCGGGCCGTTTAATGATAAGGATTTAACGGCAGCACAGAATAAATACACAGATCCTATAACTGATGACTCTGTGATTTTTTCATTAAAAATGGCCCACTTTTGAGCTCAAACTTGTTATAAATATGTGTCCGTCCTCTTTGACAGAAAAAGCAGACAAATAAGGAACAGATGAGACTAATAAAACGTTGGAATGTTTTCTCAATTGCTGTAGCATACAGTGTAATATTAATGTTGGGTCTACTGTGTCTCCATTTGATGGCATTTAGACATTTAATGCATGCACTGACTCTGCCAGTGCATTCCCAGGGACTTCATTGGTGTGCCAATTAATTAAATAGCTATAAATCATATAAAAGAGGCATGCATGTGTTCTGTTACAGTGTGGGATGCAGGAAAGGCTCTGTAGTCATGCGCTGGATATCTCCTTACCGCTCTCCAGCTCATCTTTATGCAGGGCTTCAGTGGCAAAGTTTCTGATCTCAGTGATGGTGTACACCACGGTGGGGCGCGCCTTCACCTCACGGTACGAGTTCTCCACTCGATTCGACTGCAGCGTCAGGTAGTCCAGCTGTTCGGTGCTAACCCCTGCTCCATCTACTGCCACTGTGACAGCATAGTCCACTACAACACCATCCAACCTGAAAATGCAAATATATATTAGCAACGTGTTAGAAAATGGAGCAACATTTGGGCGCACATTGGAAAAGATCGTATAAGAATAAGGTTGAAAAATTTTCTGACATCCCATTGGATGATCTTTTCTTTCTCTGTCTCATTGGATTCATTGTTTTATCTCATAATATTTTATCATCATTATTTTTAATGCTTTGATGGTTTTCATTCTCATTTTATTTACAAGAGGTCCATGAAATGACGCCAGTGGCAAATCGTAACATTTTATGTTTTATTGCAAGGTTTGAGGTTTAATGATTCTATTCCCGCTGACAATAGTAACAAAAGTAAGTCTAAAAAATTTAACTGTCACATCATTTATAAGCAGTTTATGGAGATTTTACTCCCCAATGGTATGGGTTGTTTTTTGTTTTGTTTGTTTGATTTTAGCCATATTCCACAGTCCTAATCTCTAATCTTTAAAGGCCTTTATCCACGATTATTACTCTTCACTTCACTACAAGACTTAGAGAGTTGAGTGATTTGCTGAAGAACACCTTCACAGCAGTGGCTCACCGACAGAAAAGGATTTCCTTTTTGATTTTAATCTGAAATTGGTGAGCGAATTTTCCAATCAACACACAAGTAAAAAGCATAAACACTATTTCATCCTCAATTTATATGCATTTTTACACTAAAAAGGCGGAAAAGAAATGTCTCCTGGATGAGAAGTCACCCCTCTAAGAGGATGAAAGTCGGTCAGGCATTAGCGTGATTTAACGTCAAACTTGTTAAAAGAGCTGTAGAGCATGCTCACAGATGACTGATGACCCCAGTGATTTACTCAACTTGGAAAGCCGGTGTTTGACTATGTAGGTCAAAAACATCAGTGTCAGCAGAATGATCAATATCATTAAAACAAACATGGAAATTTCACAAGACATTCCAGGCTGTGGAAAAAAAAACATTTATCAGGGTTTATTTGAAGACTTTGAGCTCTCCACTCTGACCCAGTTTGTGGGGTTTCATGGCAGACAGCTGTGCACGTGCCGGCCCAGAGTCGGCCCCATTTAGAAGGAGATCCATTTTTCCCCCTTTAGTTTCACAAATAAGTTCAGACAGAGAGAACTCTACTACAAGCATCATTAATGACAGAATAAAAATGAGCAAGAATTGCGTGTTTACATTTTTTCAGAATGGTGGACTTTTGAAATTTGGGGAACACTGTATTGACACTAACCAAGCATGTTTAAGTACTCTACACTCATTGGTGCCTTATCATGCTGCAGGTAGCCATTAAGAGATGGGAAATCGGAGCCATGAAGGATGCTGAGGCTGTCGTTTTCAAATAATGATCATTTACTAATGAGGAGGCCAATATGTGCCAAGAAAATCTAACCAGCTAGCCTCCTGACTCTAGCCAGTTACTGTAGGACTGGCAGGTTGGGTCCACGGATTCAAGCTGTTGACACCAAATTCTGATCCCACCATCTGCTGCCTCTGCAGAAATCCAGATTTATTAGACCAGGTTTCAGTATTCAGCCCTGGTATTCAGTTCTGGTGAATCTGTGCCCACTCCAGCCTCAGATTTCTCTTCTTGGCTGACATGAGTGGAACCTGACATGTAGCCCATCGACCTCAAGGTTCAATGTGCAGCAAATCATCACAGATGTAAAGCTTACTCATCTGAGTTTCGTTCGCCTTTTTGTCAGTGCCAACCAGTCCAGTCAGTCTCCTCTGACCTCTCTCATCTGTTTCTCTCTGCAGAACAGCCGTTCTCTCAATGTTTTTCCACTTTTCACCTCTCTTAGTGAACTGTGCCATCTGGCACCATTCAATCATCCCATGCTTAACATCACTGACATCACATTTTTTTTTACTTACTCTGAGGTTTGATGTGAATATTAACTAAAGCACCCGATCTGTATCTGATTATAAATCAGATACAGCTCAGATACAGGCCAATCATGGGGCTGCCCTCATGGACTGTGGATGGACCCATGAATAAGCAGGTGTACTGTCAATATTCTACTGAGTTAGACACAACATATCAAAGCTGGAGTTGATAGTTTCTTTGCAGATTAAGGTTTTACTAAAAACATATAATTTCTTTATAAAATATAAATAGTTATGATTGAATTACAAAAATCTATAAAACTGTTAAAGGGATAGTTCAACATAATTTATTTTTCACTTATTTGCTTAAAGTCATATGAGAAGATTGCCTCGACTCTCGTGACAAAGCTGTGACCAGAAGACAGGTAGCTTGTCTTGGCATGAAGACGGGAAACAGGGAAACAACAATTAGCCCAGTTTTCTCCTCACCTGCGAGCATGTTTAAAGCTGACAAACTGACTTTATTTGCTCTGTATAGTGTAAATCTGACCCACATTTAAATTTCAGTTTTCAGCCAAATTAAATAACCACAAACTATATTATTGGTGAGTTTTCGAAGTGCTGGTAGTCACTTGAGAACTCAACTCTTCAACCTAGAGTAATATAACCGACCGTCTTATATTTATCATAAAGATTTAGTTCTGATCAGTCTTCTCATCTCAGAAAAGGTTAAACTACCCTTTAAATAAAAATTGAAATGCAAGACTTGTATTAACGTATGGCTATTTACATTCAAGGAAAGTCTCTGAATACTTTATCCAACAGGTGGTACAGCAGCATGAAAAACTGTCACAGCGACACACATATTTCAAATGTGTCTTTATTATATTGCTTTTTTTTTTTACTGCTTTGTACACTTCATCTTCCTCTCTAACCATTCTCATCTCAATCTGTCCAGCAGAGGCTGATTGGTGAGGTCGTAAAGCTCAGATAAGCTCAGATAGTCTCTATGAAAGAGCACCTGCTCACTCGGTTAGGCCCATCCTGAGCCCACTTAACAGGTGAGTGACTGCACTAAGGCCATTAGCACAGGCAGCTAGTGACACATCTCAACACGTGCCAACGCTCACAGGTAAACACAGTGTGGGATGAAGGTGATGCCACACGCACTCACACTTCCCCAGCTAAGGGATAGTTGATGGGGATCTGAGGGCTTAAATATCTGACTGAGAAGGGAGAACTATTCAAGGTCAAACTACAGCAGCCTGTACTGATGACTCACCCTTGGGTTTCCTTCTGAGGTCTGAATAAAACAAGGAGAAGCTGTTAAACCTGAGCAGAAAGCTGAAATGGCGTTAAAACTACAAATTCAGATTGCTTTGGCCGTCATCTCAGGGAGGCCTTTAAGTCCAGACGTTAAAAACAAACAAACAAACTGAGAGACTGACCTGAAGTCCAGGACAGTCACACTCTTAAATCCAGGAAGCCCCTCCAGAGCTTCCTCAATCTGTGAATGCAAACATGATCATGCATCATAAACAGGCCTCAGATAGAGCTTGTTTCTCATTTAGACAGAGTTATAGTCAACGAGCTTGTAAAAATAAATCTGATTTATTGTTCCAAAAGGCCTGATTTTGTACGTAGTAGGTAAAGGTTGAGGCTGAGACTTTTATCTGTGGTCTGAATTATTATCCTCAAGAGGTGACTATACCACAGTCCACTCATAACAATCTCTAGTTTATTGGTCTACGAGGCCGTGCTTCCATGTTCTTGGAGAAAACAATACTTATGCTGTTCTGCAGACTCATTGACCCAATTTATCTGATGAGGAGGAAATTTGCAGAGTGTTCTAAGTACCTGTAAAATCACTGAAGTTGCATCCAAAGGTGAGTACCTGTGTAACAGTGTGTTATGGGCAAGAGTTTTTCTTTTCTCAAGACGCATCATTAAGCTGAATTTTCAGCACATAGTTACCAAAACCAAATGTGTACCATAAAATCTCTGTTTTTTGAACCCCTGCCTTAGAGTTTGGTTTTAACTACTGCTGTTAGAGTGTGTGTTATTAAAACTAACAAGGCATCTATCATAGACCATAAACCAGAACATATAGCAGACATACACCCGAGCCAAGATACAGTAGCACTACGGGGAGTCATAAAGAGCAACAGACAAAAGGAGGCTGAGCCAGAGACAAACCTTTTGAGCAAGTTGTCTGCTGAGTGTTTGGAACTGGGGGCTGGCTGGATCCCCGAGGTCATCGCTGTACATCTCTCCTGTCAGGAGGATGCTGAGCTCCACCACCTGCTCCAGCACCGCCGGCGTGAGCGGCTGCACGGCAATGTCATTGTCCAGCTGTGTCATGTGAAGACAAAACAAGTGGGTATGGAAAAAATAATACATTTGCAAACTGCAAAAGTGCACGCATGGTGTTTGTGTGTGTGTGTGTGTGTGTGTGTGCATGAATGTGTATGTACACTCTCTTCTACCTCTGGAATGATGGTAGCTGCTTCCTCCTGCTCTGCTCCTTCAGCTTCTGAAGGGTTAAATTCAAGTGCAAAAAATAATCACTTTATTTCATAAGCTGTCATTTGTGAGCTGTCAACCAAAAACAGGGCAGACGAACATTATTTTAAATGTTTCCTGTGTGCAGATAATACTGAGTAGGGTGCTTTATATGAAAGCAGGGACATGGACAGGAACAGAGTCCGTCTGCAGTGTCACTGACCTTGCTTAGATCCAGCAGCCTGCAAGGTTCCAGGTGTTGGAGTGCTATGAAACAGAAGAAAAACTGAGGTGACATTTACTCCATCACCTCAAACGAATGATGAAGTATACAGGTCTTACAGAAAAGTATTTAGATTTATAGGAAAGGCTAATTTTGAACTAACAGTCTCCTATGATGTCCTAAAAGGATTACAACACACAGTTACTTATTACTTAATACAGGATTGAATGACATGGCTTTGTTATGATTTCATTTCCCAACAAATATTTATAGAACACAGCAAATAATGTTTTGCTGGAATGGATACCCAGAGAGCAAAAAGTGGCTCAGTACTGTGTTTTTAATAGTTTTTGTAGGGAAACAACACGAAGGATGGGTGTGGCTACACAAACAATGTTAATCTTTTAGTTCTGGTCTTTCAGCGGGGCTTCGCTGAAAATATAATATGTAATGCCTTCGTTAAACATAATGAGAGAGCACAAAAACATTACACTAGAACTTGGATATTTAGCATCCGAGGCTGAGACACAAACCAAACAGGAAAAAAAGGAAACACAAACAAATTAACATGAGACATGTGAAGAACTGTGGAAACTGATGAGCGGGAATATGAACAGGTAAGGTTGAAGAGTGCTGACAACCTTACCTGCACATATGCTGCCAGGGCCTGGTGGGCTCACTACAGAGTCAGACACAGACACATTTACAAAACAAAGATTTTTACAGTCGGATCAGAAATATTCCTTCACACTTCTTAAGGTTCATTTTACCTTTTCAGGCCAGTCACTGACATTCTCTGAAAAAAAAAAAAAAAAAACACTGTTAGTGTCAGTTTCGGCCTCCTGCAGAGAAATTCGTTATGTTATTTGTGCTGTTAACTCATCCACTAACCTTTTTAACCAGAGCCTGATGCTCCTCTGACTGGCTAAAGTAGCTGCCAATATCCTGTGCTGTGACGGTGCCCTCCTGGCACTGGCTCATCCAGCTTTGGTACTCTTCTTGCTCCGGGAGGCGGTCCCAGAAGATCTTGAAAGCCTCCCATATGGTCTCCTGGCACACTGGTCAGGCCAGAGAGAGACAACATCCACTTTAGAAGAGCTGCCTTTTCTGGGATAGAAAAGCTTTTGTTGGCTCAGTTGCTGGAGACAGTAGTAGCTTTTAAGTTATTCAAACAATACCAGACATTGTGTATATTACCTGCTAGAATTTGTAACATCCAAATCAATGTCTCCTGCCATGTTAACTTCATGACATAATGGCCTTTCGTGAATCAACCCGGTGGGCGCTGATCCAAGGCTGCTGCGCTGACATATGCTCCAGTCTCCTCTAATCAGCACTGTGTTTGAGACTCGAGACACCAACAGACACCTCCAAATCCGACTTATATAATAAACTTCAACTTTTCACTGTCACACTCCAACAAATGTACATCCTGTATATGGTCAGGTAGGGACGCAATTGAAATATGTTAATACTATATTCATCTTTTCAATTAATGTACAGAGTGATTAGCAGCAAAGGCTGTGGAAGAGTTTGGGGTTAAAGGTAAAGCTGAGCTGAGTAAAAAGTGAATTACAAGTATAAAATAATATGTGCATATGACCCTAATATCCAAAAACCTTAATATCATGCAATTATGCATATTGTAGTATATAATGAGTATCCAACCACGCAGAGTGTCTTGGACTTAGAGGTAACTGAGGTTATTTCTGAAAAAGAGGTTTCTGCAGTTCAATTCATTAAAAGTGAAGGTAGTTGGTCTGTGAAGATAGAAGTATTTGGTACATAAATCTGAAATTTTTAAAACTCAGCAGCACTTAAACTTGTAGAATGCCCTCCTTTAGTCCGAATTATCCATTGTGTTCACCAGAACTACTCTCCATCAAGGAAATCATGCATCTGTTGCTGTCAAAGTTTATAAAATACGATATTCGATAGAGATACGATGAGATAATGGATCGATATTATTACACAAACGTGGTGCCAGACAATTACAGACAAATTCTACTTGTTTTACGTAGCATAAATGAAGCCAACAGTTACATTATGTCATCTGCTGCCTCACAGGGAGCTGATAAAATTGAAACGATTAAATGGTTTCAGTGAGGTTTTTACTGACAGACCAACACCCCTCAGCTTGACTCTGGTAGATTTGACGCCGTAAATACAGCATATTAACACCATGAGTGGACATTTCCTTCTACGCACACTGAGAACATGCAGTGGATCTTATAAAGTCATTTTTGTTTATTTTCCTTTGTTGGCATCACCTCCTTTTTGTGTCCTCCTCACCTCTGAGAAGAAAGTAGCTTAGATGGTTTGCAACAACCTGCTGAGTTGTCTCCTGTGCACACAGTTTGACACCACTTGGGAAAAGGATGTTCCTTTTCTGTCGAGAGATAACTGCATGTCCGTTGTGAGATGCCTTCACACTAGATACCCGAAGTATGCGTGGAACTGCAGACTCCTGAGTGTTAGGCAGACTTAGGTATCCCATAGAGGAGCCTTCCAGTGTTGCACCTAGGGTACCACAAAAAGACAAAAAACAGATTCTGGACTTACATTTGACTCTTCTTTGGGTAAGCAGAGGACAAGAAGCTTTTACACTTAGTTAATACATACCCGTCCTTATGTCCAAAAATGTGACAAGAAAACTAAATGCAACAGGATAAAAAACACATTTCCAAGATATGGTGTTCATGTTAAATCCGTGATTGTGATTAAATCCGTGGACTCGGAAAAGGATCGAGTAGATATGTACTTCCTCTTAAGTCATGTAACAGCGGTGTGAACAGCTTCTTACACGTTTGCATAGTTAAAAAAATAATATATCCCCAAACATAGAAAAGTAACAACCTCGTCAAGAAATCATGTGTCAGTACAGTCACATACTGGTTTCCTGCCCCCCCACCACCACCACAGCTGAAGAGAGGTGTGTCACATGGTCCAGAGAGGACTGCTCCTGGCTCAGGTAGATAGGCAGATGGTTCCAGGAGAGAGGGGGGATTTTTTTTAATGCTTTCTAATCCTGTTTACTTTAAGCACTTTACAGGAGCAAGCCAAGAAGTTACTGGAGCAACAGTGAGGAGGGAGGGCACTTAGTGTGGAAGAAACAAAGGCAAAACAATCAACAGCAAGCAGAGCGATGCAGTGACTCAGAGATCAAAGATCATGACAGTTTAATTTAATTGGGAATTACTGCAAGAAATCTTAATATTAGTGCAAAGACTTCAATCCTCTTCATTCAGTTTAAGGACACGCTGCCTCGCAGACAACTGGCAGCATTCACATACAGTCTGCACAGATCAAATTATATATCGTCAACCTGATGACAACAGGATCAAATAAAAGTGCTGATCTAGTTTCAAATATGAGTTGCATTAGCAGCTGATGTGCTGAGCTGAGGTGTGGCAACTGAAATCCTCTCAGTGTGCATATATTGACAGCAGTGAGAGTTAGGTGCTTAGCCTGGGGTCGACCTTTAACCCCAAATTCTCCCTCTGGGGTTTATGGGAAATCTCTCACTTCTTATCCTTAAATAGATGTTTTACGTATGTGAAAAGACCAAACAATGGAGCAAGTAATGAGGCCTAACAAACCTCTAGGGACTTAAATGTGGCCACACGTCTAAATATTTGTTCATGCGGATGAGAATGTGTTTAGTTTTTGGGAATACGTGGTCATAAGCCAATACTGAAGAGTAAAAGTACTTGTTCAGGATTTTAACTATGTATAGTTAGGTGTTTTAGTCCAATAGAGGGGTGCCCCAACAAATGTGTGTGAGGGTGGGAAAAGTGTTTTTAGTTAAAAGCAGATCATAAGTGATTCAAATCAAAGCAGTAGAATTCAGAAGGGAAGAGCCTGTGTGGTGGAAGTTTGAATTATTTATTTCCACTGAAACACAAAAAGGGACATCTAATGTAACTTCAAGCATAAAAAGCCGCATATACAACTCTAAATATAAAAATAAAAATAATCTTTCTTCCCATAGTGTCAGTGTCCCCAGACACTTGTACCTAAAAGGTGCCCAGTTAAACAGTCATGTCTACTGTGCAACAGCTTGCTGGACAGCATTTGGTTCTTATTCAACTCTAATAAGGACTTGATCCTGTAACCTAAGATAATGGACAGCTCGCAGCAGAGCCAAATGGGTGTAAAAGTCAGTGGCTTTACTCAGTCAAACCCTTCCTGTATGTTGAAAAGACAAAGGATAGTGGGAAGGGATGACCATTCCCAAAAAAAAAAAAAAAAAAAAAAGCTACTGTAGACACTGCAGCACAGAATGGGGGGAGGATTACCAGTCAGTCTACGAGGGGATTTGACAAACAATAATGTAGTATTTTATCATGCCACTATTCCTCCAGAACACAGTGGGTTTGCTCAACGTAACTGTCCTGGGAACAAAGAACACCAAAACAAGTGGTTTGGTCTGTTAGTTTTAATACACCAGTGAAACCAAAGATAATTTTGGAATCAACTCCTGAACATTCATCGATCAAAACAAACAAACAGACAGGAAAAAAAAAGTAGTGTAGAGAACAAACTAAGAGGAAAAAGACTATGGCTTATTGAGACTAACAACTCTGTTGAGAATTTAGGCAAAAGTCATGATGGACCACAACATCTCATAGGGTCAGAGCATGCCTTAATTAGGTAGGTTACCTCACACAGGATTGTGCTACATATCAATGTGTGTGCACCCCGCAGCTTTTAAATATTTTTTAAGGATTCAGAACACTTGTAAATTGCATCTATGAAACAAGATTATGCTGACAAAGTTTTTTAAAGTAGCAAGCACTTCATCGCCCACATTTTGAACCAAAATTTTTTCTCTTGGTCTGCAGTATATACAGCTATTATATGTTTATTTGTTAATTTTTTAAATTATTAATAAGTACTTGGTCAACATAAATACACTAATAATTATTTGAATGATTGACTTTTTTTTTTTTTTTTTTAAATTGGCAAAAGATTCATCTTTTCATTTGTGATGACCATCATCTTTTCTTTGATTTGTTTGTAGACAACTTTAATATCTTTGGATTTTGGGGCTGGTTGACAAAAACTGGAAATATGATGACAACCTTCTTCAAAGTGAAACAGATAACAGTTGATTCATTGATAGTGAAAATAATCATTACTTGCAGTCCTATAATATACAGACGCCTGTAATATGAAATGGGTGCATAAATAATTTGATATTCTGATGTGGTGCAGTCATGCTGAGGTACAACTGGTTCCCCCAGTACAACATGAACAGGACAGACAGTGTCTCAGATGCACAGCAGGATACACAGATCAGGTTTGTTGCAAAGAGAGGCTGAGTTACGTTACGTTTCACAGGAGACCTGGCAGGCCTTTAAATGAGAACATGAGTGACCGAAGAAGTCATTGATGGAGTAGCTGTTAAAACTGATGTAGGACAGATTCCAATTCCTGAGTCTTCAGTTGTGCACTTTACATTGAAAGTCAGCTGAGATTTACCAGTACAAACTAGGCTGTGTTAAACATTCACTCAAAACTTTTTTGCCTTCAAATTCTACATAGAAAATTAAATAAAAATAATAAATTTTATAAAATATCGTGCAGCATAAAAACAATCTGTAAAAAGTCTTGGGGTGTACAAACACTAGTGGGTCTAGAAATAAACAACTTAATACCACAAGTATTTCTGGTTGAACCGACAGCTACTAGCTTAGTTAGAATTAACTGATGCCTTCATATCCACTCCCTCAAGCAGTCAAAGGTTTGTGTCTTGATCAAGTTATGGCATAAAACAGAATCTAGAGGAAATACTTTCCGATCAAGCTGAAATGACCGTTGCTCAGTATGAGCAGCGATTTATAAACGGCTACAGGAATGAGACAATGAGCACAGAGCTGCTCCTGTATCTATCTGTTTTCATCCATATTCTGCCGTCGGTAAAGGTAAAGTACCAGATCTCTGATTTCATCTCGTTTCCTTCGCACCTTCTGCCGTGGGAACCATTGTTGTAGGTGTAGCGGGAGGTCAAAGTGTACTACAGGGTCCTGAGAACAAATGGCCGAGCAGAAGAAGTTTCCAACTGTGAGTATGCCTTAAAATATTGTGCATGATGAACAGAGTTAAAATTTAAAGATCTGCTGATCCATATGACTTGTCTTTTACCTTCAAAAAACTTTCCACATACTGCAGCAGATAAAGGCCACAGTCACTGCTGTTGTCCTGGAGGGGAACATGGCAGTGTGAGCTTTTCATCTGATCCGGGCCAAAGTCCCTTGACGAGCCACGACGGACCTCCCATTCAGACTGAAGGTAGCTGAGGGACACACATGTAACACATAATAAAAACACAGACATGACTTCAGGCAGACGGGTTAAAAGTTTCATACTTACTCCCGTAAGAGTTTGAAGACTCGTTCATGAAGGGAAAGTTTGAGGGAATCCATGATGAGAATACACGGCCTGTACATAGAAGCAGCGCATGATTTATTGTGGATCCTTTTCTCACATGTGCAGCTTATTAGTTATTTTATTATTTCTGTTGTCCTTTCCAACACACTCACATCTTGTAAACATCTGTTTTCTGAAAGGTTTTCTCTGTGCAATTCTACAAAAAGAAAACAACAAAAGAAACAATCAATTCAGTGGATTTAGAGAAAATTACTGTTCAATATTCTCTGTGAAAATAATTACAGTGAGCACAAAAAGGTTTTACTTCTTACCACTTGACCAGGTGATGGATCTTTGGTGGATTCTTCCTGTGCCTTTTCTAAAATATAAAAAAATCCACCACAACCTTCAGCTTCCACATCAATACTATGATGACAACGGAAAGTACTTCAAATATGAACAAAAAAGTAGAGAAGTGATCTTTATACACAAATGATTGGTTCAGACAAAGAAAACATCAATCAATGGGGACACCAACCAACCTGTCTCCGTGTCCTTGCTGTCAGTTCGGTTTAATGTGAATAGTGTCTTTATGTTATCATTATTAGGACTTTTAGATCCTTGAACTTCAGCTTGATCCTGCGACTCATCTGTCCCACCGTGGCTCTTTGGCATCTTTGAGTCTGGGCCAGTCCAGGCCTCAAATGTGGGCTTGTCCAGCCCAGGAAAGCATATAACAACTAAATACCAATGTGCCCTAAACAGACAGAGAAATGTGATGTGTAATGTGACATACCAAAAAAATCTGCACAAAACATCTCTTCATTATTTAACTCACTCTTGATTGACAGGCACAAACAGGAAGTCCTTTTGAAAGATGTCCACATGGCGCGTCCAAGTCTTTACCCGTTGGTGCCGCCTCTGCCTCTGACAGCTGAGGACAACAAAAACAGAACAGGAAATTCCCCAAAGTCATTAATGAAATGAATAACAGTCCATTCCAAGGTACGGACTAAAGCAGCTTACACTTCCAAATTATTAACTCGAATGAGAACATGAATTGATCGATTATGAAATCATAGAGTTGCATAATGACAACGAGTCAGGCCAAGGTGAGTATACTGGTATGCAGTGCAGCCAGTGGATTTGGCCACAATAAGCCCTGAAGAGAAAACTTCAGTCAGTCCGTCTTTATCCGCATTGCTTACAGCTAAACTTTGAAATTGAAGCATTACATCCCTCGAGAGATTATTAACTCATTGTGTCGGTCTCAGGCAGTAAGGTAAGGCGACAAATTTTGCCAGTTCAAGACCATATCCTAGGGGCAGTAAATACCAAGCTTTGCCAGCAATACTTACGAGTCACTGGTGCCGCCTTCGCTGGCATTGTCCCTCCGTGTCAGCTGCTTGTAGAAGAAGCTGCTAAAGATGTGTGAGCGCTCAGCCACAGCAGCTGACACATTATGGAAGAGGTATCTGTTTCAACACAGTCAGCTGTCAGTCTTCTACACAAAAGGAAGTGAAGTAATTTTGTTTGCTAAAAATGTATGACTTACTTGAGGTAAAAATCAATGATGACATCATTGAGGAACTGCCCACTGTCAAGGCACTGCAGGTCCTCCATTGTAACAGTTATTCCTCCTTTTGCTGGTGGAGGAGGATACTGGATCAATCTAACCGAGGAGGAAAGATGAGGAATGAGCCATCTTAAAATGACCATGGAACAGAGATTATTACAGAAACATAAAAAAAAAAAAAGAACCATAGATTCGATCTTTTCTAGAATATATTATCACAATATATTGACTGATCTGATCAGTATCAGGACCCACTGACAACAAAAGAAACAGTCCCTACATTAAAGTCTGTATGAATGTCAACATTTTCCTGTAATCCCAGATCTCTTCTGATTTTTACATAAAAATAAACCAAATGAGTTATGCAGAATTACATTTTAAGTTTAAAAGTTGGGGAAAAAGAGTACTGGGAACAGATCCGTATTCTGTCACAGCAAATACCTATGAGCTGAGGTATCAGAATGCAGGGAATGCAATTACAGATCCAAGCAAAGCCTTGGATCTGTGAATCGTTCATTTCTAATATGTTCTTGTTTGTAATATTGAACTGTAGAGACAAAGATCCTTTTTTGGAAGCTACGTGTCAGTCCCAGCTGCACCTGTCTGCATTAGACGCTGCATATAAAATAACACAGGTTACTTGCCTTTCGGCCAGACCCCGATGTCTGTATTTACTCCAGCCTGAGTCTGGTTTACAAAGGGACACAGAGTACGATCCTTTGCTTCTCAGATGGCACAGTGTATATACATGGGTGGGTTCCTCCTTTCTCTTCTATGGGAGCAAATTTATAATACACATTGTAATAATTTACCATCTGCAGATTGCATTGATCAATACTGTCAAAGAAGAAACAAAATAAATCTGAGGACACCCTTAATAGGAAATGGAAATGTATAATCTTAGGACTTTCCTCCAATTTTTGTGAATTCTCAAAATTTTACTTTTTTTTTTTTTTTAACTTGAATAGATTCAAATAGAAAAAATAGAAAAAAGGGTAAGTTACTCTGATCTAAGTTGTTATAATTATTTGACTTTTTTAGGGTTCAAAAGTCAAAAATTACCTCAGAGAGCTGCTCAACCTCTTGTTCTTTCTGTTCCTCTTCAGGTTTGAGTTGCATCTCTGTGTCTTCCTCTGGTTCTGTCTCTATCTCCTGGGCTGCCTCCTCTTGTGGCTCAGCCTCCAGCTGGTTGTATGTTGTATTGATTTCATCTATGTCAGAATGTGAAGCATCCTGCTCTGTGATAAGTTCAGGGTCGGTGCTCTCCTGACCCAGCAGAGACAGCAGGTGCGAGTCCAGTCCAGTTTTTCCAATCAGCTTCACGCTATCGTCCAGAGAAAGAACAGGGGTTTGGATGCCTTCCAAAAAACTGAACTTGTCTTCACTATGGGATTCAATAGATTGTTCACATGCCGGGCTGTTCAGACAGTCAATTTCCAGGAGGGAGCGCAATAATGCCCCCTCCATGCCGTCTAGAGGATCCCTCAGAGTCAGCATGATGAAGGGGCTGGCCTTGCCTATTGAAATAAAAACATCACCCCAATATCATGCATCATGCGGATTAACAGTAAGGTCAAATATCAAAGCAATACAGAAGATGATATCAGAAATCTGTGGCACCAGGTCTGTCATTAGCAGACTTTGCTTCACAAAAACACAATGAGATTTACAGAGTTAAGGCAAAGTCATACTAGATATCTGAAACAGAGATGAGTTTAAAGTGTTAACTTCAAGTACTGAAGATGTATTTACATGGAGCACTGTAAGAATCTTACCAGGTTTCGAGGTTCTGTCCTTTCTGACACAGAGCCCACTGAGATCGTGCTGTACAGCGGCTGCAGCAGTTTCGGACACAACAAACAGAAGGACAGCAACAGGGAATGGTTCCTCATCATCCTTGAATTGAAGCTCCCGCATTTCCATTTCCTGCTGCTCCCAAACACTGTACCTCCTCAGCTGTTTGCGCTCAAAGCTGAGCATCACCTCCACCTGTCCACTCCTGTCTGAAAAAACACAAGGAGTTCAGGTTAGTTCAGCAGCTTGCAGTGTTATGATATAAGATAACAACTCTCAGATAACAATCTTGGTATCAACACGGTCCCTTGTCTATCTTTAGCAGACCCATAAAATATCTCCTGTAGATGAGGTTATGCAGCAGCATCTATTATTGCAATGTTTGTAACAACACAAAATATTCATCGTAATAAACAAAAGTTTGTGAATATAGTTGTTGCCTGACATGCTAGTGCTCCAGTTTCAATATGTGAAACATTTGTAATTGAAGTCACTTTATCACTTCTTACCGAACAGATGTTGGTATGATCTCCCTTTAAACACAATGCATGAAACAAGACAGTTACAGTTATAATGACCATGAAGTTATTGTAATTTATCTTCCAGGATATCTGCAGCTAATTTCACTGTAATCCATTCAAATGTTGTTCAACTATTTAACTTTGAACTGAAAATGTAAAGTTCATGGCAGTCCAAGAGGAAAACAGGAAAACAAACAAAGTCATTAAATCCCATGTGTTGGGTGCATATGTCTTTAAAAAAGTAATGGCCACACATAAAGCTAAACTAAGAGTATGACTATGACGGCAAGGCTACAGTGATGAAACTTGATTTCACTAAAGGTAATTCAGTGTTTTTGTTCCTGCATACAAAGTCAAGACCAAATCTGTTAGAGTCCAGAAGGGCCGATTTCACAAGGTCAGAGGTGAAAGTACACTTAGACCACGAGGGTCTATTCCAAGAACACAGACAGACACCTTAATCCCTGAAATAGACCACTAAGCTGGGGAAGATGGTGAGCAGACAGCATGGCCAAAATAAGGCAAGATGATTTTTCTCTTGGGTCAGAGGCAGGACACATCCGCTCTGTATTTCTATATAACTGTATGAAAAACTGTTTTACCTTGCACTGGTATGATGATTTTATGTTCTCCCATCTGTGAAAGGTGGAGAGGAGAAAATTAGTTGCATGTGACCTGAAGTGATGAATAAATGATGGGAACAGCAAAACACATATTTGTGTCTCAGTCAGATTACCACGATGTCTCCATTGGCTTTCGCTTGGTAACCTCCAGAGTACAGGGTGGAGAAGGCCAAACCCATGCAAGAGATGTCTACAGCGAGGGTGGGACAAAACACTTCCGAAACGGGATGCTGATCAACTAGATGCACCACCTGCAACACACACCCAAACATAGAGTTCAAGAAAAATGTGAAAATCATGCTTCATCGTTGTAAGATTGACACAGTAACAGTAAAATAATACCAATACCACAACAGTATTTTTCAGTAAGTTCAGGAATACGGTCAAAACCAATTAAAATAATAGTAAAACTTTTATAAGAATATTAGAATTTGGAAAATCGGCACCATCGAGTGGTTGTGACAGGAATGACCTTAGAATACAATATTTAGAGGTATTAGTCTTGTGTGTAACAATTAGTACTTATGTAGCATTCGGATTGGATTCTCTACATAGACAAATTTACGGGAATTATGTTTTTTCCATGCAGGACTTGCTTCCATCATCTTCCCTTCAACTGCCAAAGATTTAGACATTAACGCATTTTCTGAGGTCCGGTTGGGTTTATGACTACGGATTACATTTCATTATCAAAGTACCTTATTTTAAATCAACTCATGTTATATTTAAAGACACAGTCCTCCCACGCACAGGAGGTCTGTTATTAGTTCCCTATCTCATTCTGTCGGGGAACTGTTAGTTCTGTCTTAGGGGGGACATAGAATTACAGACAGAAGTTGTATTTACAACTAAAAGAAAAAAGCTGGTTAAATAAGCGCTGACTTTGATCACTGTCTGTGGTTCTGAAACAACAGCTGAGAGGTCTTCTTTGTGTAACTTCTCAAAATAAATGAATAAATAAAATAAAATCTTTCAGGCAGTGAATGACTCGGTGGAGTACCAGGGAAGGGGGGGGGGGGATCTCACTGCACATTTAATGCCCAAAAACATGTATTAGAAGAGGTAAGAGCAGTCTGTCTGCTCTGTCTGTTCAAGAATAATGAAGCATGAATGAAGCCATTGAGACCAACTCTCTACAAACACATGAATTTTTATATGCAATTTAAAATTTAAATCGTGAGCTGGCACTAAAACATTTCTGAGTCATATACTGCTTGTGGCACAAAATAATGGGGTAGTAATAGCTAGAACAAAAAAAGTTTTCTATGTTGGGGATACCCAGAATTTTCCTTTTAATTCATTCTAGGTCGTTCTAATCTGAGTGAGTCAGTCACAAACTGTTACACAAGCAAACCGTGCTCTCATTTGTTTCAGTCAATTAGATGATGGTAAGCAGGACCCCCTGCAGTGAAATAAAACCTTAGAGCCCTGCATGTCGTCTCTAAAACACCTATTCTGATGCCACAGTAATCTGGGAATTAACTTAGCTCCATTTAGAAACATGTGCAAGGTTGTTTCCTTTGTGTAAGGTAAACACAGTGTCTGAAATCTTCTGAATCTTTTGAAACTAGATTCTTGAGCATCAATAAAAATCAAAACCAGCGTTTTTGAGATTATTTCATGACGCTTTTTCTTGTATTGAAAAGGAGTTTTTCAAATATAGCAGAGGGACACATTCTGCCAACCTGCACTTCATTAATGTCAGAAGATTCTGGCTGCTTGTCGACAACTTCCTGTATCACTCTGTCTTCTTCTCTATGGACTGCTGGGCTGCATCTCTCTGTAATGTCAGTGTTCTCGTCATCGCTGGACAGCACAACTGAAATATAAGCATGAAGAAGAACACATCAATGTGATGTTTTTTTGAAAATTAGAGGGACAAGAATAGTCCCAAACAAGTTTGTGCCCATATTTGACACTGTGTAAAATAGATGTAATGGGCCCAAAAACACATGTAAATGGATTAAATAAGAAGAATCACAGTAGTTAATGAGATGCAGGACAAAATAAAGGAAGGAAATATTACGCTTAGTTTGTTCACTTTTTGTCATTTGTCACAGAAAATGCAGCATATGGAAGACCTGGAAAAATTATGGCATCAAAATCATTTACTTGGCAACCAAGCAACATCCACCTACCCATCCACTGGTGTTACCTATTTGTCTAGCATTACTATTCCTCTGTTGGTGTACTCACTTGGTTCAGAGGAGCCTCTAGTCTTGGTTCTGCTGTCCTGGCTAGATGACAGACTTTGTCTGGAGGTGCCAATGAGGTCTGCATCCTCGACATTATGATTAATGACTGGGACCAAAACTGGTGTTCCATCATCTCCACCTACAGTGAACTGTACAATGCTACGGTCCAGGCTCTCCAAATCCCCGTCCTCTTCACTGTCTTCATCACAAACAGGTACAGGGTCTGGTCCTCCATCTCTTACATCTTCCCTATTGAAGCGGAGCACACTCTGACGGTGCCGTTTGGGGATGCTTGTTTTATTGCACTGGGACTCTGAATCCTTTTGCTTTCTCTTCTGTTGAGAAAGGAGAGTATACGGTATACCATTATTGTTGTGTACTCACCGGATAAGCAATGTACTAACAGCACTGATACTGGTAGAGAAGAGATATCAGTGAAGGCTTTTTAATAGTCATTTGGCCATTGAAATTATGATTCACCAATGGCAAGCGGGGTCAGTATTTGTTAATCACAACACAAAGCCTGAAACGATGAGCTGCTATTGATGGACCACTTGTTTGAGAATATCATGTTCAACATTTTGCTATATATTTGTATTTTTGTGTGTGTATTAAAGAAATGTTGCTGATTACTGTGATGGCTTCTGTGAAAAATAAATAAATAAATATCAAGGACTTATTCTGAGGCCACCACATTCTGGGATTTAGTTTCCTGCTTTTTGTGGTGTTGGGTTTGGTTAAAGTCAGTTAGTAAAACAGGGTAAAACTTGAACTCAGACACTGCCTAATACCCACCAAACTATGTTGTTCTTTTTCTGGAACAGACCACTTATCGTTGATGCTCACTGCGGAGAACTCATCATAATCTCCTGTGTCTTTTGCAGGTTTCCAGCTCACTGACAACCCACAATCTATATGAGACAGAAGAACATTGATAAATCCAACATGCTGAGGTAAACATAAATGTGTCCTACTAATTTCAAATGACAGAGTGTTATGGATATGCTCCCATCTGGACATTACAGAGTAACATTCTACAGAGTAAGACAAATGATTGATTCAAAGCTAAAGCCAAAACCACCAGAATAACTCAATGACATACAACAGAGTATTATATCAATACATTTGTCAGGTATTAACTCACCTACAACTTCAGCAAAATTGTCTGCATCATTGTCCTTGCCTATTATCACCCCCTTGACATCTTTGCTTAGATTTTTGTCTTCTTCATAATCAGCGTGTAGCCTTCTCCTGAGTCTTGACCTGGGAGCATGAGAGAGATAACATATTCTGATTATACAGGAAAAAAAGGTGTTCTCAATTTTAGGAAATGCAAATGAAGTAGTGCAAAACTTCTGACCCTGGATCTTTATATATAAATGGATAAAAAAGGAAGAAAAAAATTTACACAACTACACTTCTGCCTCAGACTGTTAGTCTCCCTTTCTCTGCTGTAGCGGTTTATCTGTGGGATTATCATTATTGCAGAGATGCTGCACACCACCAGGATTTAAGCTTTCCTGTGCAGATTCCACAAATGGAACCGGCCACCACTTGACACCCAGACAGACCTCACCCTTAACCACCTTTCACCTTGCTGTTAAATATACATAAGTAAAGTGTGAGAACACTATGGTGGGAGGGGAAAAAAGAGAGTAAATTATCTGAAACATAAACCCAAAATGAATGACGATGCTGTCCATAACATCTAGATGTGTAAATAAGAAAATGTTTGCACATGGGTTTTTGTGTGAGGACGAATACTGCCATCAAGTGGCCAAAAAAAAAAAAAAAGAAAAAGAAAATTCATTGCAGGAAACAATAATTTCTTGGCAATTCAGCTGTCTCATCACAAACCAAGGAAATCCCTGCTCCAAACATAAGTCAACCATGTCTGGTTCAGAAGCAACTTGCTGTTTTTACACTTTTTGTATGGCTCAAACCAACTAGATATAAAACGTTAGTAAGCTTTTAATAAGTAAGGTTTGGTTTCCAGTCTTGGCTGCTGGCTGGAGCCTTTTATTTATCAGAAAGATATTATTGGCAGTGTTGCTCCTGCAAAATATGTCAATCTATTCATTTTACTAACCTCCTTTAACAGTGTTTTCCTACCTTTGGGGGGTTGGGGAGGTGGGAGTTTGGTTGTGTTTAGGGGTTGAACTCCTCCTGGCATCTCTCTGAACAGACATTCTTTCTCTCACAGGCTCCTCTTTGCAACAACTCTCCTTCCGCTTACTTGACATTTGGCCTTTGTTTCCCATTGGATCTCTGCTTTTTATCCTTTCCATATGAGTCTTACCCAGCTCTGTCTTCAGGACATCTGTCAGGATCAGACAGGGCTTCCTCCTACAAAATGAAACAGAAAACATTTATTCAAAATCTTCCTACACCAGTGGCCTCTCTGCTACATGGTGCCCTATCAAGGCATTCTGCCTTACAGCTGATCAACAGAGAGTCTGCTGCTGTAGATAAGCTGTGTGTGTCATGAGTCCCAGTGCTTACAAGTAATGTCTCCTGTAAACAGTGCAGCTTGTGGCACTGCGCAAAATTAAAATACGCAGGCACAAAACCTGATACCTGAAGATAAAACAGCAGTGGTTTTATAATTCCTGCCATCTGGGGGGGGGGGGGGGGGGTCGAAGACAAGGACCTTGGGAGGATGATAACCATTACCCAAAAATATTCTCAGTAGTGCGATATATTCAAACTGAGGAGAAAATAAATGAATTTTATGCATATTATTTCTTTATTTTTAATGTTTATATATTTGATTATGTGTATATGTACTAAAAATACAACTTTCTGTTCTAGTTTAGTCAAATTTAATGTAAAATTTTGTATAATTTTGGCTATGGTTAACATTATAAAAAGGAAATGTTTCATTCATGGGACAGAAGCTTTTTTCTCAAACAGTTACTTCTCACAATTTAACATTATGGCAAAACAAAATTATGTCACTTGTGTGTGCACACACATTGGCCACTGTATTGAAAATACAGTCATGGCATGGTCTCCCTATTTCACAGAAAAAATAAACTTTAAATTCACTGAAGACACGAGTCAACTTAGAGTAAATAACAGTACATACTTAACACAACACTCACATACTTACCTGTCCATTTCCATCCTAACCATTGCTGCATGTTTGTGATCAAACGGCACGGATCCATTTTTATGCTGTGAATCATGATGTTTGAGTTTGCAACCTGTAAATGTGGTCCAGGAAACCTGTCCATGTGAAGGAAATTGTGTGAGTCTCTCAAATTTTTAACCAACGGTAATGTTACTACAATAAAATTTGTTCATACAGTCAGTCATTGAACAAAAATACCCCTGTACCTGTCTATCTAACTTCACACACTCTGATGAAAGACATGGCATGGAGATTTTCAGTGGATTTTCCAGCTAAAATTTACAGGATAATCAGTTAATATGCATAAAATTTATTCTACATAACAGCCAAGAACTTGTCAGAGCAGGTGTCCAAGTGCAGCCAGTACAAATGTGCAGAGCTTGAAATTTTGATTTGTCATCAATTTTAGGTTTTAGCTGGTTAGCCAAACAAACTAAGCCCATTCAACATATAAAGCTGAGCTTTAAGAAATTGTAAAAGGAATGTTTCACTGTTCTCTAGACCAAAAAATAAAACCTCAAAACATTCATATATAAGTGAAATTTATTATGAAAGGGATAGAAATGATTTGAAGCCTGAATAGCAGCTTATAATGGAAACTGCAGCAGAAGAGCAGCAAGAAAGCAGTATGCTGATTGGGGCTGCATAAGCTAAGCTTCCTTGTCCTTATTGTTAGCCCCAAACCCCCAATGCATACCAAGTCCTCCTTGTTAACATGAAAAGGGAGCTTTAAGGCTCTTCTTCGCTCCATCATGGTCCACAGTTTGGTAAGGCAAGATCTGTCACAGGCCAAGCCCTGTATGATAAGATCAAAGCATAATATGAAAATTAAAATTTTCAAACCATCCAACATATAACCTTTCTTTGAAAAACATCAAGCTCTAAAATCGAGTAATTTCAACCAACACAGATTCACATGTTAACAAACTGGCTCAGCAGCAAGTTAAAAAAAAAGTTTAAACGGCAGACTGTGGATGAATTATACATGAAATAAATTTAACTGTATTACCATTACCCGTCAGTTACTGGTATAAGACATTGATTTAGTAAGAACAATAATGATTGTGTTGCATATTCTCAGGAAAGAAATTTGCCTTTTATCCTGGTATCTGTAGTAAACAAGCGTGTTCCCTTAAATCTGCAGATCATGAGGCCCAGGTAACTGTGTTGCACCATCATGCTTCATTTATGTATGTTGATGTCACAGCATTTTATCTCCTATAAAAAGTTGCAGCTCTCACAGATTGATTATCGCTCCGAGCCATATTGTGATCATACTTGGATTAATTTTCAAACTAAATCTGGGATTACAAGAAGAGACTGAAAACAGTGAGGCATCCTTAGCCCAAAGAACTAAATTGACTTCTCCCCAAAATCAACCTGCTTAGCAAGTAGCTTCAAAAACTTAAAGAATATTTATGACTTTTCAACTAAACACTGATCATGGGATTTATTTTTTCAAAAGCATACACACACCCGTTTGAGTGGCACAGTTAGCTGTTTAAAAGGGAACCGGTTATTTACTGGTACAACAGATAAGCATTTCCAGTTTTGCAAGGTGCGATCGGATCAGATGCAATGACTTCATATATACAGCGTTAGACCACGATTTGTTTGGAAATACAATAGAAAACAAAACGGTGTTGGTTCTCCTAAAGGTTATCATTTTTCAGCCCACTAAAGGTCATCCACTTCAACCACATTAGCAGCCACCAACACCGACACATTGGATGTCTCTATTGTCAGGAAGCCGGTGTTTATTTGGCACAGATAAGATGCTACCCATAGTAAACAGGCCGCCGGTAAAATAAGCACTTTGAGCTCACTCTTACTACTCAAACTGTTTGATTTTAGATGTGACTTTCTCCAAATATTTGGACACAGAGTAAACAAACGATTATCTTGCGTTAGCCGATACAGATAGCCAAATTAATGCTACTTCATTCGACATGCTACACAAACGTGTAGGAGCCAACACATACCCACCACCGGAGCTTCACTTGGTTTCAACAGCCAATATCTGCTGAAAAAGTAGGCAAAATTTTCGCACAAATGTGTCCACCAACAAGCAGGAACACATTTCGCTGGGTCTGACTTTGTACTTAATGGGCGCATCAGTATTCATTAGCAACATCCGGTCAGCATCCGGAAGTGCATCAGCGAAAACGGCACCATGGCACGAAGAAGAGACAGCTGGTTCCCGTGCAGGAGGCGAGAAGAAGAGCTATCCCTCATCAATAAACAGACCTAAAATAAAAATGAATAAAAATATAATAACGGCAAGGTTGTTCACTGAAGATGACTGTTGTCTGATGCTCAGTTAGTCACCTGTTGGATTTTTTTTCTTTTCTCTTCAAAACAGGTGCAGCGATTTAAAGATGAATATCATCCAAGGAACACTTGCATTATAACATGCTGACAACAGCATGTATCAAGGATTCATAGCACCATTGTAATGTTGTAAACCTGAATGGGAAGCAAATAACAGTCTAGATTCAATTAAATGATGTGGGAAGAAAAAAAGATAAATCAAAATAGTTTTCCTTAAAGCTATTACCTTATGCTAGTATATATATATATATATATATATATATATATATGTGTATGTTTTCATTTATTCATACACACGCATGCACACAGACAAACATCAACTTGATGGCATTTTTAAAATCCTTTTTATTGATACAACAGTAAAACCATCAAGCCTTCTCAGCCCCTGGAGAGAGGTTTGTGAGTTGGCCTTCAAACACTGCAGTACACAGTATAAACAGGTCTTTCTCATAGACAATATTTCGACTTATTAAATAAATCATTTGCATGACATTTAGTTGTAGCTGTCACAGGATTCTACACTGCAGTGTCTACAGTACATAGCCTGTTACCTCAAAACCAAACTAATTGAAAAATTGTTTGTTATGAATTGCATCTGTGTGTTTTCCTGCTATGGTCAGTCAAAATATTTGCTGTGGCAAATCGCTGAATTACAGCTGGACACTGAGTGCAGCACTGACACTTGATTAATATCAGGAAATCACTGGAAAAACTGTGGTCCAAAAGAGTGTTTTCTTCCTCTGACTTCTGTTTGCATGTCAGATTATCTATAACAGTTAATTATTGCCTTACACTTAAAAAATACGAGGGTGAGAGATTTTAATTGTTAATAATAATTATTAATAATTTTCCAGTGAGTTGACCACAGTCAGAGTGTCCAGCTTAAGCTTTACTGTCAGGAGCCACAATGCTGCACAGCTGTCATCGAGGAGTTCCCCATGCCTGCTGCTCTGTCAACACCTTCATCAGGTCCTGACATAAGTGGGGCCACTTGGGTGTTTCCTCTCGACTCATGTCTCACTCTCTTTTCAGCTGAGTAGAGAAAAGAAACCTCAGTGATTCAGTCACTTGAACATGATAATGCTATTCCGTAAGCCTGCACACATACACACTGCCTATACCTCTAATTCCCTTAATCTTCATGACATAATTGCCAGGAAAAGAACAATGATGTTTGAGCAGGTTACAATGCAAAAAGGGTGTGTCGATCAAGGCTTTGTGAGGTCATAGGGATAAAACCATTAACTGACTAATACCAAAAACACTTTACTTTTGTTTGCTATGCAAAAGCTGTTGTCACTCTGAGTAGTGATTTTCTTACCACTAGCACTACATGGTGTTGTTATGGCTTCCTCTGGTTCCTCTCCATGAGAAATAGAGGCCCGGATCTTCCTCACCACGTAGATACTAGCTGTGAAACGAAGACATAACAAGATCATAAATCATTATCAATATGTTTTTCACAACAACAGGTTGTCTTCACATATGCATCCACAGCTTTGTTGTCATTCACTCTTGAAAATGGAGCTGTTGTAAAAAAGCTGTTATAGACAGACACAAGTTAAAGCAGTAAACTTTATTTCTATCTATCATTTATTCGTGACAGGACACTAAAGCTAACAACTAACTAGCAACCAAGGGTCTAAAATAACTGTGGTGTCATAAGAAGAATAATATTTCATTCTCAAATACAGTGGGGCAGAAGTATAGAGTTGTATTAAATGGAAAACAGCCAAATAAAAACACAACCATGTAAAAACAGCACTAAAACACTCAGATAAATAGATAATACACATAGATAGATAGATAGATAGATAGATAGATAGATAGATAGATAGATAAAAAAAACAATGAAAAGAAAAAAACCAACCTTTTATTATGAGTCAGACCATGTTTGTTTATTTCCTGGATCAACCTTTACGTGATGAAGATTTGTCCGTTCCCGGAAGTCCGCGGTTTTCTGAGTGTGTCAACGTCTTCCGCTTTTATACCGTCGATGACTGTTACAAAATCACACAACCAATCGGATACAGCAGATAACACGAGGGCGGGACTTCAAGTGAATATCTGTGTTCTGATTGGCTGAACACTTATGCAATGTAACACGAGCATGTGAGAGTGACGGGCAGAATATTTAAGTGGAAAAGAGGATTGAAGGGAAACACAGACTCTTCTACACTGATCTCAATTTAAATCCTTTTACAAAAACACATACAACAACAACAAACTGTTGTGTACAACCGTGAAACTGTTGTTTGGTCATTTTTAGGAAGCAGAGAAAGAAATGATTTCCCAGGAAGTTTAACTGAAGGAAATATGCAAGTAGCTAAAAATTAAGGGAGAAACATAGGTTTCCAGTACTGAATTCCAATATAAGATTATTATATATAACCTTTATAAGAAAATGAAGTTACAATGTCAGCTCCTTTAAAGAAAATTTCGAGTTAACTTCCCATCTTGTCTTCTGTTGTTTTGGTTGCGGTTAATTTTGAAAGTAAATTCAAGCAAAATTGCCACTAATTTTGAAATGAGCTCTTACAAGAGAGCTTGCTGTTGTGTACAGTAAGCTGGTAGTGGGTGTGAGTAACTTAAACTGGACAACAAACAGTTTGATCCATGTAATAATTTATTGTCAGGCATTTTATTACAATTCATAGAGCATCATTTATCCATATCCAATCCTAACACCCTACATTACGATCAAGTACTCATGTAATCCAATATGTAGTTATCATTAGGAATAGAAGCATTGTGCCAGGATTTACCTGGAATTAACACTGCACAAATCTTTTCACAATAAGAGTACAGCAGTTTCTCATACAGGTGCATTTGTATATTCAATATATACACATAAGAGTTCATTTAACTTAAAACAGTTTCACACATCAAGACAAGCACAACAACTTCACACACAAACCAGAAAAATCTCATTCTTCCCTAACCCTTTACAATGAAAAATACATTTGTAATCACCAAAGGAGAAATTAGACAGTGAGTTTAAGTCATAAGGAATGATATGAGCTATGACATTGAAAGGAGAAAGTCTGAATTTGTTCAGTGTACACACCAGAAGAGGATGAAGTGTAACTGCTTTATACAGGGAAATTTAACAGTCGACTATTGTAAATTTTTTTTGTTTGTTTGTCTGTTTGTTTTTTAATCCATTATCATGCTAGTGCTGTAAACAAAGAGGTGATTCAGTGTTAAACTCTCTCCCTTCAAGCAGTCACAGTTCTTTCACTACACAGGACCTCACAAAAAACACTAACATTCACTACAGGGATCTAAAAGGACAGCTGGAGTGTTGATGTTTAGAATCTAATCCATCCTGATCTTCTGATTGGTCATCCTGTAAATGATGCTGTCATAGCCTGGGTCCATGTTCCACAGGTTGTAAGCGATGGCAATGACGGCAAGGGCCAGTACAATCATTAGCCACAGCACAATGTTGAAGATCACAGCATAGTGGAAGTTGTACTTGTAGGCCAGGTTGTATGGGCTGCCTGGGTTACTCTGCAAACAAATACCAACAGTCACAACCAGGTAGAAACATTATTTGCATTCTATAAATGACACCACTCAGTTAACCAGTTAAATCAGTATAACTCAAACCAGCATCGCAGTAGATATCCCCTATGTTCCATACTAGATTTCTTAATTCTAATTTGTCTGCACATGTGATGAGTATCCAACAGGATGTGAGCATGAGAAAGGGGCAACATCTCAAAGGATCCAGTAACATGACTGTCAGGTCTCTGCAGGACCCCATCACCCTCTCAACCCCATTCCCCTTCCCAATTTTATTAGTGGATGATCAAAGCATTCCATGGGCCCAGACCTAAGTCATAAAAACCAAGACACATGAACTAAAAATGGGTTTAAATTTGACATAAAGGTTGAACGACAAAAACACTTAAAATATTAGGAGTGCAGGTTTTGATCTTTGGTTTGGTGTCACACTGAGAGCACCACAACAACACTGGACACATCTATCAAATACGACCAGTTTGTATTTTGCTTTAATCACATTCCCCACAGTAACTCTGTTTACACTACGTCCATTACTTTGTCACATCTAGGTAGGTTGTATTTTCCCAGTTCTCATTCCTAAAAAGAGGCTACTGCTGTAAAACTGCCATTTTTATGTTCCCTCACTGTGATAAACAGCAGCCGTTGGGCGAGCAGAGAGTTTACAAAACAGATGGCTTTGCTTGGTGTGTGTTCCTGAAGGTTTTTTTAATAATCTCCACCTGCACTCAAACTTCCTGGAGAAAACACAAACAGCTCCGTAAATGTTAACTTTTATTTAGCAATGGCAGCTATGAGTTTCTCCTCCTCTCATATCTACACAGTAAGCCTAGCCTGCCTTCAGCTCACGCCTCCACATCTTGCCCGTACTCTTTAAACTCACTCCTGATGGGTTGCAGAAACTACTGTAACTTCATTTGGTGTGGCTAAACATATACCAGCAATGAATGCAGCAACCAAATGAATCATTGTGACCATGTGAACCACTTCCTGAACAGCAAAGGTTTAGCTGTTTGCAGCATATAGAAGAAGTTGAAAGGCCACAGAGAAGGTCTGAATGAGCTGTGGTAGACTGCTTTTAGATCACATAACCTTCATGTCATCACATTTCAGCGTACATTGCCATAGATACTCTCTATGCACAATGTTATTCTACTCAAGTCATGCACAAAACAGATGGCCAATATTGGCTTAAAAGACCTTATGACGGTTACAAAACTTGACAAAAGAACACAAAGGAAAGCAGGCACATATGTCATTATAATAATTACAATTCAAACATAGAGACATTTGTCAAATCTAACCAAAATTACTGCAATCTAAACTTTACTTTTTGTTGGAACCATTTTCAATGTTTTGATTACTAGTCATTACTCAGCAATCATCTTATCCACCGTATAATTATTCTGGCCAGCCTCACACTTACAATCTGTTGGGACTGCAGGATCGAACGGGACTTCCTGGTCAAAGGAGCCTCAAAAGTCTTCACCGTCACAACCTCAACCACAGCACTGTTGCCATAGAGACCATACACATCTTCACCAAACTACAATGGAAAAGAAATGATGAGAGTCAAATAGATTTTGAGTAGATTAATTGATGAGGCATCTACCTTCTTCAGATTTTCTTCTTACCTTCTGCAAGACAGAGGTAAGAATGGCAGTCGCATCACGATACTGAGCAGAGTCTTGGCCATAGAGCCGGCTCAGCTCCTCAAGGCCAGACAGCTCCAAGGAGTACAGGTCAGGGGAGTGGTCCTTAGCCAAATGTCTGTGTCTCTGCAGCTACAAGAAGGACAGGAGACAAGGACTCCCAAGTAAAACCTGACAGACAATCTTCATGAGAGAGAAAAATAAACAATTTTAGCAAGCCAGGTAAACTTACAAGTGCTGTGATATCGTGCAGTACTTGGACCTCAGACAGGAAGAGCAAATCAGCCTGAAAAGTACCAACAGACATAAAAAATATAAAACACACTACCCAACAGTGTAATGAAATTATAAGAAAGACATATACAATCAAATACAAGACACAATTAAATATGATAAAGTTACTAATATTCTGGGTATGACAGTAACATTGCCAAAGAAAGAACATTTTAATACCCTACTTCAGAAGCAAAATATGACTGTCACAATTTTTTCTTACAAAGGCACTGCACATGTGGGGGAATTTTACTTGGGTGATAATAAGGACATGCCCCAATTTTGCTGCTCAAAACTGAGATACAGAAAGTCTGTAAGGCCTTGCTTGGGCACAGTCTTGCACGTAGAAACAGACCTCTGCATTTCTGCTGAGGGAGTTGAGAGGAAGTGAGGCCAGGACAGAGCCGTCCTGGGACAGGCGGGCACGAATCTGCTGCAAGGTGACTGGTAGGTCCTCAAACACCGCATTGGCCTTTCCCAGCATATACAGCCTCTGACAGACGCAATAGAAAGATACAAATAATTTGTGAGCACCGCAAGAGGGATGCTAAAGATGCGTTGCACTATCTCAGTATATTTTCATTACCTCCTCACTGGGGGCCAGCTGCAGCACTACAGGGGTGTCCTCAGCAAACAGAGAGTGCACTGTCTCTGCAACACTATCCAAGGTGAAGGGCACTGGCTGTAAGAAAGAAGACGATTCACTGAAAAACTGAGCCAGCTCATTCAAAGTGTGTTCCAGCCTTCAGCTGTTTTCATACCAAGTCATATATTTGATCTACAAACAATTTAAATTAGGCTGACTCACATTTTCCAATGGGTAGGAAGCCACACTCTGAGGTAGGGCTAAACTATCAACTCCTCTCACCACCACCAGTACATTAGCACGGGGGCGCTGGAATAATGGTCCAACCTGGAGGCCTGGCCAGGACAGATCCTGCACAGATGAACACAAACTGTAAACAAAAACTATGCACGTTCAATTATGAGCTTAAGTTACTTTCCTAAATAAATACATAAGACAAATAAGGTTCTGGTGTTTTTTTTTGATAAAAAAGCACCTCCTGAACAGAGAAGCCCATCGTTAAAGCCACCAGGTCAGGGATCTTTTCCCCAGAGACAGGCCAGTCTCCTTTCTGGAAAGACACAAACTCTGGGGCCTGTAGCACAGTTAAGCTGTCCCCATGTACACCTTTGGGAGAAACAAAAAGGCGGTCAATGCAAGAAAAACCTGTGTCAACGTGAAAAGATACAGTAGCTCCACATCCAACAGGCAAACGAGCTAACTTCCTTTCTACATTGTTAGCGCACAAGTCTTTGGATGTCTTTTGATGATTTAGAGGCAAAACAAAAAAAAAAAACAAAAAAAAACCCATTAATCTAAACCCCACTAACTTCTCCAAAACTTTTAAGCTTTCCATATTTATTTTTGGATTATCCAAGTTTTCAGTGAAATGTAACAAATGGTTTTCTCGTACATCCCTGAGATTGGAACAACAAAGGGAAGCATTCTAGACAGGAATAATACATTTTGCTTGAAATCGCACAATGCAGCACTTTTTCTGGACATATAAGTGAGGACTCCTTACTGTCTGCTACTAAGTAGTATATGAAGTGTTTATATCGTGATGTATATATACTGCGGAAAAGTGGACTCATACAAATTTAGGCTCGGATTGGTCATAGATTTATAGATTTATGGTCAGACATTTGAAAGTCCTGCAGAAAGATATCTGAAATGACAGGCCACGTCCTTTCTGTCACTGTGACGTTATAATTAATTATCACTGATCTGTTAACCGTCGTTACTGCCTGATTTCTCAGTAACTGTCTGACCCCTCAGAGTTAAAGTGAACCAACTCCAACCCCGTGACAGAGAACTGGCCACGGATAATAAAGAGGAACCTCAGTTTGTACAGCCGGTCACATGACAGGACACTCTGTGAAGAAGCAACCAAGTGCGAAGGAGCAAACAGCAATGAAGCATTTTCCTTCAATTTTATAAGACATCGACAAATTTGTTAACGAAACACAACCTCGCAGTCGTTGCTAGCTGTTAGCTGCCTGCTAATGCGCAAAGAGCAATAAGCTAATATCACGTCCTTCATTTGTCAACTCAGATACTGGTATCCCAACTCATGGAAATATCAAAATACGGCTAAAATAACACGATTTTTTCACATATCCCCATCTACATATAAAGCCACGACTTCAAACCATCCGCAAGAAATGATCACCAGGCTAAAGGGCGATGCTAACGATGATCCAGAGGAACATGACGCGAGATTTAAATGGAGGAGCGAGTTTTTGTTTTTTTTCCGGGGGAGGGGGGTCCTAAAAGCGACTCATGACCTGATCTGTCATTTCATATTTCTTACCGGTTGAAGCAGACAATGAGAGGACAAGCAGCGCGGAGAAAACAGCCTCCATCCTTCGGCAGATGGTCGGCGACATCTCTCTCTGTGCTCGCTCACCCAGAGATCAGCTGACCTGACGTCACGACGCAGCAGAAAAGGACGTGACGTAGGTGGACGCACACAAAATATATTTTTTCTTGGATTACATTTTTTTTTTTTTCCCCTTTTATGTCCTGAACAAATCTGGCTCTGTGGAAGACTTTTCTGCCTCATCTACGTAGAGATTAGAGACAATGGGAGAGAGCAGCGAGTGTTTATGGCCGTAAAGAGCCTGCAGGTGGTGTCAGAGTCCATCAGTTCACACATCTGGTCTCGGATGAAGTGGTCCCATTGTGAGGGGGCTTCTCATGGAGCAGGTGTTGCAGTGTGTTTTCCACCACCTCCATGTGGAAACAGGTTTGTGTTGCACGCCTGATTCAATTGAGTGAGTAAAACACCACAAAGTTATATATAGGCACTGTGGTCAATGCATTCCAGTTTTCCGCTGCGCGTCATCTAACAATATGACTCAAAGAGTTCACTGTTTCCAATACATCAAGCATTCGTCATCTCCTTTCCCATATTTTCCATCTCATCATACTCCTTCAACTGCCTCATACAAATTCAGAGCAGCAACACTGTTTAGTTTCTGCCTGAACAGGAGTCAGCAATCCCACCTCAATTTCCTTCGAAATTGCAGTTTCTAGTTTTTGGTTTGTAATTTATTTTATTTTATGTATGGAAATTTCTGGTTGGAAGGATCTAGAGTTTCATGCAAAGGATTTGGCAAGTCAAATGACATATTTCATTGATTGTTGAAGTAAATGCAACCAATGTCCACGAAAATATAGACACATACGACTATAAAATATACACAACAAATTTCAAAATAGAAATATTTTTCGGGTGAAGTCAAGTAACAGGTTAACTCCCTGGTCTTCTGTAGCAGCAGAAGTGAATTAAGTCTCAAAAGCTGACGCAAATGATTCTTGGATTTCCTCCACATCTTGACCTGACTTTCTCTGTTCCTCTTTGCTGCACTCTCTAAATGACATTTCAGTGGAAGTTTTAAGTGGAAAGCACTTTGCGGGCATCTGTTAGTGTCTTTTTCAGACCTAAAGTCAGCTGCTTAGAGGAGCCGATGGTTGTTGAGCGCTACCACAAAGTAGAAAATCGACTGAGAGACTATCAGCTCTGGAAATGTCATCACCAGGCTACTCCTAATGACAATTCCTGATCTCCTGTGCAAGGCCTAATGACTTAATTAAAGCTTAATGTGGGTGCTTAGGCCTTTGCATACAACTGTATGCCATACAATAATTAATTCACCAAACCATTAAAGTTTCTGGAGCATTTTAATAATGCACAAAAAACTCCATGAACCACAGAGGGGCAACCAAATAGAGCTGCAAACAAAGTTTTTGAGGCCACTTGCTGCAACTATAGTGCATCTTATAAACAATCAGGAGTAAAAACCTTTCACAATAGAATGACTGACTCCCATACAGCACAGTCTTGAGTCAAATGTTCGCCTCACAGCAACTTTTTTCCCCACTTCGATGACATCCATTTATAAACAATAATGGCAGGTCATTAGAGGCTTATACTCAGAGCCAAGCCTTTATCTCTAAAATACATCCTGCTACTCAGTAAAGAGGGATGTTATTCAGAGAGCAGCTCTTGATGCTGAGTGTGGCCCCCCCTGCACCCTCTGCCTCAGGATATGACTCCGACTTCTGTGTTTGGGCTGAGAAACTGAGGACTAAGAGGCTGACTGGACCTTCTCGTCACTCCCCAACCTTTACCTGGGGGTGTGAAAAGGGCCAACTCTCTGTCTGGGGCTGTAAAACTCGAACTTCACTTCATAAACCTAACAGAACCTCACAGCTAAATAGAATGAGCATTCATGTTGCATGTGCATAATAATCTATTCCACATAAAAATAAGTCTAAAGATTATCCCCGGGTCTGATAATGATTTTAGGCTGCTTCTTCTCTTTCATCAGAGGATTTCTCCAAGGGTTTATCTGTGCCCCGAGGGACTGGATTTTCCATGTCCCCCTCTAAAGCGCCATTGTCTGCTTGCGGATCAACCAAACCCTCCCCCCTAAATTTTGGCCTGGCTTTTGGCAGCCTGCCATGGATCCTTTTGCACCCACTCTGTAGCTAGTGTGCAGTTGGAAATTTAATTTGGAATCTTTCAGGTTTATGGGCTTCCCTTTAGTTCAGTCATCATTTCTGTTGACACTTGACCAGATTGTCATGGTAGACACAGTGCTGCAGAGTTGTTATGTTTCTTTCCTCCATACCAATACTAATTTACAGCGTCTGAAGTCCAGATCTTCAGTGCTTGATTGAACATGTCTGTGTAAGAAAAGCTCGGGGGTTCAATTATACTCTCAAATTGTATTGAGGATGCATTGCAGACTATGGTCAGATTAACCAGCTGTGGGGCCAGCAGGTGCCATACTAACCCTCAGTATACTGTAACACTATACACACACCCAGCAGCCTTTTATAGCGTTTAAAGAAAGAACTCGCAAGTTCCAGCATCTTACATGTGAATATTTATGAATCTTCTGGCATCTGTGACAGAATATTAGACAGCTCTGGGTTTGGGAATGATGGTTGCACAAACTGTGGGGGGCATCTAAATGATTAACAAATTAACTGTTACACAAATAAAGTGATCATCACATGCTGAAATAATACCACCTTGTCCCAGCTGTTAATTACTTTAGATAATAGACTGATAGGCACGAGCACAAACTGAAATAATATCAGTCCAAACACAAAAAATAATGCACAACAAATAATGAATTTCTCCACAATATCAGCACCACTGCTCCAGGTCATCAGGGCCAGTATTACCTGGTATTGCTTTCAGAAAAATTATCCAGTTGAACTCAGCACAGCAGGATGCCTGGTGATGCTCATTCTTCTTACTTTATATAGAAGTCCAGTCACACCCTTACTCTTTGCGGCCCAGATTTTGTGTCTGTCATTCCTTTACAACTTCTTCACCCACCGGATATTCTTCCAAAGACAAATCTTTTCCAAACAAAATCTAAATCTTTTTGCCTCATTACCTAATTTCAGTTGCTATTGTGATGAAGTTGTTTTTTCAACCCAAATCAAGTGCTGACAGCCAATGAGCATGAGGAAACTTAGCAGTTTAACACTGGAGGGCGCTGCAAGCCACCAGCTGTTCAGAGAACAACTGCAGCAAATGAGAGATGAGTTACTTGGTCAAGGCAGCAATGAACCACATGATGCCTACAATACTAAAATATTCCAAAAGATGGCAATATAGGATTTTGTTGTCGATTGCACTTTGCTTACATTCATTCGCTGTAGGAGCACACAATTAGGCAAAAATGATTATTTCGACAGAGCAGCCAGCGAAGGTTTTGAGAGTTCAGTTTAATTCATCAACACTGACACAATGAGGAGCACACCACATGTTCCATCTTGCAGTTTGTATATTTATTTTAAAGCAACTTCTTTTGTAAAATATAAATACAAATTATGAGATATTTTAATTACAAAGTTAAAACAAAAATGAACACACCAAAAATTACTTTACTGCAGTAGCCTCCCTGTTATATACAAGCTCTGTGCTGAAGGGTGAATATCAACATTATCTTAAAACTTTATTATACAAACAATTTTTTAGTTTTGCATGTTAAATTACAGACTAAATAGGAAGCAAAATTTGAGCATTGGGAAAAAAGATACAACAAAACAGCCCCTGAGGCTCAAGCGAGTGCTAAAGTCGGAGGAAGGGGAAAAAACCAAACAAACAACAAAAAGAAAAAAAACAAAACAAAACAGGACATCATGTGCTTCCTATAAACACAAATACCACATTCAATAGCACAGTCTCATTACTATCCTGTACAGCTACACGCACTCCATCCAGTCGCTGACAACACTCTGCTGACATACAAAATCTTTCAGAGGAGTTGCAAGCAACATCAGGAAAAAAAAATCTCTTGATATTATTCAATTATTTACTTATACATATATTAATTTATAAAAATAAGACCACTATTATTCCCACTGAGCCACAAATGTGTCGATCCTCAGTTAATGAAGGGAGATTTCTGAGCAGCTCGGTCAGCCAGCACGTCAGTCTATCTGTACAGTGCACCGGTGACGGTCCGCAGCTGGGCCAGCGCGCAGGAGCTAAGAGTCAGGCTAAGGCATTTCATCATGACCCCTGGTTAGTTCTTAAGCAAACTGCAGTCGGTATGGATGAAGGTCCAGGTTTAGTGGCTCCAGGGGTCAGGATGAGCCGAGCTTGCCAACAGCCTTGATTTTGTCTTTCAGTTTGTCCCCTTGGTGGTCCCAGCGGTCATCCAGACACTCCAGTGTGGAGCCCAGCATGGCAGCCAGCTCGGCACTGTCCTCCACCAGGTCTAACAACTCCTTGCTGTCAGGATGGAAGCCCTCCAGCTCCTCGGGGCAGGAGAACAGCTGCGACAGAGAGGCTTGCTGGTAAAACTCTGCCTCTGCCACCGTCACCACCTCCATGTGAGGGAAGGCCTGTCGGAAACCACGAGCCGACATCCGCAGCCGGCGGAGCACGTCAGACAGCAGCAGCCAGTTCCTTGGCCTGAAAGACCGAAATCAAAAAATGTTTAGCAATCGGGGTCAACAATGAGGTAAAGAAAACTGAAACAGGTGGAGATCAAAGCTCACCCTTGTGAGAGAGACACCTGGATGTTGTAGCAAGGCAGGAGGGGTCGATCAGAGAACTCAAACTCAAACACCTCCCTTTTATCATCCTCATCCTCATCCTCATCCTCTGGGCCTGGTGGGTCAGCCAGGATGTCATAGATCCTACCCTCTTCGCTCGATTCTATCACAATAAAAGTAAAAGGATAATTTTTATTGAGCATCCATGTTATCATATGAGATGCAAGGATTTGTAGATGTGTATTGCTCAAAGCTATATGGCACTGAAGACAAAAAAAACCCAACAAAAAACTGACTTAATAAGCAGGGAAAAAAAAACAACAAAAAACCCCCCCCCACATGCACAGCACTGATCAGTACTCACCACACACAGAGCTGCCATAGAATTCCCAATAAAGTCCTGGGTCGTCATCTGCGCGGCCCTGAAGGTCAGCAAAATAATCTATGGACAGAGGAGAGGAGCGAAGCCGGTTATTCAAGAGCCAGAGCCCTGGGGACAGGCAACAGGGCAAATACAATTGCCCTTGGAGACTACAGCAGAAAAATGGATAAAGAGTGTGGTAAAATAGAGGAGGGGGAGGAGGAGGGGCAATGTCAAGAGAGAAAAGAGAAACAAACAGAGCAAATGTTTTAGGGGGAGCAGGAGGGGGGCTGATGGTCAGGGGCCAGCGGCTGTACCACGGGGGAGGAGAGCGACTGTCTCCGCTGGGTTAGAGCTGGCTCAGTTCAGAGCGGGGCTACAGACGGCTGCCAGGAATCAAACAAGAACCACACACAGTTGCTGAGTGTGCGCGCGCGCACACACACACACACACACACACACACACACACACACACACACACACACACACACACAGAGCGAGTGAGCTGGAAACAAACAAGCAGAGGGAGCTGGGTAAGCACACACAGGGAGAGCAAAGTGTGTATTCAGCATGCGTGTGAACACACACAAACACACAGTTGCTGAGTGAGAGCTGGGCTTTGTGCCAGTGCTGAGGCGTGGGGCGTCTGGCGTGTGTTTGGAGGGATTAACGGCCTCCAGATGAGTGGGACCAGGTGGAGGGAGGGCAGCAATCGCTCGCTCTCACTCATTTTCTCCGGTGCTCGTTCTCCCTCTCTCCCCCGCTCTGTCAATCTAGCAGCCATCGATCTATCCATCCACGCTCTTTTCAAAATTCGACACCATCTTTCCAGCCAACAACATATAATTCTCCCTTTTGTGCCGAACCTGTTCACTCCGCTGCCAACAGCGAAGTCACACCTGTTCCTTTCCTTCTCTCTGCGCTCTTTGACTAAAGCCTGTGATGATAACGTTAAAATTAGGCATTCATGTAATATTGAGCAGCCAGCAGCGAGGAAAGCGTGTGTGTGTCTTTGTGTGCTTTCATTTCCTCCTCGTGCAGACTCGTGGTGTTGTTTCAGTTTAACTACAAACATTCAGACGAGGACTCTAAACAGGCTCTAGCGTGGCAGCCTTGTGAAAAGACACATGCACACATTCAAAAGCAGAGTCTCCAGCCAAAGCGAAGCCCATTTCCGCACGTACGCTGAGCAAACACAGTTGGCGTTGCTAAGTAACCAGATAGAGGAGCTCAGAGGCGGCAGCACGCACACTGGCGGGCTGAGACTCCCTGTCTAACAGGTGGTCAGGGGAGGAGAGGGGAGGGCAGGGGAGGGGTTCAACAGAGTGCATTGGTGTCAGGAAGGGGGGGTCCAGAGGGGAAACAGGATGACAGATCTGGACATGTCTGGTGGTGGTTTGGAGGCGGAGGACAAGGATTTAAAGAGAGGGACCTGAACCAACAGGTTGCACAGAAGTCAGAGCACAGAGAGAACAGCAAACTGTGCATGAGCCTAGACTGGAGCATTTGGGAACTGGGTTGCTTTCAACAATTTACCCTTGCCCCACCTTGGTGCACACTCCCGCCCAAAAAAAATAAAATAAAAAAATAAACCTTCGGTCTAGCAGCTGTTTACCTCTTTTTCAAAGCTTTGTAATGTCATGATTTGTCATCAGGGCATATTTATGCCCCCATTTTCAGGTTTTTGGGCGATAAAAATCTGTAATTTTAATCAGATTAGATTAGATTCCAAAAACCCAACTAAAAAGATATTTCTATGAGTTTGTGTCTGGGAATGTTGGGGGTGTTTCTGACCTATGATGCAATTTACAGAATCTAAAACTCCCACCACTTTTTCCTTATCCAATGCTGACAGCAGCCTTGTCCTTAACAGATCCACGTGCTTGCTGTGTAGTTGCTGCTTGAGAGAACTTGGATGGATGTGAGATTTAATTTTAATCATTTCTGATTGACATCATTTGCAGGGGAATCCCTGCTTTACATAGAAGTCCTCAAATCCCTGAGGCTTCCCTTTTTTCGTTCCCAGGAAATCAGGCAGCCAGTCTAATCCTGTGACTCATGACCTCTGCATTTCTAAATTCTAAGCTAAATCTTGTTTGTGATGACACAGGAAGAGCCAGCTGTGATCTTACCAGTGAGGAAGCGCTCCATGCTGTCGCTGTGGGTCATCTTGAGGAGGCCACGTCCAGAATACGTGGCGAGGGTTGGATCAGCGCCGTAGGACAGCAGGACTCGCACCACGTCCAGGTGGTCATTCTCTACCGCATCATGAATTGGTCTAGACACACACATTTACATTTATTTAAACAATAACCAAAGACTTGACTACACTTGGATGGATAATCATCTGCCTAGACTAAAGGCTAAACACGCTGTGTTTAGCTTCAAAGACATTCTAAATGCAAAAGTGAGGTAATACTTTTATTGGCAGCATCTGCGATACACAGAAACAGAAAGAGAGACTCTTCTGCCATAAAAAATTTTTTTAGAGTTCCCCCAAGCATAACCTGAAATACAGTTTATAGGGGCATAAGATTTTTCTACATTCTTCTCAGCAATGCTCTCACGTGGCTTCTGTAATGCTACCAAATTTGAAAATCTGATAGGAAATAAAACCTGAACTGCAACACAATAGAACTGATCCACTACTGTAAAAATAATGTACTGCAATGGAAACAGATGGATTTTCCCATGTAAAGGTGCAGCTAACCTGTCAAATATCTGCTCTTGTCAAGCATGTTAAAGAAATAGTAATAAAATCATCAAGCGATGGCCTGTCCTGTCAGGACATGTACAGAAAGCACTGATGTTTGTATAACATAGGAGAATTTATGCATGTTCTTCTGACTGTATGTGCATATTAATGAGTGTGTGTATTTGTTTACCTGGTGCCATCCTGCGCACTACAGTTGATGTCGGCCCCGTAATCCAGCAGGTGTTGGACTATGCTGAGCCAGCCTCTGGCACATGCCTCGTGGAGAGCGCAGTAACCAGCGTAGTCCCTGTGATTCACCTCACAGACTCTATTCTCCAGACAGTAGAGCACCACCTCCTGAAAGAGAGCAACCACAGAGGGAGAGCAGGGTTCAGTGTGCGAGTTTGTCCGTGTCTGTGTGTACAGACGAATGTGTGGCGACGACCCAAGCAATACAAGGCCAAACATACAAGTCAGACGGAGCAGACACATACGCAAACAGTCCTTCCCTTTACAGTTCCTGTGGGAGAAAAATTAGGGAAAGGAGGAACTGACTGTGTTCCTGCGCTGGACAAACACACATACTCGCACACAAATGCTCCATAATGCGAGTTCTGGCACCAAAATACATCGAGGAGACTAAGTGTGACTCAACTGTATTTAGCCTGCCAGATTCTGCTTGTGCATGCATGAGCGTGTGTGATGGTGTGTGTGTGTGCATGCATGCATGCCATGTTTGGGCCTGAATGCTGCTGTGGCAGCCAGTTACGATGATTGGGCTCTGAACACAGCATAATGGAAGCGGAACAAAGAGATTTGATAGAGGCGCTCAAGAGCTGGAAGCCTTTTCTCTGGTCTAGGGCTGTGACAGTTGGGCATCCAGCACTAAGTAGTCAGACTGGTTTTCATTGGACTGATGCAGTGTCTGCTGCTACTAAACAGTGAGGAGTCAGCGAGATGGAGAGCAGCCCAGCGTGTTGATACGGGGCCTGTCTGAATCCGCACTGCAAGTATGTTTTGATAGACAACATTGTGAGACATTCTCATAACTATTTGGATATTTAATTATTTAAAACAAACAAAAAAAAAAAACAACAACACATAAATCACATAGCTTGATACATATTTTAGCATATATATGTATGCAAGACTCATACATGCAGACGCACTCACTCTGTCCTGCTAACAGCTCTGTGCTGAGGGGAGGAGAGCTGCTCATCTGAACCTGGGGAATGACTCCAAACTTCCATTTCTATGCTAATTCTAGCCCGCCGTCTAGTCCAAGTGTTTATCTCCCTCTCACCCTCTCTCTTTCAGCACAGGGCGAATGGAGGGAGGAAGAAGGAAGGAAAGGCATGCAATTGAGAGAAAACAGACTGACAGAAGGACGAGCGCCAGGTTAGAGAGGACGGAAGAACAGTAGAAGTGAGAGGCAACACCCCGACAGATGACAGATAAATGAATCTGTGGATGAAATCTGCCGTGGCTGTCCTCTGGGCTGAAGCTGATAATAACAGGAGATGAAAGTGGGGTGGGGCGGGGTGTAGTGGATGGTAGCTTTTCAAGGTGGGGGAGTGTAGTGATAGGAGCGGTGTAAAGGACGACCACAATCAGGGAAAAAAGAAAGACAATAAAGAATGACGAAGGGGAGGAAGTGGAAAGAGGAGATGGAGAGCAAGTGTGAGCAGGAGAAAAAGAGAGAAAGGGGGGAACAGGGATCTGGGGGTGCGGGGGAGAGACAACGCTCCAACTGGTTTTCGCTCACTGCCAACACACTGTTTGCCTGCTGGAGAGGGATTCAGGAGCGCTCTCACCCCTCTGGGGGATTCCTACTTGCTGTGTGTGTGTGCGTGTGTGTCTGTCTGTTTGTGTGTCTGCCTGTGTGAGTGAATGAGAGCAAGTGTTAGCAAGAGTAGAGAGTGTTGATATGCAGCTTGCCTTAGCGTGCCCGCACACATGTGTAGTTTTGTGTTGCTGACAAGTTTGTGTGTGTGGCTGTGGAGGAGGCGTTGCGCTAAAACCTCCGGAGCCCTGTTTAATATCGCTGGGAGAGAGCGAGGAGCTTAGCACGAGAGCCCCGGCTTCCCGCCAGACTGACACACACACACACACACACACACACACACACACACACACACTCCTCCGCAGTAAAATGAGACACCGCTCGCTCCCCTCCTCTTGCTCTTTCCCTCCGTCTTCTAATCTCCCTCTCTAGAATGCTTCCCTGCGCTCGCCTGCAATCAATGCATCACTCAGACATTTAACCCCTTGCAGCGCTGTCTTGTAAACCCCTCACACACAACAAATGAGTGTGTGTGTGTGTGTGTGTGTATATGTATCACAAGTCATGTATGAGTGACTTTCCCTGTGTGATGCAGAGCCAACAATTTATGCAGTAAGGTTGGTGCATGCCCAGACGAGTGAAATGTGAAGGTGTGCGTTTGTGTGCGTGCGTCAGCCTCTTGTTGAATGACTGTGAAAACACAGGAACCTTAGAACGCAGCCCCTGATGATGTCAGATACTTCATCTCAGACAAACACACACACACACACACACACACACACACCTCATTGGGAGCTGAAGAGTAAAGATAAAATAAGAAATAATCAACATTTCAGTCTGTATCTGATCAGTCTCAATCAATAACCTGCTTTGCATATCAAGGCTCATTCAGGCCTTTCTCAATGAGACTTGATTTTTGGTCACATCTGAAAGTGGTAAAATATTAACAATGAATAAAAATACTTGACAATCATTATCACATGGCTGGTTATCATTGTTTGTGCTAATCTTGAACAAAAAGGTAACCACCCAATGACATGATGACGCCAGCCAACTCGAAGCTAACAAGCTAGCCTGCTTCTTGGCTACTAACTATCAGTTGGCTAACTCAGATGCAAACTGGACAATAGGTTGAATGATGATTTGAGGGAAACCTAAAATACTGTGGAGCAGTTTAAACTCAGACAAAGCACCTTGTGTATGAAAACCGATGGGTTACGTAGATAATGTGAATCTTCCTCTATTCTGGACTGTGATTCCCTCAAAAGTTAGCACTGTCTGGACTCCCTGCTCTTGGTCAAAGGTGCAAATTTGAAAGCCAGAGTTCTGAGGTTGAACTTTAAAAAAGGTCAGTTACTATCTACGTAACCTCCCGACCAATTCCCCTGATCGCAGCGATTTAAACTTAAGTTTTCTGGTGTGGACGCTAGCCTTCCTAGGCACTTAAAATGCAATCAGTTCCTCACTTTGCTTGGATCATGGATTTTTGAGAAGCAAAAATCAGAAGTGATTTGTGGAAGGGGAAATAAACGACAGACTGTACCTTTATCTGAGCTTTAAATGGGAAACGCTGAGGGGCCCCGAGCCCCGGCACGAGAGGGAGAGGGATGAAGACATCCGCAGAATCTCTTCTCATTACCATTTCAAATGCTCGGCGAGTGAGGCAGACGAGGGAGAGCGAGAGAATAAAAGAGGAGCGAGGGAGGGAGGAAGAGAGAGAGAGTGGGCTTTCATGTGCGGAGGCACGGATCGCAAAACTAAACGAACATGAAATATGCACAGTGTCGGCTGGGCACAGCACAGAATAGTGCGCGTGTGTTACATTGCATGACGTGTGCATGAGGTGATTCTGCATCCTGCATGTGCACGGCTGTAAACGAAACAAAGCCTGTGCATGTGCTCACAGGCAACCAACTGGTGTTTCCTTGGTCTTCTTTGTGTGGGCTTCTTCTTTGCATGCACGCACACACACACACACACACACATACTAAAAGCACCTGCATGCACATGTGCCTGTAGTCAGCATGTAGGCTGTGTTTGTGTCTGTGTGCACAAGGTGATTCTGAATTTGCATGTGCAGGTCTGTGTGGGTGTGCGACAGTAGCGAGCAATGAGGAGTCGTTTCTCTGTGCAGCATATGGAGAAGAACACGTCAGGATGCCTGTGCATGTGCTTACTGGGTCATAACGGGTGTTTCTCTGTGCATATTTCTGTGTGTGTGTGTGTGTGTGCTTGTAATCAGCCTGTGAGCTGTGTGTGTGTCTGTGTGCGTGGCTGTCTCTCAGGCCCTCATATCTCTCTGCCTGTGTGTGATAAGGCTAGAGCTTGCGGCGCAAAAACAGCAGCGTGAGACAAGCGCTGTGTGCGTCTACAGGCTTGTATGCGAATGTGTGTGTCTGTGTGTGAGGCAGTATGCATAAATTGGTGTGTCTCTCTGCGCACGTGTGTGCATGTGTGCGTGTGTGTGTGTGTGTGGGAGCCCCACGGGTCTGCCCCTGGCTTATCACACACAGGCAGCGAGAGACGAGCTTCCTGAGAGAGGGGGGGGGGGGGGTGAGTAAGAAAGGGAGGGAGGTGGAGAGGGGGAAGGCGGGGGTGTTGTTTGCGCAGCGGTCAGCGCCTTGTTTGTGTAGTCTCAGGTTTTCTCCTCCCTCCTCCCTCTTTCCCTCTCCACACGCAGGAAGGGAAAAATGCGAAGAGGGAATGAAAAAAAAAAAAAAAAAAAAAAAAAAAAGGACAGGGAGGGAAAAAAACGTTCGAGAGAGACGCATAAATCAGAGAGACGAGCCAGCTTCTCTCCAGCACGGCTGACTGAACCCTGCTGCTGCTGCGCTGCACCCTGTGCACGTGCGTGCGTGTGTGTGTGTGTGTGAGTGAGGGGGAAAAACAGCCGCCGCCACTGCTAACCACAGTCACCACGGCACATTAGAGGGCCATTAGAATGCGATTATACTCCCAGTGCTTACCTCTCATTCACACTCTTGCTTTCTCCCACTCTGACTCGCACACATATTCGTGGACACACACACACACACACACACACACACACGTACGCACGCACGCACGCACGCACACCATCATCATAAATATGTATAACAAACACACACAACCATAAAGCAACCGGTTAATGAGCAACAAAAGATACCCACACGTATTTACAGTTCTGTGAAGATACCTCTGCTGGTGATAAAAATTATCATGTGTGCACACTCGTGCATGTGCGCACGCATGCACGCATGAACGCACACACACACACACACACACACACACACACACACACACACACACACACACACAAAAACAGCATAAAATGCGAGAAGACGGAATGGACACACTGCAAAATCTGCAGCTTAAGTGGCATTAAAAACACTCGGATCAATAAATCAATTTGTAAAATCTGTCAACAAGGGAGGAGAAACATTTAGGCACACACGAGGGATGAGGAAGAACGAGACAGCAGGCTGTCCAACTTTGATTAAAAGCTTTCAGAGCAGTGGGAGTTGAGAGATTCAGTAAAATATACACAAGCCTCACTTTTTTCCTGGGATGTGCAGAAAATGAGCGAATGAACGGCGGCTACACACAAAGAAAGAAAGAGGAAAAAAAACTTGCGATGCTAGAGAGAGGCAGTGAGCATCAGTCTCCGTATAATGATCCCACCGATCCCTCATGCTGTCTACGCACACATGTGCATGTGTATGTGTGCGCTTGCATGTGTGTCACACTTCGCCTCACGGAAAATTAATGAGATGTGAGAGTGGAGCGAGGCAAGAGGACAGGAGGCGAGGAGGGAGCGAGAGTGTGAGTGTGTGTGTGTGTGTGTGTGTGTGTGTGTGTGTGTGTGTGTGTGTGTGAGAGCTCGCTGGGAGGAGGAGGAGGAGGAGGAGGGGTGCCAACGACAATCTGAGTCACAAAGAGAGGAAGAGAAAGAGAGTGCTGAGAGGAAAGGGGGGGAGGGAGCGAGCGGAAACCTGAGAGAGAAAGAGCATAGCGAACGAGAGGAACAGAAAAAAAAAAAAAAGATGGAGTATGTGCGGGTAAGGGTGAAATAGAAGAAATGCTACAGAAAGCAAAAGGGTGAGATGGGGAGAGGGAAAATGGGACAGATGTAAAAGAATAATCAGAAAAAGAAAAACAGGAAAGAAGTCTGCCAGTGCCACAGATAGCAACAAAGGGAGGAAATTAGCTCAATTTAGGAAGAGAGGGAAGATTTGGGTGAGACAAAGTGTGAAAAGTGTAAAATGTGAAAAGGGAAGGTGCTAAGGTGAGGACTGAGGCGGCTTATAGCAGAGCTTGTTACCTCGTATCCGAGACGCGCAGCTCTCTGGAGCAGAGTCTCCCCGGCGTTCTTGTTCACGATCAGCCGACGTGCCTCTGGTGGGATGGGACGCACTGCAGGGGGCTCAGCAGGGGGGGTCCTGTGCACCCCTGCCCCTGCCTCCGCTGGGATGGTGCCCATTCTGTCATTCACCTGGGGCTGCAGGGAGGGCGGGCAGAGGGCAACGGGGGAGCAGGGCTTTACTGGAGAGCAGGGATAATGATTAGGAGAGGCAGCTCTCTTCCTCGGAGCGCCGCGCTGCTCACTCGGCTGAGGAAAGAGAGAGGGAGAGAGTGTTACAGCCACTGCCACATAGCAGACGGGACACCAATTCTCTCACACACAGAGACAGTCAAGGGCACATGGATGACACAACCCACAGATATATGCGTGCACACACAGGAGGAGATGGAGTTAAGGGCACGTGCGGGCACGCGCACACACGCACACACACACACACACACACACACACACACATATATCAAACTTAAATAATGAGGAGGAAAACACAGTACTAGCTTATGTTTATAATAATTAGTCAATGGTTTCTTTACGGCTATCCAGAAAAAATAACTATTTTTACACAACACGTTTGTTCACCTAAAAATATTTTTCCCTTATGACTTTTTGAACCTCTTCTTTTGTATTCTACCAACACACATGTAGCTTTGAATAGAGAAAGGATTTTCCATTTACATCATCTGTACTTGAGTGTTATTATTATGTATGGAAGACACATTATGCATCACAGAAAAACACACAGTTTTCACACCAACTGTTCACACCCCAAACAGTGCAGGTTGGCACACCACTTTTCTTTAACCGCTAAACCAACAAAACTCTCAGAGCTCAACACATGAGAGAGAGAGGGAGTTGTCTTCCTCTGTGAGCGACTGTGCGTGTGTGTGCGTGTGTGTGTGTGTGCGCGTTTGCCCTCTCAGTGGAATTCCATGTTGAAGCAGCTGTCAGGCTGAGGAGGAGCAGCGCGGGTGAAAAACAACCACCCTTCCTTTTTTTCCCCCCTCAATTTTTCCCCATGCTCATTTTTTTCCCCGTCTTTTGAACTCATGTGCTTCATACGCTGGACCACGGCTGCTACATTCCTCAATGTGCGTGTGTGCATGTGTTTGTGTGTGCGTAGCCTTGTGTTCAGCAAAGTGTGATGCATAATTGCTCCTGGGCCCTGTTATGTCAGGAATGCTCACAAACACGCAGACACTCACAGTGCTGGCACGCACCTACCACACAAAACAGCACCGATGACACACGTTCAACAATTAAGGCCAGAGACAAACACACATGCATGCAGGCGCTCCGCAGGGAGTCACTAAGGGCAGGAGGAGGTCAAAGCTCCAGCAGCCCTCTAAACATTGTAAACATACTTCCTTCCTCTCTCCCTCCCTCTCTCTCCCAGCTGCATAATCAGAGGCGCCGACAGGCATACTGAAACACACTGCTGCAAACATCCAGACGCCCATATCACAGCCAGACACCCTATCAGCACTCACCTTGTCATCTTCAGCTGCTCCCAGATGAGCCACACAATGCTGTCCGGGACTGCTGGGAGCAGCCTCTTTCCTTTTCTCCCGCTCTCGCTCCTTCTGGCTCGTGTGTTTGGTCTTGCAAGGCCGCTTGCCCTTGGGCTTGTCTGTGTCACTATGGCGACGAGGCTTGAGGGGAGGGGTGCCTCCCATGGACGGCTCTGGGGCCGGAGAAGGGGGGCCCCTCCTGGGCTCCTTAAGGCCACGGTCACCTGAGAAGGGGTCCGGCGGGAATGCTCTGTCCTTCAGCTGGCTGGGGGGATGGGGAGCAGCAGCTACTCCTGGAGCAGGAGGAGAGGAAGGAGAGAGGCAGAGTGAGCGGCTGATAGTGCGAGAGCTCAGTGGAAAGGGAGGATGGGAAGGTATTGCAAGGCCATCTCTCACCCTCTGTTGGTTTATTAATGAGTGCACAGAGCTGTCTGGGAGCGCAGCATGCCTGCTCACTCAGGAAAATTTTTAAAAATAAAAAACACACACACACTTGCATGCACAAAACAGACTCGTATAAACAACCCTGTAATAACTTGTGCGTGCTCATTCATTGCAGCAAGGACACTGCTATGAGTAATCTCCTTAAACAAATGTGGCACTGTCTGGTTCCAGCCTCTTACAGTACATATTTATATGAAAACTAAAAAGCTGCCCTTGAAAACACAATGTCAAAGTGCTGTTCAATAGCTTAATTGGGATAGATTTTCACAGAAGGATGGCAGCATTTCTAACAGGAATCCGGTCTAGGTCTGATTATTATTGCAATACAGGTTTTAGAATAAAGATTTCATCAAATCAGTCAAAGACTGGCAATAAATGAGGAGGAAAGTGAAATTATATCCTGCTGATGCATTTTTCACTGTAAATCCTGCTGCAGAAAAAGTCTTTTAGAATACAAGGTTCTTCATCGAGATGGATGTGTTTAACTGTCTGATTAGTGGTATCCTGGGGGGAAAAAAATGGAAAAAAGAAAGACCATAGCCCTGACAGACACCAATGGAATAACCACATTCATTGCAACAATATGGCTGTTGCCAGGGTGATGTTATCTAAAAACGTAAAAGTAAAAAAAAAAAAAAGAAGAAGCTGTGGCCAATCTAGGCCTGCAAGACCTGTGGTTTCTGCAGGAAACATAAAACCAAAATCTCCCCTGCTTTATGCACTTCCTTTAATCTCTCTCCGGCTCTTTCATTCTCTTCTCCTTGTCTCGTCTTTGCCTCCCTTTGCCTCAGTTTGGGCACATGAATAAGGGAAAGTCCTGGTTTTAATAAGTTGCCCCACCCCATCCTACCCCCTTCTCACACACACACACACACACACACACACACACACACACACAGTACTCCTTCCCTTTTCCATATGACTGGTCTTGGGGGGGGGCTGAAAAAAAAAAAAAAATCATTGATCACACATTAGTCACACTACACCTGCCCACACATATCTCCGCTAGCCACTTCCCCCATTCACTCTTTCATCATTCTTTCAGTGTAGACCAGCTGAACAAAAATCCCAAAACCACAAATAGGGGGAGGCGTTAGCTTCGAGTGCCCTGGTGCTGTTTCTGATTGCCCAGCCTTTCCACTGGCAGGAGGAAGTATCCCCTACCTCATTTCCTCTAACCCCCTCCCCCCTCAGGCTCCCGGGAAATCCCCTAAAGACATAACGCTCAACAAGAAAGTGAAACGTGAGCCAAAGATAGATTTCCGTTACCCTAGCTGAACTCAGAGATATAGAAGTGGTTTGCACGGCTGGCGGTTCAGACTTGCCATTAAGTAGCTTCTCGCAGCCCCATTTCCTGTTGATCTCAGCTCTCTGCGCTGCTGCGGCCCTGTCTTCTGGCTCGCCGGCCCTGATTTTGCGCTCCCGTATGCTCTGCGCCAGGGGCATTAATCGAGGCTGGGACCACACCCTCTCCTGTTTGATTTGGGATGCATCAGGCGAAGCGTTACCAGTGGTGGGCTTGCTGAGTCGTAGTCCCTTCAGCTCAATGCAGACCTTGAGCTTTCGCACCTCGTCGTCATCATCTTCTTCGGCACTGGCCTGCTCACGCTCATCTGTGAACCACATTTCTCATATTGTCATGTTGCCTAGAATACATTTTGTCCTGTGAAAATCAAATGATGCAACACATATAAAAAAAATAAACACATTTTTTAAACATTCAACTTCTCATCCCTCATTTAAAATAATGAATGCATTTTAAAACTGACTGGATAAACTAAGAAATGTATTATTGACAAGCTTACACCACAAACAGGTTTTCCACCCTTTCAAATGTTCTGCTCTCACCTTCTGCAAAACACAAAACTATTGTATGTACATATACACCAATCTGCAGACAACTGAGCACAAAAAACAAAGTCCATTAATCACTACATTCTTATGGCTTGTAAAACCCCCTCTGAGCCTTACATTTAACACACACACACTCAGGCAAGAGAGGCATGGAGCAGACAGATTGAGAAGAAAAGGGGGAGAGAAGTCAAGAATGGCGGAGAAACAAAGCAATAAAGACTGGGGAAGCAGAGGGAGAGCCCCCCCCCCCCCAGAAATTCATGGGGGGACAAGTATTTGACTCGTCTGCCAGTGCCAGGGAGAGCAAGCGCAATACTGCATGCCAGAAAAAAAGGAAACCCAAACAGATGAGGGAAGAAAGAAAGGAGATGAAAAGAGAAGAAAAGAGCAGCTTTGAAGAGGGTTGGTAAGCGCAGCGGAGGAACGGCAGAGCTGAAAGAAGAGAGAGAGAATGGCTGTCCCTCTTTCTCGCGTCTCTCTAGCACACTGCTCAAAGGCAGGATTAAACACTTCTCTGAGCTGGCTGCCACACAGAGCGAAAGATGGGACAGGGAGTAGGAAGAAAGGGGGGGTTGGTTCGGAACGGGTTGAAGGTGGAATTGATTGGAAAAGAGGAAGCATCAAAAGGAATAGAAAGATTGTTTAAGAAAAAGAAAAGAAACAAGGGATAAGGCTCCAGATCAGACGAGGAGGGGAAAGGAAGTGGGTGCATGAAAAGCAGATGAGGTGGGGGGACAGAGCTTGAGGAACACGGGAGGGGCGTCTCACCTGTAGAGATTTTGGGTCTTTTCTCTGGGTGGGACACCCTCTCTGCTTGATCCCGCTCTGTGTCCTCTTGCTCATCCTTGATGCAGAAGGGACGTTTCCTGGTGGGTGGAAAGCACGGGCTGGCTTTCTCTTCAGGGTACCCCTTCGCTGGTGTCAAAGTGGGGGGCAAACAATAAGCTCCTTCGGACTCCCTCGTCACCTTCTTGGTTCCATCTTTTAGCCCTCCTTGGCTAACACTTCTGGCCCCATCTCGGGCCCCCTGCCTCAGGGACAAAGGCTCCCTCTGGCCCCCACACCTCTGGAGGACGGGAACTCTGTTATTAGTGTATGCCGGCCGGACGCCTGAGGAGAGCAGAGACAGACGGATGGAAACGAGCGGGGGGGGGTTGAGTGGGCAGAGGGAAAAATAAGCAACAGAAGATGAAAGGGAGACACACACATGGGGAGAAAGAGCAGACAGACAGACAGACAGAGAGAGCGGGGAAAAGGGGGGTGAGGGTGAGACAGGGTGAGGGATTGACAGAAGGAGAATGCCAGTTAAACACCAGCCAGCTTTTATTCAGCTTTAAAGACAGGCAGTAAAACTTTGATGGGGTAAAGACTTTTTAATCTGATGTGAGTCGAGCCAGCGGCCTGACGGTTCAGTGCAGCCGCTCGCACTTCCAGGGAGGAGAGGCAAGAAAACATCCTGCGCACTCACTGCGCACGGTAACTCCCCCCCTTCCCTGTCCTCCCCCACGGCATGACCGCACCACGCCCTTCTCACACAGAGCGTGACTCTGACCCCCCCACCCCCCCTCCCTCTCCGTCTCCCTCCATGCCATAATTAGGCTCACACGTCAGCCACGGCCTCGCTCCAACACACAGCTGGGCTCTCAGCCAACGTAACTAACCCCCCCCCTCCTCCCTCCCTCTCTTTCCGTTGCGCTCTCCCATCCGCTTTCACCCACTAACTCTCCCCCCGCTTTCACTCTCTCTCTCTCTCTCTCACACGCAATCTCTGCCCCTCCTTCTCCTCCTGCCCGCCCTCTCGATCGTCTCTCCGTGCAGATAAGCACAAAAGGCTTCTTGAAAATAAAACTCCCCCTCTCTGTCTCTCTCGCTCGCTCGCTCCTTCATTCGCTTGTGCTGTCTCGCTTGTATGAGTGTGCGCACGCATGTGTGTTGAGTCTGTGTGAGGAAAAGTGTCTTTTTTTAGAGTGACCCGGTCTCGCTAAGCATTTGCTGCAAATGCATGTGAGTGTGTACGCGCACCTATTGTTTGTGTGTGTCCCTTTCTGAGTGTTCATTTGCAGAGTGGCTCTGTGTGTGTGTGTGTGTGTGTGTGTGTGTGTGTGTCTGTGGTGTTGGGTTACTCACCCTCCCTCTCTCCCTGCCTGGTGGTGTGTTGGCAGGTTTCCAGCGCTCGCTCTCTGCGCTGGCCGTCTGCCAGCTCCCGTCCTGCTGCCGAGGCAGACACACACACACTGCCACCCTCCTTCTCCTTCAGCTCCAGCTCCGAGAACCGCATCATTGCCCGCTGTGCGCACACAGACACACACACAAATGCAGAGAAAACCCATGAAAACCACTCATCGTCTGCCCACACCGCACACACACCTCTCTAAGCCTCAATCTGGCCTCAACAACTACAGAAGCAAAAAATTGCATCAGAAATCACATTGTCTCAAAAAAATAATAATAATTAAAAAAAATTATCATAGAAATTGCCAAAGAAATTAAACCCACACACACAAAACACACACACAGGACAAAAAGGTAGACAGATAAATCACAAGCATGGCATCAAGACACAGGTTAGACTACTGCAGCCACTGTGAGTCCATGCGCTCTGGGGCTTAAGTCCTGGCATCTCCCTTCCTGAAACATAAACATGGCTAGGAAACATATACATCTAAGCCCTGAGGCAGAGAGAGGAGAAGAAGAGGAAAGAAGAGAGTGGGGGGGAAAAAGGAGTGTGCAGTGATACAGATTACAAGGAGACAGAGCCCATCAGAGGCAGATGTGATAAGAAATGTAAAGAACTGACCTCCCAGTTAGCTGCAGGTTGACTTATATTACTCCCCTCTCGTGATATGACTTCCATCTAAGCAATTAGAATGGGGGGGCTCAATATATCTGTCCATCATTTCAGCTTTAGTTTTTTTTTTTTTTTTTTAAGAATTTTTGAAATGTTTCTCCACATGTTTGTTTACACACAACAGGCAGCCACAATCCCACAAAATAACACAATCAAATTAAATTGACTCAACAGGTCAATTAACACTGCATCAAAACTATCAAATAATTTCTGAACCGCATCAATGAGAAATTTGAAAAAGAGAATTAAAACAATGTTAATTCTAAGTATGATTGATAATGCTAATTCAGTTTTAACTGTCTCATTTAATTATTTTTCCCCAAACAGACTTCCGCATCTAATTTTCTTTTAATGTCCAGAAATAGAGGGTTTGATAGCTTTGTGTTGCAGCTGTGCATTGACAAGCATGACACAGACAAAACCACAGTTTTCTAGGGTGCGTTCACAACAGAGAGACAACACATGTCCAACCTAGTCACATATCTGCCTCGGAGCCAGTGGATAAAGTAACATACAGTTTGCTTGTGTCTCTGTGCTGAACGTTGAGCATAAGGAACCAGAGATAACCGTCTGAAACAAATAGCTCTGTATGTGTGTATGAATGATGGTTGAGTGTGTGTGGAGGGGGGACTGCTGGAACTGTGTACTTTTAGATGCAGTGCAATGTGCGTTAGCAGAGAGGGTCTTTTAGCCAATGGGATGAGGAGAATTATAACCTTGGACAGCAACCAGGCAGGGCAGTACAGGCCATTTGGGGGGGGGGGGTTGGGGGAGGATAGCAACTGGTGGATGGGGGCATGCGGAAAGCCTAAGAGAAACCCCAAAGATGGCAGCTGCTGGTTTATAAGCACACAGCAAGCCCTCCACTGCCCCTAACCTTGGGGTTAAGCATAGCCAAAGGCAGTGTGAACCGTGAGGCTGCCACAGTCATGCTCTGAAACTACAGTATACGGCTTGATAGCACAGTCAGCACTAACGCATGCTTTAGCCCCAAGGCAGTCACACAAGGACAAGCACGTACAGACACACAAACACGCACGCACAGAAATAACCTTTACAATGACTGCTCACTAATCACCATACAGAGATGGCAGCTCTGGTTAACCCTATGAACTGCCCTCCCTGATAGAAGACCTCCAACTAGCCTTCCACTAAACCTCGCTAAGACAATAATAAATTAAGGGGAAGGTCAAGCCTATGGCCAGGACAGTAGCATGACAGCACTTATATGATCCTGTACTGTGTTGTAAATGCAGAATTTGCCAACTTCATGCAGGGATTGCTCCACAGGCAGTTCTTATTATTGCAGAGGGGGACAAAGACAGTGGCCTTTGGGGGGTTTGATTCCTGCGTGAATGTTAGAACTGAAAGTATGTTTGAAATGTCTGCACCTGAGAAAAGTTGGTCATATTGACAATTTTGCGGCCCACCACCAGCTTGAGACCAATATATCCTGTTCTCTATATACACACACCCACAAGTGTTAATAGTCTTACCTGCAGAGCTCTCTGTTCACGGCTCAGCTTGCTGGAGTCAGCATACAGCTCAGTGGTGACACATTTAAAGCGGTCGCCAACATAGCCTGAGGAATTAGCAATCCTCTTGGCCAGACTGGATCTACGAGAGTTTTTAGATGAAGTTTGGTTACCATCTTCTTCCTCCTCATCCCCTTCTCCTTGGGACTCTCCAAGGTCAACAATACTGTCTTCCTTTTCAGTCTCCCGTTCGCACACTTTTTCCTGGTTTGACCCCTTCGCCACATCAGTGCAGTGTTGCGTGAGGTGGAGAGCTCGGCTGTCCCTGTCCCCTTTGTCCTTACCGGAGCTGCGCTCCCCTGAAGTGCGGGCACAGCGCAAGGTGCTCTGGTCTTGGTCTTCAGGGTCCGGGCTGGGACTCTGTTCTTCCAAGCTGTCCTCTGCCTGAGAAACCTGCCCAGGAGATGCTGGGGATGTGCTTGAAGTCACACCAGGACAGTCTGTGTCCTGAAGAACCTTTGGTTTCCCAAATGGAGTTTCTGGCTGTCTCTCAGTGTGGTTGGGTTTCAGATTGGGACTCTGTCCAGGGTGGATTGGATAAGGATGAGAAAGGTGATGTTGGTGTTTTGGCTCAAAATCAGTCTTTGTCAGTTTTTGGTTACTATGACAACATTCATTTTGGTTAACCTTGGTATTGGTCTCACAAGAGGGCTGTTTGGGGGCTGTTGGGGCAGACTCAATATCTGTGTCTGAGTGAACAAGGTCAATGCAGACTATCTTTTCTCTTGATGTTACAGAGGAATGGGGAGCTTTGCTTTGACTGCCACTTTGTCCTTGTGCCCCTGATTCCCTGTCAGGCTTTATTTGGCTTCCTTCACTGATTTCTTTGCCAATATTGTGATCTCTGTGGACCCCAGATTCTTCAACAGTTCCCCGGGATTTTTCCTGCCCCCGGGGCTTCAAAGTTGCTTCTGCCCTTTCTGGCATCTTGTCTGAGTGAGTCTGCATCAGGGGATGGGCCATCTCCTGAGAGTTATAAGTGAGGTACTCCCCTCCTGGCCCAGCTGGGAGGTTGTGATAGGGTAAAGGGTGTTTTGCTGCCAGTTGTGCTGGGTAAAGGCTGTTGCTGCCAAGCAGTATTGGGTGAGGGTAGACAGGGCCTTTTCCTGTAATTGGCAGGGAGTGAAGCGCCATGCCATCAGGGATGGGGTAGTGCAGATATCTATTGGCATAGGCCAAATTGTGGTTCAGGTATGCATCACTTTGTGGGAGGTACAGGGGGCCCGGAGGGTGCCCATTCTCTAAACAGGGCCTCTTGTAGGATGACACCTCTGGAGTTGTTTCACCTCTTTTAGTGGTCAGAGAAGGCTTCTCTGTTCCTTCTCTGTGGTGGCCTGCAATTGAAGGATGTTCTGATTGACTGGGGCTGTGTTTGACCCATTCGCCATTAGGTTTAGGAGAAAGGGCCCTGGAGCTCACCAGAGAGGAGCCAGAGTGTTGTGTAGAGGGAACATTATGATTGGACTCTCCAATCCTTGGACAGGATGAGCTCCGTTGCTGAGGGAGTACTCTCTCCAGACCCTTGTGTTTGATGACAGAAGTTGAGGAGCCTTTGGCTTGTGAAAGGGCCAGGTCTGTATTAGGCCGTGGGGAGGCGGGCAAGCCAGGTGTGTGCTGTGCATGGGAAGGAGAAGGGCTAGGTACAACCCAAGAGGAGTGTAAAGTGCTGATCATCTCTGGCCTCTCTGAGACCTTTGAAGAAGTGCTGCTAACCACAGAGTGAGGGTGGGAAGAAGGGGAGAGAGACAGGTTTTCCTTTAGGAGCTCTCGTCCCGGGGTCAGACCATAACGTGCACTTGATGCTATAGTGTCCATCTTAACTGGGAAACCATTGGGAGGAAGTCCAAACTCAAGTATTCTTCCGGACAAATCTAAGGGCTTCTCTGCTGAGTCTTTGGTTGCTTGGGGTTGATGAGTTGGCCTTTCAAAATTAGGTTTGGAAGGTGACCTGCTGTGTCTCCTCTCAACCCCAACACTTCTGTGCTCAGGTGGCCCATCCCTTGGCCTGGGTTTGTGGGGGCTAGGCCGGGCAGGAGAGGGCTGCTCTGATGCCATGCTGCTCACAGAAAATGGATGAGGAATGGACTGCGTGGATGAGGACGAGGCAGATACTGAAGAAGTGGAGGAGGTAGGTGGTTGACCTACCCTAGCAACTGGCCTTTGTAAATCCAGTGAACTGTCAATGAGAGCAGGAGGGGGAGGTTGAGAAAGGCGAGACGATGCATGAGAAGAAGAATCAGTAGCCAGACTATTATGATTGCCACCATTGGTGCCACTGGTGCTAGTGCTACTGGTGGTGGTGTTGTTGCTGGTAGCCTTCCTAGAAGGAGGTCTGTTTGGTCTACTGCCCCTGCTTGGGGACCGGTCCCTCTCTATAGAAGCCTGATGGTGCTGATGAGGGGAAGGTTGGTGAAGTTGCTGTGCGAATGGGGAAGGAACACCAAGCCCCTTGTCCTGGCAATGTACCAGGGATGTGGGGGCCACCGTGACAGCAGGAATCCTTATTGGGGGTGCCACCAGTGAAGAAGAGATCGGAGAGGGAGGATAGGGCGGCATATAGTAGAGCCTCTCTGCAGCAGAGGCGGCTGCAGCAGGGTTAACATTACCCCCTTGAGCTGTACACAGGGAGGGGTAGGCCAGGTGCTGGGGAAGATAGGGGTTGGGTTGGCTGAGCAAGGATGCTTTGTACATGTTTAGAGCTGCATACTTGGATGTGTCCATGAAGGGATACATGCTTGCTTCAGGGTAGGGGCTGAGCCAAGGCAGGCGGAGGTAGCTGCCTCCAGCACTCGCCAAGCTCAGCTCAGACGCTTTTTCTCCAGGCCCTACCCTTCGTTCCAAACCTAGGCCTTCAGCTCCAGGAACCAGAACAGGTTTGTGGAGACTTGGAGGGGTGCCCTTATAGAGGCCCAGGTATCCATTAGTGGGCTTACGGCTATCCAGAGGGCCATCAGGCTTGTAAATGAGCTCTGGGAGACCATCTCGGTTATAAGTGAGAGGGAGGCCTGGCGTCTCTCTGCTCTTCTCTGCTGGTAGTGCTCTGATCCCTGGGTATACAACCCCGCTATGGAGACGAAGACCGTCATGCATGAGAGTGCTTCGGTCCAACCCCATGGCTGCCAGGGGTGTCAACCTTGCATCCACCTGCAACAAAAAGTGGATGAAAAAATTAAATGTGACTCATCACCAAAATCAGACGAATGTAAGAAAATGATAATTGTGACATTTAAAACACCACGCTGCTTAAAGCTATTCCTTAACTATAAACAGGCATACACAGAGTGAAACAGACTGTCATGTTTCACTCTGTGTGTGCTTGATTTCTAGATAAAGGTGATTCATGACTAAATGAATAACCAGGGCACAGGGACTTGCCATGTTTTGTGTGATGTGGTTCCCTTGTCTTAGTTCCAGGTTGGTTTGTGTCTCAGCATCGACATCACGAACAGATGTTGCCCTGTGGAGATGAACAAACAGTTAGCAGTCAGTGTCTTGGCTCTGATGTGCGCACACACACCAAATCTGAGTTGTTTTGCCCCCCCCCCCCAAAAAAGATTAAAAAAAAAAAAGAATTAAAAAAATTTACATGGCAAAAATGTTTGTTATAAAATCTCCCAAAGGGAAATTACATAGACATTAAATATTAAACAGTCTTTTTAGGGCAGGCAAGTCTAAATTATATATAAATATATGCATTATTTCTATATAGCAATCAAAGGTGGCACATAGATGTGTACGTGAAATGCAGAGAGGAGCGAAAGTACAAAAGAGGAAAAGAAAAAGAAAAAAGATAATGACACCGCAAGCTACAGTCATCACAACCTTCCTCTCACTCTCACACACACACACACAAAATTGTACCGAAGTAATCACTGGAGATGAAAGCACTGTGTGGGCCTCCCCTCCCCTTCCATCCGTCAACACCCTGCAACGACTCACCCCCCATTCTCCTCTTGCTGCCCCCCTCCCTTCACCCTTATCCTTCCTACCCTGTGGGCTAGACATGCATTGCGGGGCCGCGTCTATTCAGTCACGTTCCCTGCACACTGGTTTGTGCGCCCTCTTTGACCTGCTCTCTCAGCTGCTTCAGCCAGAGGAACGAGAGGAGATTATACACCAGAGACCACTTGGGTGGGAGACCATTTACCCGCCCGCCAACACGGAAGCCACAGATCAACAAACACACCAACGAAGACATGCAAGAGAAAAAGACAGCTGTACAAAATTTACACCGCCACCCTCAAAGAAAGAAAAGAAAAAAAAAAAAAAAACTGAACGAAAAGAGAAATGTAATGAAATAGAATAAAATTACATTTCTTTGAAATTTTTGAAAATCATTAAAGTAATGACAATGAGCAATAAATCCCACTTAAAACCCTTTGTGTACGCAATGCCCTTTAATCTGAGCATGTTTTGTATACATTTGGATTTTCTTAAAAGGCACTGGGTCATAACGGAGATCTTATTTTAGTTTTGAAATAAATTACACTAAGATTATTATCGGCTATCCATTAATGCATTATTTCAGGAAATTACTAATTTAACAATCAGCCTGTAACATTAAATCTGAAAATTTATCAGTTGACTGCTGATGGGTGTCACAGCTTCATTAAGATAAAAGATACAAACAGATAGCCATAGCCGGGGTGAGATACACCCCCCTCGCTTCCAGAACATGCTATAGCAATTTTAGCAAATAAACTTACAATGAATGTGGTATAGGTTGACATTTACTGTTATAGTGAGAAAGTGAGGGTCAAAAGATTTGAGCATGCTGTGGCAGTATAACATTTTTTTTGCTGTTGGTACTTAAGATGTTGTTTTAGTGAATAAAAAAAATCTACTTTATGCTGAGAACTGTGACAACACAGTGGTGCCAAATTACTGAGTGAAAGAGGCTATAACCTTGTTTGGGGAAAAAATTAAACTGACAAAACACATTAATGTGGCATTCATAAAATATTTTAAAACAAATGGCAAATATAAGAAATATGTCAGTACTAAGAGCTTCTGTGAGTCAAGAGGTACCTTAACAGCCCACTAAGAGGTCTGCCCCATTTCAAGGAACTGCTCCAAAAATCTTAAATCCTTGTTCTACCTCAGAAAGAGGTGAAAAAACACTGACAAAAGGTGAAATGACTGCTTCTGCTTGTCAGACTTTATTGAAAAGTTATTATTCAAGTTTGAATATTTGAGTATAGACTGAATGAGTCGTTAGGGTGGACATTTTTGTTAAGGCAGCGCAGCTAATGGAGCCAATGCAAAGAAGAGAAGAGGTGGGAGACGGAGACAGAGACAGAGAAGCGCCTTTAAATAGTGAAAGTGAAGCCTCGGCGCTGGGAGCAGCAGAGAAACTCAGCTCCTCCATCACGACACAGAAACGCCTCCGAGACTCGCTGCCGCGCCACTGGCACGCCACTTTTATTGCCGTGACCCGGGGCCCATTAATCAGCCTGCAGCGGGCCCCTTGGCATGGCTCCTCCCCGCCTCCCCCCTCCCAGCTCCCCGGGGACAGTCCTGCTTCAACAACATCCGCATCTAACGGAACTGAAACGGAGTGCGGACACATGCGTTTCTCTCTGCAAACGACAGACAGCGAAGAGAAAATTGCGTCACTCCCGTGTCCTGTGTTTTCTGAAGCGACACACATACACACACTCTTTCACTATGACACACACACACACACACACACACACACACACTCTTTCACTATGACGCACATACACACACTCATCTAGCTCTGAAAAGTAATTGACACTGAACGTGACAAAAACGCCTAAAATAAACACAGCCCCCCCCCCCCCCGGAAGTTTCTCTCTGGCTCCTCCAGAGAGACAGAAAACAAAGAGAGGAGATGATGCTCTGTTCTTGTTCAGGTCAGCAGAATTAAAAGACAGCGCGGTGTCTAACGGCCTGTTATTACTCAGCGACGCGCCCACACGGTGCTCAACACCGATTTCATTTCCATGAAATGAATCGCAGTCCGGCTCAGATGAGACTCCGCAGCGGCCGCCTCAAGGTCAGGCCCCGGCACCTGGCGGCAAACACCCAGAGCACCGCCGGGAATAACAACACAGCTCCCGGACGCCTCTGGACTCCGAACTGCGCACCACCAAGACGCAGAGTGCTCTGTAGGGTTGTTGTTGTTATTGGACGGTGTGCAGGGCCTACTTTAACCGGAAATATATGCATAATAATAATAATAATATAATAAAAACATTGTATTAAAACAGTTGTACAGATTACCGTTTGATGCTCATGTAACATTCATAGCAGTAAACGCACAAACACAGCTTTCTCCGGGGTTTTGGACAGGCCTGCATGAGCAGAAGAAATCCTGCCAATATGTCACATTCAGGGTGGAAGGAGAGGCGGAGAGGCAGAGATAGGAAAGGAGGAAAAAGCAGCGCGCTGACGCCCATCCCCGCTGCTAAGAATAGTTTGCGCAACAAACAACTCCCGACGGCCGCCCAATCCATCACAGTCGTCGGCAGCAGCAGGCGGAGGGGGGAGGGGGCAGGGGGAAGGGGGGGGGGGGAGGTGGTGGGAGGCAGCGGTCGGAGCCGCGTTTATAAACCAGACCGCTGGAGCGGAGCCCCGACTCGCACCATTAAACAGAAAACCACCGGGTGTTTTCAGCGGAACCTCTCGCAGCCCTGCAGGGCCAAATTCAGCGCTGTGCGTTTTGTAGGGAAGAGAAGCAAACAAGGCCAGAAGGATAGACTGATAAAGAGAGAAGAAAAAGGGAAAAACAGACCCCCCCGTTTCCTGCCTCTGACGACAGCGACTTGAACTCTCCGTGACCCGCGGTACACGCACCGGAACAAACACTGGCACCGCTCACCATTTCCTCCAGAGCGGAGGCCTCTGAGCTCCCGGTGCTGGGGGGGGGGGGGGGGGGGGGGGGGGGGCAGACACGTGAGGGCAGCTGTATCGCCTCCCCCTGTGAAGTTGACAAATGGACCCACTACAAAACGCAGATCCACAAGTAAATGAGTCCGGGACATATCAATCATTCACTGTGTTTATGATCTGGCTGCTGCGCGGTCTCGTTGGCAAATGAGTCCGCTGCTATAGCGGGGACGCGGGGTTGTGGGTCGGGCTGTGTAACTGGAGTGACGGCGCCCTTTTGCTCCGTGTCCCTGGAGCTCTGCCAGGCTCTCTGAAGCGCAGAGCTCCGATCAGCTCTAAAAAAATGCAGTGTGACGCAGGATAATCTCCGCAGCGACGGGGGTGGGGTGGGGATAAACACGGATTAAAAGCGGGTGCGCGCATACACACACAAACACAGAAACTACACACACAAAATACAGCGAGGCGGTGTGTGTGTGTGTGTGTGTGTGTCTGTGAAATTTATGCGCACGCTGTCGGCGAACAAAATAGAAATCAGCAGGAACAAATCCGTGAAAACACATGAAAAAAACCCAGCGCGGTCCAAACCTGGACCCTGACTGAAGTCCACAGCCTGGGGGCCAAACTCCCACACTCTCCCAACACACACACACACACACACGCACACACACACAGCTTTAGAAAGTGCGGAAGAGGACGTGAGCCCAATTTTAATTGTTATTGATTATAGGCCGACGTGTGCCAAACGGTCCAACTGATCATCCCAAACGCAGACCCGGGGCGCAGTCTACGGGGAGTTAACACGCCGTTAGTCGGTGTAGTTTCTGATAGAACAGATCGAGCTGGGGGCTGTTGATGGAGCGCTGGGCTGGAAGGAGCCAACGGCGTCTCTTCATCTGTCACGTTATTAGCAACCGAGCTGTAAACAAGGGGCCCCTGCGTCCTCCCGGGCCGCTGCACAGCCGCATGCAAGTCGGTGCACGGTTCAACTCCCCCCCGAGGCAGCACGACCATCAACAACGGTAACATTGTGAGTCGCCCCCCCTTCCACCCCACTCCCCACCCTCCCCCCTCCCCCCTTCCCGTGCTGTCACTAGAGCCCGGGCGGCGGCTGCTGAACTGGCTCTATTCATCCCGGGCCAAATGAGGACTAAATGGCCTTTTATGCCACCAAAAGACCTGATTGTAATCGGGATGCGCATGCACGAGTCGCCCCGCGTTTACCGGAGGTTTCTTGACTTCTATTTGAAGCGCTGGCGCTGCTTTCATGTGCTGGATGACCTTAATGAGAGCACATGACGCTAAAGGCCCGACCCCACCCACCACAGAATAGGTTATACAGGCTGTTGACACAGTTAGGCTCAGTAACTGGTGTTGTGTAAAGGTTTGCATCAGGGCCAAATGAATGTTAGTTTTCACAGGTGTCTGGTCGGTGTGAGGTAAAGCGCGACTTTAACACCTCTGACGGTCTAGATTTTCAAAAGGTCACAGGTGACGTGAGGAAATGACGCTGGTGGTGCAGAACAGCAGGCCTGAAAGATCTGGTTTCAGAAATAGCCTATTAATTAATTAAATGAATGCTTTACCAGAGTGATGACCTGGTTGTACGAACTCTATCTATCAATCTATAATCTCCAACTCCAAGTCAAAACCTTTACAGCTGCCCTGACCCCAGAGATGAGCCATTCAGACAGAAGATAACACATTCCTGCTTTGAACGCGACTGCTGTAATAAACTCCTATCGCCATCACCCTGCTGCGCTGCCAAGCGTCTGTGGGATTTCGTCAGATAGATGCCCGAGGCACCGACATCTAAAAACAAACGAGGAGGCCTGATCGAGCCTGAGCCTGCAGAGACTCCGAGGAGGGAGCTGAGGTGTGTCATCATTACTCTGCTGCTAAATCAGTCTTCCTTTCGGCTCGGCCAGAGCGAGGTTAGTAAAACACAATCATGGGGAGATTTGTGGTTTCACTTCAGCCCCTGTGCTCACACGATTTTCAGCCACTGGATCTAACAGCCATCAGCACAAACATCGAAATGTTGCTTTTGGAGACGGAATTAACTAACATTGTGTGTAGGGGAGAAATTAATGTCTAAAACCAGACTCATAACAAACTATCATCTGCGCGTAATTGGCTGCAGAAGCATCAGCTGTAATGGTGAATAATGTCATGTGTGAGCTGTGGCTCTCCCGGGCCGGCCTAACCGTCTCTGTGCCTGTGAAGCAGCGCTGGGGGCCGACACATCTCTGCTGGGAAGTGATCCGTGCGCTTTAGACCTCATCGAAAACAAAAAGGTTGGTGGAGCGCTGAGGGAAAGAGGAGGGGAGGGAGGGAAGAAGCGGAGAGGAGGGGAGGGAGGGAATGAGGGGAGAGGAGGGGCGGGGGGGGGGGGAGGAGGGGGGGGGGGTCTCCCGTTTCATCGCGAGGTCCCGGGAGGCCAGCACGGAGCATAGCTTCAATCAAACCGTGACGTCTCCTCCGGGAGCTGCGCAGCGCCTGGAAAACCGATCTCTCCCCGGCTCGCTGCCGCGCTCCGCTTTTGTTCACACGCACCTCGTCTCAGCAGCGAGCGCAGCGCCGGCAGCGACGAGGCTGTTGTTTTATATCCAGGCGTGAGAGAGGAGGAAAAAAAACAACAAGCGCGACAACAATAAGACAGACCTCATGTCTCCGACTGAGGGTGGAGAAAAAAAAAAAAAAAACAAAAAACCTATCAGGGCATTTCCTTTGACAGATTTTACCAATTTCTCCGCCTGCCTCACCAACACATTACAATTGACTTGATGTGAAAAAGTGGCCCCGTGATTTCACTGACGCGTAATGTTCCCCACGTGGTCTTTATTGATTCCAGATTAGAAAAGCGGACAAACAGCAGGTTAATGGGTTTACAATGGAGGCAGCGTGACTGTCCCTGTACAGCCAGCAGACCCACCCCCCCCTCCTCCCCCCAGCACGACGCTGACACATCCACTGTCACAAATCACTCAACGTCACATTGTGACCCGGGGCTGGCGCTGCCTTCAGGTGCACGACCCCCGACAACTGGCACACGCACCCTGAAACTCTGCTGGAATATTTTCTATCTAAAAACAAAACACACACACACACAAAACTAAACAAAACGCATCGAGCCCCCGTCTAAGAAGAGAGCGGGAAAGGGGTGAAAGTGAAACCTCTGACGAACCGAGATTTCGTTTTCACATTTCCGATTAGAAAATCATTTCCAATTCACAAACTAACAGCGTGACTAAACCCCCCATTTTGATTGGGGACCACCTTTGAACCCCCCCCCCCCCCCAAATAACAGGCCCGGGATAATAAAAGTGTTTGTTTTACGTCCTCTTAGATGAAGACAGAGGGAGAAATATGAGTGTGTCAATAAGCAGCCCTCCCCCCTCTGTGCTCCAACACCTGGAGAAGAGATCAGTCTCACGCTGGCTTCACAGCGCACAGTGGAAAAATGATGCGCAAAACACTCCGACGGGGCTCACTATAAATAAACTCGGCCCACACAAAATGTGAACTATTTGTTTTACGCTTCCACAACATGCACCGCCTGCTCTATTAACCTACCTAAAGACCAGACGACCAGAGCTCCAAGACGTGCAGACCCTGCAGGTAGTGGATAGGTGAAGACAGGAGCAGATCATTCTGGTGGTTTGGCTCCATGGATTACCCCCACTTTTATTATTATTATTGAGATTTGTTTTTTTTTTTGTGTGTGTGAGAAATCGGGACCAAAGGCAGATGGAAACGCTCTACTGTGGCCAATCCAAACATTAAAGTCTGACCCTGATGTCCCGTCTCAGCCTCTTTATCACCATTTCCACCAAAACCAACCAAATCCGTGAACAATGGCTTCATATTACTCAGCCAGTTTGGTGAATAATTAACCAAACAATCTCATAAATCACCCGCCTTAATCATCGCCAGTAATTTCATTAACTACAGCTCCAGACCTCCACCGGCCTTGTTTGCATTTCGCTCCCCAAAAAAAAAAATCGAATATGGTTTGGTCGCCAAAAGGACGTTTGACATGTGTCCTTTACATTCGCCATACCAGCTGAGACCGAAGCCCCATTTAAATACAATTAAGCTTTTCTTCTGCATAAAAGCCCCCTGAAGTAGCCCCCCATCCGCCCCTCACCCACCCACCACCAGTTAATCCCCTGCCCTGCTCCCTCGTAAGGTCCCAACACGAGGTCCTGCTCGGGGCTCGCGGAGCAGACGCGTGCGTTATGAGCGGAGCTCACCGTATATCCTGCCCGGATTGGCTGCCGGGATTTAAGTGGTCTTTTAGTAGCTGCTTCCCTCACTAAGCTCGTCAATGAGCTGGAGCCAGAGCCAATATGAGGCACATCGATCGTCCTAAGAGAGCGTCCCCTAATTAGTGCCTGTGTGGCTCCCGGACAGGCAGCAGGCAGGCTTGGCGGCACGGGGGAGGAAGAAAAACCTCACCCCACACCTCCCAATAACAGCCCGGATCCGACGATCGAGATACAGAAGCTGATCCGGACAAAAGTCCTTTAAGAGGACAACGCCAAATAAACAAACAAACATAAATAAATTCTCGGTTTAACGCTGCTTTGGTTGTAAAACGCAAAGCGAAGCAGCCCGCGGAGAGTCTGCCGGGGAACACGGTTCAGTTTGAACACATCCGCGCCTCGCAGCACTCGGCCCATTTCAATTAAACTGCAACTTTATATGAAGTGATTCACGCCGATCGCTGCCACCCACAGTGCTGCAGAGGGAAGAAAAACAGCTTTCATACCGACGACGGCGGACTGGATTAAACTCGAACTGGGGAAAAGTGGTTGACAGTTTCTCCGAGGCAACAATGAAAAGAGCGAGTTCATTTGAAATAGCTAAACTTTAATAATATTAATGAGTGGGGGAGGGGTCCGAACCGGCGGCGCACGGATCCTTCGTGCGCAAAAAGGATATTTCCCTGCAATGAGAAGACCAGTAACACAGCGAGACAACACACTAACACCTGCAAGACATGATGTGAGACAGTGCGATTGTGTGTGTGTGTGTGTGTGTGTGTGTGTGTGTGAGAAAGAGGGAGAGAGAGAGAGAAAGAGAGGTGGCACGATGCCAGAGTGGTTTCCGTCACCCAGACAGGAAGGTGAGCGGTTCTCCCGTCCCCCCCCCCCACACACACACACACACACACACACACACACACACACACACACACACACACACACACACACACACACACACACACACACACACACAACCCCCCTCCCCACAAAAACCTTCTCCCACAGCTACCTTTGGGACGGACGAGACGACTGATCAGCGTCCACTCTGTCCAAACAAAGCCTTCACACCTCCCCCATGAACATGAACACACACACACACACACACACACACACACACACACACACACACACACACACCGCGGGGATGCCCTCCAACTGAACTGAAGCATGTATAAACGGAGCAGCGCCGCTCGTTTCCCTTTGGCAGGGCGAGGCTGGATTCCGTAACCTTGTTTAGCGCAGAAGCTCCGTTTGCGCGCACACACACGCGTACGTGCGCACACGCGTGCACACAGACAGACACACACACGCTCCTCTCCTCGCCCCACAGGCACTCACACACTTCGTCACACAACAGTGTGCGAAAAGCCTGAATATTCACCATCGAGGACGGCGCCACTTTCAAGTCCTCGGATCTCTGGGGCGTCCTCACTTCCGTCCGGCTGACAGGACAGTTGTTTTTAAAAAAAAAAAAAAAAAGAGGCCAAGCTCATGGTCGGATCATTATGTGTGCGCGTGTTATTTATCAACCACATGCCACTGCCCCGCCGAAACGCACAAAGACCACCCTATGCGCTATTCTTAGAAGTGGCTGATCCGCTCCCCGTCTCTGCGCACAGCACCGGGCTACAGCGTCCACATTCAGCCGGACAGGGAGACAGGTTTCCATTTAAAAAACACACCATACGACAACACCAGATGCTTTCAAATTACCTTAGCTGCTGGTACTTAAAAAAATATATTATTACACGTTAAAAAAACAAAACAAAACACCGTTTTCTTCTCCCATGCGGGGGACTTCACACAGTCAAAAACACTCGCCAAAGAGGTTTAATTCTGATGGGTCATTAATTGTCTCACCTGGTTAATTGGTGCTGGTTCCAGACGTCGGCCGAGCGCTCCAACTCACGCCTTTTTCCTGTTTTGCCAAGTTAACTGGGAGGGCAGCGATCCGAGCGAACGCAGACTAGCCCGGTTACGGTCCTGTCTGCTGGAGGCAGACAATCCCGGCCAAATGAGAGAGAGAGGAAAAAAAAAAACCAAAAACAACTAAAAGTGTCTAACAGGTTATCCACTTGTCACGAAACAAAAGTCTGACACGGGAAGCTGCGGGTCTTTATTCTATTGTCTACGGGCAACTCTCATCCATTACCCTATAATTCAAACGGACTTTTTGCTGCTGCAAATGTCACTTGGGTTTCCATGAAGCAACAAAAAGATCCTGCGCGGAGGAAACACGAGCGGCCAGCTGAAGAGAAATCCACAAAAACAAAGATCCTCGGAGGTCTTTTGAAGTCGGAGAGCCCCTGCGCCGCTCGGCCCGGGCCCCTGAAGGATACAGGTGGCGAGGTCGGAGGACTCGCTGAGAAATTAATTCAGCTCGGCCGTACCTCGCAGCAGCGCCATGTTGGGTTTCAGCGGAGCACGCCGTCCTCGGAAAAAGCCCCTTTCTCCCGCTCTTCGTCACTCCGCGTCCTCTTCGACTCAGGAATCCGTATCTCGGAAGCTTCGCCCGAGGTTATTCCGTGTAAGCGTTTCCGTCCCGCCGTTTTTGTTTTTTGTTGTTTTGTTTTGTTTTGTTTTTTTCTTCGTAGAAGCTTAAGAGAGCAGCCCGGTCGGAGTCCCCGGTTCGCACCGAGGACGCACGGAGCCGTACGGGGAGTGCCGCTCGGAATGGATAAACGCTGCCGAGACCGAGCGACTCGCTCCACTCCCACTCGCGCAGACTCTACCCAGAAGGCCAGTCGGGAGACCGCAATTACCATAAGCCTCCAGCGCACGGCAGCGGCTGCGCGCGCACGCATACACTGAGACACACACACACACACACACACACACACACACACACACACACACACACACACAGACACACACACACAGAAGCTCCGCTGAAACTCCAAAACAGGAATAGGCGAGGTTTGAGCAGCAGAAATAAGGCAGAAAAATAAAGTTAGAATAATAATCTTCACAATATGAGCTGAGTATAGGTTTGGCTTTTTGAGAAATAAGATAAATGCAATTAAGTAAAATGGGAATTAAAATAGATGTATGACAAAATACGTTTCAAAGTTAACATTTTCAGAACATTATACAGTAATTTTCCACATGAGGGTTACACAATGTTTAATTGATAAATTTAGTTCTTAATGTGAATGTGAATAGGTGAAACAAATGTGTGTACATATAAATATCTAATGAAAAAGCAATAGGAAACACTAGACAGTGATTGTGGGAATTTGACAGAAATCAAGTTTGGCCTGCACGTTCATATTGTTGACATCATCGCAACTGGAAAATGTTTTTAGTTGTTGCTTGTTTGTTTGTTTTTTTAATCCCTTATGTCATTCTCATGTTTAGGATATGTACGTTTTTCTCGTAAAATTTATGCTAAAGGCACAGATACAGATTAAATGGCAGTTTAGCCTTTTTCCAAGACAAGAGATAAGGTAAATCTGTGGAACACGAGGCTGGACCGAGAGAGGGGGGAGAGACAGGGGAGAGGGGGAGAGAGGGAGAGGCAGCTCAAGGCTGGGGCACATCTGTTAAGGCTCCCATGTCAAGTGAAGGAGGAGGAGGCTATGAATATCAAGCCTGAGGTGTGTGCATCATGCGCCTGAATGTGTGTGTGTGTGAGAGAGAGAGGGAGAGAGAGAGAGAGAGAGAGTGTATGAGGGGGGGGGTAACAGACAGACAGGCAGACAGACAGAGGCAGAGTAGGAGTAGAAAAAGAGACGGGGACTTGAAAATGGAAGGTCTGGCTGCGTTTGCCACAGCTGTTGAAAGTAGGAGTTAAACCAGACGGTCACACACACAAACAAACACAGAGACTCACATATGGACACATTAAAAGGCAAAGCTCATCTTGAAGACCACACTGTCCCAAAGTCAGGAGACAGAGGCACAAAGGAAATGAGCTGAGACTCTGGGAGATGAGAAGAAAGGGAAGGAGAGTGGGTGTATTCATGCATGGCACAGAACAAAAAGTCCACTTTTTTGCTCCAGTCAAAACTTGGAGGAAAATACACCATGCATCTGAATTTCTATGACAGGGAATATAGAAAGCTCTTTCTTCAAACTTACATAAAGCAAGGGTGAACTCCTGGGCAAGTTTTCTCTCATCTGCCTTATTGTCTATTTCCCATAACTGAAAGCTGCCTCCCACAACCACAACCTAAAAGCCTTGAGACGGCTGAGGCTGCATCAGCATTTAACCAGCTCAATCTGAAACCCTGCATGTGCCAATACAGTGTCATCCACAGGAGTGTTCCAAAGTCATTTCCCATTTTCATTGAAACGCTTCATCAGAAGGAAAATTGTTTAATGTCTTCTTTCTCCTTTTGCGGTTGGTAAATTATGAAATTTTTCTTCTGAGCCAACATCTGGTAAGAAACGGGGCAGGCAGAGCCCTGTTAGTCTGCTGCGTCTCAACGGGCTAACCCTCCCCCTCCTGTCTCCTCCTGTAATCATTTATATTGTGTTTTAATACAGACAAATTTACAAGCAACTCATTAGACTCAACGGCTATTTTAGGAAAGTAAACTACAATGGAAACCACTCTGTTGCCAAACACAGTGACATACTAAATGAGTGATTACCAGGAAGGTTAGAGGTGTCAAAAGTTGGCTTCGTAAGAGCGCTGACCAGCCTGGAGGTCACTGCTCTGATGTTCACACTAACACCCACTCTGCTTTTTCAAAAAGCTCAATTTCTAACAAAAAAAGAGGAAAACAAAGCCACCTCAGTGAGGACGAGGGGCCCAAGTGGAGGGAAACAAATGCGTTTTCAGATTTAGTTGGCCAGCACCAATGAGGTGCGTGGACCTTTGGACATCAGAGGCCCCGACACCACAAGAAATATCCCCAGTGAAACAGTTTAACATCACAATACGGCTACTAAAATTGTACATCCACTTACTGTTGTGTGGCATCAATAATTATTAATACTATTATTTCCACCTCATGCGTATGCATATTAATGAATCTTTAAGAGCTTGCACTGCCCCTGCAACAGAGTGACAAAAATTGGAACAACATCAAGAGGATCAGGACATTGATAGAAAGGATTTAGGAGGTTTTAGTTTAATAAACTCAACAGACTGAGACTCCCAGCAATGCTTTTTTTTTTTTTTTTTTTAAACACACAAACCTCAAGCTAAGAAGTAAACAATGGGCATGGACAGAGAAAAAGCAACACAATCAAGTAGACACACTTACGTTTGGCATGCATCATTAGAGCAGCATACCTGTACTCTGCAGCCAAAACAGTATTTATTATGGATCTAATTTTATTTATTTATTTTTGTGCAAAAAGAAATGCAGGATATATACCACCATCTTTAGCCTTGGCAATGTTGCTGTTGTGCTCTACGTATTTAGATACACACCACCATATGTTCCACTTACTTCCCCTGCCCAGATTTTGGCAGGTAGGATCCAAACTGGCAACCCTGCCACACACCACCAAAGCACTGTTTGCATTTTTAGTGTACAACCTGGAAAATAAGGACATGTGATTGTCTTCGCACATTTGTCAGCAGGCCGGTTTTTCATGTGCCCTGATCCAAATCTGATTCTTGTCTCCAAACGGTCTGAGAAGCTGCTCTGCAACAATTTAACATCAACCACAAAGACGGCAGTAATGTGGATTTTCCTCTAAATTGAGCATCAGAAGCCAAATTCAGAGCTTTCAGTGAACCAAAGAGCAGCTGGTCAATCTGTGCCTGAACTTTGGGTTGAATGTACTTTAGAAAAATCACAATTCAAAGCCCACTTTTCAGATCCACAACATCAACTGAGTTCTGAATTTTTACGTAGCTTCCTGAACAGGAGGTCGATCTGCAACATACAGAAAATGCCAAACTTCTGCAAGACTCTTTAGCAGTTAAAAACAGTCTCATGCTGACGTCAAGCACAACTAATAATCACATTGAAAGGTCAGATGAAGGTTGGAAAAGACACGCAAGATCACAGTACACAACGCTGGGCCTTCCCGCTCTTGCTCCCCCTTCTACTGTGACTCAGAGGGTGTTTTTAAAAAAGCAAGCAGTTCCCTCTATCAGTCATTGGAAAACTGGATTAGGATGGATATTTCTCTGAGGTAGCACTGGGCAAACTAAGTTTCTGAAACTTAACACAAAAACACATAGTTATAGCAACAGAGAAAAAAAAACCCACCTCTGAATGAATTTTTAGGGAGACATAAAAACAAAAACTGTGAACGTTGTGGTTTGAAAAGCCTCAGACGACAGCATGTGCTTTTCAGAATGCTCATACTGCTTGACGGTGATGAAAAATGTGCAATCCCATTCGCCAAGTGTCATTTTATGTCTTGTCAGGGATTCACGCATAAGTGTGTGTCTTGTAAAAACTAAAACAGCGTGAAAACGCACACGCATACACATAAGTGCACCCCTGTGTCAAAAGAGCCACACTATGGGAGGTCAACGTGATCCAGCCGTCTGCTGTTGCAATCAGACACTGAAGCAGTGGCCTGAAGAACACACACACAAATATGCATGGCAAGTTCACATGTGCACACGAGCATACACACCTTTGAGATGGGCTCAAAAGTATACACTTTACACACATATGGAGCCGCACATACTCACAACAGTCTGGACACGCATTTTGAAAGGGCTCATTGCCAGCACACAAGAGAGCACGACTCTCTCTCCCCCCCTCCCTCTCTCTCTCTCGCTCTCTCTCTCTCTCACACACACACAGTCGGCAGGCTCAGATTGCAGGAAGCTCTTTGCACGCAGCTCAGTCCACAGCAGCCGGTACTAATCAGCACAATCCACCTGCAGATCGTTATGGATCGCTTACTGCAACTCACACAGTCACAAACACACGCACACACAAAGCGAAAGCGAGAGAGACAGAGAGACACACGTACACACACACACACAGGAACTTGCCTGAACACTCAGCAGCACATACAGGCTCGGACATGAGCACACGTACAGTCAGTAGATCTATGCTTGAACGCTCAAAAAGTCAAAACTCCGTCGTTTCCGTCGTGGCGTTTGCTTCATGTTTGTGTTCACCTTAGTTTGTCAAATCTAATGTTTCTAAGGACTTTTAGTGTATTTCTGATGGGATGTGACGTCATAGCGAGCCTTATCAATGGGGTCAATGATCTATGAATTCATCTCCAAAGCATCAAAACGTTCATGCGAGCTCTGATACCGTCAGACGAAACGTCAGTACATCGCTACTTTCCCTCGTGTCACACAAACAACAACAACAACAACACACATAGCGACAATATGAGGTGGGGTGTGTGTGTGGGGGGGGCATTAATGCACCCCCCCACCGGTGTTGTAGGGCTAACCGGTTCCCCACAGGCGCGCCACGCTGCGTTAGCGCGGCCTCACCGGGGATAATTACAGCCTGGCGCGGCAGGGCGAGAGTGGCTCCGAGCCAAACACTGCTGCTGCTGCTGGAGAGGGGGGAGGGGGAGAGGGAGAGAGGGGGAGGGAGGAGGGGGGGAGCAATTATTGGAGCACTGAGAGACACGGACCTATAGATTAAGCCCTAATCAATAAGCTGCTAAATTCATCGATGCAACCAGAGCGCCCGTAAAATAAAATAACCAATGAGATCAATCACACTTGTCTTATTCCGACCTTGGGGGATCATAAACGGCTTTTCCCGCTCTGACGACACCGAGCGGACACATTCAGCCGGATTAATTTTTTTATTATTATTATTATTTTTTTTTAAAGAATAAAGACTAAAACCTTCAAACGAGTCTTATCTGAAAGGAAGGAGAAGCGGTGGCGGCTCTCAGCGCAGAACAAGAAAGATCTCCCCCCTCCCTTCCTCCTCCGCCTCATCCCCCCTCCTTCCTTCTCTCTCGTCTGTCGGCCTCTGTCGAGTTCCGCTCATAACCTCGCCACCCACCCTCCCAGTTCCCCGCCTCTCCCTGCTTTCCGCTGCTGGCGGGGAGCGCACACACACACACATACTCAGACACACACACACACACACACACACACAAACCTCCTCTTTATAGCTCTCTCGCGCTGACACGCACCCACAAGCATGCACAGTCTTGCACGCAAACACACACAGACGCGCACAGATCACTCATACACACACACACACAGACACACAAACAGGCAGCGTCAATAAAAGGCCCAGCGCTGTGAGAGGCCGCCGGCACTCCACTCCCCCCTCCTGCCACTGCGATTAGCGGAGGCTGGCTGGCTGGGGAGAGGCGCCCCTCTGTTATCTGGGGCGGTGGCAGCCTGTGTGTGTGTTGAGAGAGGGGGGGGGGGGGGGGGGAGAGAAAGAGGCAGAGAGAGAGAGCGAGAGGGAGGAGAGAACGAGAGAGAGAGAGAGAGGGGGGGGGGAGAGAAAGAGAGGGAGGGGGGGGGAGAGAGAGATTAGTTTAACTCTTTCGGGGCCGGATCGCAGCGCTCGAAGCTCCGCTCGCTGCTGCGCTCCGATCCGCTCAGGCAGCAGCTGAGCCGATATTAGACACGACGTGGGGAAATGTGGAAATACGGACGTTAGATCCAACAATTTTTTAACAAATATAAATGGAGGTTGGGGCACAGCCACTGGGGGTCACGTCCCCGGTTAATATTTCTGGGAATTTACTAGTTACTAGGCTGTGACACGCATCAAAACAGGCCGGGCTGCCAGACTGGCTCTGATGTTTTTGGCGTAAATCTGGCTCAGAAATGGCTAAATAATAATAACAATAACCATTTTAACAAACATAAGAAAACTCGGCAGCCTGTGGCAGTACAAGAAAAGGTTTTTTCACAAAATATTTAGCCTGGAAGTACAACGATTAGACCGGATTGATCTGTTGATCATGAACATTTGTTGGTTTCAGCTTCTAATATTTGGAGATCTAGTGTTTCTCCTTCTTTCTTTCTCCTGATATGAAAATCAGCTGGAAGTGTTTTGAGTTTGGATTAAGGGTCAGACCAAACAACTGGTGTTTGAATACCTTGTACACCTTGGGTTTTGGATTCAATTGTCATTATCTTTTAGACTTGATTTTTGCCATTAGGCTGTTATAAACTGGGGAATTGTTCATCAGTTGACTTAAAATTGAAAAAATGTACATCTTTTTTTTTTTTTATCAAAATACATAAAACAGTATTGAGTTTGGTTGGTGGCTAGCCAGAAATTTCTTAGGTGGGTGGGGGATTTCATAATGAGTTCAGTACTTTCCAGCTACAGCCCTGAATGGAGGGAAATGGTTGCATCAAATGAAAGAGCAGCATTTTCACAAGAGCCTGTTTACAATATTCAGAGAAAATGAGACTGAGTGACATGTTTCTATATAGTAAATGCTTAAATTTATCACATTAGATTCTTACCAACGATGGCTTAGATCACTTTAACTGACAAGTTTTCACTCAATGTCATGTATGTTGTAGCATTTTTTCCCTCTGTGTGTTTATGGTTATTAGGAATTGTTTTTAGTTCTAATTAAATGAACACAGCTTCAAAGTCAGTGAAAACAAGATTGAGGAATCTTTATATGCATTGTTTCTGTACAATCTCCCTTTCCATCATGAAACGGGGAAATCACTTCATAGTTTGCAAATTTGATGTCAAACTGAGAACTTTAAGTAATGTTACCATTAATTTGATTTGACATTTATTTATATGTCTACAATTTATGATTGTGTTTGTTTGCACACTGGCAGGAAGCACTAAAGCAACAACGGCACAACCGATGATGCAAACCATCAATCTGGAGCTTTTGGAGGGTCCAAGAGTGTCCAGGTCCCATTAAGTCTGCTTTAGTTGTTTTTGCTATACAGACTTGGCAAAAGACACGTAAACCACTTTTTGGCAATACCCCTGAATTGAATCAGCAGCCTGGGACTTTTGTTGCATGCCATGTCCCTTGATCTTACCACATATTTCCTGTCAAAATCTACCATCATCTCTCAAAGTGAAAATGCAAAAAATAACCTCAGACTAGAGGCCCAAATTCAAACAGAACTGTAAAAAGGGTAAGTCTGGTGATAATATATTATCCTTATTGTCAGCAAATCCCCATCAAAGGACCAATTAGCAATTGTTTCATTGGTTGACATTTTCCTTGACTAGGATGAGCACCAGCTGGTTTCCTTGGAGTAAACCCAACATTCCTCTTGGTGCCACAAATACTCGGGACAGCAACATATGTGTATTAATACACTGCTGAAAATAGTCTCCAACAAATGCAAAAGCCCACTTACGCCTGTTTCAGTAATGTTTGCTTTAAAAAAAAAAAAGCTCCTCCTGCAAACATAAAACTATATATTTATATGGGGCAAGGTTTTTAATAATAGCTTGAATGGGCTTCGGGCTCAGTGTCCCAGACAAGGTTTCGGAAAATTAAAGGTTCTGAAAGACTGGCTTGGTCTTTCATAGATTTGTTGACGATAAGAAAAATAGAGACCAACACTGCAGGTTCTGGACTGAATCTTAGATCTGTGTAAAAAAAAAAAAATTATGCTATAAAAAACATTAGCCTTGACCTCTAAGTCCTGCATTTACTTTTCAAGCTTGTGGGCTGATGGCTGGCAGATATTTTTCTATTCATACATTGCAGGCGTTTAAACCTCCAGTTCAATACAAACGGCCAAGGGCAGAACTAGATAATTAAAATACCTTATGTACAGGACTATACAACAGCTATGACACAATTATTTATACTTTCAAGGCATCATTCACGAGGGCTGTAATGCTTCATTAAGCTTATCCAGCCTGATATTAACTGTGAGACGTGTTGGCTGAGGGTTGGGTTGGGGGGTGGGGGGGGGGGGGTGTGTGTTGGGTGTCTTACCCTCCACCACTTCCCTGCCTGTAAGTGCTGCTGGGGCTCCAGTAAACAGCAGACTCTGGGTGGGAGCAGCGCAGAGGAGGAGGAGGACAAACACCAAATCAGGCCCGGCTGCCTGTCGCTCCGAGGTGACAGAGCTCCGGCTTGTTTTCCTCCGTCTGGGCTGCCGCCGCCGCCGCCTCTCCCCGTCTCCCATCTTCTCCTCTCTGTTTCCGTGCGTCACAGCTAGGTCATGGCCGGACTCCAACAATGGCTCCGGTTTCTCGAGACACACGCACACGCCCGCCTGCCTGCACACACACACACACACACACACGCACGCACGCACGCACGCACTGGGAGCACACAAACAGAGATCTGACAAATGATAGGGTGGCGAAGCGAGGCGAGGTGAGCTAATAGTAGGCAGCGCGCCTGCCGACATGCCCCTGGGCCGCGGGTGTTAAATTGTATCCAATTACGGCTCATGCGACGATATGAGGGGGGAATAATAATTCTTCTTGCGTGACAGGGAAATTCGCTTATTCCCGGGCTCTTTATAAGGATAGGGTGCGGAGCTGGAGACGCTCAAACGTCTGCGGGAGAGCCGTGCACACGCGCTTCTCTGTGTTCTTCTGTGTTCTCTGTGTGTGTGTGTGTGTGTGTGTGAGTGAGTGGAGGAAAAGTCTGGTTTTCTGGAGGACATGGTGCGCATATTTCATTAATCAAAATCCAGTTAACCAGATTTGGAGACACGGCAGAGACCGAGCAATAATTAATATCCATTATTTGGGCAGCCCAGGTTTTAAAAGACGTCTTAACGGACGCACACACGCACACACATAGAGACGGACACACACTTCACAGGGGGCAGGCCAGTAGCATGAAGGAATGAAGGATTGCATCAACGTGAAAATGAAATAAACACGCCCAGGCTGAGCTTTGTTATGAAATGTCTCTGCTGCTCATTTATTTGATGGAGTGCACAGTCAAGTAAAAAGAGCAACAGTGCCAAAAGAGGGGTAGGGGCACAGTGCAAGTGTGTGTGTGTGTGTGTGCGTGCGGTTCAGTGGTGGGCTCGTGAACTGCAAACTGGAGTTGCACTCTGGTGTCATTGACGCCCAACAGAAAAGTTCAACAACTCAAGGGTAAAAAGGGTCAAGTGTCAGTTCATTAGTTCGACTTGTCAGAGAGGCAGCTGACAGCTGGCAGTGTGCACAGACGGTGATGAAACCACCTACATGTGGGGACAACCAAATGGACCAAGGTTGAATATAAAGTGACTCTATTATCCTGCCAATCACACCTCAGCTATGTCCCCTCAGCATCACTGACACAAGCCATGAGGTGATGAACCATCAAAAGCTGTTGCTAAGCCTTAGGTACCTTGTGTGTCATTTTTTCAAACCTGCTTTGACAGGCACCTTAAGGAAACATGTCTATCTGTGTCTTGTGTGTATTGGCGGGTGTTCGTTTGATGTATGACATGTTTGTTCATAAGGCTACATGTTGACACATAAGAGCAGCAAATTTAGACCAAAAGGAGCATTTTTCTCAGATTCCAGTCAAAGGCACATACAAAAAAATATAAATATATAAAGTATATCGATCTGTTATAAATACATTATAAGAAACAAGTTTAGTATCTCATAAAAAATGCAAAACAACCTTTCAAAGGAATACTTGTATGAAAGTTCCAACAATAGTAACACAAAGAGAAAGACGGTAACCAAATACTGTGTGAGGGAGGAGAGACTTCTTGCGAGTCTGACTCGCCCTACCAAATCATCTTCCCGGTTTTTAAAGTCCCACCTTTCTATCATTTCTGTTGTACCAGTTCCCACCTATCGTCAAGAAAATTGTTCAGTACCGGCTTCGGATCAATCTCTGTGCAGTTGTAGACGCTTTCATGTCTGACACACAGGGTGCTATTTAAAAGGCGTGCTTTTCACCTCATCTCCTGCAGAGAAGTGAAAAGGTAATTGCTGCAAATGCTAAACTAACACCTTGTTATGATTGCCTTTCGGCAGTCTTTATTGTTTTGTTTTTTTTCTCTCTCTCCTTTTTTTTCCACCAAAATGCTGCAGAACGCAGAAGTCAAGATGGTGGCATAGAGAGGGAATTTGTTTTAAGACCTTTGGGATGCAGCAGATGCCTTTAACATTAGGAGGATCTTTAATGGCACTCCTTTCTTGCTCCTCTTTGATGATAGTATTGCAGGGAGCTGCTGCTCTGTACAGAGTGTGTGTGTGTGTGTGTGTGTGTGTGTGTGCACGCGTGTCTTTAGGATATTAAATAGTAAAGGATGGGGATTAATAATGGAACCTGACAGCTCATCTCCGGCTTCTATCTGCCTAACTGTCCCCCCAATCTTCTCTTCCATTCCCTCCCTACCTCTTTTTTCTCCCTCAGTTCCTAATCCGCTGCATTTCTCTCCGGCTGTGACCCTCCTTCATGTTCCGTCCCTCCAGCTCTTTTGTTTCCCTCCTTCTCTTTCTCTCTCTCTCTGTCTCTCTCTCTCTCTCTCTCTCATGTCCAGATCTTTTTCAGGGTCCTCGGTCTTTCAGGGTCATTTCAGGAGAGTAAAAGAGCACGTTGGTGTCATCGTCGTCGTCGTCATCGCTGAGGCCGAGCAGGTCAGCTTGCGTGTAACGCACAGCCCCAGGGTGGTACTCTCCGATCCGAGTCCTGTCGCACAGCCGTGACTGCAGAGCCAGCTGGAGAACAGACACGCACATAGTTTGGAATTAACATACACGATTTGTGCTGGTGTTAAGACGTCCTCCCTAAGCTGGTTAAATTAGAAAATGCTCCTTTTTCTCATCGTTCAAACCATCCATCCACACTAAGCTGGTGTCTCAAGTAGTCCCTTAAGATGATACTGGCCGAGTCTATAACCCCCTTCAAAAAAACAGCCTCAAACATGTGATCCATGACAGGCTGCCATTCATTGTCAAATAAACTTTCACATAATATACTGTGCTAATGCAGAAAGCTACACCAAATAAATGACTGAAACTGGGCAACTTTTGTCATATTATTTGATTACTGTGATGCATGAATGCTATATTCCTAGAATTTAGGTCATAATCAATGTGATGTAACACATAAAAATTGCTTAATAACTTTTTAGAGGGTAAAATGTTCATCATATCATCATAAACTGTCATTTAGTTCTTTGTCATTTGATAAGCCTTTACAACTTTTGTGTTGTGGATGCTCCTGAACCATATATCATATCATGTTGTTATCAAGTTTTATTAATGTTAATTTTATCAGAGAAGTCTGTCATTAAAAAAAAAAAGTGATTGACATTCCACCTGAATATCTGTGGCCCGTGTTAAAATGATTATTTTCATGCTCGTTCAGCTGTCATACAGAGGGACATATAAACAAGAACAGAATAGGTAATCATAGAGAGCAATGGGAGGTTCGGGTTTCCTATCATCAATCTAAACAACTGAAATTCAGCAGAGTAACTGCGTTGACGTAGTTTAAGATTGCAGTGAGACCAATAGATAGGAGATCAGGGGCAGATTTTTCCTGCATGTACACTCAGTAGAAGAACTGAGAGGTGAGCTCATTGCAGAGCCACAGGCAGTTCAGCTGTATGGCTAGAATGCAGATCAATATGAGGGAAGGAGAGCGGGTGGGGGTGGGAGCCGGTGGCCGAGAGGAAGAGCGGACACAGGTGGGAGGGAGATGCCGCACAAAGGAAACAGCAGAAATAATGTAAGAGAGATAAATGCCAGAGACGCTGTAGTAGGTCATAGAGAACTGAGGCCGGGCAAGAGACACACACACAGTGCAGAGATGGAGATAAGAGAGGAAGAAACAAAACAACGGTCTAGATAAAGCAGGAGATATTCGACAAAGAGACAGCAGTACGTTGACGTGCGTACGGAAACCAGGGTCCTGGCAGAAACCAGATTATGACACGATTACAACTTACATGCAGGTTTCTAACAAGTGACTTCGTTTTAGTTTTGGTGGCACTACATGCTGGAACTGCTGCTCAAGTCTCAAACAGGAAACAACCCTTAGTGTCCCAATTCAAATTCCAAAATGAATAAATACAAGAAAGGGCACTATTTTTGGGCACTCATCCCGAGAGCACTGTGTGACACAGCATTGTATCAAAACATTCACTCATGTCCGTTGTCTGCTTTATTGTAGGAAATATAACTGGCAGCCAAAGTGACTCGTCTCAAAATATGTCACTGTGTCACTTAAGATGTGAAGATGCACAGATGCTTCTTTTATATTTGAAAAACATTCACAGCAAAGATTTGGAAACGTTACAGTGTTTTCTCTGTATGAGAACAACAGTATTAAAGGCCTTTGGGCGGCCCCCTCCTCTGGCTTTAAAGCTTATCTTATTTTCTTAAGAAAAAGTTGGTCTCTGTGCTAAATGAAACAGTGAACGCCCCTCTCCTCTCTTGTACTGGCAACGAGCAGCAAGTGACAAATACATCTCAGCAGCGCCATTATGATGACATGTTGATGTGGAAGCTACATAAGAGCAGTTAACCTGATGTTTTTCCACACAATCTGTTGAGCTGCATCAACCTCATCCACACATGAGACTACTTTTCTGTTGCCATTTTTCATGACTGCAGCTACTCAGAGCTTTCTAGATAGTATTAGAAAAAGATCAGGACATAATTTTTCTGATTGGTTGGTTGTTGGAAGGAGCCATCAAGGTGCACAACACCAGACCTACTTAAATCACTGAACATAACAGAGCTGTGGGCGGTGATTCAGAGGTCTGAAAGAAGGGTTCTGAAATAAAATAGACTATATCAAGTTAATCTCCATAAATTAGACCAAGGGGTTTTCAAGTTCTAACACTCTGGGCCTCCTCTCAGATAAAACTGAGAAATTAAGAAAACTGTGACAGACAGCCCGTCTCCACTACCAGTCCCCTGAGTGAGTTACGCTGTGAGCTAAAACGGACCCCCTCCTTTTTTCAGGGCCTCAATTACACTCTATTGCTGATATAGACATGAACATCTAAAGTATAAGAAAAGTTGAACCCCGCATCATTTTGCCAAACAAGCACCAACAGTGCTATCATGAGAATTGACACTGTACCCAAAAATGTGTGTATCCACACAGTGAATACTAACCGTGTTGGTGAGTGGCCAAATTAGTGGCACGCACCTGCCCTTTTCACCACAGGTAGCATTTTGCCTCATGTCTCTCTCTCCATGAGTCCCTTTCAACTTTTCCTTCCCACCCACTGGGGGCTCCTTCACAGGAAACCTGTGAACTCGACTTAACCAAGTTTAAATGCTGCGTGTCTTGGTTGCAACACTAGTTTATTGGGTAACTAGTGTTGCTCTCTGAACGATGGTTCTCTACGACCAAACACAATTATCTTTCAAAGCTAGCTATCAAATTGCTTTCCTTTTTTCAGGAAGCCCGCATGACAAGCACTTCCTACATTTTATCAACAACGAGAAACCATAATTTTATCAACTGATTCCTAACAGTAGGAAATAAGGTCTCTAAATCTTATGTAAACCAATTTTTTTCTGCCAATCTTCTGCCAATCGTAGGAATTAATGACGGATTTTATGCCATATTGCTTCCACTGGAGCCAGGAGTGAACCTCTGCAGGTCCAGCATGGAGAGGAAGAATGATTAACGTCAACTTCAACTCTTTCATCATATGCATGCCAAGTGAGTGAAGTATTAAGATATGCTGACAGAATCTGAGCCCATTCTTAATATGCTTTTATACGCACCACAAGTAAAGAGCAGCATTGCCACGAAACAAGAGCAGGGTGGTGAGCCAGAGGAGGCAGGTTTGGAAGGAGGGGTGGAGAGGTTGTCTGAGAGGAAAGCACAGATTTGTTGCGTTGAGAGATGAATGTTTTGATGCTGTTACGAATGCGCCCCCCCTCCCCCCCACCACCACCTCCTTCTTCCCCTTACCCCGCCTCTCCCCGACCAATCTCACACCTGATGTGTGGGGGCTGCTGCGAGTCGCATGCCAAGATGAATAACAACTGGCTGTTAGTCACGATAGAGCACGACCACACATGCCGCCTGTACCCGCTCCCCTCTTCCTTTCTCCCTGCTGTCTTCCTTCTCGCCTTCTGTCTCTTTCTCTTTGACACACACAAACAGCATTTTCTGTGTGATTTACGAACACATTGAGATTCCATTTTACTCTGTCTCACTCTCTCTCTCTCCAACTCACCACAGTGCAACATTGACATTTGGGTTGAAGGTCATACCACACATTCCACTCTTCCACACTGCGCTCATGACCCATTATCAGTGCAGCTGCTGATACTGACTAGGTGGCAATATGTGTGCGTGTTTGCTTGTGTACACGTGAACTAAGACCACAGATTTTTTTTTCTCTCGGTTCAATATTATGTCCGCATGATATCTGCAGATACTGTCAATGCTTGTAGATTGAGACAAATCTGTGGAGAATTGTATTGATTGTTGTGTTTATTGAAATGCAATGTGGTTTGTGGTTAAAATCGGAAAGAACATCATCCTTCTTGTAATCCTGTCTTCATTACATTTACCTAAAAGCCCCACGTGAAAAAGACACAAAGATAAAGTCAGCAACTTGTAATTTTACTCTTTAATAGGGGGAATTTGGCAGTAGACCCAACAATTATTTCCCACATAGGTGATGTGTGAAGACCTGAGACAGATGGTACAAGCCAATCTGGAGAAAAGTGTAATTACATATTCTGAAGCAATTATATCGTACTACGAAGAGGTCTCAATATAGGGTGGTAGAAAAAGAGTGAGGATTAGCACATCAGTTACCTAAAACTCATAAGTAGCATTAGAGTTGTTTTAATTCAACTTCCTTATATAGTGAGAATGAAATACAGAGTAGTAGAAATATTTTAGGGCTACAAATAACACAGCACTTTTTATTGATTAAGCTGGTGATTATTTTCCTTAATTAATCACTTGATCTATGACCTGTCAGGAAAATGTCCATCACAATTTCTGAGAGGCCAAATTAACATAATGAAATAAATTGACTCACTGTCTCAAATATATTCAGTCACAATCACTGAAAACTTGGGAAAACCTCAACATTCACAGTTGTTTTCTTTTTTGCATTTTTGCTTGGAAGAATTACTCATACGATTAATCGCTTTATGAAGTTTGATGCCTTTGAATTTTTCAGTCAATCTGCAACGTGTTTCAACGGAATTAGCTCCTCCTATTGCCAGTGCACACACCCAATTGACACCAGCCATGTTTCTCAGTCTACCATCTAATGTGCATCTGTTGAACAGCTCTAATCTTAATGGATGAAGACGTCTGCACTGGGGTCTTATCAGTCCTGATTCACATTTTATCACTTAAGTGCCATTTGTTATTTTCAGGCTCTGAACCTACTTTTTTCCCCATAATGCGTGAACTATATTGTTTGTGTTTTGAGCTGGGAACATTTTCAGAACACATTGAGTCCCTTTCTCATTGACTTCGGACTCCTGCTGCTGTGCTGCTAACATGTTGCTAATGCAACAAAAACATAAGATGGATTTGTGTCATTTGGGTTTTATGTGCATTAAAACACCTGAAAGAAAATGTCAGATATAAAATTAATTAGTTCATTAAATATAAAAATATTTTTTTACATCTCACTGAAGTAGTTGTAATCTCCATAGAGGTCTATGTGTACACTGCTAATTAAAAGCAAACAAACAAATATATACAATAATTTTTGAAATTATGGTCAAATATAGAGGAAAACAGACCATTTGCCATTTTGTCTCAAGTGACTACTTGTGATTAGATCTTACTTAATTCCTAAGTATGTGAAATAAGGGGTCTGCATTGAGAAAGTGCCCAGATTTCAGGGCAAGACGATTTGTGGCATATGTTCATATGTTCATAACATATGTTCACCTATCTGTCACTTAAAGTGAAATGTCCTCAATTATGCAGAACTTTAGGTCCTCACACAAGCATCAGAAAAGGGGAATTTTTGCGTTTATTTTTGTTGTAAAGCTAAGAGCATTTTAACATTGGATTCTTGATGGATTGACTCTCTTTATGAACTTTTTTTTTTTTACTGCAAAAACCTGGTCCAATCATATCTTTTACTATGATCCAGTTCGGTCAGAGACACGATGATGAAACTGCAATTCGTTGATAATGATAAAGATGGTTAATTCAGATTAAGTGGAGTGCACACAAAAGAACTGGCAATAAGCCCACTCAGAAATGATCCACCAAGGAGACTCGGATGATTTTTTTGATTTTGTCTGGCTCTAAACATGGTGTGCTAAAGTCTCCCAAGGCGCCAATCTCTCCGAATATTTGCATAACTTTTAAACACTCAACAGACCACCCAATTTGAAAGATGTAATTTAGAAATCCTTATAGTCTAAAACAAAGCACAAAGCAAGACCAATTTCAGTAGTGCTACTATGCTGAAGTTAAAGCTTAAGTCCTTGTAAGACAATTGTCACTAGATATGTGTCTATTTTAGCCGACAACCGACATCCCCCGTTATACCTACGTGATCAGAATTGAAAATATTTTACTATATTTCAAGCATGCAGACATCGAAAAACACACAAAATCATTCAGTTATACACCTTTCACCCACAGAATTCTGGGATAGGTTTCAGCCACCTGTGGCCCTGAAAGGAGTAAACAACAGCACACAATAGAGGACAGATGGAGAGATGGAATATAGAGGTTTATAAAACCCTTGTCGGACGAGGAGCGCTGGTTGCATCTATTTGTTAAAGCGATATGTCTTTTTTTATTTTTCAGTGGTGCTACAGTATTAAGCTCTGGGGATGACAGTCTAGGTCAGTTGGTTTGCTACTTGAACCCATATTGAGATATCTCAACAACGACTGCATGAATGGCCATGATATTGAATAATGTTGTCCACAATCTGGATCTGCTTCAGGTTTCCCACAGACATTTGTGTTCAACTCAGCATGAACTGAATTTGGGTGTGTCTACCACTCTTCATGCTCCGTTTCGATTACACAAAAATTTGAATTTTTAATTTTGGATTATGACAAAGTACTTATAATGTTATTGACATTCCCACCAGCCTCAGCTGTGCTACGGGTTAAGTGCTAAGCAGAAAATCTTAACATGCAAAGGCCCAGGTAATATGACATTGATCATCGGTTCAAAATGTATTTAAATCTATAAATAAAGGTTATTATTATTTGGGATTTAAGATGGCATACCTGAATTCAGCTATAGATGTAGAGTACATGTCTGCAGTTGCTGTACCTGCATGCCAGTAGGGCTCAGTAGGCTCCACCAATCCCTATCCAAGCCAAAGACGAAGGCATTGGCCAAGCCATGGAGTGGTGCCGATAGGACGTGCAACAAGGTGAGGGAGAAGGATGGATCCTGTGGGTAGAAGGCATTATGGAGCCTGGCGGGAGAGACAGAGAGAGAGGGAGAGAGAGAGAGAGAGAGAGAGAGAGAGAGAGGCAGGCGTGTTGAGCTCATCCATAAAAAAAGTTGTAAATACAGAGACAGCCTGCAAGAGAGCATCAGAGGGGAGGATGGAGTAATTGAAGGGGAAGTCAAAGGGAGAATAGCAACGACAACAAGAAAAAAAAAAAAAGAAAGACAGAGAGAGGTTGATAGACAGAGCAACAGAAAGAGAGGGAGAGGACAAGTGAGTGACAGAGTGAGGGATGGGGTGAGAACGAGAGGTAATGAGAGCGAGCGGCAGAGGCAGGAAAAGAGAGGGAGAGAGAGGAAAAGGGGAGGGTGAAAGAGCGAGAGAGCTTTATATCAGCGTTTAAGAGCCCATTAGGCAGCGTGAGACGGCTGGGCTGACACATTCTTGGCTGCCGCTTCGACAGCACGCAGCACTTTACAAGGACAGGGAGAAGTGTAGCGCTCAACTCCCTTCCTCTCCTTCTCTCCCTTTTCTCTCATTTCAGTTTCCTGCCTCTCCTGACCACAATTTTGCCGGCCCATCTTCACCTCCTTTTTCATTCCACGCACGTTCCCTGCACGCTCTCCTTTGCCGATATCACTGCCATTGGGTTTCATCTGTCGGAATATCTCATTTTCATCTTGACTCATGAGGGTGATCCTCTTTTCTTTTCAATTCCCCCTCCATGTGCCTATCTCTCTGGGAGCCTGGGGCATGACTAGGAGGAGAACCTGATATTGTGTGGTGTGGCTGTGAACTAATGGCTGCCGCGGAGAATGATGCTGCTCAGCCATTAACCCTGGATTAACCCTGTATTAGTGCTGCTCACCGGGTTAGCCCGCCGCTAATGTCTTTTATTGATCTATTAGCGAAAGAATCAAACCGGGCACCGCTCACAGCATTGTCCGCATGTGCCCTGTTCCTGGGTTGGGTGTTCAGGGTAAACTAAGTGGCTGCGGTGGTTGACCTCAGGGTCAGGAAAAGTCATCCACAACCTACTCGTCACCCACAGGGAAGGAAAACATGCAACCAGCCATTTGAAGGGGGAAAAAAGTTAGGAGTTACATGAGACACTACAGTCACTCATCTTGATGTGACTGTCGGAGGCTGAAACTTGTCCCCAGATAATGATTTTGGGAAATCTTCAGTAATGGCACTGCTCCAGTCTCCTCATGAATCACTTTACAACAGTGTTGCCAATATTTTGATCACTGGATGAGCACCACACTCGTCTCTGAAACAACAAGGTTTGGTGGCAATCATGACGCCAGCCAAGCCACAACACCTAAGGTAAACTCAAGTCCTAGACAGATACACTGAAGCAAAACTGTATACTAATTCTGTTTGAGAAAACAATGTCACATTATTTCTACATCTATTCCAACACACCAACAACAACAACAAAAAAAGAGGAAACAATACCATTAAATCCAAAAAAAGACAATGACTGCTTACAGTAATACAAACAAGAGACGTCTACAAGCACACAGGAATAACTAAAGGCTACTTCACGCTTCAAATGACCTACTTTGTATTATGTTATGTCAAATCCTGTCAGAAGACCAATTCGTACATAAGTATACATCTTTAAGGTAGTGAAAAGATATAGTTGAACTCTTTTGAAGTCCTAAAACAAGGGGGAACTGCAGTTTGAAGCAAAAAGTGTATTTGTTGGGAACAATACACAACTGAACATTTTCAGTTGTGGATTAGCATCTTTGGTTTGTAAGCATTAATGGCACCAGGATAATGTGGAACTGATTTTATATAAATGACATCCCAGTGTTTGTTCTCGTATATGTGGTTCAAATTATCATATTAAAAAATATATTAAAAATATATTTTTAAAAAACATATCTGTAGATCTGTAGATCGATAGATTGATATATAGACATTTTGTAAAGCTTTTTAACAACAAATGAGTCTTTAGCAATGCTGGAAACTTGTAAGCAGGACACGTTCATTATTAGTTTCGCTTATTTTGCTAAATATTAATATTTGCTGAATATTTAGCTTAATTTGCTGATCAAAACAATAACAAAAGCCAAATTATCTACAGAAGTCTCTTCTCCAGAACAATCACACCTGGTGGTTACAACTGGTAAAAATATTGGTGAAATGAATTTCACAGTAAACAGAGAACATCAGGGATCGGCTATTTCACTTGACATAGCTTGTAGTTTTGTTGTTTTCCTGACAATTTTGGGACCTGAGGTTCAGGATGTTTTTGTTGGCAGCCATATTATCTGAAATGGTGCTCTGTCCATAAACAACGGACCGAAGGATTAAAACATGGTAGAAACACATAATAATATATTTTCACTTTAAAATTCAGTGATTATGATCTGAGCTGCCAAACATTTGATTGGCTTGGCATTTAACATCCAGATGTCTGATGACGGAAATTCTTCATCCAGAATTTGGCATAAATATCGCTAAAGAATTTTATATTATAAAGATATAATACATATATTATAAATATAGATTTTTCTGTTAGTGAAAGATGGTCAAAGGATTGACCTTTGAAATTGGTTTCAACACATTGTCAAAGAAAAAAAACAAAGCTTATCTGATTCAAACTGGATTGAATTATAAAAAATTATCTTAATTTGAAGACATTTTGATTCGTGCAACATCTTTGGCAAACACTTCTGTGACAGACTACTGCTCCTTCAACTTGCCTCTGCCCCTTTCCTGGCTATCTGCTCATTATATTGTAAAAGAGGGCAGCATCTCAGGCAACAGCATTCAAGTTGAGCTTTGTTTTAACCTGAACCGTGTTTACTGAAGCCAAAATGTGCCCATACGGCCAATTCAGCACTGGCTCTTCCTAATCTGCAACCATGAGTTCAATTGTAATTCCTTCACCATTTAAGCCATTTCCTCCCACAGAATTAGACTACAGGGTGCTCACAGTTGATTAAGTGATTAAAACTGTGAGGTGGAGCAATTTCAATTCGACTTCCTTCGTTACGAATCAACTCGCACAAAGGCAACAAGAGCCCGCTGACTCTTTATATGCGCAGTTGGAAGTGATTTGTCATTGTGCTTTCAGATGAATTAAGAAAGCAGACCACACATGATGGTATGCCAGAGGAAATTAATACATCAAAGTCGGGTGAGAAGTTTGGCTATACATACACACACACACACATATATATATATATATATATATATATATAGAGAGAGAGAGAGAGAGAGAATCTTTCTGTCAATGTCCGTCAAAAATTCAGCACTTTTAATTTTTTTTCCCTCCTCTAAAATAGGGTTAGTGAGAACTACTGCTGAACAGCATAGAAGATGATTATGGAGATTCCTCCACAAATCTGGTTATAATCCCCTTTATCCTCTTTTGCAACGTGAGGTTGCAAGGTTTATTTGCCATTAATCTCTTCCCATTTACCTTCCAACAACCTTTTGAAAAGTTGTGACAGGAAGAAAACCACAAGTTGGGTTGGCCAAAGGTTAGAGACAAACCTGTAATGAGAACCTACCTGCCATAAGTCATTCCGAGCGAGGGTATCAACTACATACCTTTAACGCTGCCTAAAATAAAGCCAATGGTACAGCCAGTGGAGTGTCCTGGCACTGGTCAGAGTGAGGACCATTTCCGAGCGGCAGTGCCTGTTTTCTGGGTTAGCCTACTGCTGTATCTCCAAGGACCAGACCAGCTGCTGCTCACATTCATTTCACTTCCCATTAAAGGTGAAATAAATCAGGACTCCCCACACAACCTCCTTAGAGATGCAGGAAACACACATACATGCACACGGGGAAAGTTGGACACACGCAGACATACATAAACACACAGCTCACCTGTACACATGCACAGAGGTGTGTACACAAAGTGTAACCTAGGTCATATGCATTGAGGATGTCAGGTGGAGAGGAAATGCAGTGGGTGTGCGTTTGTGTGTGCGTCTGCCTACGTCTGTGTGGTTCTCTGACAGCGCAGCGGTGAGAGTGAGTGGGTCTATGTGAAGGGGGGCTATTTCTGGCGTCTCATTTTTTTTCCCTGCTGCTGCAAAGAAACGCGATCGGCGTCCGGGAAACGAGAGCTGGCAGCAAGCAATCATCTGCCTGCCACACATACACACACGCACACACACAGGCACAGACGCATACACCCACACGCACACACACATACACACACACGCGCACACACTCACAGACACACACCACCTCACAGCGCTGAGCAACACGCGCCATGGCAACGGAACAGCCGCAATTAGAGGCGAAGAGCCTTTCCCCTCCATCGAGGGAGAGACGGAGAGCGAAATGAAAGGAAGAAAGAAAGAGCAGGCAAGAGAGAGAAAGAGAAACAGGAAGGTGGGGGGGCCGGGCAGAGACGAGTGTCAGAGAAACAGCACTGCACAGGAAGGAGAGAGGTAGAGTGGAAGAGGAAAGGGGTACACGATAAAGAGGTGAGAATGTGCAAGAGGGAGGCTGTGAAGGGGAACGAAGGCCAAGAGCAGAGGAAGAGGAGGAGGAGGAGGAGGAGAGAGGAGAGAGGAGGGGAAAGGGCTGAGGGAGTGAGGCTGAATGGAAAAGACTAAAAAGCAGAGGAGGCAGAGAGTGTTGTGGAAAAGAGGCAGAGGGAGGGGAGATATCCAAAAAGACAGACAGCAAGACATGAGCGAGGCAAACAAAAGAGATTACGTACAAGAGAAACCAAGATAAGACGAGGGGGGAAAATATGGCATGGAGGTTAGATAGAGAGAGAGAGAGAGAGAGAGAGAGAGAGAGAGAAGAGAGAGATGGAAAGATGTGTGGTGGTGGAGGGGGAGGGAGGAATGGAGGGGAGGGGAGGGGAGGGGGGGCTGTTTCTCCTGTGTGAGCTGGTCTAATGAAAGATGAATGAGGGAGGCAGTGGTGGGAAGGAGAGTGTGGCTGCGGGCGATGCCTGGCTGAGCTGCTGTATGTGTGAGAGTGTGTGTGCGTTTGTCACGGGTTTGTGTGTGCGGCGTAGTCAAGCAAGTCTCAGTTGGCTGACTGGTGTTGGACAACAGAGATGATATTGTGTACACTCTATGACTCAGGAGCAAATGGTCAACAATAAGAACACATCCGCTTGGAGACACGCAGAGACGCAGACATGAGTAAGTTTAAGTCTGAATCTGCTCCCACCTGTAAGCACACAGTCAATCATTAGTACTCACACCGTCTCTGAGCCTTATTCACCTATTCAGACCTTCCATCTATCCTGTTGTCAGTCACTCTTTAAACCCCCTTCGCCCTCTCTCTTTCACCCTCCAGATTTTGTGCAAAATCCCTCATCCGCTGCTTCCCCACCACTTCCAATATCCCACCCTGCCAGTCTATACCACTTTCCAGCCATCAAGTTCCCCACTGCTGCCATCGGAGTTCACTTTTTTTGTCTGACTCTAATTGTTGTGCCGCATATCCTGAGAGCTGTGGTTTGAAAAACACTGTAACAGCTCGGAGGAGAACTCCCTCTCCACAGAGTGGAGCGTGGCCAGACAGAGAAGTCATCCTGACCCCGATCACACTTCCTCCTCTCTCTCCAACTGACTGTCTGACTCTATTTTTTTTTCCCCCTCCAGACGAATCACACGCTTCACAGTGCCAAAACAAGGCCCTGGTGCTGCCCGCTGTGCCATTGCTGACAGCAAATCTGAACCTTTCTCTGAGTAAAAGGGATCATTTTTTCCAGAACGGGTGAAATCCCTTGACTCTGTGTATAGTCAGCGAATGATTCACAAGTTTTTCACCTCCCCGAAACATTTGTGGCAAGGCATGGGCTATTTACTGAAGCCAAGGAGACGCTCTGATATTAGCCTTCAATTCTAAGAATACATCATAGCTGGGGCAAAATCACTGCAACCAGGCTGCAGGAGAGCGGGATGTTTACACTGTGAATTAAAAAATATGATGACACACTGCAGGAAACTCACTGGCCAGTGTACTGACCATTTTCAGGAGGGTTTAAAGTTTAGACAAATAATTAAAAAGTATCTGAAATTAGATGTTGGTCCAGTAGACAAACATTTTGACACCAAAATGACAAAGAAGAAATACTGACAAAACTCAGAATTAGTAACTAGAAATTGCCACAGTTGATTCATGCCTAAAGATGCCTCTCTGCTGTGATTCACGACTGCAACCATATTTTACTTAAGTAGAGCCCACTCAATGACTGGCCTTCAACCAAGAAGAAATCTGACCTGCGGATCTGCTGGTTCAAAAGACTGTGTTGGTTGTTCACTTGTCTATTTTATACGTGTGGCAGCGAAAACAGAGGACAGCCCTTTCATTGTTCACTAACAACATGTGATTAGCTGCTCTAATGTGCATAAAGCTGCAGGAATATGGTTGATCTCTGTGGATCTGGACACGTGAATGTTCTTTGCACAATGACTAAACAAACCATGGCTTGCGCTCTGCATAAGTATCTATGTGCAAAAACAACTGAAAACTGGAACGTACTCTGCTTTGATCATGGTCAAAATCCCCTAAACAGTCACAGTTGAGGGGATGACTCCTGTTGTACTCTCTCTCAGACACACACACACACACACACACAGTTGTAGGGCTGTTCTGATTTTAATACTAATATTGGACATCCCCCAGAGACTGCCTGAAACACTACAATTAGTATGTAAGTCTATTAACTGATCTAATATCATGTAATGTATTGATCAACCTTCTGAGACAACACAAAAGTTTTCATCAAATCAGCTCTTCTTCAATGCTCTAAAACAGCAGCCGACAAATAGATTTGTGCTATGCAGCCAGCAGGACCTGAGTCAGTGGAACATCTCTGAGTGGACGGGAGCTGAGCTGCCTTACAACTGTCTGGCTTTTTTCTCCAATAGCTTTAAGATCCAGACTAAAATCTTTCATCTACTTAAAGTATAAAACAAAAAACAACCTTACACATTTTAACAATCTTAAAAATGTCACTTACAACTGGAGGAAAGTCAATTTTGAGCTTCTGGCAGGCAACCACAACACTGATGCATGGCCATAGGGAATATGAAAAAGTCTATTAATCTTTGACACATTCTAGTTTTATGGCACTGGTCATGTGATGTTACTCAGTCTGTCATTGTGGTTCAGGTCACAGAGTGTGACACACACACAAGCAGAGCGTTTTCAATTCTTCTTACATGTTGTCAAGTATGAAAAGACCCTAAATGAACACTGTGGACACTTGATTACTAGAAGTCAAATATTTAAACAGCAGTTGTAAAGGAAAAAGTTCAGTCCTAAGCTTTATTTCTATTCATTAGTTTATTTCTTTGTGCTTTAGATGGGTTTAACCTGACACATGCTCTATAACAATGATAGCAATCATATCACATCCACACAGGGGTAGTACTTGACACCTATTAAAAATTAATGCACCATATTGGGTCAGTACTCTGTATTGGCTGGTAGATATTACCAATTTGGACCCGTATTCATACAGGAAATACAAGAAGACCTCTAACACACACACACACATGCACAAATCCATTGCTTGTCAACCGTTGGTGCCAACATTTAACAAAATATTTCTGGAATCAGACTGAAATACACAAACAGTCAGTCATGTTGGTAGGAAACAAAACACTCCTGCACATAAACTTGTGCTTGAGTGCATGCCGACACACACCTGCATGGTTGCGTGCGCGCACGCGCGCGCACACACACAGAAGCATGAACAGACAAAGAGGGACACACAAACCCTGGGGACTGAGGCGGCTAACATTCACCAACAGAATAAAACCCAAACAAAGAGACATCCTGTTTCCTGGAACACAACACCACTCACCCCTCTGCGCTGGGAGCAGCCAGTAAACACACCAACCGACACACACACACCAAATCTGTTAATTGTACATCACCCCACATGTGTTTTCCCTGCATTTGATTCGTGTGTGTGTGTGTGTCTGTGTGTGTCCAGTGACAATGCCACTAGCTCTGGCTTTGAGTGTTTCTGCACGCAAGTTTATCCTTATGAGTGGCAATGGCTGAAATGTGTGTGTGTGAGAGAAAGAGAATGAGCGAGAGAGAGAGATAGAAAAAGAGAGAGAAAGAGAGAAAGAGAGAGAGAGAGAGAGAGAGAGGAGGGAGGGATTGCAGATGATAGAGTAGGCTTTAGCGATTCCCTGGAGTGTGAGGCAGCGTTTACGGTACTCTCAGAGCAGCCAGAGTGATGAATATTTAAAGACGTGCCTGAAAGAGCAGAGGGAGGGGGAATGGGGAGTATGTGTGTGTGTGTGTCTGTCTGTGTGTGGATGTGTTTGTGTTGCATGCGCCTGTGAATTTGTGCACGTGCCCAAGTGTGTGTGAGGGAGGTTATCTAGAATCTCCTTTACCATTTGCATGTGTATACCATATGTGTGTACATAAATGTATGTATGCGTTTCTACATTTGTGAAGGGGTACGTTGCTTTATAAGGCTTATTTTTGTCAATTGGGCTTATGGGTCAGAATATAGTTTATTTGGCTGTATATGGGTGTTTGTATCACTGCATGGACATGCACGTGTTTATATGAGAAGTTTATATTTTAGCATATTCACCTAAATGCAAGTACATATGTTTCATGGTTACATCTACTATGGTAACATGTGGAGAACCTCAGCTTTGTACAGGTGCCTCCCCTGTGTGTGTGTGTGTGTTTGCACTTTATACAGCCCCGTAGGCCAACTCTCTGTTGCTAAACAGGGATTAATAGCAGAGCGTTTCTGCTGCTCAGTGGGAGACAAATAGAAACTGGGCTCGCCATCTTCAGTTACACTCCGATCACTGCCTGAGATACAAAGGCACACACGTGGGCAAACACACACAGTAGGCATGGTCATATATCTACCAAATGTTATCAAGGCCACACAGCCATGTGGCTGAGTTGTCACACATCAAGGTGGCCATCCCATCCCACATTTTTCTTTGGTTTAGGAGGATTTCTGTTATCTGTGCGTAAATAAGAGAAAGGAAATGTAAAAATTGGGAGAACATTAAAACTGTCTTTGTATGCGCTTTTTAACCTGCAAAACTGCAGTGTATAAAACTATATTCATATTGAGATTTGGCCTGCCCCCCACCTCTATTTTTGCCTCTGAATTAAATAAAAATATCAAATACCTGCAAACTATATCAAGTTCAAAACTTATTTTAGTAAACAGGCCGCTGCTGCTACTCTCATACCATAAATTGAACGTGAAGAAATAGATAAATTAAAAAAAAAAAGGGGGGAAAAAAAGATTGAAGATAAACAAAGATGAGAGATGGAACCTCGCAAACTGCGTTTCAGCATCTGAAGAGCTCACTTGTTCAAGTAAACAAAATACACCACAAAAGATATTAGACTGTACAGTACTAACCACACACCAGCCTACACACATGGAGGCATGAACACACATCCATGTGTGCCGAATGCAAGATATTCCAAGAGGCAACGAACGGAAGGAAGGCAGTGTAGAAAGGAAGGATAGAGCAGGAGTGAGAGAAAGAGAGGGAGAAAATTAGCGCATCCTGGGATGCAGAAAGCCGAATACAGTGAGATAGGAGTTAATGTATCCCCCCACCCCTCCTTCATCCCTCCTGTTTGGCTCTCTCTTTCTTCCTCCCTCCCTCCATCCATCCCTCCCTCCCTCCGCCTCCTCCCCGTTCTCTTTGAGGGATGAATAATAACTGCTGCTCTGAGATTTCCTCCCTCGTTTTTCAAAGTGCAGAACGGAGATGGGGAAGGTCTGCCTGGCCCGGGTTGTGCGTGCAGGCGTGTGTGCGCTAAACACACAAAGACGCAGACGCGCACTGAAGCACACACAGATGCATGCACACGCTGTCTTGTTCTTGCTGCTCGCCTGGAGCAGAGAAATCAGATCTCCTCCAGAGAAAGGCAGGCGGCTTAGGCGCTGTAGGGAGCCCATACACAAAATCCCCTGCAAGCAAGGTCTATGCACAACGCAAAACCCACACGCAGCATCGAGGGGAAACCAAGAATAACTAGGAGGATGCAAGCTGCCTCCTGGAGGGACAGGGTGAACTCAAGGTTACAGACACATCACAGGTTCAAGCCCCACCACCAGGGCATATCTATCCACCCGTTTGCAAGGCATATAAGGTTGACCGTTTAAAGACAACTAACTCTCCCGTCTTGCTTTAGAGGTTAGAGTTTCTAAACAAAGCCTGAAAGAGGAGGGGGGGGGGACACTAAATGAGGATGGCTGTTTCTTGCTGCTTGGTGTCAAAAGGTAAAAGGGGAGGGTGTTAAAGCAGAGAAAAAAGTCCTTGTAAAAGACAAGCAGGCTGTCCAGGAGGAGCACTTGCTCATCAAGTTGCGCAGCGCCACAGAAATCGGCAGCTAGTTTCCGAGGAGAGGGTTTATTTATGCAAACAGGCGTACAAGCACGCACAGTAGGAATCTAGACAAGCCTTGTAAACAAACACACACCCACACCATAAAGCACACAGGGGAGGCGATGTGAGAAGCAGACTGTGAAAACTCTAGTCGTGCCCAAGCAGTGGTTACACACACACAAACGCGCACACACACACAAGGAGGGGAGAGATTTAAGTGGCAGAGAGAATAGAAGAGGGGAGAAGTCAAAGTGAGAAGAGGAAAAAGAGGACAGATAAGTGCTAAGTTGTGAGCGCCTGGTGCTACTTTTGTGTTCCCAAATGAGGGAAAGTGAATGAGGCAGCGAGGGAGGAAGAAAGATGTGGAGATGTGGACAGTAAAATGATGTATAATGATTCCTCCACGCATGTGTGTGAGAGCGCAGGCGAGGAAAAGTAGGAGCGCTTTCCCATTCCAATTCGCAACAGCTGGTGTCGAATTAACACATTTACCAGTGTGCATTTGGAACAGATTAAAATTGCGTGTGGCGTGTGACTGTCTGTGTGCGTTTTCCTATGTGTGTGTGTATGTGTGTATGTGTGTGTGTGTGGAAGCAGATGAAGGCCAAAACAAGAGTGTGTTTGTGTGTGGGAGTGTCTGTGTATTAACGCATTGGATCAGGGCAGGGAGAAACGACAGAGAGAGAGAGAGAGAGAGAGAGAGAGAGAGAGAGAGAGAGAGAGAGAGAGAGAGAGAGAGAGAGAGAGAGACAGGGAGAGAAAAAGAGCGAGAGGGAGAGGGAGGGAGAGAGAGATCTACCCAACGGCTTTAGCGGCTGCCCTGGGCCGTCTCTCTAAGCCCTGTTTAGGAGGCTTTGGAGCTCAGATAGAAATAATCCCCCACTCAGACACACACACACACACACAAAATATTAAAAACACACACAAATACAAACACACGGGAACAGTCATAGACAGACACGCAAAAACGCACACTGCAAGCCAAGGCAGACAAACAAGCGCACACACACGCACAAACATGGCAACAAGCAAAGACAGCACATTCGCCTTGACACGAAGCCAACCACCCGCCTACACACACACACACTCACGCATAAAGCAAAACACACACTAAGACTGTCTGCCGTGCGCTGCTTCCACACGGCAGAGCACAGCGACATCGGCACGGCACCGTGACAAACACTTTACACACTCCAGCACTCAGCAGAGGGGAGGAGAGGAAGGAGGGAGAGATAGAGAAAGAGGGGAGGAAGAGAAGGCGGAGGAGGATATGAGCCATGGGGGAGGGAGCAAGGGAGGTGAGTGAATAGAGAAAGGGGTGAGATGGGGGGGAGGCTAACAAATTAATAGGAGCCGGAGATGTATACAGCCAGTGCTGCTGAATGAGGGAGGAGGAGGTGGTGGTGGAGGACGACGACGAGAGAGCAATTCATTCCCGTTTTCTCCTCATTCGCTCTCTGGAGAAAGGCAGAGCAGAGCAGAGCTGAGTGAGCGAGCAAGCGCTTGTTTGCTCAAGAGAGGGAGAGAGAGAGCGAGGGCTTTGTGTGACGGAGGAAAGGAAAAGTGATGGAGAAAGAGGAGGTGGAAGAGGTGGGGAGCTGACATTAAAAACACAGAAAGAGAGAGCGGGGAGGATGAGAAAGATGTTCTGGTGTAAAAGAGGGAGATGGAAAGAGAAAGTGACATTCACAGAAGGAAGGAAGGAAAAAAGGGGGGAGTAAAGGGAGGGAAGGAAGAGAGGGCATTTTGGGGTTAGCACAGGATGCTGTTTGTCATCTTCATCAGCTGACAGCCAGGGCACGGGTGGCGGAGGGGGGTTGAATAGATGGAGAGGTAAAGGAGGAGGAGGAGAGGGTGAGAGGGCGACAGGGGTGGGATGGTGGGGGGGATGGGCAGTGTTTGAGCGGAGCCTTTGAAAGACGTTGACCCTGTAATTGACCTGTGTCTCCGCCTACATCGCCGTGGCGACAAGCAGAGCCGCCACAGCTAATCACTTAGTAACCCTGACCTGTCAATCACACTAGTTCAGTGTTGAGGGAGGGGAGGGAAGGGAGGAGGTGGGAGGGAGCAATGGCAAATGAAAGAAAGAGGGAGATGGGGATATGCAGAGAAAGAGAGAGGGAGGGAGGTAAGGAAAGGAAGTGAAGAAGTAATAACAGCACTGGGGTTATCATTTACTGGACCGCTTGCCCCCTCCCACCAGCCCTCAGTCGATGAAGCCCAGGTTTTAAAAAGAGCCAATAAAATTCTTTATACCTCCAACACGCACACACACTCCCTTCAACGTTCGTGCTGCCAGAGCAAAGCTTCGTGAGAGTTCAGATAAGCAAAATCAAGAGTGAGGAATGGAAAGGAAGAGCAGGGGGGAGCAGAGAGAGATGAGATAAGACAGTAGAGTGAAGCCAACAAGCAAATAAAACAACAGAGCATTAAGTTTATACGTCGTACAGGTGTGTCTCTTTTCGTGTGTGTGTGTGTTACCTGTTGATGAGGGGAAAGATTGACACCAGCAGGTAAACGGAGGGATACCACTTCAATGGCTTGACCTCCTCAGCCAAGGAAACCTGGAGAAGAGAAGAGTGACTACTGACTCCTGTGAGAAAACTGAATACACACATTAACGCTGTGGTTTCTCTGGATTTCAAACGCACACAGAATCATTGTCCTAACTAGAAGATCAGTGCACTGAATCAAACAACAAAAGGCCAATTAAAACCTAATAAAATATTAACCTGCTGATAATACGCAATATCCACACAGTTATTAGAAGAAAGTCGGATTCCAATTAAACTTGAAGCCAGTACTTTGCCGTCATGTGAACGGGATGAATTCAATATCTCGTGGACAAGCAGCGTGGCAGGAAGACAGAGAGATGCGGCAGCATCTAAAAGTCGAGGAGGGGGAGAGCCTGGCGGTGGAGAGCTTTTACAAGCCGTTATCTAATTCCCCGGAGAGGAGGACTCTTGCGTTTGGAAGAGGCTGAGAAGCGCGGCCCCTGGATCGATTTTCTGCGCTGCACTGCCGCCCCCCTCCCCCCCAGGCTAGGGCGCAGTAGCCGAGCCAGCGCAAAGCCTCTTTCTTTTTCCACACACACACACACACACACAGACAGCCTGAGCCAGGAGGCAAGCCCACAAGCTCTGGTCTCTACCCCCACAAGCTGGAAATTAATTACTCATCAGAAAGACCCTTAGGCGTGCAAGCTTTAACACAGGCATTTTAAACAATTCAAATGAATATCACGAGAGCCCCCCAGTGATATTGTATGTCTATATATGTGTGTGTGTGCGTACATGTGTGTGGTGGGTGGGTATTGGATATGAAAACCCCATTTTCAAAGTACAGTGGCTGTATAGGACCAGCCAAAGAGAAACCGTTCATTTTCAACGTCATGATCTGTAACACCATGACCCAGAGGAAAACATTAAGACCTATTAGTGTTTTCTATTATGGGAAGCTCTGACATCACTGGCCATGTCAAACTCCTTCTTGACATGGCCATAACAAATTTGTGTGTGCTTTATTATGTGTGTACTGGGACGAGAGAGGAAAATGGCAAGCCAGGAGCCTGAAGGAGGCGACGTGGAAGACAGACTTGAAATTTATAAGTGAGTGGAGCGTGGATGGTTCCTGAAATTGGGTTTAAGGGAATACACAGAGCCAAGTAATCTCACATAAAATATAGGTGAGGTGTGGAGTCAGGCATTTGAGGAATTTCTGTTCACAAGAGACAGGATGTGGAATAGCAGGAGGAGGAGGAAGAGCCTCTTGTTTTTAATTACAGTCCTCCTGTGTCAGAGGCCCCTGTGCTGCTCGGGAAGCAGAGGGGAATGAAACCGTAATTATGCGTGGCAGGCACAGTGGTCCCAACATTAACAACGCACGTTAGATTACAGAGGGTTACGGAAAGCAGCCCATGTCATCCACCACCCACTGCACTCGCCCCTTGTCTATGGAAAACCCTGCTCTAAAAATAACTTTGTCACGTTTCCCACGTTTTGCCACAATCGAAATCCTCACACCAAACTAAACTTCTGCTGATGTTTTTTGTAAGATTTCTTAAATTTTACAAAAGTGTTCAGGAATACCTAAAACCCAAACATACCAGAAATACTGCAGATTTTTTAGCAGCTGGAGAGGCGATCCTTACAAAAAAAGGTGTGTGTTTTGTCAAAGCAAAGCGTGATGCTTAAGAGCCCTTGTGAGACGAACCGAACTGTTCTTGCGAGACAAACTGAGGTGTTCTTGCAGTGTCCTCATAGATGAGTTCTTCGGGGTATTGGTGGTACGTAAATTAAAAACTTGGTAGACAAATAAGGACACATGGATGCAGAGATAATACTCCACAGGACATTGTTGTGCATGCAGCTACACACATCTGTACAGACAGCCAGTAGACACGTCACATTGTGACTCAAGGCAGAGCTTGTGTGGCTCAATAAACAAACACCCTGGGAAGATAACGAACAAGCAGCTCGCTGTTTGCACAGCCAGCTTTGTTGCTACCCGACAGGACTGAGCTGCTGTGTGTGCAGTTGTGCAAATGTGTTTAAAGGTGTGTGTGTATACATGTGCATGTTTGTATATGTGTGAGTCCTGACTTAAATACCCTTTACGGGATATCTTCTCACTGACCTGTGCTGCTGCGAGTCTTTGTGTCACTCAAAGGGTGTTTGTGCTTGTGCATGACCACGGACAAATTGCTCAAGTAACACACAGATGTGTCACAACCCTGCGACTGACTGATAACTGCCCACTTCACGTCATCGCTCCAGCCTGATTCACACAGACAGATGCATGAAGATAGAGGGGGTTGGGAGAGAGGAAGAGAGAGAGAGAGATCAAGAATGGCAAAGGTAAGAAGCTACAAGTGTCAGCACAGAGCATGAGAAGTGTGTATGTGCGTATGCACGAGTGTGTGACACGGTAACAGAGAACATGTGAGACACAGAGGGAGGGAGATTTGACAAAGTGAATGGAAATCATGAGAGCCAGCGGTCTTCATACACCCAGCAGGAATTGCTTTCTCTGGTTTACACCTGCTGCCACACACACACACACAGACTCATGAACACATAAGCAAGAGCTGGCTGGCTTGGCAAGCACAATCAGGCAGGCTGTTGTTGTTGTTTTAAAGCATTGCAGCGCGTGCATAAACTCTCATAAATATTCATGTCCATGAACCTGGCTTGCTGCTTTATTCATGCTGGGTATGAGTACAGGAGTGAGGGAGAGAGTGAGAGGGAGAGAGGAAGGGATAAAAAAACGGAGAGAAAGAGAGAGAGCAAAGTGAAAAGCAGATGGAAACGAGGAGAGCGACTGGGAAAGAGAAACACAAGGAAACGAGTGTGACAAAAACCACTGCTGACTTATTTACACTCTGTGCTACACATCACAATCAGCCCATATGAAGGTGTGCGTAAGCTTGTTGATGCAACACATTTGTGCACACTAACGTCACTGCTGAGGGTTACATCGGTTCAATGTGCAGTAATTACATCTGCCACTTAGGGGCAGCATCTACATAACCTTAACCCTAACCTGCCCTCCACCCTTAACCCTGCGAAGTGGAGGTGTATTCATGGAGCAGTAGAAAGGGAAGAGGGTGAGTAGGTGACTAAAAGCAGCACAGCAACTTTTTCAGGAGTCGAACTGCTATGAAAATTGAACATTTTAATGATGCAGAATCTCCATGGCGATAACTGACGCACGGAAAAGCAATTGTCTAACTGGAGGAGTTAGAATGATAGAGCAAAAAGCTTTCAAACAGTCCAAGAGAAAACATTCTGTCTTAATTGTAGCTCAATCTCTAAAAATACTGAATCCTACTTTTCCTATAATCCAACCAATTACATCTTTTTGGGAAAACCTTGCTTCCCAAATCATTCACTCCCAGCTGACATTGTGGGACAGGTTTTCCATTTGTAGTATCCAAGTTCATGCCAAGATAATTCTGGCTTATTTTTTCAGACTTTGGAGAGTTCCCTCCAAAGCTCCAGAAGAGTGAGGTTCAAGTTATGTTCGACAACATTTCGAATCAAAACAGTTATAGTTGTGCAGAGGTGACAAGTAATGAAGTACAAATACTTCGTTACTGTACTTAAATAGATTTTTCAGGTATCTGTACTTTACTTGAGTATTTATTTTTCTGACGACTTTTTACTTTTACTCCCTACATTTATACACAAAAATATGTACTTTCTACTCCATACATTGTAAAAGCAGGCTCGTTACTTTTTTTTTTTTCAACCTCCACAGATGACGACACGACGTAAAAGCATACGTAAAAGACGTGACGAACTAGAGAGGGAAAGAGGGAGAAGAAGGGGGGGGGCAGGTAACAGCAGGAAGAAGTCGAGTGAGTGAGGGGACGGTAAAGAGAGAACTGAGAACTTGTACTGTAGCAGCAACATGGAGGCAAGGAATATTGCTTGTATGGAGGAAGGAAGAGAACCGGAGAGTTTTGTGGACGGCGACGCTTCAGAATGCTTGCTCATGCAGTACCTCTAGTCAGTTCAATCTTGATTATTCTGAACTTTTTTCATTTAACAAAATTATCAAAGGATGTATTGGGTTTCATTAACGGCAAAAATTCATTTTTACTTTTTACTTTTACTTTGAAAGTACAGAGCCTGTACTTTCTTACTTTTACTTGAGTAAAGGAGTTGAATCAGTACTTCTACTTTTACCAGAGTATTTTTTTAAACATGTATCTGTACTTCTACTTAAGTACAGAATATGAGTACTTTTGCCACCTCTGTAGTTGTGCCCGAATAGTTATGTAACCAATGAAAAACGAAATTTTGAAGCATGCTTTTTTTTTTTTGTTGCCATAGGTAGCCATCAACTATGAAGTGGTTGTGGATGGTAGTTTGTGGGCTTCACAAAGTTACTCAAATATTTGGAGGCATGTGCCATTAATCATTGTAAAGGTGTGTGGGGTTGTGTGGTGGTGGTGCTATAGCTATAATAAATATATAACTTCCGTTTCCTCGTCTGTCCCGTGCTAATTCAGTAAGGTCAGGAACAGATCGGAGAGGCACAGCACTGCAGCTGGATTTAAATACACACATTTATATACATACTCAAGCACACACACTAGAAGAGAGTCAAGAGGTCAAATTTCTCCCTGCTGTGTTTGACACCTACCCAGCATGACCATAAGAGCTAATCCTGCACACACTCTAATCCTCACGCACCATGTGTATGCGTGTATATGTGTGTAAGTGTGAGTGTGTGTGCTGAGAAATGTGATGGTCAGACAGGCTATTACCTTTCGTCTCTCCCTCTCCGGGTTGAAGGTTCCCAACCATGACTGCATCTGCTCAGAGAAAACATAGAAAGAAAAGGTCAAGGCAGATACTCTTTAGGAAAAAAAGTATACAGATTTTATCTTTTCTTTTGTTTGTTTTTTGCTTTTCTTTTTTTACAAGTAAGAAGTGGTCTTGGTTTAGAAGTTGGAGGCTGCACTGACAAGTTGGAACAAAGAGCACTGGCTACCACACCACACGAAATGCCTCTACCTTTTCACCCATCGCTGAAAAAAAAAAAGCCCTATTCAGAGCAGAGAACAGAACCTAAGAGGCAAGGAGGAAGCTCTTGGCATCTCACAAAAAGAGGGAACAGATCAGCTTCAGTGCACACAATATGACATGAGAAAGAACAAGATAATGGGAATAGAGAAAAGGGAGAGAATTTTATAAGTGTAAAAGAAAAAGGAAAAAGTGGAGCAAACATTGCAGATCTGAGATCTCCGGAGAAAACGTGGGAATACTTTTCACTCTTCCTCTGAGTCCTCTCCCGAGGGAATGCAGGGAAAATGTCAACAGACACAAGCTGAAATACACACGCACACATGCATGCATACACCCATCCACAAGATAGGGATTTGTGAGGGTGGAACAGAGGTTGGGGGGGGGGCGTAGATAGCCAGGAGGTTTATGTAACCCAAGATATAACAGACAAATCCCTTGAGGGCTTGTGTGAGCTGCTCACGCACACACAAAAAGGCAGCGTGAACGATGTGCACTAACGGCTCTTCCGTTCTGCTATTTATTAACTCAATGTTGCCATGGTTTCTGTGTGCTGACGTGATTGTCATTGTAAATGCATGCGTGACTATGGTGTGTCCGTGCAGCGCAAGAAGAAAAAAATGGCCACAGCCATTCGCTCATTAGATGGAACTTGTTCCAGAGGAGCCCTTTTGCTTTCTAACGGAGCACCACTATCCATCAAAATCAACAAACATTGATAATAAGTGGCAGTATTATTAGGCTTCAGCCAGGTCTCCAGTGTGCATATCCAGCTTTTGTTGCAATCTTGCTTAAGCCGCAACAAAAAAACAAGCACTTCAGCCAGTTAAGTGCTGAGGCGGGAGGCTTAGGAGGGAAGGAGTGGGCATGTACAAATCGCATCCGTAAAACAAACAACCACACTCTCAGACCTTTCTGTCTGTCCTGATAATGACTCATTAGCTTTCCAATCCCTCTAGTTAGTGAACGCTCACACTGCCACTCAGATTGTACCCATGTTTTTCGAAACAATCCTGGTGTAAATGACTTGTATTTGGTAAACTAATGCGCTACAGAGTCATTTTCACCCACCATCCCCCTTTCTCTCTCTCTCCTCCCAATCTGAGTGGAGAAACTTCTTCATCCAACGAACATCCCGCCTCTCTTCACTCAACCTCTTCTTCTTTATCCCTTCCTTGTTGCGTCGCCACCTACCCTGCTTTCAAAGCTTTTGAAATTCTTTCAAGTGAGACAGCCTGCAGCTGAAAAAGAGATAAGGCTTGAGCTCTTCATAAATATGATAGAGAAAGCAAAACGGCAGAAGAGAAGGTGGAAACGGAGAGAGACTAGGAGGCAGAAAGAAAAAGAGGGGGAAAGGGAAAATGAGAGGGGGATGGAGACCGAGAGATAAATGGAGGTGGAAGGGAAAAGGGAAGGACAGTGAAAATGAGACAGGTGGAAAACAGAATAATAGAGAGAGGAGAGACAGCTGAGTACTGTGAGCTGAATGAATTATAAGATGCAGGTTCAAAACCGGCTACATTCATTCATTCTTTTTTTTTTTTTAAATCACATTCATGATAAAGAGCTGTGTTGCATCTTTTCTTTTGCCTTCCCTCCAGCTACCTGCCGACTGTCTCCAATGTCGTCTCTCTACAGTCCTGGTATCTGCAGAATCAGGCTCGCTGTCCCATCTTGGACTCTGGCGCCCAAAGAGTGGATGCCAAACCTCACAATGACACCTCACTCTTGATTCTGGTGTGGCTTTAGCCGGATTCTCCTTTCCTCTCCTTTCTGCATTTGATGAATCACATCAGCATCCCCCGTATGCATTGTTGTAACTCAAGTCTGCCAGTGCCCTTCCAGTGGCCTACAACCACACTGTGTGGTGTCATCAGATCAGGGGAACGGCATCTAAGTGAACTTGAAGGAATGCTGCCTCTGGCACATTCAACTATGCTCTTGCAATGGAAAATTTAAAAAAAGGAAATCAGCTAAGTGGTTGCCTGATTAATCAGCGGTTTACATATGCTACTGGCTTGTAGAATATCATATCTTGAAATTCCAACTCTATATAATATCCCAAATTAGAAATAATATATCACACACATTCTATTCTACCAACTCTATTCGTGAGAAATTTCAACAATATTCTTCCCAAGTAGAGGAATCTATGAACACCCAAACAACCCTCTCGTTGTAACTTAAACTATGGCCAGTTTTCTAAAAGGTCACAAAGCATCTGAATTCAGTTTGATTACTATTTCGGGCTGCTTAGAACACATTAGGAGGCACTCACCCTCTCGTTGGCTACACAGATGATCCTGGCGTAGCAGCAGATCATCAGAAAGATGAGGCTGAACAGAGGTACGTACCATCTGCAAGAAGCACAGACACAAGCAGGTTGTCACAAAACTGCGGGATGTCATACAAAAGATCGGTCCTGTGGTTTTGTTGTTGCCAATCGCTTTAGATACTAAGTTAATAAGATTACCCCCCCGTGGGATTGAAATCTAAGAAGGCTATTGTTGGTTGATTGGATTTTAAGAGACGTGGACAAAATGTTTCTGATGTGATGCTGCACTTAAAAATCATTGATGTTTTAAATATGAGGCAATCAAACTTTTGTTGTACTTTGGAAGATTAAGAGAGACTCTTTGCTTTACTGTTTAACTGGTGGACACTTGGCAGAATTATCCTAAACAGAAAATTTGCAGTATGTACATAAACAGTACAGCGTGGAATAGACCTGAGTCAGCACCTCTCGATTTCACTGCGTGTAGTTTCAGTTAGGAGAGAAGCGAGAAAGACTGAAAACAAAATGCAATGCCAGGAGAGTCAGCACCTGAAATGCATGGCATTCCTATTGGATGACAATCAAGGGAGGCACGGGGGGGAATAATATGTCAGGTATTTCTGAGCAGATGAAAGAGAGCGAGACGAGCGAGGGGAAACGGGGCTGATGGCTTTGTTGGAATGGCAGTCTTGTGTTATGCAACCTCTTGGGGGGTGATGTAAGCTCCAAGGAGTTTCAGCCTCTCCCTGTAATCAAGAAACAGGCCTTTGTCTCCCTTTGATAGACAGGTTCCTGGCCAGCGCTTCTCTGTTCAGCCTCAGTAACTCTGAGCAGTAGAGACCGTTCAACACCCAAGTCCTCCTGAGCACCTGGCACCAAATGCACCTCCGTGATAAGCATAAATGGATTGTGCAGCCAAATAACACTAAGAGTAATTATAGGCTTGATTGTGATCCAGAAGAAAAAAAGTCTGACATTTAAAACAGGGAATCTGGGTCTGTTTCTGACCCATAAATAAAGGGACAGATGAGGTTTCAGAGAAAAATGGATTTGGGAATAAATGCTCATCAGAAAACTCCATGGCATGTGCGCTAAAAATTGCATCTTTTAGTAGCAACTGAAAAGGCAAATATTAGATGTTTGTCCTAATTTAACTTCGTCCACAGTTGAAAACCAGGCCTGCGGGTTGGAATAAACTCGCTTAACGTTATCGAATTAAAGCTTTTATTGGCGGGGGAATCTGAGATGGCGTGTGTTTGTTTCACAGCAGGAAACAAGGAAAAGGGAAAAGGCTGCTTTATACATCACGTCCCTTCACGTCTTGTAGGGAACATCAATATACAAAGAATAGCCTCTTTGAACATGCATTTGAGTGCATGTGTATGTGCGCCTCCACACAGGCTCAATAATGGCATGGGACAATGATGAAAGCGTTTCAGGGGAGACCTGCAAGAGCGTCACCTTGGTGTGATTTAATAACCTGATCTGCGGAATAAACAGCGTCCAATTACGCCAGCGCACGTCCCGTTAATGATGGAGAGACTGGGTGGAGGGATTGGCGACAAAGGAGAGAGGGAGGGGTGGCCTTTTTAACGATAGCATGGGGGGGGCTGTGAGGAGGAGAGAATGACGGGCGGCAGCTACAAAGTGCTCTAATTAGCATGATAATGATCTGCCATTAGAGTCCGCTGTGCTCTACAGCTGAGCACTACCCGGAGAAAGAGCGAGAGGCAGAGGGAGACGGGAGGGAGACGGGAGGGAGACAGAGGGAGTGAGAGAGAGAGAAAGATTTGAAGTGGGCAGAGGATGATGAACGTTAAGACAAGAATAGAGGTGAGGATAGAAAGGTGGATGGATGATGGTAGATTGTGGGTCAGGACCAGAAAGAGCAGAAATAAGAAAAGAAGCACTGGGTGATTAAAAGACAGGAAGAGGGATAAGGTCATAGTGAGAATGAAGAGCAGAAATAAGCTGCAGCCAATAGATCGACTGGGTAAGGACAGAAAGAAAGATGGGTAAATATAATGGGGGGTTCGAGAGCTGATGGAAGGGACAATAGTGAGCGATGGTGGAAAGGCTGAAAGAAAGATCATCACAGAGGTGCGTAGGTAAAATCTGTCGGCCTTAGCCTGGCCTTCTTTCCATAATGCTCTGAAGTTAAAAATTTGTTTGGGGAAGAAAGAAACCTTGGCTGAAGTGCTCAGATGGAGATGAGACTGAGTGTAAAGACCCATCTATGCAAATTAGTGCTCAACAGCAACTTTGACCCACAATACTTACTGCTAAGAAAAAGATCACAATCTACCTGTTCAACCACTTATACAGGGTTAGGACAAGCAGACAGATAGAGAGGAGACACAGAGAAGGCAGAGCAGGCTGGTTCAGGTGTGCCTCAGCAGATGTAAGAATTAAATGGAAGTACAACTAATAGTCTTCAGGTATGCTTTATTTTTTTGCCAAATGCTAACATCAACATGTTTAATACTACTGGTGTGATGTGTGAACAGGTATAATGTCTATCATCTTTAGCATCAACACAAAAATGTCTGAGGCCAATGATACTGTCAAAAAAATTATGGGAGGCACCAAAATTACTGCAATTCATCCTGCGATAAACACAATTTTTTGTCCTGTGTGTCATGACAATAGTTGTGTAAACAAACCGCAACCACATGTCATAAACTCTCTCTCTCTCATATGTAACTTATCTTGTTTGGGAATCATCAATATCCATAGATAAATTGATGCCATTTATATGGTAGGTGATGAGAATTTTAACTGGATAAAAACAAAACCTTTGACCTGCTGGTGGCGCTAGTGAAAAAAAAAAAGCAGACCAGCAATATTCCTCTTTGGATATCTTTAATGAATATTTAATGGTAATATGTCCAATCAATAAAATAAAACTCAACAGTGAACTGATGCTACCATCCCTAGATATGGAGCCATCTGTTTTTCAGTGGGATGTCAGGCCAGAGCTCATGATACATAGCCATGGGGACCTCTAACAGCAGTGACTCAGCTAAGCCTGAGTGCCTCCCAACTGCTGACTCAACCCCGGAAATTGTGCACCTCCGTCACACAGCGCTGTCCTCTGCTTTTCATTCTCCTTCCTCTTTCATCCTCTTTCACACCCTCTGCCTCCTCCTCCTGCGAGCCTTCCCGGCCTCTTCTGTCCTGTCTGTGCGCTTCGCTGAACTCTGATGAAGACACACTATGGGGCGTGAGCAGAGACGAGGGCAATTTATTTCTCTGACTCTCCTCTCCTTCCCGTCCCACTATGCCGCCACCGCTTTCCTTTTCCAGATGAGCATTTTCCCGTTGGGCTAACTGTACCACGTATATCTCTCCTCCCCCAATTTCCACTACTCACCTTTAAAACTACAGCCTCTGCCCTCTTGTGCCTTTCTCGAGCTGTCAGCAGGGTGTTCGTGTGTTTCAGCGTATGTGTTTTTCTTTGCGGGTGTTGCCTTGGCCTCTAATCTCTTGTCTGGTTTGATGTAATTAGAGCTAATGAAGATTCCGTGATCCTGTGAGCGGCCCGTCCCCCTGGGCCATGACAGCGTGGAAAACTAGAGAGAGCCGCGGAGCAGAGGAGCACTGATAAAAGAGACACAGGCTCGTTTAGCACAGCTGATAGCTATGTGTTGTTTTGCATGAGTCTGTGTGTGTGTTTGAGCGTGTGTGTCTGAGTCTGTGCGTGGTTATTTGTTTAGAAAGATTGATTCCCTGCTGATGCTGCGAGCAGCAACGTGATTACCTTGGCTCGTAGCAAAGTGTTGCTGTGTGCGTGAGTGTGTGAGTGTGTGTGTGTGTGTGTGTGTGTGTGTGTGTGTGTGTATGTGTGTGTATGTTTAAGTGTCTGCGCTGGGGAATCAGCAGAGCCCTTGCAGACTTAGGGCCAGTTGCAGAAAGCAGTAGACAGGCATAATCCTTCATAGCCGTCCTAAACACTTAAATACACAGTGTAGCAACTCCCCTAAATCTAACAAGGCAGAGGCAGATACAGGCACATCCACGGGTGCACACACTAACACACACACACACACACACACAGACAGACAGACAAACACACACACACAAACATCTTGGCCTTACACCAAGAGGGAAAAAACCCCACAGGCTCCCCTGACATGCAACCCTTCACATTTCCCCGCAGAGACAGCCCTCCCTTAGTGGGGGAAGCTTTGATGGCGGCGCTGAAAGGGTCTACTTACATCCCAAATCTCCAGGCTACGTGATCGCCTGTGATCCAGCTGGGGGAAGAGAGGGAGAGAGAGAGAGAGAGATGAGGGGGTTACAAAGGAAAGGGAGAGCGTGAGCGGAAGACAGACTTGTGTGACTGCGGAGGGAAAAAGCTGTAGCTATTAATAAGCCGAGAGTGGAAAGAGAGAGTCGAGCCCGGAGATTAAGACTCTGTCCCAATTCTCATTCCACCGCCTCCTCTCCTCGGCCTTTTTCCCTTTTCCTCAACCCCTTAACTACGCTGCAAACAAATAATGCCTTTTCAATTCACCACAAGAACCAGAGTGTGAGAGGGGGCGTTTTACTGTTCAAAGATGTGCTGATAATTGCCAATTTTTATCACATAAAACCTTATGAAGGAAGAAGTCTGTCTGTAGCTGGAAAGAGGCCAGAGCTGAGGCCCTCCTTCAAAGTAAAGACATTGAACAGACAATGCTCTGTCACTGGCTGACAAAACAAAAGAAAACAAAACAAAAAAAAGATGCTATAGCGGAAAAGTCAGCTGTACTTACCACCATGCTCCTGCGGGGCCGTAGTAACCCTTTATTAGCGGTAAAGAGGCCATGACCAGGGGCACCCCCCACGCCATCAGATGGTACAACCTGATAAAAGGCAGATTTATTTCATAATGAGCGCCGAAACCAGGGAGCTTTGCCCCTGAGAAAACACCCTGTGACTAAATCAATTCTTTTCTTCTTCAGTTCATCTCTCTGTTGGCACTCACATCAGGGTCATTTTTCAGGTGCAGACAAATGTCTATATGGTCAGACTGCCAATTACTCATGGTAATATAAAACATAATTGCCCTCAATGTTGTAGAAAAGATGATTTGCAGGGGATATGTCCGTATCAAAACTACACACAGACTCCAAATCCAAACACAGGCAGAAGGCATTCACTCATTCATTAGTCAGATGCTTCTTTACTTAAGGTCATGTGGAGAGGCTGGTGTGCTGGAGTCAATCCCAGCTGGTACTGAGTGGGACAAGATACATTCTAGACCTGTCACCAGTTTATAACAGGACTGACAGCTATGTGCACCTTTGGAAAAACTGGTGAGGTACATACATGCTTTTGCAAAGAAATGAAAGGATCAGCTATGGCCAACTAAGAAGTTTGAAAAATCTTGATAAGATTGCTATGAGTGTGAGTGTGAGTGTGTGTGTGTGTGTGTGTGTGTGTGTGTGTGTGTGTCTGATAGATGAGGTGTGTGCTCCAGTGTCTTGGGCGTCGGTGTGGGCGTCAATACTTTATAGAGCGCACAGTGTCGTCTGGTCAATAGAGTGGAAGTCCTGCCCTGACTTGTTCCAAGTGTGGTCAATCGAGCGATGGCAACACAGCTGACACACACTCAATCCCTCTTGAGTTGTGCACCACACACACTTTCACACTCTATTTCACTGGGGCACATTGCATCCCCCACCCGCTGCCCCAATCTGCTGGAGAGCAGTGCAAGTGTGTGTGTGGGAGGTGGTGAAGAAAGAGAGATGGCTCGAGGTTTATATAGAACACAATAGTCAGTGGGAAAGAGATATAGGAAATATATAGATCCAGGGAGAGAGAGCGTGCGTATTTTGATTGAACATAAGAGCGAGTACGAGAGGAAGGAAATCAAGGGAGAGAGGGGAGAGAAAGGAAATGGTGGAAGTGCTAAAAAAAGAGCAGTCACGCAAGTCAACGAGGAAAGGAGCGAAAAAGAAAGCAATGGAGAGCGTGTGAGAAAGACACACACACACACACACACAGTGAGAGTGAGTGTGGTGGGAGGAGGGATACAAATGGTGAAATCAGTGCTTCCAGTTTGTGGCGTGACGACTGGTGCATGGAGGGGGGCTTGTCAGGAAATCAATGTCGAGAGCTCACAGACCCTCAGACGCACACCGGCACACACGCACACATACACACACACTGCAGCACATACCCCACGCACTCACAGCGCTTCAAGAGGGAGATGACGAGGTCCGGAGCTGCGCGCAACATGGGCTTAATGAGGCACAGCAGGACTCTGTGCTCTGTGCTCTGTGCTCTGTATTCCACACCTGCGCACACGCACACACACACACACACACACACACACACACACACACACACACACACACACACACACACACAACACATCCAGACACACGCACGTCCAAGCTCGTTTAGAAATCTTGAGGCTAAATCTCGTCCACCCCCCACACCACTTCTTTTTTCCCCCACCCTCCACCGTCAGATTTGCCTATCTCTCTGCCCTCAGCGCACAACAGAGTCAGTTTGCCTGAATCGGTCCTTCAAACACACATAGACATACATGCACATACACGCACTGAACACACTTTCCATCCTCTCTTGCATCTACTTCAATCACTCTTAGATCATCCAGTCTCCATTCTCCATCTCCTATGGCGATTTGTTCATTCATAAACCATCACACTGTGCCGGCACAGTGTGTGCATGTGTGTGTGTGTGTGTGTGTGTGTGAGAGAGAGGGAGAGAGAGCAAGAAAGGGTGGGAGATTGGGCTCCGGGGCTGAGGGGTAATTGTGCATGCATGCAAAGCCACATACCCGCCTGCCTAAACACATGCAGCTTATCTATGTGCAGTCAATACGCGACAGCCCCCCTGATGCCTTGTCTTCGTTTCGCTCCAACCTATTAAGTGCCGTAGGTTTTTTCCCCTACATGTCATGTGTGACCAGCCACAAAAATACAGACATATCCTCCTCCTATCTTATTCTTTCCAGTAATATAAGAGGTGTGCCACTGATAAGACTCCAAAGTGAACTGATATTAGTCCCTGAGCCTGCCCCCTTCTTTGCATCCATAAAGCCATCTTCCTAAGAGTTATAGCACCATTATATCATCTGCCTTATTGCTAATCAATGCAAGGAAACTCCCATGGGAAGAGTGCAGGGGAGGTGGCATCTCCTTTTTCCCGCCCATCTCCTCACATACATATGGTTAGGAGCGTACAAAACTAAGCACATCTGCAGGACTTGACTTGGCAAACAGAGGTGCTGCTAACTTGTTAAATCTGCCCCCCTTTTTCCACCCACAGGGTGGCTAAATTTTTTTTTAGATTGTGTGTTTGTGTCACAAAGCTCCGTGCTAGGCATGGAAAATGAGAAAATAGCTCAGACACATACACACACACACAAGCAAATTCACACTTTGTGAAGAGTGCTCATGGGAGTTTGAGCGACAGAAACACAGAGCTGCAAAGCGTGAAGATGGGTGCGCATGCACACACACACCGAAACACACGCTGAACGGCTGACACCCACTCCCTTTTCAATTAGAGCGTCGGCTGGCTGGAACAGAAAAGGAGGAGGAGAAGGAGGAGGAGGAGGATGGGGAAGAAGGAGGGGGACTGTCAATGCTCTGCAGGGAGACACATGCTCTGGCAGACCAAACACATTGCGCACACATATAAACACACATGCGGAGCAAAACGGCCACAACAAAACAAGAGACAAATATGCATTCAAAAGAAGACCTGTAGGACAACAGGCTGAGGGGGACTTGTATGTGCACATGAGGGATGATTGGTTTCGCCAGAGTCTAAATAATTTGTTGATTAGAGGATTGGCAGAAGAAATCAGCAAGTAGTGATTAATTCATTAATTATTGATTAAACATTTAAGTAGTTAAGAAAAGAAAAATGTCTGTCATTCTTTGATTTCAATGGCTCCACTGAGATCTAATACTATTGTCAGTCTTAACACTGCAAATTGAGTAGCGTTGCTGTCTGGACATTGAGCTGGAAAAAAACACCACATTTGAAGACGTTGCTGTGAGCTCTTTGAAACGAGCTGATCCGCTTCAGCTTTTACTGATATTTATCAAACATCATTCATTGAAAATACAGAAAAAAGTATTAGAAAATGAACCAACTCATAATGACAGTGATTGTTAGTCACACTACTTAGTCTCCTACTCACATTTCGTATCTGTTGGTGTTTATTTCTCGGACCAGGTTAAGGTACAGGTTCAAGGTGATGAGGCAAACCCAGGCCAAGGCACTCCAGTCTGCAGACACACACATACAGACAGACAAACAACAAGGTCAAATCAAAGCACTGGCGTCCACCACACAGCGCACCTGCAAACTTGCGTCCGAACATACACACGTGTAGGACAGTGTGTGTGTGCGAGCCTGAATGTGCCCCAATTTTTGATAAATGAAGGCCCATTCTGCAGTAATATGAGGGAAACCTGTGGCTTAGGGTGATGGATGAGAGGGGGGTGCTCAGAGAGGGATAATGATGAACTGTGGAAAAGCAGAGGGAGATAACGCCAGAGAGGGGGCGAGGAGAGGAAGAAAAGAGGACAAGAGTGAGGTGCAGGGATGCGGGGGAGTGGAGGCAAATGGAGTGGACTAGATCCCAGAGTCTAAGGAGACAGAAAAGAAAAGAATAAATGAAGAATGGGAGAGGATGGCGCAGTCAGCAGAGAGTAAAAAATGAATGTATTTTACGGAGACAAGGAAGAGCGTCTACGGAGCTCAGTTGGCTTTTTCTGCCCTCGTAGTCAGTCCTGTGTGCATGCGTGTGTGTGTGTGTCTGTGTTTCTGTTGAAACAACAGGCAATGCCAGTCGTCACAATGATGGATTCTCTAAGCCGCGTACTCAACTTACTGAGTTTCACACAACACACCACCCACATACACAAACATACAAAACACACACACACACACACACTCTTCTTACACTCGGGAAACCTTTAGGAACAGCATGCAGTGACTAAAAAAGAAGGAGGCTGGCTGTCTGTGTCATTATCACAATAAATCACTGTCACTGTGATAGCGAACCCATCTTACATAACCGCAGCTGCCTGGTTGAAAACACCACCTGTCCTGTGGCTGCCCCTGCTACAATCTTCCTCCATTTCAAACACATTTCATAAAATTTTATTGGTCGGAGTTAAAAGCAGAGCTGTGCTATGCAGCTCCCACTAGACCTGCGCTTCGCAACAGAACAAAGTGCCTGTTCAGCCGGTGTTTATGTACAGCCGTTTGTCCTCAGCGTGAGGATCCTCATGATAAACCGAGGTGACACGCACAAACCCTGCAGCACTAACTCACTGCCCATTACCCTCTGCCCGTGTATGTGTGTGTGTGTGTGTGTGTGTGTGTGTGTGTGTGTGTGTGTGCTATGTGTGTCCGTCTGCAAGATAAAAACACAGAGGAGGGAAACAAGCTTGGTAAAGTGTTGTATTAACAGCCAGTCCTAACTAAGAATCTGCGTGCTAATCAAGGCTAAAGGAGCTGTAATTGCAGCAAATGCCAGCAAGGCAAATAAAAGCGAGGATTTTCAATGCAAAACGATTCCTGCCTCATCAGTACAAACCAAAAAAAAAACTCTATTACCCTCAGATTAAGTGTCTATACATGGCCCCGATTAACTGAAATGAAATGCTGGAGTTCTGTGCTGTCATTGGAGGAAAATCATCTCCTCATAGTGCAAACAGTGATGAAACACTAAGGCATCTGGCTGGAGGGCAGTTCTGTGAAAAGTTGCAATGGGCCAGTAACAACATAACACGGTGCTTGGCTCCCATGTGTTATACCTTTGTTGTGGGTGTGTCCATACTGCTAAACCATGAATGACTTTAACCATTGTATTACCAGACTTGAAAGCTACAGTGTGTATAAAAAATAAGCATAAAACATAAACATCAATTTTGAGAATATCTGGATAGGTCAAGTTAGCATAATAAGTGCATTGACCAGACAAAGACAACGGCATCTATACATATAAAAGTGTTTCAACATTGTAATCAGACACATACCATGCAATTCAATTCAGTGTTAAATTCTATTCAATTTTAAACGTATGCTTTTGGTAAAACTGCTTTTTACCAAAAGCAGTGATTCAACAATTACTTATTGAAAAACATAATTTTTCCACCTTTAAAGCTCACTGAAAACAGTTCCCACTTATATTTACCCAAAAGCTCTTGGTGAAAGATGGTGTTATAAGCTGGAGCAATCAGTGTCGAGACACATTTTGTTCTCAGGCCAAAAAAACGAACTGACAAAGCAATATTATTTTCCACTATGATATATGAGCTCTTCAACAGATGTCTTTGTTGGATCTTTGCTCTTTCTTTGCTGGCTTGCTCATTTCTCTCGTGTAAAGTGTGCCAGTGAGCAATTAATTAAGTTTTGTCTTACCAAAGTAAGTTAGCCACCAGGCCTGGAAGTCACAAAGCGATCCCTCTGGATGAGACTCGCCCTGGGGAAAGCAGGAAGAAGAGCATTTTTACTAACCACAAAAAAATACAAAAAAAAAAAGCCACACTGTGTGTCTTGTCTGTTTTAGTGAAACCGACAACAGAAACTCACCATGACATATGCTACGCTGTCGAAAAAGGCAGCTACAGTCAGGCTGAGAATCATCTTCTGTACAGAGAAAATGAGGGGAAGACAGGAAAATGGAAAACATCCAGGGTAAAAATGCCAAGCATTTATATTCACTTAGAGAGAAGGGCAAATTATAGATGAAATGACCACTGATGTGGCTGACAGGCTGGCATACGACATCCCTTGTGACAACTCTGTGAAAATATCACAGAGGAGGGTGTCTCTTTAATTCCTTCTATACAAACTGAACTCAATAGGTTTTTTATGAAATAAATCAATAATCTGTATGCTAGAGAATTTTAAGAGGGCATTTGCTATGCATGGCATCTGTCAGTCTTAACCTGACTGTGTCCATAGAGGTAGTTACAAACTGTGGCTGTGCTGGGTCCAGAAAGAAACAAATATGAATGAACACACACACAATCATGCAGCCTTCTATCAAGTTGTCAGCAATGACCCAACCAAAGCCATAGGCCATAGAGCAAAGGAGGGAGGAAGAGGAGGAGGAAAAAGAATAGAAGCATACTTGAGGGCCAGCGAGCACTAAAGATTATTGACGGACAGATAAATTCTGTGGGGAGATGACGCTAAGCAGAAGGTTTATGTGGTGCAAGAAGAGGTGGAGGAAGAGCAGTACAAGGTGAGAGCACAAAACGGACCAGGGTCCAGAAATAACTGGATCCATCAGAGCCCCATGTTATTGTCATTATCATTTAATTGCCATTTAGGGGGTTAACATGTAGCACTGATAAACCTGACAAATGTGTTGGTCTGGCTTCAACCACAAAAAATTCACAAACTGTACACTCAAGCCAACACCATGAACAAAATATTATGAATTTAGGAAAATTCAATTCTAGGAAAGGAAAAAGAATTGCATGAAATAAAATATCACTCCAAGTCTGAAGTATAATTCATCATATTTCCAGTGGCAATGAAGCATACAGGAATTTAAAAGTAAAAACATCCTGTGTATAGCAATGCACAAATACCTGAGCCAAAGAGTGATATCTGCGGAGCACCCAGATCACAAACAGCATGAACAGGCTGAGAAGAGAGGAGGGAGAAAACAATAAGATGTTTATTTGCTAATTGCAGGGGCAAAAATTTGTGTAGGACAAGGCGCTTTCTGCTGATGTACTGTCTAACTGGATATAAATACACAATGACAACTCCAATACTAATTGCTGCAGGCTCTCTTAACTTTACTCCTCTACTAACTCCTGATATTTTTTAAGCTTGTAGAAAGATCACTGACCATTAAGTCAAGTCTGGTGAGACTGAAACTAATGAAACTCGGCCAAAGAGCTGCTAGAGAACATATTAAACTGAATCCCTACCAAACACATATCCAGCATGTAAAAATATCCAGATACAGTTTATCAAATGTCCTCTAGATGCCATTTGAATATTGAAATAAATGGGAAAACCTACTTCTTGAGGAAACATTTTGTAAAAGACCATTAATGTTTCAATGTACTAATCTATCTTGCACACCTTTGGTGAATTCTTGCTCAGCTATCTGTCAGATCAGTAAAACTGAACTGGCTGTACAGTCTGCAGCTCTGGACTTGACATTTGACATGCAAGGTGTGGCCAATACAAAATCAAAAGCAAACCACAGACTAAAATAACCACAGAGGTAAGTCAACACGTCTTAGACTGCTGAGTATGATAAGATTTATAAAGGCACCATTCATTACAGGGTTATTGTAAAGGGACACATTAGTTTGGACAAGTTAATATTATAGTTAACTGATGGGACACATCACCATCTGTTGAACAAAAAGCTCTCTTGACAGATGTTATCTTTAACTAATGTTGACCTGCCCTTCTAACAGTTGTACTCAGAAGAATTATAGGGAGAACGTAGTACGGTCCACAATATATCAGCATATGCTTATTTATACTTTGCTGTGATGTGAAATAAAAGTCAGTCAAAGACAAAGTGCAATTTAAGAAAGAAATAACTTGGGGAAACATTTACCATCCCGCCAAGGAGAAGGTTCCTGTGGCTCGTTTTACTGTTAAAATCACCACCTGCAAAATCAGAAACAAAGCATTACCATACATAATAACAACAGCATATCAAGGTTGACTTATGAATGAGTCTGAGTAATGTTTTTGTTGTCAGCACTGTACTGTCAGTTGTATAACCACGAGTTAAGAAATTACTGACTTAACAAGACTGCCACTTGTTCAAATGTGTAATTTGTATGTTTTCGTACATAGTGTTAGGCTTATGTGCAGATGGTGAATGTGTAAGAAAATAACATTTCCATACATTTTAGGTAACACAAGCTCCAACAACTTGAACATTTGGTATGTAGTGACACCTTAAACATCTTAGGTGTTGAAAAATGTCATCTCCGTGTGCATTTGACCCATTTTAGCACATTCTAAAACACAGAGTGCTGTTAAATGACAGCTGAGCAGAATGAAATACAGACAGGCAGATGTGTTAACAGGGCTGGAACCTGACACTCAACATATTTTGTGCAAAACCGCATTCAAACTGAAACAGATCTGAGAGCTGCCCAGAGAGAAACAAGAAAAGAATGAAGGAATGAAAAGAATGAACATTCAGTCAGTCTCACAGAAGATGAATAAGGCCTTGCATGCAAAACAGAACAAGTTGTGTCCACATTATCAGCTGTACGACACCCAGCTCTGACTTTTCACACACATCATACACCTGCATCGTCAGATGAGTCACAACAAGGAACGTCCTTTGATTGGTCTTAATCACCTCACCCTCCAATCACATCTGCACATATATGGCCATGTCATGTGGCCCTATATACAGTGACATCTGCTGCAAAAAAAAAATCTAATAAACAAGACAATTATCATGTTTTTGGAGGCGGATTTTAAGTTCTACAAACTACTTTGTTTTTGCAGTATTTTAAAATTTCTGAGTACAGTGCCCAGCGAGAAAAATCTGATTTACTAAGAGGTATATTCTACTGGCATTTTCCTATGAGGCCTTTCACCACTTTATTACTGATTTAATTACATTTAAATGATTGCTCCCAACATGGAGCTAAAGGGACGTTAAAAAGGCTCAAAACTATTCACACTTCATTATAAAAATGTTTCACAAATAGTCCATTAATAATTTGGAGTTTTGAAAAGTTTAATATGGCAATTTTGAAATGGGGTTTTCTTCCCATGTCACGCCACACAAACATCTTTTATTTGAATATGCCATGAAATACCCATCATGATATCCAAAAAATATATAAGATGCCATCAAATTACTTGTAAAAAATAATCCTCACCATTAAGAAACTGGAATTAGGAAATGCTTCCACTGGCACAACACAAAAATTATGTGAATGATTGATTCGTCAATTCAAAATGTTCATAATTATTTTTATGTTAGTCTGTTCTCCAAAGCAAAGAAATGTTCAAACTAACAGGGTCATGCAGAGGGCTGGAGTCGATCACAGCTGACAAGTCGCCAGTCCAAGGCAGGGCCAACACAGAAAGACAAACCATTCAGTGATTCATGAATTTGGTAAATTAAGAATCACCAATTGACCTAAACATGCCTGTTGTTGGACTGTGGGAAGCCCATGCAGTCACAGAGAGAACATGCAAACTCCACACAGAGAGACCCCAAGCTGGGGCTCAAACTAAGAACCTTCTTGGTGTAAGGTGAACGTTTTAACCAATGCACCATTTAAACTCCTGTGACACAAGGAATAGAAAATATAGCTAACAATCAAATTGTAGCTAAATTGGTTTTGGAAAATTCTGTACAGATTTATGAACATGAATCATGAATCTAAACTTAAATCTGTAACAAGTGTTGGTGAGGGGACAAAGAAAATAGGAAGTTGGATGTTCAGTCATGTCAGCAAAACTACAGGTTTAGATGCATTATTCCTCTTGTTTTCACTTAAAGAGTGTTATTATGCATCAGTATTTTCATTACAATCCTTTGTGGATAGGATATAAGAGAAAACAGATCAATGTACTCAGACTTTGTCCTAAATTTTCACTAAAGTGTGATGTGAAACTCAAACTGGTATAGCTGACTACATCCATGCAGGCCATGTGTATCTAGGTTAGTCTGACAGTGTGCGGAACATTGATCAATTGCTTGCAATTATAAGCAACTGCTTGTCAGTATACAAAAGTTTTGAGCCCTAGGTGAGACAACATTACTGCAACATTCTTCCTGCAATATACTTAGACCAAGAGAATAGCTAAGGGCAGCTTAGGAGCCAAAAGTTGCTGGCACAAACAGATATACCTTCTCACATTAACACGTTCACTGCAGCAGAGACAGCATTGGTTCTGTCTTCAATTTGCCCAGTACACATCAGCCTTGATTCAGCAACAAGGTGGAATTGATTTAAATAGGATATGCCCTAACTAAGTTACTCTGATTGGAAGGAAGTATCAAAAGGTTTCTCAATAATTTCTTACACATCCAAGTGTAAACTCCACTATCTATGTATTCCGCATGCTCAATCTTTTGAGTAAACACTATTTTGTGTTGTTGCATTTGATTGGACTACACTGCACAACTACCTAGTTTGTGCAGACTAAATAACAGGATCAACTCCCACTAAATGCTTCCCATTACATTTTTCTGTGATTTTGTCCAAAGCGATTTGGCGATCTCCAAAAGCTTGACTCTGTCAAAAAGTGTGCATCCCACCCAAAGGAAGAAGAAGTAAACAGTAATTAAACATACCAAGATCTACAGTGCAAGTGCTAAGGCATATTTTGTTGGGGTTTTTTTTTTTTTTACAACTTATGTTGGATTTTGTACTGTTGCTACTATTCACCGTCTTCATCTGTATTTTCATCGTCACCATCTGAGTTGGATTAACAGGTTCACACTTATCACTTAAATATAAATGACTGAAGCGATAACAAGCAATTATATTATTGCTGATCATGACTGCTAATCACATGATTGCAACTACATGGGGTAGGTGTGTTGGAAACCTTTACAGAATGTGCATCTGCAATTGATTTGTCACAAATGTGTCTTATTTAATGTGTTACAATTTTTTTATGGTGTCATTTGTTCTGCATTGTGCTGCACGTTAACAGTGTTTCTAAAATTCCTACCAATGTTGGACATAATATATTACCAATGAATTTTCCTCAGACCACAAGTGGTGTGGATTCACAGATGAATCAAACTATATAAAAAGCTGTTTTAATTTCAGAGACTATCTTCATCAGAGTGATGAAGATGAGTGATGTTCAGGTCAGATAGTATAATTTAATTAAGTTTGTGTCAGTTCATGCAGAGTATCTCTGGACTTTTTTAGTTTACAATTATTTCTTCTTTTATGATTCCCAAGTTCAGGTAACTGAACAACTGTCTATAATTATGACCAAAAACTAAAACTGTCTTCAAATACTTAATAGTAATCCAATCCAGACTAGCAGCAAAAGTGAGTTTCTGTATTTGGGAACAAACGGAACAAGGCTATCACAAACCTGAAAAGAGAAACAAACCTTTGTTTTAAATAATGTAATCCAGACAAATTTCAGTATAGATCTTGGCCTTAATTGGAAGAAGCAGTGATTATTATTTTTACATATTTATTTTTGCTTTTGTTTTTTTCAAATTTGAACATTTTAAGTAGTTCACAAACCTGAAAGTGAGTTTCAAAGTATGACCTTAATAAAGCTATCCAACACCAGTTAGAGAAATGTGCGGATTGATGAAATACATGCTCGGTGTTACAGTTTTCGTTACCTGTTGGCAAACTGTGGCGTCAAAAATGTAACGTTGCTAATTATAACACAGTTAATGCAGCTAGTTAGCATGTCAACTATCTGACTGCTCAGTTGTCCCGTTACAGTTTAACCCCGGAGACGATGAAAATAACAGGTATCTAAGCATCGACTGAGCAACTGAAAATTCAATGAACAGTCGGGTAAAGTCAGTAACTGACAATAAAGCCCTGAAGTAAGCTAACACTGAACACAGAAGCTGACTAGCTAATTAGCCACAAAGCTAAAAAAACGAGTGCACAGTGACGTTTGCTACTTACGCATCGATAGTCCTCTGAGTGTGTATTGAAAAACACGCAGCGTGTGTCGTTACTCATTGACTTTGAATTTTGATTGTCCATTTTGATCAACAATTTTTTTAAGTGTTTCGCTCCAGTTTATTTTTTGTTTTGCTGTAGCTTCACTGGAACTTCCTGTTTCTACGGTGTGCACAGAGGGACAAAAGGCCCCAGTATCGCTTGAGTCGAAGTGTCGTGGGAGAGCCAGAGTTTTGTGAAAATGTTTTATTAAACATTAAAAATGTACTTTATAACTAAACTCTCACTGGAGCTCTGCTGTATGTCGCTTTAGCCAACGCAATAAACCTTTTACAGTGTGTGGGAAAAAAATAAAGAAATCCATACACTTGCAGATTAATATCTCGTCAAGGTAGCAGAACTGTGTTAGTAAAACAATGTGAAACTAGTTCAGCAATAGCCCATGGCATTTACCACAAGGTTAATGATAAGATCATCTCAGTGAATGTTTTTTTAACCAAGCTTCAACCTCATTTACAGTCAAATGTAGCAAGGCATGTCACCTTTGATCTCAAAGGGGACGGCAGAGTAGTGGCCACATTCTGTAAACAGTCTGAATCTGAGAAAGAGGGAATTTGGAAGGTGTGTTGCTCTGAAAATATTTGAGGAGTTTACCGCCCCCTGAATACATTTTCTATTTCTGGATTTCAAACAAGGTGCTTAGCATCATGTTAGTCTGAATATTTTTGAAGGTTATTTGCAAATTTGAGAATGAGCTGAAATATTTCAAAATTGTTCACAGAATGGACCTTATATTTTCAACATAAATGTCCATAATCTTAGACTATAACATTTATAGGGTTATTGCGGTGGCAGTCTTCAGTGTATGTGTGTGAGAGAGGGAGAAAGTGGCAAGTGGGTCTGATGCACTGTATTGACCTATTGTGACACTGAAACCCCAGCTGCACCCATTTCCCTCTTTGGCCTTTGTGGCTGACACTGTCTGCTACTCGGTGAAACAGTGAAATCTTTTTTTTTTTTCCCCACTGTTCCACAACAAACACATTCAACACAAGCACATATGAATTTGCAATGTGGATATTTGTTCTCTCTTTAGAAGATATACTTTTTCTTTGCTCATCTATGATCTTATCCCAGCTTATACATGTACATGTCACATGCATTATGTATGGCTCAAACACTGCATGTGCATGGAGCTGCTTAAAGTCAAGCAATTATTTTTTCTTTTTAGTGTTGTATTCTGAAATTTGGCTCATGTACTGAATTAATTTGACAGATTGAGATGAGCAGAAATGATAGAAAATTGGTTTTGGATGTCTTTCAAATGAGCTTCTATATTCCTTCATTTTTACTAGTTCAAAGTGTTGCAACTTGAAGCTTAACTAGCAGCCAACAGTTCTCAATGTGAAGGTTTTTAAAATGCCTCTCCTTTTTAACACATTCAGTTGCTTTACTACCATGTAAGGGGTGGTGTTTTTAGCTGTATTATTGCAAATACAAGTATTACAAGTATTGCTTTATTGCAAATGGATTTACCCACAACATCAACACAGTTCTTTCTCTGCTTTTTAGGAATACAGCTAATACTACAATATCATAAACTGTCACCCTCCATCAAGAAGATGTCATCCGAACACAATAATCCCAAAAAACAAACAAAATAATCTAAGAATGCCACTGTGAAACCAATTGTCTGGAGGTTGTCTTAAACAGCAGTCTTGAACAGCATCTAGTTGATAGGAAGAGAGCAACAGTTGTGAATTACTCTGCCAGTGTTTGCATGTTGCCCATGCGTGGCAATTGTTACATTACCTGTTTTCTAAGCCAGTTGGATGGAGCCAAAAAAAAAAGAAAAACCTCCCAAGAGGACACACAGTCTTTCAGAGTTTTTGTATGAGATTTTCTCAACTTGTTAAGTATAACCTATAACTGGATTGGTGGCCTTCTCTCATATTGTGTCAGCAATAGATATGATATGAAATGACCATTAAATAGCCCCTATTCTGAAGAAAGAACATATGAATAAGACTTTATTTAGGCTAACATATGGATGCTTAATCCAGTTTAATGTCTAACTTTCAAAGAGAACAAATCTGGTGGATATCTGATATTTCCTTAACTTCATTGTGTTGTATTTTATAGGCCCAATTCAATTGCCATCCTTTTGAGTATAACTACATTCATGGAAAAAGCATACACAACAAAGTGCTACATTTATATAAAAGCTTTATTTTAGAAACAAATATTATCAGTACAAAATTAGTTTTTGTGCATACAAAAGCATTAGCTTTTTTTGGACAGATGGACATCTCCAGTAAAATGTAAACAACAGTCAAGAGGCGACAATAACAACAATGCATCTCATGGAAAAACCATCATTATTCTCTATGCAGAAGAATTATCAGTTGATTCCAGTTCATTGACCATGTAGGACATACGGAGATCACAGGCAGCTGCAGCAAGCATATGCCTCCTTCCATGCAAAGCAGAATTTAAACACAGAGACACATTGGATTTGAAGGAGCACTGGTTACACACTGACAAATACACCTGGACACGCTAACATCATCAGCATCACACAGAGGAGGCTGGATCTTTTGTCAGTATCCATGTGAGCGTTCAAAAGACAGGTCCTGTAATACTTGCCCGTCGTCTTGTTATCCAACTTTGAAAAACAACATTTGACTCTCAAACATGCATAGCGTGAGGTAATAAATAAAACATTAAATAATGGTTTAAATATGTTTCATCTGTGTATCTCTGGAACTGAATGCATGGTGTGTACAACACTCTGGAGTGCAAAACATACGAGTTTGGTGTTGAGTACACAAATGCTTTCTTCAAGATCAACACATCTACAGTCAATACCACAGAGGAGACCACACCACGAAGGCCTATTGACAGAAATTAGCTGCCTTTCTCTCTACCTTTCAAATCTTTGATTACAGATTTCATCAGTAGTCACATCAGCAGCAACAAGGCCTATCAGAAAGTCATTTTAGACAGTCTATAAGAAGAAAAGAAGAAGAAGAAGAAGCTGGGTTTTCAGTTTCTGTTGGCAGTGACCTTACTGGCCCCATCCTCCGATGCCAATCTCCTGTTTGTAGCGCTTGGTGAGACAGTTGGCCTGCTGTGTGAGCTTGGACAGGACCCCCTGAAGCCCGGTCAGGTGGTACTGGAACTGCTTCTCCAGATCCTCGTCCTCTTCCTCTTCCTCGTCCTCCTCAAATGATGAGGACGAGGATGATGATGATGAGGAGGAGGAGGTGGATGCAGAGGAATTCATGCGGGTGATCTTCATGCTCTCCTTGCGCCTCTCGTCGGCAGCTCGGCAGCGGACCCCCCACTCGATGTCCCTGCGGATGGACTTGAGCAGCTGGTAGTAGCTGTACATGTCTGCCTCGTCCACGTCCGACTTCAGGGAGCTCAACTCCCGGTCCTCGTCCAGCGGGACGTCCCGCAGCAGGCTGGGCACCATGATGGTCTGGTCCATGTTGTTCACGGCGCCGATGAAGCGGTTCATGGCGTTGAAGAGGGAGTTTTTCTGGCTGGGGGTTTCCACCAGCTGCATCATCATCTCGGCGGCAGGTTGTTGTTGTTGTTGTTGTTGTTGTTTATCTGTCCTCAGCAGAAGTGAAGAGCCGAGTTTGTGGTCCGGTTTACTCCCCTCGGTCAGTGTCCTGGTTTAATGCTGAGCTGATCAGCTTAAAGCTGCCTCTGTCTGTCTGTGTGTGATTGGCTGTCCGGTAGATCAGGCGGGGTGTCGCCGGTACTTCTTTACTTTTCCCTCCCTGGATGACAGCTCTGACACCGGTCTGTCTGTGCTTCTGGTTTGTGGGCGGATGGGTGCGCCTTTATGAGCAGATGCAGCCGGTTTCGAGTCGCGGAGGGGCGGACCCAAGACCTGCTAGTCAGGTTCTCCTGCTGCGGTTGTAACTGGACCCAAATAACCTGAAATAGCACCCAGTCGAGCAGACAACCCCAAGAATTGGCACATTTTCTGCCAGAGGAGTGGCTTTAGCCCCCCCCCCCCCAAAAAAAAAGTTCACATAATGCAGACACATCTGAACATCTAATCAGCTGAATATCCCCCATCCATGCTGCCAGTTCATCAAAACACAGTCTTAAATATCACTCTTCAATGTGCTGGGCTAAAACTAGACCATGTACTGACTGCCGCTAAAAGAGATGATGATCATTGCATCACCACATCCCACATACTGATTCAGTGAGCCAGGCAGGGTGAGGCCTGACCGAGCAGACCGGTCTCATGAATATTCATGATCCGGACCATCAGCCCACCGCTGAGTTCCCAGAAGAGCCAATCACAAGCCCCCCCGGCTCACCGAGGCGGGACACGTCAATGCTGGACCAATCAGGACGGGACTCCGGGTCCTCTTTGACATCCAGAGTACAGGCGCAACGTGGTCGAGCTCCCAGGCAGTTGAACTATTATGGGTTGGATTAGTAGGCAAGTCAAAGGCAGCCTAACAAATAAAACATGGAGACCCATCTCCTTTTTAAACATTCAAAAGTAAAAGTACTGCCCTACAGAATAAAAGTCCCCTGATAACTCAACAAAACGATCCGTCATTAGTCTTACTACAGATCCCCAAAAGCTCTTTTGTTTTAAGGGTGTAGCTGGTTGAGGCGGAGCTAGTTTTATTCCATATTCAGTTGAGATACTGTAGGCATTTTAGTACAGTGTGTCCAAAACTGTCACTTTTATTGTGACAACTTGTCACAAGTTATTTTTGACGAGTTGAGAGATGATACTGATATGGGAAAGTGGAAAAACACCAAACACATCTCTGTCACACAAATGGTTTGAATCCTCAAGCTTTATTAGGTTGGCTGCACCTGGAAGTCGATCTGCATCATCCCAGATCCATATCCGTCATGTATGTTAAGTCTGTTGATTATCCTGTCATGTTGCTTTTTCACATCAAGATATATTTTTTATGTTGGCTTCTCCTGTGAACGTGACGTCTTTGCTGCATGTCTGAATCAACTGGAGGAGATGCTTCCTTTTTTTCAGATTTTTTTCAGATTGCAGCAGGGAAGCAAGCAAGAAACCAAACCGGAGTTGAGAACTACTAAAGAAATATTTAATCTCAAAATGTAAAACGGAAGAATAACACGTGTTATCAGTGGGGTAAAAAGCACTATATTTATCTTTGAAGGTTCGTGAAGGAAAGTACTGTATAAAGTAACAAAATAATAAGCAATAAGGTACAAATACATTAAAATTGCATTCAAGTACAGCTATTCAATAAATGGGGGCCAACTAGAACTCTTAATATGTTTATTTTTTTATATATACAGTGGAATGGATATATATATACGTGTGTGTGTGTGTATAAAACATACTGCCCTTAATTCAAGATGTCCTAGATTAGTTTTGTAATAAGGAAACATCTAGTGTTACATTACTGGGAATCAAAACATATATCCATCTGGCATTTTTCCAATTCTAAAATAAATTGGGAAATAGAAACGGAATAAATGTACAAGTTTACCCTTTACTGAGCACAGTCTCTGCAGAAATAGTACTGGCCTGGTTATTTCCCTTTGGGGTAACTACCCTAAGACAGAGCTGCAGTACTGAGAAGATTGCACTTCAAACCAAACTGTTGCACAAGCCGGTTTCCAGCAGTGATGGCACATTGCTGATTTCCCTCCACTCTTCTGACTGTAGCAGCTGGTAAACAGGGGGACACAACCGCACAGTCACAGCAACACAAATAGCCCAACATTATCAGTGTGAAACATGAGCTCTGGTAAACACTTGTGGTCAGCCAGTAACTATACATGTTTTTCACTGTGTTGCCACCAACAAAGAGAAATCTAGACTGTCTGGTATTTAAAAAAAGAATACCAATTACATTTAAAATACAAGGATAGAATCATCAGAATTATAAAAATGGGAGGGAATAGGAGGCGAGTCTTGAAAGGTGGCCTGAGTGATACTCCATGCCCAGGAAGAGATTTTTTATGGGCACAGTCTGTTCCTGATACAACTAAATGATTCACTGTTTTAAAAAAAAATTGTTGCGCAGCAAGAATGGTGAGGCCATGAACATGAACGAGAAAACCTGCTGGTTGAGTTTGTCTCCCGTTTCTGTCTGGCCTCTCCTACTTCTGACACATCTTAGCTATGTCTTTACCCTGTCTCTTATTTTGTTGTAATACCAAACAAACCAAAAAAAAAGAAAGAAAAAGAAAGCATCACTATTCTTATAAATGTATCAAAAGAATGGGTCCCTGCTATTAGGTGTTCATCATGTTCTTCATCACTATGGAATCTAAAACAATACATTGTATTATATTTGAGTAGATTTTTAAAATCTAATAATAATAACTAATGATAAGTAAACAGAATTTTGTTCTGGTGCTATAGTTGTGTAGATGTAATGTGTTTAAAGTGTCAAAGTCAGAGAATAGTTCCAGTTATATTATAGGATATTATCGTATTAAATTTAAAATTGCATTTTAAAGTTGCAGCTACTCAAAGTGGAACTAATAACTATATCTGAACGTGGTAAGAAGTAAATTTTTTCACTCGGAAATACGGTGGGGTAAAAATTAAGGTAGCACTAAATGGAAATACTGAAGTGCATCTGAATTTTACTTCAGTGCAGTAACTTGAATACACCAACGACAAATCTACGTTGATAGCAAAGCTGCACAAACACAAACGGACTAATCCCCTCTGAAGATTAGCTGATCACACATTTTTAAGGGGTTTCATTTGGACAAAAAACAAGAAACAGAACAAAAAAACAGGCCCTCAGCACAAACAGTGCACAACAGCACCACTGCTGAGCAGAGATCAGATAGAAACAGGGGCTGGCTTGGCTTTCTCAACAGGGCTGTCAATCAAGGCTCTACCTCGCTGACTTCCTCTATTCTCCTGTGAAAGGCCTCTCCACTTGTCAGAGGATGCACTGTGCCTGAATGCAACAATGAAACCTGGATCAGTTCGGAAGGGTTTCTCGATTGTGTGTCACGTCAGAAGCAGAGCATCCACTGATTACGGCGGGTGTCATCATCATCCCACAAAGCTTCAAAGGATGAGCGAGAGGAGGCATAGCAGGAGGAGGCAGGAGGCGGTGGTGGGGAAGGAGAGACGAAGGGGCGGCTGGCAGCACTCTGGGAACAGGCAGCCTGAGTGGGAACTCTAGTACTTGTCATCACAACTGTATGTTACTGAAAAGTGTAAGGCAGGGATGTCTGACTTCAGCGGGGAAGCTTGAGGCAAAGCAGCAACAGCAATTATAACAGCAGCAGCCGTGAGAACAACAGCGACAACGGCTCATATCACAAACAAAAGGGTGGAGCGTGATGGGTCTGCTATATTACTGTACAAGGTGATAAATGAGGACTCAAAGTCGGAGTTTGTGTGTGTGTGTGTGTTTGAAATAAAGCTTAGGTGTTACCTCTGAAGGTTTTTTTTTTTTTTGGAAACTCAAATTCATTGTATCATATTAGATCATATTAAAGCAGTTATTCATGTCATGGATTTAATGTGATTTTCAGTGTTATGAAGCTTCCATTTAAAAACACACACTCCTTTTACAGTGAGCCACATGAGTCGCCAGTATAATGACTCTTAAAGTGAACAGCTCTCAGTGTAGCACATCAGAAGGACTATGTGTGATGCTAAAATGGTACAAATCTTTCTTCACACCGTCAACCCAGGACTTCCCCTTCATAAGTTTAAAAACCAAGCAGCTCGCTGTTTATTGAGATTACTTGTGATACTGTCAATGACTGAGGTAATTTGGGCTTCATTTGAGAAACATTGGGAGATTTAGCAGCTTCGCAGGGGTGAAAAATTACATTACTGAAATGATAGATTTCACTGTGTTTTGTTTTTGGTGCATTTGAAAAAATGAAAAAAAATTAATAAAGCAATCCCAATTTTACAAAGTGCTTAAATCCATCCATTAACATAAGGCATAAGTCATATATTTTTATTAATTCATCTTAAAATTTTACACCTTCAGAATTTATCATGAGTTTACATGAATTATAATCTCTAAACTTAAAATGACAAGGGCTCCTAAAAACACGTTTATCATACTGACAGCATTACCAGGATCCGTTATTTGTTAATTAAAACTTTCATATATGTATGTTATAATAACAGAACAATGTAAATGACAATGAAGGTCCCAATTATTGAACTTTTTCTCAATTTCAATTTCTCAACTTCAGGTATGTTTTAAAGAAGAACCAGATTCAATTATAAATATTTATATTTGTAACAATCTATGGAGTATCATTAATATCCTATGTTAAATTGGGGATACAAGTTTTAATTAAAATTGTCAATGTTTTTTATATTTATTTTATAAAGTGTCAGATATGAGACTTACCCAGACGTTTTGACTTGTCATGGTTGGAAGAGCACAGTTGTCCCTATCAACATTAACATTTTCCCGTGATCTTGTGGTCAGAGGAGTTTAACAAGATCATCCTGACTGAACTGACGGTCCCGTGGGAAGTTGATGCGAAGAGGCCTCAGTAGAGGAAAGCCACCAAGTACCAGGACCTGGTCCAACAGTGTAGGGACAAAGGTTGGCAGGCCTGGCTATTCACATTAGAGGTCAGGGGCGGGGGCTTTCCAGCAGAGTCTCCGTGGAACACATTCACAGCACTGGGTTTAGCAGGAAGAGAGAGGAAGTTGGCAGTTTGTAGGTTGGGGGAGGCGGCAGAGAGAATCTCTTGTTGGCTTTGGAGTAGGTTAGCTGGGGACCAGGAGTAGATGGGTAGTGACTGGACATTACTGCTGACCCACCAGCTGGAGGGTGTTGTGTTTGTGGACTGAAACGCCCAGTGAAAGTTGGACACTACCTGACGACATCTTCTCCTGGCCCACAGCTTCAGTCGCGTCTTCAGTGACTGGAATAGAAACCCTAACCCTAGATGTAGTTAATAGTCAATGATGAGCCTTTGCAATGAGTCAGCATAAACGTAATCAAAAACCTGAAACTAAACAAACTAAACGGCATTCAGCCATTCATTTTTATATTTAGCAACTATGATTTTATTTGTCAAAAATATGTGCTTGAAAAAAAGGGGGGTTAAGTAAAACTGACTTTGTTGTGTTCAGGTGTTGGAGAGTTCAGGCTTCTCGAGAGCTAACTGAAAGATTAGTTCACACAAATTAAAATGAATTAGCTCACATGCACCTGTTGCATTTCTCTTTAATGAGCTGATGTTCTTTTGAGTTATTCATAGAATCGGACCGATTGCTTTTAAAAATCAAGTCAAAACAATGTGGGTTTTACCATTTAAATAATGTGTCATAAGGCAGAACAACCCAACATAGACTGGTTTACAGATGTAATTCAGCTCTATACTTTTTAATCATGCGTAAAATGAAAAGGATGCAGAAAAGGTATGGATGTAATGGGAAGTTTGAGTAGCAATCATGAACCAAATTATGGAGCATTTTGAAGACAGATTAAAGCAGCTGTCTAGAGGAATGGGTTGGTCTGTCTGGTATAGTTCTAAGCTGGTTTAAATCATACGTTACTGGAAAAAATTGGTTAAGTACGATGGTGCAGACACGGCCGCACAGCACTTTTGTAGTTTTGGCAATTTGTGTGGAAAAAATTGGTAAAAACATATCTTTAAAATTAAGTATTAACTATGGTGTGCCCCAAGGTAACGTCCAGGGACCTCTGCTGTTCTTGAGCTACGTACTCCCAGCTGTACATGTCCATGAGACCTGATGACCCATGTCCACTGTTGGCTCTAACTGGCTGTTTGCCATCCATCTTTTGGTGGATGAGCAATAACTTCTCTCAGCTAAATTAATATAAAACTGAGATCCTTTTGTTGGCCCACATAACAAGAGCAATCTTGTTCTTACCAAACTTGGACATCTGGCCCAACTGCAAGTAAGAAAGCGTTGCATCTTTTTGAATTGTAGTCTTAATTTTACGGCCAATTTGAATTCTTTGACTAAATCAACCCTTTATCATTTAGGAAAAGTAAAACCTCCTCTGAGACAGCAGAATATGATTATTCTGAGTATGATAGACCACCCTGGCTGACCAAAAACAGAGATTGTGAGGCTTTAGACTCTCCAGAATGCTACCGCCAGGGGTTCAAAAAAACTGAAATGAGATGATACATTACTTATCTTTTTATATGCAACCTTAACTGGTTCTTTTTAACTTCTAGGATTGATTTTAAAGTTCATCTTTAAGCAGGGAATGGCCTCACTGCCTCTTATATGTCAGACTCCTATAATCATTCACAAACCCTTCATTTTAGCAGTTATCAAAGTTACCACAAAAACCTTAGTGGATGCTACTTTTAACCGCTATGACCAAAATTAATGAGACCTCCTGTGTCTTTGGACAGTTAAAAATCTGTACATGTACGATATTAAAGCATGTTTCCAGACTACATGACTGGCTTTGTAACATTTACTAGCCAAAGGACATGCTTTATTTTTGGAAGTGGGCAAACAGCTTTTTGGTGTGTTACTTCTGATTCTGGGAGGTGAAAATTAGCAATGGTAACATGAGAGTGACGTTCACTTTCATGTTAGCGGGAAATTAAAATCACATTCAACAAAAGCATTCAGCTTTTTAATGCGCAACACTGATTGTTGTACTCTTGATTATGGGAAGATGGTTGTTTGAAGTATTGATAGTTTTAGAGGGAGCTGTGTTGGTTGGATCTCCTCAATGGAAAAAAAATGAGGATGGGGAGCACGAAGGGATTAAAGTTATGTTGCTTTTTACACAATGGCAGATAAACAAAAGAACATCCTGCTATAAAATTTGCTTAAGTTAGTCCAGTTGTAATAATGAATTTATTTTGGTTTGATTGCCAATTGTGAATTCTCAGCCAAGTCTTTTTTTAAGGAGATAATTTTGAAGGGGAGATCGTTCGGGAGATAATTTTATACAATAGGCCTTTAAAAGACCATTTTGATTTTCATGATTGGAAGACAACATATAATGGAACAGTGGAATTAAAAAGACCCCAATAAAATTTTTAAAGCTCCCCTTTTGTACTGATTCTCTAATGGAGGGACTTGATGACATGAAGTCAGTGGAGCCACCACACATTCAGGTTGAGGAGGGTCAGTTCTGCTGTTCCAGAAAACATGAACTACTCACTTTATGATAAGAGAGATACTAGGGTTAAGTTTCATCTCCCTTTGTGGGTTCTTGCTTCAAAATACAAATGCGAGGCATTATTGCAGAAAACAGCTGACCCCCCACTTTACATGGCAGTTTCATTATCTCCCAAACAGACCCTGAACCTGATTAGTTGATTACATCATTAGCAGATTTACAGAAAATAATTGGCAGCCAGTCTGATAATTCACAGTCTTATCATTAAGAAAATTATTCTCACATGCACTGATCGTTAAAATGCTTCTTGTCTCCACCCTTACTGTTCTTCTATGATGGACTGATACGACCTAGCCCAGGGTTTCTCTGTTAACTGCTGGGCTGAGAGAAAAAATTGAAGCAATTTGATAAAGCACAACTTTACAGTGAATGAGCTGGAAACAAACGGAACCAGCAGGCTGTGAACTAGATCTCTGACACAGTTCCACTCAAAGACCACCTGACAGAGAGCGGATGAGTCAGATGATACCTGAGTGGTGTAAACATTTCACACTCCAAATTAAACATTATTAATCATCATTGATTATGTAGGCCCAGGTGATTTGGAATAAGCCCCAGCCTTCAGGTCCTTGGGCAGTAGACCGTGGTGATCAAGCCTTTTTGGCGGAAACGTTAATGTATTTTCTAATAATATAATATAACATACCGGTATTTTAAAATGTGCGTTATATGTACTGATGTATGTTAAACTGTCGGCTCTTTTTTTATTATCATCATTCGGTTGCGCCTGAACGCGTCTCTGCGCTCTTCAGTGTGTGTGTGTGTGTCTGTATGTGTGATAGAGTAGCGCTTCCCCGGTGGCTTCTCCCTCCAGCCTCCATCCCATTAAGTGTATTCGGGAGGCGGAGGTGGGAGGAGACGGGGCGCGGGATCCGGCGGCACGCACGCTCCATTAGCGGACCGACTGCCGCGCGCCTCTGCCGGTAATTTGCGTAACGAGATCGGAGGGAGTCGGTTAGGCCGGCGTCCCCGCGGTCTGTGCGCCGTCTGCCCGCCGCTTCCTCCGGCCTCGTTTAGGATGCAGTCCACGGAAGGAGCGCCGCACGGATGGAGACAGGGGATGTGTGTCTGCGTGTGTGCTTGTGTGTGTGTGTGTGTGGTGCTTTATCTCCCGCACTTGCCGCCTCGTCTCTTCCTTCCGTCCGTTTTCCGCCGGTACCTCAGCGCCGCCACGTGGCCGAGCTTCTCAGTGTGTGATCATGTTCATAAAAACTTTTAACTCCACACGATGAAAATCCCTCAGGAGGTGACTTTCCCTCTTTCTTTGGTTTTGGCTGCTGTAATGGAGGAGGAAGGAGAAGAGAAAAGACAAACACATGAAAGAATAAACGCCTTTAAAGTGGCTAAAAACCTGACGATCCAGGAGTTCACCTGAAAAACTGATGGGGTCAGACCTCATTCCAGGACTGTAGCATTAGACTGAGAGCACAGAGTAAGGTTATATTTATCGATAATGAGAAAAGAAAAAGGAGATGGATGAATTTATTTTAAAGAGGAGGCATTTGAATACCGTACAGTTTTTGTGTTCTGCTGGTCAGGCTGTCATGTTTCTGCTTTGATGGCAATATCAGTAGATTGCTGTGAAAGTGCGTATTGCTGCTGTTTAAGTAACACTATAGTTTATTTTAAAAAAATGAATGAAAGAAAGAAATGTCAATAGCAATGTGTTGGACTGTGCAGCAGAAGATATTGCCCTTCCGTAACTCTTAGAAGAAGTCAGTGACAGTTTATTTCCACTGTGTTGCCGGGTTTGTCCATGTTGGGTGATGGTTTGGCCCCTCAGTGTTGTCTGTGTTGTTCCCGTCTTTTGCTGAGGCCATGATGTTTGTGGAGCTGATGACCAGCTGGGGGACTTTTCTCCATTAGTTTCTTATTCACTTTTTGGATCATAAGAAGGTTAAATTAGTCAAATTCAGATTAGTTTCCACTGACTTCTACAAAGTTCATTAAGGAGGTTTATCACTCCTCACAAGCATAGCTATATTCACACTAAGTTTGCAAAATAAAATGCTTTGCTAAAACATTTAACATGGTTTTCCTGTAGAAAAACATAATACTTCGTCCGGATCCGGATCAGGCTTCATGCCCCATTGAGCACTGGTGTTTGCCCCGGGCTGACAGGTGAAACAGCTCAATCAATCAAGATGATTAGCAGACCCAGATCAGATGCATTTTATTCTCTGAAACTGGTTAAACCTATCAGAATGGTTAGTGTAGTTTTTTTTATTCGTTTATTCCGGTTGTTAGCACAAAACTGGCAGTGATTGTGATTATACTAACTCCTGCTTGATGTACTAATTAAGTTCCAGATGAAGTCTGGCCTCCCCTCATCCCTGTAAGCTCACAGGGTTGGTTCCCTAGTTATCATATGTATAAATTCCTGGCTGGGATCCAAAGTCCCTCTTCTTTGTCATTCACAGCCAAGTTGTCAGTAAATGTCATTTTTAGTCATAAGCATGTATAGTTGTGTACAGTATATTTAGCTCATTTCTCTTTTGCAACTAAGATGTGCTCGTTAGGAAACAAAGAGCAAACAAAAAATCCTTTGTAGAAATGAAAAATGTAGGTTGACCCACACCAAATTGACAAATATTTCAGCTGTGTGTTTTCAGCTACACCCACCAATGCACCTCTATCCGTACCACTGAGGCAACTTTCAGCACGCCTCAACTTTTAACCTGACATCATCTAACACTAATCCTGAAGCTAAAAATATCATGTGTCCTGGTTTACGTGTGGGAACAGCCTCAGTGATCACTTGTTGTGCTCTATAAATGCAAAACGACACATACTGTGTTGTTATAATAACTCTGTATTTAGATTGGCACAGCGGGACGAGGCTTCACCAGAGGACTTTAACATGATGTCACAGACAGCACAAACAACGATTATACCCACCGTTGGTAAATAGGCTTCATGTAATAAGAACCATTTCACTTTAGGTTTCAAATGGGAAAAACTATCTTATAGTGAAATGAACAGGCACAGAACACAATCATTACTTGTATATTTATTGATAGTAAGACCACTGATGGTGACTTTGTCAATAATAGACAGCATGGTGCGAGTCTTTTGAGTGTCTGGTGACCCCATGTGTACGCTGGATGGTATTACAATTTAGTATTTACAGAACAATATCAGCTTGAGGGAGGAATTTAAGTTTCAGAGTGCTGGAAAACATACATTCACGAAATAAATTTGCAGCTTTAGAAGCAATAAGGTTTTTAAAAGCCACAACCAAATACTGAGCAAAGTCGAACACAAGAGGATCCACAAAATCAAGACTCTCTCGCACACACACACACACACACACACACACACACACAAGCATTGTCATAAAACGTAAGGACATATACAAAGTTAAGGGGAGAGTTAAATAAAAATAAACAAACAAACAACAACAACAAAAAACAATCACACACACTGTCAGTCATACTGAAAGAGTGATAGAAAATAACCTGGTGAAACTATAAACTTAATGCCAACCAAGTCATAATGAGCATAGAGCTAAATTGAAACAGCTACGTGTTGCACATTACTCTCAACAAAACACTGGCCACAATTATTTTGTCAGTGCGCATTTCCTATAAACTATCAAACAAATACAGATTAACAGCACAAATTGCAGAATCAAAACTCTGACACAACATTTATATATATTAGCATATTAGAATGAGAAACATTACATCATATAAATTACATTTCCAATACATATCTACAGACGGTGATGATGATGGAGGCATGTTGATGCACTACATAGAATACTGTAAATACGAGGTGAACACTGTTGAAGTCCCGCCAATCTCTAATCGACTTCTCTCATTGTAGCCGGCTGCTGGCTTTGCTTTCCATTAGAGGAATTTGGTGAGCTTAAGGGTTTGATTTGATCCTAGCAGCGCAGAAAGGTGCTGCTCTGCTGACCTATGTCAGATTCAGCATCTTTGTGTTGTTGTAACTGTGATGGCACCCAACAGTGACGTCAGAGACACATCAACATTACACCAAACAGAGGTCAGCAAAAAAATGTATTCATAAAAAAAAAAAAAAGAAGCTTTTTTTAAAGTTTAATGGTGACATTTTGGAATTTAGTCAGCTACTTTTAAACAAACCGAAAGACAAATACTATCTTTGATCTAAATGTTTTCTGGGGAACTAAGTTGTTTTCAGCATGGTGACACATTCTCGTTCACTGGGATATTTCAGAGCTTGATAAGGCCCAGTCACACCAATAATTAAAACTGCTACATTTTAATTCTGTGCAAATACTTCCATGGAGTTCAGTTTTGTTAGGCCTCAAAACATGAATCTGTGTCCGTGACCAATAGCAAGCCTTCCTGCCTGCTGAAAACTGATACTTTGGGTAGGAATACACGGAGAGTTCAAAACAGACGCAGCTATAGATCATTTTAATGGAAAATATTTTAAGTTGTCAGGCAGGAAAAGCGCAGGTGGAATTAAAACATAAATTTTGGCTGCCTTCCATTTAGCGGAGGCAGTTTCAGAGTCCTGGTGTTGTGCTCGGACACAAAGGAATAGAGCCATGGTTAATGTTATTATTTATACCTTCGCCTTCCCCACATTGACATTTACATAGCAAAAACTATAAACTGCTCCATGAAAGGGCAAAAATTTTGAGACGGGAGTGCTGGTGGTCGAGCGGTTTAGACTCTAAACTTTAGAGCATGTTCCATGTAATTGCAATGTCACTGGTTTGGATCTGGCTCTCTCATTCTTCCTGTTTCCTGTCGGCCTTTCTGTCAGTTACTGACTAAAATAAAGAGGAAAAAGCTCAAAAATAAATCTTTCAAAAAAAGAAAAAAAAAGACAATAATGAGATCCAAGTTAATTGTACCAATCCATCTATTTGATAAATATGATTGCTAAATGACAGTTTCTCAGTTTCTGGTGTGACAGGGTCTTTAATCTGTAGTGCAACCTCATTTGTTCGTTTGCTGTGCTGAATATGTTTCTCTTCCACGCTAAAACTAATCGATTGACTTTAATTATAACTTAGAGTGTATCAAGAATCTGAGAATTCAGGTTAAACTGACTGTTATTTTAAGTTACTGTGGGAGGAAAGAGGGAAGAGTCACACTTGCTGTACGTGGTCTTGTTCTAGATTAAAGCTTTCAACTAATACTGATACTAAATTAAGTTTAACCTTGAAGGTAAATGAAATATTAAATATAAAAACATTGTGCCTTGTCTACAGATAAAAATACTCAATCAGCTCTCTTCCCATTATTTCCTTTGCAATTTTCTCAGTTTTCATATAAATTTAAAATATCATCCTCAGTACACATATTCGGTTCACAAAATGTCACAACCATAGGAATATACAATAGTGACCGATAGCAAAGTCAAACTCAAAACTAAACCTAGCTATTAAAGTATTACTTTCAAACTTTAGTAATGTAATTCTGTACAAACATGTGCAGTAGCCTTCTGATGACGATCGATGGAGCATGCTGCGTCCAACTGAGAAGCCAAGTTGCCCCGATCACTTATCTGAGACCAACACCGCTGTAAACTCAGACTACCGCAGTCTACCTGCTCATTGAAGGTTGTACTGATCCAAGATATGTGATAATGAGCAACTTCTACATCAAGCGGCAGTGTGATGTGTGGTATAGAAAGCTTTGATGCAACAGCAGTGAGTAAAGGAATGGTGCTTTACAATAGGATACATTAAGATATTACATTAATGTCACAGGCAGAGAGGCGGAGGGAGGTAAATTCCAATTCAGACGTATGATAGTGTTTCGGGAATTTACTCTTATAATGTGTCAAGGCTGTTTGTTGCTTCTTCTCTTCATCTCCCTAAAAAGACAGAAACACGGAGAAACCAGAGTTACCACCTCAGGTTGTTTGTCTCCACTGACTAGCTTCACATTACGTCATTGGATATCCTGACTTATATTGATTACAGGATTTTTTCTTTCTTTTGGTTACCATTTGTGCAAAATTTAGTCATAATTGCTGTGAAATCAGTCCACCCTTGAGTCCAAGTGGACGTCTGTGCCAATGATGAAGGGATCCCTCAGAGATTTCCCAAGATAATGTGTCAATGAATGTTTCTCACCTGCCACGGCACGTCAGCTAAACCATCTCATACTGATTGGCTGTGATGATCCTGGACAGACAGCAAGCCAGCAACATGCCAATCAGCTGAAAGATACACAGAAAAGAGGTTTCTTTTATTTTATGTGTGGGTTAAAAAAAAAAAATTGTACAATATGACTGTTTTTTTTTTTTTGTTTGTTTTTTTTTTAAGTCCAGTTTTCTATAATTGAGATAATACAGATGCAGCACTGTGAAACTAAAGGGGGGTTAAGGTTGCCTCTTCTTTGCAAAGTCTCTAATTGAATGCATATTTTTCTGTAAAGTAATTTCCCGTCAACTCCAAGCTGTCAATACAAGACAAAAAATACAGTAATGTCTGTTGATCTTCTTCTTTGCAAGTGTCTTGTTTTTTTTTTCCAGTATCTGTGTCTCCACTGTTAAACACCCCAACTAACACACAACACACCTGCGAGAAGGCGATCCCAAACGTCACTCCCGCAATAATGGCCATGTTGGTTTCCATGAATGAAGTGACCAGTTCATAGCAGCCCTGAAACACAGGGGGCAGGTTAGTCCGCAGCGGGTACAGGGACATGTTAAATTTACAAATTAGGGGCAAGATGGGAGTGTGGGAGAGTATCTGAGGCGTTTGTTAGTGTGCGAAGGAGGAAGATGGTTTAAAAAAAAAAGTGTGAGGACCTCGCTGATGTACAAACAGTCATCTGCTAACTGGTGATGAGGAGGATGCAATAACACACTGACCTGGTGGAAGACCTTGCTCGGGGCTATAGTGGCATTGCGGAGGTCTTCTGGGTTGCAATCAGATGAGTTAAAGCAACAACTGGCAGGAATACCGTTGGATGGGTAATACACACTGGCAAACCAGATGGTGTAGTTATACACTCCGCAGCAACGCAGCTAAAAACAGACAATTCAAGAGGAAGAACTGAGGACAAATTCAAATTCACAGTTATATATCTGTGCATATATTTATTTCCAACAACGGGCAAGGCAGTGTTGCCTTTTATGTGGCACTTAGGACCGAAGCCCATTTGCTCCAAATGAAGATAAAGCTTTATTTTCTAAAAAAGCAGTAACTGAAGACATTGAACATTCAGTGTTGGCTCTATTTTCAGCTGAAGACCATTAACTATTTCGAGTACTGCTGAGTAATTACGGCATAGGGAAAATGTCATTGGTGTGTGTGAGCAACAGTAGACACAAACAAGTACAAATCAATCAACAAATCAGGCTTTGGCTACATATAAAGTATTAGTAGTGGAATAAATTCATAGTTGGTTTAATTTTTTAACTGAATTTTTTGATAGTCAAAAAGAAACACACAGAATATTGCCACCTTTATTGTTTGGGGATGAAGAGTTTATGGTTTTGTGTTTAACGCCCGGTTGATGACAGAGACTTACTTTGTGTTGCAAGTTGTCAACAGCACGACTCGCCTCATCCTCCGCATTGTAGTTCAAGACTGCGTCAGTGTACGTCCTGTGAAAGGTTCCCTTTATCTGCACAAACATACATGTTAACAGTGTCAGACAGCTCTGATGGTTTTGTGTTACAGTTATGAAGTTGCCACATGGTGAACTGCGTGCTGACCTCGTGGCGAAACACAAATCCAGAGATCCCAGCCACTAACTCAGCGAGGAAGACCAGGGACAGAAACATGGCGTACTAAAGGGAAGAAGTAAAAGGGAGATTTGTATAGTTTGCATGAAAACCTTTTTGCCCCAGTGTGCATCATTTGCCTATGTTTGTACACACACACACACTCAGACATGCTCCAGCACACCCACTTGACCAACATTAACCAACCAAAGTCTCCTGCAGGATCTATTGAATTTCTGATCCCTCTCTACATGATAGAGGTCAGCCATTATTCCCTTTTATCATGTGAACAGAGGCTAATTAATCAGCTTCTCCAGGTCTATTCTGCCTGACGGCAGCAGAAAACTCTGTCCCTCCTCCGATGGCCTCTCACCAGCTTCAGCATCCATGGGCTTCCTCTGCAGGTGGCGAAGCAGCCAAACAGGCCAAAAACGATGATGACAGTCCCGGTGCCAATGAGGACGTACGGAGCGTTGGTGGAGTTGTCTGCGATCAGAGAAATGTACGGGCCCAGCATCAACTTCCCCCATACTCCCACTGCCAGCAGAATGGCTCCTGTTATCTAGAGGACGAGGGTTGGAGAGAAGGAGTGAGCAACAGGAAACAGAATCAAAGCAGGCAATGGGCCCTTATCTCTGTACTTCTGCAATACTACAATGGCTGTGTTTTAGCAGCGTGCAGGGGGGAGGAGGAGGAAGAAGGGGGATCAAGGTGGAACAAGAAAGGAGAGCAATTAGAGTAAGGAAGAGGAGATGGCAGACAGAAGACACAGATGTATCAGGAGTGCGGGATAGCTATCACCTCCTTTATGAATATGCCTGCACTCACACAGACAGAATGAGAGAAACAAAAAGAAAGAGGACAAATCAAAGAAGCTCTTTGATCGGAGGCGAGACGCTTCCTCCTGTTGCTCCTCTCTTAGCATTTCAAATGAAGGCTGCGGATAAAAGAGCGTGCTGTTCGAGGCAGCTGAAGCGCCGTGTGTCTCAGCTGGGTATGTCTTACTGGCATCGGAAAGAGAGCAGGGTGTGGAACGGCTGCTGATGATCTGACTCGAGCAAGGGCCAACTCATCAGCCCAACCTGCTTCCTTCCAAGAGGAGGCTGCTCGCCGTCCTGTTGCCACGCCCTCTGACTACAGGGAGCAGGCCGTCTGTACAAAATGTCTCCGTTCACCTTGTAACTGCTAAAACTGATGAGAAGAATACACTCAGCGCTCAGCAGGAAACAAGCCAACACGCCTGACAGAGCAGCGAAGAAAAGCTCCCTCTTTTAGTCGACAATCTCCTCGAGCCTGATGCCATGTGCATAATAATGAAGCAGTGATTCACCATAATAAAAAATATATATACATATTAGCATAGAGTTTGACGTCTTAAATCAGTCTGCTGGTTAATGACAGTGTTAACATCTCCACTTTGCTTTGTTGGCAGGATGTGAGTAAACAGGATGTGGCAAAGGTTTTTCACCGTGACAAATCTGAGTTTGGTTGCATTCCTTAATTAAAAGTTCTTTTGTACTCAAATGCAATGAAAGCAGTTTGAGACCTTCTGCTGCTCTACAGCTGCTGTATTACATGACTGAACTTCATGGCGGCTCATGAAATCATCCACACGTGGATTTCCCTATCAACACAACGGTAAGAAAGGACAATGAGTTTCAGTTGAGGGAGGGATGATAAGAAGTGAGAAAACACACTGACTGGCTGTTCCTGTCTGAATTCACAGACAGGAGTCTGTAGCCGTGGATTCATTTCACTATCACTGAATTGTTTGAGGTTGTTTTTTGTGACCAACCACCAGTTAAAAAACACAAACATTCACTTTACTATCACTGAAAACTAAAAAAAACGTAAAATATTTTACATGGTATCTAAGAGCATGTCATCCTGACTCTGTCTCTGTCTCACTGATGCAATCAGGTAAAAACTTAAACAAAGATAAGTTAATTTTTGAAATTCTCACAATTCTTTAATTATATTCTTTAGAGTAATTTTATTGATCAGAACTGATGCTGACTTGTTTTCTGATCAAATAATTGATTTGCTAATTAATAGTTTCATGTCTGCACTTGTTTCCCATGATACTATTAATCTTTTTATTTTGTGTTTATGACTTAAACATGTTGCTGTGTTGTTTCTATTATGTAAGAAAAACCTATAAAAACCTGTATTGATGGCTTGTGGGCAGATAAACCCTCAAGAAATACACAACATTTGATGGAGCTCAACAACATTGAAAGAAGAGAGAGCCATTATTTTCTACTTAATATCATCTTAGGAGTTGTCTGTTTAATGTATTTGTTGTCTCCTTATCTGAATCTGCATCCTGTTGTACGTCTGGAGCTGTTAGGAGCTCAGATGACAGTTTCGATAGGCCTCCCAGTGTTGATTTTAAACATGACATCCTGTAGATCATGTCGAATTTAAGGTGCTTTTTGTACTTCATCCTAAAATTACGTGTAAAGCACTCAAATGAAAACTGGAGCTTGAAATAATATATTTAAGCCTTTTTCCATTGGTTCATCCTTCGTTCAGAAAACAAACATATCCTACAAAATGAAGTTTAAATTCATGTTGGGAACATTACGGTAAACATAGTAAAACACTATTCAAGTCTTCAGGCAAAGTCTGATGTCCATAGAATTTATTTACTTGTTTTAGCTCATTTTACGGTCTCTGCCAACTCCTGAGTCAGGGCTCCCTGTGTGTGGCTTTTTTTTTTAACTCAGCAGGTATCAAACTTTTTGTTGTTGCCGCCAGAAACATCACCAGCTAAAGCAGCACAGCTATGATGGATAGAACAAAAACATGAAGCTGAAGGGCTCGAAAACAAGTGCAGAGTAAAGTTCAAATTCTGCACTCAAAATTCAAATCTCAGATTCAGCTGGCCACCTCAAACTTAGTGCTGTTTTCAAAGTTGAACATCCCTGAATCCCAGGGATGTTACACCAGTAATGAGGTACAAATGGTATGTCAAAATTCTGATGGTACCAAAATATTCACCATCTCATAATTTATACCATCTTATTGCCAAACCTTATAAAGTCTGTGGTAAATCAATAGATTTAGTGAAAAGAGTGGATGGAAGAACTGACTAGTTGATTCTCGGTCAGACCACTGATGATTTTCGGGATAAAATAAATCATTGTGTCTGTAAAATTGTGAGAAATGCTAAGAATATTGTGATTTGTCTGATCACCAGCCCAGATAATCCGTTTAGTATCGTGTACAACAAACAAAAGCATCCTATCCCCACATCTGATGAGCCTGACCCAGCAAATATCTGTTTACAAAATAACCGTCATCATTTCTGTCAAATTTTCTGACTATTTCTGACACATCAAACAATTAATCTACTAATTATTACAGCTGTAAAGTAAAGTAACCCATCTTTCAGCTCCGGCCCAGCTGAAGTGAAGGAGTGTAGGCTGGTGATTAGATTTGTCATTAATGTTTTTATTAACAGTGATTCTAACACTGTGAGAAGACATTTCAGAGAACAGTCCTCTTTATGGCTATATACTCAGTATTTATGGCCGGCACCATCGGCAACAAAATGACTTTCACCCTCATACTTGCTGCCACATACAAATAAAGGATCATCTCCTCAATACTTAAGTGTTCATTTTAAAACCAATGGGGAAATCAAGTCTGAGGAGCAGGGACAAGTCATCTTGACTTCATGTCTGTTGCTGAATTCCAAACAGCCCTCCTCCTTTTCGTCCTCCTCCTCCTCTTCCTCTTTCACGTTTTGTTTGAAATTCAATGCCTGGCCAGCCACCCTGGTTACAGCACAGAGTTTAAAAAAGGTCATCCCTCTTCCCTCCTCCTCCTCCCACCCGGGCCCAATAAAGAAACAGAAGGTGTGATGATAAAATATGCTGGCAAGGACACAACGCACCACTCAGCCACCTGCTCTGCATTTTACTGTCCTGTGTGAAGAGTACGGCATCATGGATATTCACACTTAAGACATTATTTGCCATGACAAGTCAATGACAGTGACACCAAGGCCTCATGCTGAGCCACCTCTCCTGCTCCGTACTCGGTGCCAGTGCCCTCTCCATGCTTCGCCCTCAGGGCTGAAGAGAGCCAGTGAACCTAAGGACGCGTCTGCACGTCAGACATCTGTAACTTGATGCTTTAGATGTACGGGAGGGCTGAAGGACCATCCAATCCTGCCTAAATATAAAAGTTCATATCTATGACACAGACATATGTCTGCAGAGCAGGACACACAGCAAGGCACAGCACAGATCTTAACTGAGGGGTTGATTCCTGTCCAGTTTTGTTCATGGCCAAGTATCATAAGCTATTTTCATTTCCCACAGTTCAGGGTGAATGTAGCCAAAACAGAGAAAGCACTCCTCAGGTCCTAAACATATTATAGACATAAACCTCTTCCACGTGTTCCATTTAGATAATTCACTCTGGTCATATTTGGCTGCTTTCTATCACACAGGAATGAGCAGAACTCACAAGTGTGGTCAAAAAGGTACTAAATTCAGCCCACTGTTGATCTTAGCTTGGCCAGTATGTGGCCTTAGATTCATTGTGCTGCTTCCACGGACGGAAGATCATATTTGAAGCTGGTAATTAAAAAGTAAACAGAAGCACTTCCAAACCGCCAAAAAACCACACAAAAGACGCCATTTCACTCATCACTACACAACTTCATCTCAAAGTAATTTATTCCAAAACTGGAAGCAGTCTCAACCAAATGTATTTGGTTTGAGTAGCGGTTGGGGTAATCTGCTAGCTCAAATCCTGAGAACGCTTCTTACAAAGAGCCTTAATTACAGTGAAAAGATCGGCAGAGTCTACGCTTTAAACGAACGGTTGTTATGTACGGCTTGCTTCACATTGGGAGCATAACTTTTTATGAATTCAATCACAACAAAGCTTTGCAGCATCTTGTCAAAACATCCAGAGCTGCAGCCTGTGTACAGTGAAAAACCTCCTCGTTGTACTTATGGATGCTTGCATGATGAATCCTTTGCAGGCTGATATATTGCATCAGTGAAATTAGGAAATATTTGAAAATTGTTGTTCAAAATAGATTCAGCTTCTCCAATGGGAGTTACTTCTTTATTATCCATCGTATTATGTAAAACTAAAAAGTCCCTTTTAGGTTCATTGGCCAGACAAAATATGCACTTTGTCAATGTTAGCTGAGGAGGAGGGAAAGAGTTCACTGTTTACACACAACATTATTAATTTCTCATTTGAGAAATCATTCTGCAGATTAATCATAATGAAAATATTCCCTACTTTCAACTAACTGTAGTACAATACAACCCCACAACGACAGTTCCATAGTCAGACCACGAAAATAATCAAATAATCTTATGTATTATTCCCTGGATTCCACAGGCAATCGAATATTTAGGTATTTTAGAGATTGGTAAATGTTACTTATGAAACAAAATGCCCAGATCTTCTCTGGTTCGAGTTTCTCCGATACTTTTCTGCTTGCCATTGTCTCTTACATTAAAGTAAACTGAGCATCTTTGGGTTTTGGTCGCACAAAAAAAGGCATGCACGTTATCTTGTCCGTAGTAATAGTGATAGTCATTTGTAAGCATTTTCTACTCAATTACCATTCCTGGCTGCAGCTGCCTTTCATATTTCACTGTGTAATACCATCGCAAAGTACAGAGCCAAAGAGGGAAACCATTAAAGCAGTCTCAACATTGGCTGAATTTAGAGTTTACATTATGTATTTGCTGTAATACTAATTAAATCGTGATCTAGTGTTTCCTTTTGTGTTCCTGCAGGAATCAGGAGTCGTACTGGGGAACAGTTGTGGAAAGTCACTCAGCACATTTCAGATTTTTGTACAGCTCTGAAAAAGGTTTGTCTACGATGTTGAACATTGAGCTTTAAATTATAAATTATATTATTAAATTATTTTAACTTCAAATTTTAAATTATCCCAAATACTGATAATGCATATAATATTTATACAACACTCATTGTGAATATGCATTTTGTGAGTATTCTTCAGCTTTTTAAACCTAATTTGTTGAGAAGAAGATCACTTTAGGTCATTTATTTATTTAATGCAAAAATCTATTTATTACACGTGGATTTACTTTTTTTTTTTTTATATCACATAAAAAGTCGAACATTTAGTTTGAGATGTGGTGAAGGAATAGACTGAGGGAATGTGTCACAGGACTGTATACAGATGGACGAAGGTCCCTTTAAGAATCTATAGAAAGGGACCCAAATGTGGAGTAGATGGTGAAAATGGGCTTTAAACGGGCCTCCATCAAACAGACCAGGCCCCGCATGGGGGGCTCAGTCTCTGCGGTGACATGAACAGCCCTCACCGCCTTTTCCTCACAACAACCACGATGCGCTGAGCGCCGCTGACGCCCAGCAGACAGAATATGTGTAACCTTAACACAACTTACATAATGGGAGGCGACAAAATGCGTTTGTTTAAGCGCATAGAAGCGACGTCGTAGGGCGAGTCCCACCGATCATTAAGGGTTTAAAACACAATAATCCCACCGATGATGATGATGATAATAATGATAATGATAATGATGATGATGATGATGATGATGATGATGATGGATCTATCCAGCCCTTCATCACACACAACAACCACTGGAAAAAAAAACCCCCACAGCGATGCATCTGGATGGATTGCGATTATTTTGTGCAGGGTGGTTTTTGGTAAATAACATAGAGGAGCCGCTTTGCTTACCCAAAAGACGAAGGAGTAAACGATGAGGAGGGTTTTCAGGCAGGTGATCACCGGCTTGGTCTCCATTGTGGACTCGGTGTGATAACAAACAGCAGAAGGAGAGAAAATGAAGCGTCTCTGCGAGCCGTCGTGTTGCAGCCGAAACAGCCGAGCAGCGTCACTGGAGCAAAAACCCACCAGAGCAGCCGAAGGATCCTGAGCGGTGACCCTGCAACACAAAACACACACACACACAAGCACACAACCGCCCAAACACTGATCACATCACCAGCTGGACGGCTGCTTTTATATGTTAGTGCACTTGTGGCGCAAAAGTTTGGGCATCCCCGTGCAGATGACACATTTTGGTTGATTGTTGAATTTATTTATTTCATTTAATTTAATATTCCCGGTTTAAATGTGCGTCTTTTTTTAATCATCATTATCCCTGACCACGGGCTTTAGGGGCATGAAAATAAACAAGTGCCAGCAGTTGCAGTTCCTTAAATGACCACATGAATTTGCCTCCACTTGGGATTCATGTGAAAATGCTGCTGTTTTACAACAACAACAACAACAACAAAATGTTTACAGCCTGGTATAAAATAGCAGTTGCTTGTTATGAACAGACATGTCCCACCTTTCTTTGACCATATGTGAATTAACTTTGAGTTTATGGAGTCAGGTACTGCCAAGGTGGCAACTGTGGAGCAGCCAACTCCAAGCTCCAAATCCATCAACCTTTGGATGAGCTCCTAAAAGCTGCCTCTATTTTATATAGTCTTTGATCACAATCCTGAGTCCAGGAATAAAATTATTCACTAAGATCTGATCAGTTCATCCCCGAGTAAAAATTTTAAGATTCAAAGAAATTCCCTTTGAGATATTGAATCTATAAGAAACAGATGACAACCTTAAAAAAAAAAAAAACCAAAAAAGTAATTGAATGTAAAATAATTAAACAAAATGATAATCTAAACATTTAAACATTACAAATATCAGAATTTAAAAATTCAATTGGACAGTTTTTGTGCTACAGACTGTGTATGTGTGATACCTGCATATATTTATGACCAATGAAGGAACCTTTGGGTAGTTTTTTTTTTTTTTGTATAATTTTTTCTGCACTTTGGTCCTTTGTCTGGATTGATCTCCAAAAGGCACCTGTTAAGACAGAAGAACACTTGACCAAGCATTGCTTTGAAACAATATTTAAGACAAAGTAGTTCCAGGTACTTTTCTTGGAGCACTTTAGCATGTCCACTTTGAAATAAAATAATGGATTCTATAATGAAGTGCCAAACATCAACTTTTAGTAGGTTGACAGTTCATCAATATAGAAAGAACTATGTGGGGAAATTTTAGTGTTTTGAAAGCTACTCAGTGTTTCTTGGGCAGGTATGTAATTTCACCGCTAGATGATATGCAGAAATAACTCAAACGATGCTCAGAGATGTGAAGACAAAACAAGCCTTCTGTCAAACAAAAAAATTATATGAATAATTTTATTTTGATTGTTTTACCCCCATTGTCGCTCATTGTAGAGAAAAATATGTCAAAACCTGTAAAACTACATTTCAAGTCTTACCTCTGGAAGAATCCCTGAGTTGCTCTCACTTCTGATGGATAACAGATGTTAATTACAGAGGTACGTTACAAACATCAAAATCTGGACACTGCCATTCACAACAGAGTAGTCTGCAGCAATCAGAAGTGTGAAACACAATGTAATTCTGGAGTAATACTGGGATGCTCAACCGCAGGTGTGTTATTATGATGAAGAATTACGTTTCATTAAAGGCTCATGGGGTAAAAAAATAAAATAAAAATCAGCTTACAACATAATGCAGTGAAAAATTAGTTAAGTCTGTTTGACAATAAATCCACCTCCCCCTGCTGTAAAATCTGGATTAAATGAATCAAACAACAAACAGCGGAGAGGGATGGATAATTTAAGCACCAACACACAAAAGAGTGCTCGGAAATATACATTTGAAAAATAATAAGCAAACGTCTAATGCATTTTCTGACCTAGAAAAAAGATGTAGGAGTTTTTGAATCATACAGAAGCAAAATAAAAAAACACAGGAAAAACAAAAACAATACAGCAAAGTGACAGAAAGCATGTCAGAAAAGTCTGAACAATGACGTTCATGGAGAATATAAAGTGGGCAGAGAACAATTAACGGCCAGTATAGACAGCCTGAATAATAAGACAGAGTGTATTCATTTATTTATTAATGATGCTGCATCCATCTGTTTCAAATATGCAGAGACAAATCCACATATGAATCATTTATTCAGATTTAATTCATTCACCATCTTCTTGAATTCAAGTATAGTGGGTCATTTCTTACCTTGAAGGTCAACAGATGTCTCTCCACAACAAGCCAGAAGATGGGACTTTTTCCTTAAACAATTAAAACAAACAAACAAACAAAAAAAAAAAACAACTTTCACACTAAAAATATCAATATTATTTTAGAGTTACTCTGTTTAGGTATATTATGAAATCGAAACTGGTCTGAATGCTTCACAATAAAAGAAGACTTTAGTTATTTATGTTAGTTATTTTCCCTAAACACCCTAAAACTGAGTGTAACAGAGGAGAAGCCGATTTAGGGAATTTCATAAAATACAGAAACAATTCAGTCAGCAATGAAACAACTCATAGTGTTATTGTAGCTTGACTATGCTACACTAAAATAAAAACATATTAAAAACAACAAAAACAGACACATAAACATAATTTATCACATTAAACAGACATAGTGGTTCTTCAAGTGTGTTCAGTCAGTAGGAAATACATAGGCTCCTCCAGGTAATACACTGAAAGTGCTCAAACATACAGTTCTTCAGACCATGGGCCTCATGCAAGAATCACAAACACTAACAGGTTTGTTCTTCTGAGATTTCAGATCATTTCTCACCTTTGCTTCAGTTTTCACACACTGAAAAACACAGCAGTCAAGTCATGTGCAGTCTGTAATGTAATGCCTTTTCTTAAGGAATTTTCAGAGAACTGAAGGAATCCAACTAAAATATAGAATTAAAATAAACAGAGAAAAAAATCTAAGATTGTTTTTCACGCATCTCCAACATTCTCTTTTAGGTTATGTAAATCAATTCAGCATTTGGTAGGAAGTGCTTTGACACCAACAGCTGCTTGTTGCTGCCTAGGGGTACAACTTCTGTTGCACCTCAGAGTATAAACTCTTAATCTATCCTGATTTGTCTCACAATATGATGCTGTTTTATAGGCCGGCTTTTCAGGTTCATTTTCAGATCAGGCATTCTGACACTTAAAGTGTCAAATCTGTTGTTTTTTCAGCTGCTGATATCTGCAGCAGAACTTGTGACTGCAAGTTCTTCTTTCTACTCTTTGGTGACATTTTGTGAATGATAGGTGGTAATTATTAGAAGTCAATAATGAGTTTCTTTAGTTTGGAGAGTTTGGCTAAACTGATTTGGATCAAGGCTAAGAATCTGACAATGCAAGTGTTCTTGCATGAGGCCGAATATCAACATAAAACGAGTGTGCATTGCTTGGTCTACATGGGTGTATTTTTCCATAATAAAAACTTCCCTGTGCCAGTCAAGTCCTTCCTCAGGTCACTTGTCAGTCAGCAGCTGGATGATTGATAGCATCTATATGGACTATTGTGCCTAAGCAATGATCAGGGGGGAGGGAAAGTGAAAGGGCTGGAGTAAAGCCGCTGACAAATTCTCATGATGCTTTCTCAAAGGCACCAGCTAGCTAATGTGAACTTTAACCTGTGCATTATCTTGATCCCTGATGTGCATCCTGTGCCACACACTAGAGTTTACTCAGCTCTGTGAGGTGCACTTTGGAGTCCTTCCTCTTCATCATTTTCCAAGCTGCTTGACCCTCCTTCCACTCTTCTCTATACTGACCCAAACTCAGCCATCCACGCTTCATATTTTTCTAGGTCGGCAGCAGAGACAGACTTGGAGATCTTCTTGAGTGTGAGGGTGAAGTCCTCCATGGTCACAGGCATCTGCAGCTCGTCTTTGGACAGAGCTCGGATCTCCTCGGGGCTCAGACCTTGTATTCGACGACGCATTGCCATCATGGATGCATCCCTGATGTAACAGGTACAGGGTTAGGGTCACTCACCACATATATTCATTTGAACAAATCTTCTCCTTAAATAGCATACTGTGGCATTTGGACTTTTTTTATGTCCTTATTTGTCGAGCATTCCTTCCGTCAAAAGGGAGAGTGTCTACTCTGAAATTCAGACACATCCAAGGTCAATAAAACAATGGAAGCCAGATATGAGCAGAGGCAACTTGAGCAATAGAAAATAAAATTCCCAGCATAGCTACAGTAGAAAGGATGGTGATAAACCAAATATTCAAGGTGTTCCATACTACAGCTTACACTTAAGAGATATTTTTGAGTGTTGCGCTTCTCTGTGTCTCTAACCTCAATCATGGTGAGGTGGAAGTCTTTACCAGTGCTATTTTATCTTAAAAAACTGATGGTCAATGTTTGCCCAGGTTAGAACTCATATGGATCTGTCATCTATTACATTACCATTTCTCCAATAGTAATGTGTGGCAATAAAAATATTTCATATAGTTGTACTTTCTTATACACACACTAAAAAATACACACCTGCAGACGTTGGTGATGTCTGCTCCAGAGTAACCTTCAATCTTCTCAGCGATGAGGTCCAGGTCCACATCAGAAGCCACCTCCACCTCCCTGAGGTTGATCTTTAGGAGCTCGACACGACCCACAGCTACAGACACACACACAATGTTGATCAGATAGAAGCACATTTAAAACACATTTAAAAAAGAATAAAACACCACTGATCCATCAGGAAGTCCACAGTGTGAAGTAATATTAATTATTTTTAACGAAGTTTCACTGTTTTGAGCTGCAGTGTGCTGGAGAAATACAGTCACCATTGCTCTAGGTTGTTGAGATCACCTGTAGGGAGGGGGATGTAGATCCGCTTCTCCAGGCGTCGCCTTAACGCCTCATCAATGTCCCAGGGAAAGTTGGTGGCAGCAAGGACCATCACCATCTTCGAAGGGTCATCATTCTCCAGCGCCCCCCCCACACCTGGTTGCACAATTGATATAATAATTTCCAGATGCTTTACTAAATAATTTTAGTTTAATATTGGATTTTCTACAGTTTCAGACAGATTATATCCAACACATTCAGTAGTAAAGATTTCAAAGTTCAAGGTTGATTTATTGTCATTTGCATGCTTATACATCAAACTAAATTTTTTCTCAGGTCCAGCAACATCCAATATGTCTAAAAAGAATCTATAATAATTAGTAATACACTTAGAATAAAAAACAGGGATAAGAATATCTAATGAATACTGTATTGCAGCGGTTTAAAAAGTTTAAATTAATTGCAAACACGGTTTGCAGGAGAAACACTACTGCATTTCTTTTGCTCATGTTTATGCTTCTGATTGTAATTTCTGTTAAAATTAGATATTTTTTTTAAGTAAAAAAAAAAACAAAAACAAAAACAAAAAACAAAACCCTCATACTAGACTCACATACTCACTCGTCTTCACTCACCATCCATCTGAACCAGAAGTTCGGATTTGACCCTGCGGCTGGCTTCATGTTCATCAGACGTTCCTCTCCTGCCACAGATGGAGTCAATCTCGTCTATGAAGATGGTTGTTGGTGCATAAAACCGGGCCTTAGAAGAAACATTACAGAAACCAGATAACAGCAGAAATACATTTCAACCTGATTTGTAATTTGAAATTTTTTCAGTACAGAGCTTTTGTTCTTATAATTTGCCTCTCATTCATCCACCCAGACACACTGACAACAGCAAGGCACTGAAAAGTAATTTACCCATATGAATACAAACCATTTCAAATAGCAGGCGAACAAGTTTTTCTGACTCGCCCCTGTATTTGGAGGTTAGTGTGGAGGAGGACACATTGAAGAAAGTAGTCCCACACTCTGTGGCCACAGCTTTGGCTAGCATGGTCTTCCCTGTCCCTGGAGGGCCAACCATTAACACGCCCTGAGACAGAGTTGTTAAACTTAAGAAACATAGGAGATTTGGGGTTGACAAGCACTAACTTTTACATTCAGTAGACGCATTACTGTGAGAAAGTCACATCACACGGCTGGCAGCTGAACAAACTGAGGCAACAGACAGTGCTTCATCTGCTCCTACTCAACTGAAAAACCTGCAGTTCTGATTTACAATACTAAGTGAGTACTTCCCTGTGACAATTAGCAAAAGTATCACTGCTCTTTTACTCTGAATAACTTGTAATGAGTTACCTGTTTACTGTGAAAGCTACTTGTGTAGCCAAGGTTATTGGTCCACAGCACAGACAGAGAGAGTAACCCCTCATGTAAACAACTGAAATACGGCACCTGTTCCATCAGTTTTGGCAGCTGAGAGCTGACAATAACAACTTGTTGATACATCTAAAAATAGTAGTTGTGCTAATTCATGGCTGAAGAGAAAGCACACTGATTTGCAGCTTAAATGCCAGTAATATAAAGCAAAATTGCCATGCCTGAATGTCTGATTCAAATCTCTAGCATCAGACATTGACACCACTTTGATGTCTGACATTTTGGCATTTGGTTTGTGTGTGTTGCTATGGAGATCACATTTTCATGCATTCGTAGTCCCTGCTGGTTAACAATCCTTCCACTAATGCGTCTTATATTGTCCAAATGTGGATTTAATTTTTACAAAATGTATTCAACAAGAGATTTATCATAATCTCAGCAGGAACACTAGAGAGTGGGAGAACACATCTACAGTAACAATGCGTTACAGACCTCTATACTAAATGTCAGATGTAATTAAAGGAATACCTCCAGTCCTGTCCTGACAACCAAATGTGACCTTAAAATGTCTTTTTCTTCTATAACTAATGCATTAATCCTACATGTTTACTGTACTTTCAGTTATTTGAAGAAACAGCTCTGTACCTATTCAGACTGAGTAAAGAGTCAGTTGTGCATGCATATACCACACAAATGGAAAGCATGTGCTGCTGTAGAAAATGACTTAATATTGACCCTCACATGGCAGGCCCGGGGGAAGAGATCTCACATGATGAGACCAGCTCAAACTGGTCATTCAGTCATGTAAAACCTGAGATTTAGTGTGACTGAGCAGGCCCATTGCTACTGATCCAAACATTAAATTATTAGAGTTGTGTTCATATTTAAGCAGAAAAAGAGCAAGCTGTTGTACCAGACTGAAAAGGTTCTTAATTTGAGAGTAATGTGACTACTTTGTGATACTTGAAATGTTATGACTCATACCTGCTCGGGGATAAGTCAGTACATATCAACTGTGGTCATAGAAACAGGTAGGAAGCCCTGAGACTTATGACTGTTAACTGTGAAAGCCGACAACTGTTGATAGATATGATGAAGAAAACCTGCTCATTTTTTTGTTACTGTAGTTGTATTTCTGAAAGTGATTGATAAGTTATCTTTAAATGATTAATGTAGCAATGGGGACATGTTTGCTGGTGTAGAATGAATTACTGTCTCCTATATACTTAGCTAGTCCATTGTATTCTCTATAATTTCTTTCACTTGTTTGATAGTCGATTAAATTTCTGAGCAGCTTTTAAAAAAGGAGACATGAGTCTCATATTAAGACTACTGAGATGGTGGGCTTGTTATGATCACCTACTGTAAAGCCATATGGCAGGATTTTAAACGTCAGCAAGTATGTCTGTTTAAATTTACTTAAAATCTGAGCACAAATTGAGGTGATCACTGTTTAAATCTGTTCATCTGTTATCTCTCTGAAAATTTTAAGCTTGCATGTTTGTGTTTGGAGATGCCACTGTGCATTACCTTCCAGGGGCGACGAATGCCCTTAAAAAAGTCAGGCATCCACATGGGCAACACGACCGCTTCTCTCAGCAGCTTCTTAGCATCTTCCAGATCAGCAATGTCATCCCTGAAATTCAACAAGATGAGTCAACCAACGGCCCCAGCAACACAAAGTGTGAACAAGTATGGAAGAGTCTTTGTATGCCACAATACCAGTGTATGTTAGGGTTACGGGACACAATATCTCTCTCTAGTGAGTCCACTAGGTCACTGTCGTGTCCTGTGCCATCAAATTTCTTCTGCTCTACATCCCCTGCTCCTTCACCAACGCCCTTCTTTCCCTGATGAGGAAAAATGAAGGGTTATGAAACTAAAAACAGGTAGTTGGGGGACTATTTTGATTTAGACATCACCAATGCATCTATATATTTACGAAATCACTAATCATCATCTGCAGTACCTTATCATCTTTGGCCTTTGTGCCACGAGCGTCTCTGAATCCTGGGCGGTCTGGTTTTAGGTTGCCCTGACCGCGGCCTCCTGGCCCTGCCCCTCGATGCTGCAGACCAGGGGAGTCTTTCCTCTGCTGCTTCACTGCACTGTTGGGACGCTTCACTGTAACAGGATTCCTACGAAGACACGCACACATGATTAAAACACATGTACGAAAAGCGCATGCCAAAGATAATTTGCAATTGAGGAAATGGTAGATGACATGAACAATAAGCCACTTTAATTTAAAAAATCCAGCCTGGTGAGTCCTATAGTGCGAGATGAGACGATAAGAAGATATCATGCAAATGAGGTGTCTTTGTACTTCAAAGTACTTCCCTATTACAAATAGAATAAGATAAAAGGTGGAGCTATACATATAATCCTTCCAGATTTCAGTGTGTCATTACATTCAAACTGTTTCAAGTATATGTGACAGATATATGTGAGTAAGAAACATGGCATCCCACTCTTTGATTTAGCCTATCCATCCATTACCTATACTACTTCTCCATGAGGGGGGCAACTGGAACTTACTGTTATGGCAAGACTGGAGAAAAAAAAGCTCCATTTTGAAGGGGTGCACCCTGTTCTACGCACACAGATACTTTGTCAATCCTCTTCACACATTCACACTTGCACACATACCTGTGTTCTGCAGGGATGGGAGGGGGCCAAACTGCTGGATCCTCAGGTCTCTCATCAGATGGAGGTGCAAAGACGTCAACTGGCTTCTCTGACTTAAAGCTCTCGAGTGTTCCCATGATAACCTTTACCTGCTCGTACTCCTCAGTGAGTTCCTGCCTGACCTGATAACAAAAAGATGAAGAAACCGTAGAACCCCCTGTTGCAAAAAAAGCTAATGACAAGCCAAATAATAATTTGTTTAAAAGTCTGAGAGGCTGACAGAATAATAATCCATCAATCATGGTTAAGAGAGAGCTGGAGCCAAACCCAGCTGGCATAGGATGGGGAAAACCTGAGACAGGTTGCCGGTCTATCCCAGCAGTGACATATAGAGACAAACAACTATACACGCAATTGACCTAACCTTAACCTGGACATGCAGACACAGCCCACATATGTTCCAGTCCCAGGGTTTGAAACCAGAAACTTCATGCCGGCAACAGAGACAGCAGTGCTAACAACTGCACAACCGTGCCTTCAAGCTGCAGTCTCAGGGCACTCAGGAATTTGGGTAACTCACCTGTTGCCATTTAACTTTAAGTGCAGGGTCTCTGAGGGACTGGCAGTGCTTGTGGATCTGTTGAATGACTCCCTGGTAGTACACAATGGAGGAGTCATAGTTTCCAAGCAAAGCATACTCTCGGCCCTTCTTGGCGTTGTCACATATATCTGCCAAATTCATGTTGACTAATAGCTATAGGATGATGAAAAAGAAAACGGTTAGTTCTTAGAAATGGAAAAATTGCGTGTGCTTGATGTTGGTTAGAAGGTTTAATTAGTGTAACTGTATCAGCATTCCAGCATAAATGCATCACATGTATGAGTGTTCAAACAATAGAAATCATAAAACCTAAATAACACTAATAACATAATGAGACCTCTCTAAGTCCCCCTTTATTTCAATCCCTTCACCTCCCTCATCCACACCTTCCCAATCATAAAACATGACCACAACACAAGTAATTATAATCTAGATAGTAACACTCAACCTCAATATCTAAGTGCACAAAACACACACGCATGCACTAAACATCTCAACACAAACAGACCCACACCCTAATTGGGTGCATTCCTTGGTTGCATAGTATTCTGCTTATTCTACATATTTCCAGAAATAAGACTTAACACATATTCAATAAAAATCAGTATAGTGGCAAAATTGCAAGGAAGTAGAAGTGACACCTCGGACACCGTTTCCACACAGAGTGAACATTATCACCATTATAGAGGTGGGGTCATTGTAAAGACAGGGTTGGAGTGAGTACTGCAAATCCTGCATGTTTATATACAAATTGCACAAATATTCAATAACATCTGACTGCGTGTTCTAACTAGAACTATTTGCAAACACCAGCATATTCTTAAAACGTACTTTTACAGTGCGACCTAACCCTGCAATCCGTCGGTGCTGCAGCCGTTTACATCGGTCCAAGTCCACGCTGTAAATTGCAGTGATTACAGATATGGTGCAGCTCCATGGGAGTCAGGTGCCGGTCAAACAGGACTGAAGCTACCGCCCAGCTACACCGGTGGGTTAGTAAAGCCACCTGATTTTACTGAGCCCCATTTCAGCTCCCGGTTAAATCAACCCACGTTTCAATTGAGCTTCTTCTCCTCTCTTCTCCACCCTGCTAACGTTAGCTTTTTTTGCTAGCTCGCTGCTAGGCCACCGACATAAAACAAAACCAACCGTGTGCAGATAAATAACGTAAAGGCTCCTTAATCCTCCCAGCATGTGTTCAAATATACAGCTAGACCGCAAAAAACCGGCCGCCCGGCTAAGTCGTCTTCTTTATCGACACAGCTGCAGTGAAAATAATGTCCTACCTTCATGGAAAGCACTTGTTTTTGTTGGTTTTCTTTGGGGTTTTTTTTTTTTTTTTTTGTCAGTTGTCCGGCGTTGAGGAAAGTGTTACCATGGCCGCGAGGAGACGCCGCGTGAAGAATACAGACGGCTCGGTTACTGCGGTGCGTTCACGGACTTAATACAAGCTGGTAGACAGGAGCTCCCTCAAATCAGTGCTCATCGATCGAGATGGTCAGAGAAAACAAAGAGCGGACATCATAAAGTGTGTCTCCTTATTTGTATTAATGACAAAAAATGTGGTTGGGTTTCGGTTCAAAACGGGGATTATTCCTATATTTCATGTAAACCGTCGAGGATGGATAATTTGAACGAGAAAAAGTTTCCAGATTACACGGTTCCGTAAAGCGTATGCCTGCAGACTGCGGCTGTGTAGGGTTTGACCGCTGGATGGTGATAAAACATTAAAATGTAAACCAAAATAACGACAAAATGATTTAAGTGGACAGAAAAACTGGAAATTTGACCCCCATTGACATGTAAATCGGCATGTCAAAACTATTACCAAAACTGAAATATGCAATGATTTCTAAAAAATAAATGAGATCATGTGTCTTGATGCCGGTATTTTTGAAAGGACTCTGCCCAGTTCACTTAGTGCACAAATGAATCACAGCGCCTGTGTCCTGTACTTTATAGAAGCAATAACTTATTTTTTCATTAGATCACAAAAATAATACAGCAATGGTGCCTGAAACTGCTGCCTCCAGTGTTGGAAAGTATGGCCCTCCATTTATCACACCAAACAAACAAAATACCAGACACCTCAAAAATTAAAATTGCAAAGATAATTCCGCTTTTATTGATTTGCAGCTTTATATCATCACAGATTTCCATACTGAATTATTGCACACATGCAACAAAAGAATAAGATGTGTTTTTTTCCCCTTTTCATAAATATGGTATAACATGGAATTCAACAACTGCTAAGCTTGTGTTAACATGTGAACTCTGCATTTTGCCCAATAAGACAGCTACATTTTGACTTTACTGTTTTGGTTTGGCAGAGTTCTCGACAGAACTGTGATGACAAATGGGCCGACATAAAGCTTCATATTGATAAGTGGACATTCAATATAATCAAAACTTTGTAGTTATACATCTGTAAGAAGGGAAACATCACTTAAAACATTAACAGAAAAAATGATTGCAGTTTTCTTCACAGTTTTTTACATATATATTTTTGGTCCCTTCCTATATTCCCATATCTAATATTCCCTTAATTCACTGTTAAATTCTATAGACGAGTTAGTCATTAAATAAAAACTGCTCGTGCTTAGTTAGTGCTGCTAGATGGCTGATTGCATATTATTTATCAATGTACTAAAATGCACTCTGCAATGCTGTTGATTGATTCAAAGTGATTTTTAGTGCAGTTTGAGTTACAAATACTTGTCGTAACTCCATGTCTTTTCATGCATTTCACTGAAATGTTGATCCAGTATTGTGCAAACTTGTATTTACACTATTACCCATTTTGTCACCAACTATGCCTGACAGTAGGCAGGGAAAGTGTAAAAATCTTAGCACGTTTCTGTCCTTCCTATCTTGTTATTAAAGTAGGCCTTTCTGAATTCAGTCTCAGTGTTGGGAGGCTCAGTTCAACACTGCTTTCATCAGCACCATATTGTTTCTGAATGCTGCAGTGGCCTTCGCTCCCACTCTCTCTGCATCCTTAGTGGATGCTTAGTGGATTTCAACATTGACAAACTGCTGCTTCCTGTTCTCTCTGGTTCCACAAATGCCTGACACTGCTCTCACTCAGCTGCTTCAGTCTCAGAGGTTTGTGACTCTTCAGCTTATAAGCTATAGTCAGAAAGATAGCATCAATATGTTCCCTCTCAGAAGGGTCTTTGGCTGAAGTCTCAAACAATGGCAAGTTGTATCTGTCGGCAAGACACTGAGCAGCTGACGTGGGAACCTCTCGACGGTCCCTGAGATCACACTTGTTTCCCACCATGATCCGGGGCACCAGGGGCCCCACACAGTGACGGCTGCACTCTTCAATCCACTCAGGGATGCTCTCGAAGGAGGTGAGGCTTGTCATATCATAAACAAAGATGACAGCATGGACACTGCGGTAGTAGTGCTCCACCATGCTCTTCCTGAAGCGCTCCTGACCTGCAGTGTCCCAGATCTGCAACTGATATATCAGAAACAAACACTGATGTAATGTTCTATCATTAATAATGATAATAGGTGGTTTTTGTATAGTTTTCTTAATTTCAACCATTCCCATCAAAACCAATTATTTCAATTCTAAATCAATCTCCGTCAATACTTTGACTTCCTCTGCTTGTTTTGTTTCTTCTTTTGTCGTGCTAAGTAAATTGTAGGTTATCAGGCATCACAAACTAGTTCAATGTGGATGAAAAAAATGATGGAGGGAAAAAAGCTTAGGTTCAAACTAATACTTTATTTTTTTAACTCTCCTGTTGTGCTAGAAGCAAAGAGACGGGCCTTTTTTCACAGAAGCTGCAGTGTCTAAGAAATAAAAACACATGTATAAATACTTAAATGAAAAATGGCTGCTTTGGCTTTAGCTACTTTGGTTTCAAGGTCCTGGTGTTAATGTTTCCTCAAACAGACACAGCCACCGATGATGTGATCAATCCCACCCATGCTTTGTGACAAGTCTGCTTTGGAAAAGGGCAAGGCTGGTTTAAAAAGACCTCTTTAATTTTTTTTCCACAGGGGAGATGAAGAACATGTAACAGACCAATAAACCCCAGACTAGCAGTAACCATCTTTGAGATGAATGTATTGAAATGGTGCCACCTTCAGTGTTTTGAATGTGTAAAAGCTGTGGCTCTCCTCTGTGTCCACCCCTGAACCTCAGCTCGGATGAATGGTTGTGTTTATCTAGCAGGAACATAGCCTGTTTGTGATTTCAGACTGTAGGTGTGTGTTTGCAGCTCATCTCACCTTGATACTCTCCCCGTCAAGCTCCAGCGTCCTCTCTCTGAAATCGACCCCGATCGTTGCCTCCGGGTTTTTCAGGAAAGTGCCCCCGCAGAACCTGTAAGTCAGACATGTCTTCCCCACGTTTGAATCTCCTATTACTATTATCTTAAAAATGCGAGCTTGTGCGGTCTCATAATCGTGGTGTGAAGAGAGCTCCAGGGAGTCATTTCGACTAAAAACTGTGTCAAATTCCACCCCAGGTTTGTTTTCTATTGCCATCGCTCATCATCTCGCAGTCTCGAAGTGGAAGCCGCCGCATTATCGCGAGATTAAGACACCAGCAGTCTGAAAAACCATTTGTGCTTGAAAAGGACTATTCAAGCAGTATTATTCATTTTGGATCCTTTTTTATTTTCTTTAATAATTTTGTCAACAATATAAAATACATTTAAGACAAATGTTGTTCTCCTTATGATTATTATTTTTCTACACGGGCGTTTTTATTTATCTACAATGTGTATTTTTCATTAAGGTAATTCCTATCAATGAACTATTATATGGTATTCATTATGGACTTTTTAGAAAAATATTCAAATCTTTTAGTTAAGATAACTTACATTACTACTTTGTGGGATTGATTTCAATGGAAATCCAAAGTACAAAGGATGGTAAAAATAAAGTATGGTATAATAAATGTTATTTAAGTATATATATAAATTCAGTGTTATTGGATAGGGACAGATGCAATAGATATTAGAGAAATGTATGGCAATCCCCCATTACTACAACATGTTTAGGTACCATAAGTAAAACTGCTTATATATGTAGAATGGGTTATTTTATTGTAATGTTTATCATTATTTTTAAATTGTAATTCTTGATTTGCGCTAAAGTGTACATTATGTGATGCAGCTGGCAAACACAGAAATAACAAAAAAAAAAAAGGCTGCTTGGTAGCTTCTGAATTTCCTCATGGGAATGAACTCTTGAAGCGACAATCAGACAGATGGTCCACACACTGTTAGTAGCTGCAAGCAATTTTAATTAGACAACGTCTCAGTCCACCACAGATCTAGATCAGACATTTCAAACCATCATCACAAAGCAGAGTGTCCAATATGGTATGCTTTCCTTCATGATTCACATGAGAGGCATTACTGACAATCAAACTACTTTCTGGCTGAATCAATTAGAGCAGAATGGGACGATGGCAAGACACAATCTCCAACAGCCCAGTATATTGACCTCATACACATTTGTCAAATAGTAACACAGGTGATATCCAAGAATACATATTAACATCAATGCAAAAAAAACATAATATACAAAAATAAAGAAACATAACCCAAACAACACAAAGTTTACATTTTTGCATCGACTCAAATAGTATGATGAGTTATCCATATTAATAATGAGGCCCCTAATTCAAACACTGAAAATTATGGCAGAACTTTATGGACAACTACATCATCCATTCTTACCACATCTGAATAAGGATCTGAAACTTTTCAGGGATTTGTTTGTCAGCATCAGACACAGTTTATTTGACACATATACTGAAACAGCTTTACAATCCAGGCCACGTGTTACTAGATCCAATTAACCCTTCCAGCACACAGATGGACATTCAAAAATATAGCAATTCAACTATCCATCAGACAAACACAGTGAAAAGAAGTACGCTCATTTACCAGCTTGTTAGGTACACCTAGCGCGAGCTAAAAGCAATGCAGTCTCATAAAACCGCCCTGCAATAAACCCTTCCTTCATGAAGTTTATTTATTTTCAATATTTATTTAAATCCCTTCATAGAGGAACTCAATTGACAATTTGGAGTGTGTAGTTTGTGGTATTGCATTATTCAGGAAGCATTTCTAATATTTTGTCCACAACATTAATATCAATGACACAAATGAAATCTCATCCCTGATGTTGTTCAACACAGATTATAACCGGTAATTGAGTGTTTAGGGTGGTTTGTGAGGCCAGTGGCTTTGGAGCAGTTGCATGCATGCATTTCCTTCAACTACAACAATTCAGGACCAAGAGCAATTCTCCAAGCACTGTGTAAATTTCAATTTCTGATTGAAACATAAATGTCACTTAAAAAAAGAACAAGTACAAAAACACATACATACACACAGAATTATTTCCAATAAATGTGATTAAATTTATGATTTGTCACCAAGGCTACCTAATTTCATTACATCTCAAAAAAATCATGGCATACAGGCTTTTTTGCTTGAGCCTAGACCTGAGTGAGTGTACAGTACATTGGCTTCTACATTTCATACAGTAGTTTTCACAACTCTGGCTGTGTGCGACATCTTTATGTGCATTAATAACATAAAAAAAAAAAAAAAAAAAAAAACCCAGTAAATTTTAAAGCCCTGCAAATGACCAGTTGTGTCATCAACATGAGGCACTTGAGCTGCCTGATGTCCCAAAAAACACTATCATGATTTTACACTGATCATGAACGTGATCTGTTCCTGTATTCCAGCAAATAATATGCTAACTGCAAACGTCTTCTGTATTAAAGCATTAAAGAGTCCCTTCATCTATTTAACATAAATAAATTCATTTACTAATCATGGGGAGTACCACTGAGCACATGAAAAAAAGTTTCACATATTATGTCTTTCAGAGAGTTTAGTCGAGGCCTACAAAAAAACAAACAAACAAACAAACAAACAAAAAATATGTCACCTCTGTATCTCAGCTTGGGTTTGGAATGTACAAATCTTTAACAGAAGCCTGCTTTACAAACTATGAATGTATGAATTCCATTATGGCAGTGGTCCTGATCGTTTGATTTTTGTAATGCATTTTTACACAAAAAAACCAAACCCTCTCACTAAAACTTTATTCAAGAGCAGGTTGCATGTTATACTGTGGATTTGATAGATGAACATCACCAGTTGTTCTATTTCCAATGTATCAAACTCTCTCATAATCTCTTTCTCTCGACTTAACCACTGTATTATGTAAAGAGCAGGCTCCATGGTGTTAAAAGCATGACCAAAGAGACTAAAAACCATGTTCTGTTGCTTCAACATCGACCCTTCTTTTATAATCAGTCCCTTGTATGTTGTCCTCATTTTATAGAGCTGTGATTCTGCATCTCAGGAGTACACTTCTTTCAGTCACCCTTATTAATGTGGTCAGAAGAAGAATAAAGATGTATCTGCAAGACTCTACCAGGCATGGTTATGTCCTCCCTGTTGGCAGGACATAATACAAATTGAAGCACAAAGCCACTGACTTGCAGTTTGTGTTCTGACTGTGATGAAACCAGTTCCGCTTAATTTCCTCCCTCTTCCTGTGAAAAATCATTAGCCAGTCTTGTAAGAAGATATAAATAAAAAGTGTGAAAAATGTTCCACTTCTAAATGGCTTGTTGGCTAATTTTAATACTGAATTAAATCTGGGTCTGTGACTTCTCCTGCCTGACAGAACCCTGTAACAATCAATTAAATTATAAATAGGTTAAAACTTTTTTTTTGACACAGCAACATATTTCACTACCAGTTCTCATCTGAGAAAGAACTAGAGCTCCCAGAGTCAGAGTCTGCATCTGTCAGCCCATCAAAGTCCCAGTCAGCACTGGAGCCACTGTCGTCGTCTTCCTCTGTAGAGAAGCTGTGAGCGGAGCCCAGGCACGTTGGGTACACACGTGTTGAAACGCACACAGGCCCCAGGGTGGACACATACACTGCCATGACGTTCTTCCAGGTGTCCCTGGCTGGGTCGTACTCATGGATCAGGACCCTGTTTTTGTTGTGCTGCAGCAAAGTCTGAGTGAGGAGCAGTAGCTTGTTGTTGTGCTGGATTACCTGATAGTTAAGAGCCCGGCTGTCAATAGGAATGTCACCCAACCTTTTCCATTCTCCCCTGTTGGGGCTGTAAGCTTTCACCACTGGGATATCACACACACAAATTATCTGGTCCTGAAATACGCATGCCTTGTGAAGCTTGTCTCTTCTTAGTGACCCACAGTGGCGCCAGCGGTTCCTTTTGGGATCATAGCAAAGCATCCTCCTCTTGTTTACTACATATAGGTGGTCATTTAACGCCACCACCTGCATTTTGCCCAAAGAATGAGGCAGAGGAGCCACAAACGTCCACTGGTTCCTCTGGACACTGTAACACTCAACCTCCTTCAGTCTGGTGTCCGTCACAGGATTTCTTCCTCCCAAAAGGTACACGTGGCCATTGAGGTAGCCCATCCCAGAGTGTATCCTCCCCAGTGGCCTCTCTGCCAACTCCTGCCAGCTGTTGAGCACGGGGTTATACAGCCAGAAGTGCTTGGAGAGATGGGAGGCTAGGTACAGGTTGTTTTCAGGTGTGGCACAGGCGATTAAGGACTCCATGGTGGATCGTTTGTAATCCTGACTGCTGAGGTCTTCTAAAGGAGGGGCCATGAAGTACAGGTCCTCTGAGTACGGGTCACAGCACATTATGTTGTCGTTGGGAAGGCCAAAGAAGAGGATCATCTCTTTTGCGCTCACGCCTATTCTGTGTTTTGGTGCATCCTGTGTTGTGGGCATCCCACAGCCGTCCTCTGTAGACCTGTTGAAAAAAGTTGCAAGGTATTTCTCCATGAAAGGTCTTGCCATGAGGCTCTCCAGGTAACACTTGTCCTTCTCAGTAAATAAGTTCCAGCGTACACACTTGAGTGCTTGTAATGCATCCTCCCTTTTCTCTGTTGCATTTGCCTCGATCCACTGCAGGGCAGCTGAGCACACCTTCCTCTCACAGTCCACATCTAAAGTGTCCAGAGACAGCAGCTCCTTCAGCTGCGTCAAGTCCAGCTCACAAAGCTCCCCTCCGTTGGACACCTGGCTGAAGTTTCTGGCTATGAAGGCTTGTGCGTTCTCCTTCAGCTCAGGATTGTCGTAGGTGTCTGCAAATTTCAGGATGCCCACGCAATTGGAGAGATCCAGCCTCCTGGTCATGAAGCTGGAGCAAGCCTTCCTGATGTACTCCAGCTGAAGCATGTTGGCCGCCCCGTACAGCCGCTGCACGTTTCCCTCCGTGATGGTCACCCTGCCGGTGTAGCAGTAGTCGATGATGACCGACATGGACTCGGCGTCCACCCCGCGGATGACCACCCTCTCCTGGACGCTCTCGTTCAACCCCCCGGTAAACATGCTCTTGAAATAAGGGCTGGCGGCGGCGAGGACGTTGCGGCTGCAGAGGAAAAGTTGGTCGATGCCCCCCCCGGTGGACTCTGTGCCGCGTCCCGGCGACTCCCCTTCGCACTCCACCCCGATGGTCACGTCCCCGAGCAGCCGGCAGTCGTACAGCGACTTCAGCTCGGTCATCAGACCCCGAGCGTGGTTCACGTCCTCCAGCACCTCCGGACCACTGAAGCAACTCAGGGCCGAAGCCATCGCTGCAATTTCGGGTGAGCAATTAGCTATTTCACGACGACGACGGCTGTAAATATCATACTCGACGGGGTCTGCAGGGCTCCGCTAGGAAAATCAAACATATGCTGAAGAAGGAGGGGGGGGGGGGGGGGGCATTACCAACGACCCAACAGCTGAGCGGCCCCCTGTGTGTCAGAAAGCCGACACTTCTCGGTCATAATGCCGCTTTTAGATCCGAGATAGTCCACAAATTATCACCCGGGAGCTGCCGACACAGACGTGTTAATTTTCCATAATTTGTTTTCTTTCTGTTTTCGTTTTAATTGTCGGACTCCCCTAAAATAAAACAGCAGTGTCAACGGAACCAAGGTTGGAACCGTACGTCCGGGAGGTATTGCAAAAATAAAACGACATTTTGTGTTTGAATGTTGCATGAGTTTCTCTCTGTTTCACTTTATTTCTTAACTAATGAATCCTTAAAATATTTTTATTTCAGTCTGCACATTTATCACCCTCTACAATTCAAAATAGTCGTTTTAATTTAAAATAAAGAAAAGGTAGTGTCTTATTTTGAAGGCCAGCTTTCCTGACTTCCCCTTTTGGTCATTGTTTGCTCATACAACCTTGCTAGGCGAATTCATGTCTCTGATTGGTTTGTATAACTAGGTCAAATCAAGTTCGGTTGTTGTTAATGAATCGGTGCTGCGATCATGCTACTATTAAAATGTTATTATTGAAGTTAAAAATCAAAATTTTATTTTCCAAATTTAAATTTCGAAAGCACGGTGTGTAATAAAACGTATTTAATTTTGAAATATTTCGAGTCAAAAAAAGAAAATGAGCAATTTTAATCATGCTGCTATGAAAATGTAATTATTTTATTGAAAATATAAATTTATTTTGAAAATTTGAATTTCGAAAGCACACAATGTATTTAATTTTGTATTAGCTCCTGTTGAGAATAGGAAAAGGGTCAAATTTAATCAGTTACTAATAAAATGCAATTATTAGATAAAAAACATACATATACATTTCATTTTTAAAATTAAAATTTTTGAAGGACGTGATTTACTAAAAATTATTTCCTTTTAAATTTGCTCATTTCAAGAATAAGAATATGTTTGATAATGGACTTCTAATTTCTGTCATTTATCTTGAAAAATATATTTTCCTGACAGCTTCATAGATGTGAGAATTTTCCACCTGTCTTTTCTATTCCACATCACTAATAATAACATTGTGAAAAATACGGCTTTGCGCATGTTTTGAGTCTTGGAAATTAGCTTTTCATGTTTATTTAATTTCATACAAGACAAAAAGTGAAATGACAATAAAAAGGTCCCACATTGCTCGTTTGTTCATTACAGATTACATTCACTGTGCAGTTAGTTTACTACATGCTAGTAAAATCAAAATTATGGATGCAGACATGTTATCTCTTGTATTTTCACTGAGCCTCAAGTGTATCTGCGATTGAGGTCATTGATCTTGCGGAGTCCGTCGTGATTGTCGATGGTCTTGTGCACTGTGATGAGGAAGGGGAAGGCAGAGGGCAGCTCCACCATGCGGCTCAGCTTCTGGTGGCCCCAATGGAGGCAGCGCAACCTTTCAGCCAGGTCACGTCTCCCCGCTCGCTCCAGTCCATTTTGCAGCAGCTTGGTCTTATTAGGCTTTTCCCATGACTTCTCATACCTTTGTACCCCAAGGATGGGAAACAAGAGAAAGTGATAGATTGATAGAATGTAATGGAGTGAGGGCATGTGTAAGTAGCTCTAACAGTTGAAACTCAGGAGATCACAGAAAAACACAAGCAACTTACCAAACATCTTATATCATAAGTCCCGAGTGCCTGTTTGAATCTTTAAAGAATTCATTGGTATGGCTAACAGTGACTAAATCTCATCACAACACAAAATTATACACATGTGCACAGACACTTTCACACATGATACCAGCTTTCCAACATGGCTCTGGCCTGGGCGCTCTTCTCTGTAGATCTGCAGTGGAACCGGCCTATCTCAACTCTGTTGAAGTCAAGCTCATATGCCAAAACTGTCCACTCAAAACCGAGCTGACTGGAAAGCTCCTGCAGTGTCTTCAGGTTAATTACAGCATCCTAAAAAAGGGACATACAAAAACATATGAAGGAGAAGGGATTTTAAAATGATTCATTTCCTTTAGTAAAAATGTCAGTGTCAGTGTATGTCTGCATCACACAAAAGTAAAAATGAAAACAGAAGACAAACCTCTTGGGTTTTGTTGGCCATTATCTCAAAGTCCAGAAGAACAGCAGTGGAAGTTGCACACAAAGTACCTGCTTTCATAAACCGCATTTCATATTTTTTAAACATATTGTTACATTCCAAATTTCTAAATGGCAGGCAGAGACTTTATTCACTTACCCAAAGGTACAGTATGCCAATAATGAGGGTTTGACTGTTACTAGGGAGATTGAACATCAACATACTAACCTGTTAAACATTAATCATTTTCACTCCAGGCAGTCAAGTTAAACCACCCACAAGTTTTTTTTTTCACAATTTTCCTTTCAATGTTCACTTTTTGATATTGTAATCCACATGATCTTTATTGGAGACAGACTCGGAATATGCAAAATTATTTTGAAAGGCCTTTATTCACTTTAAAAATTCACCTTCTCTTTAAATTCTTGTCATCCCTAAAAAGCATCAGGGCTCTATGTGCAATGTCATTGCAACGTTTATGTTTATCAAAGAACATGAAAAATATCAGCCGTCATGTAAACAATAATGAAAAGAAACTAGCCAAAGGGTATAACGTTTACACTTACATTAACAGATGTCATACTTTACTGAAGAAACAAAGTTAATAATAATTCTGATCAAAAGTGCTGCAAGGACCAGCCGATAAATATTAGTGAAAGACATGATTTACACTGCTTTTTAACAGGCACAGGACGTAACAAAATCAGATCAGATTTCAGGTTCAACTTTATATCCGACACCACAATCTGAAAACAAACAAACAAATAGAAAAAAAAGCGAAGTTAGTCAGATGAAATCATTAAATGCATGTACAAAAGCTTGGGGCTATATATTTTTTCTAAGATTTCAACTGGAAAAAAATTATTACTCTTCTGAATGAACTTAGCCTTAACTATCCACAATGATAAATCAAAAAACACATATCAAAGAAGATCCAGTTCACATTTAACAATCGATTATCAGAATATTGCCAGGTTGTTTCAGATGCGTGTCAGTCTGTTTCAGCAGGTAGTATTGTTAAGATCCAGCCTGCTGGACCCATAACTGTTCACAGTCTCTACTTTGTCTTTCACTGAGGAGTAGTGCTTTTTAGAAATGTTAAGTCTCTCTCTCTCTCTCTCTCAGGTCACAGCCCAAGACACAGAACCCTTGACACCAAAATTTGAAATCAGTTGGGTCCCATTCATCGTTACCCTGTTCGCCTCTTAAATTTCCCTTTGTCTGCTTGTCTTCAGTAGCAGCCGTCTTTCCAGCTGCCATCCCTCAGGGCACTCAGGGCAGCCAGGCTCTTTGGGGGGGTCAGCAAACTACAGATGCGAAGAAATAAGTCAGTTACAGATCACATATCAAATAAAACCAGCTGCCATTCTATCAAGTATCACAGAGAGGGTGGTTTAACTTGACTTTCAATGGCAGATCTTTAATAATAGCACCCCACTGTGGACACTCAATGCAAATGTTTCCATTGTGCATAAAGTATAAGGCTGCAACTAATAATGAATTTAATTATCAAAATCAATCATAAGGTTGGTCAATAAAACATCAGAGAAAAACCTAATTTCCATCTCAATGTCTGAAAATCCCATTTATTAAATTTATTATCATGAAAGACCACGAAAAGCAACATGTTTTTTATTTTTACAACCTGAAACAATCAAAATTGTTTATCAATCAACTAACAGATTGATAAATCAATAATACAGAATGTGCTATACATTAATCTCTATGGTATACTGTTTTGCCAGTAGTATATTTTATATATGGTACAGTGTTTCTGTCTTTACCTGCGTGTGGGTGGGACGAATTTACTTGCACGTGGAACTCCACTTGTACCAACGAAGGAGGCCGGGCGAGGAAGGGAGCTGCGGGGGGCAGCCGGCTGGTTGGCGCTGGCCTTTAGGGGCTGTGGTACCAGACTGCTGCTGGGTTTGAGGGGCTGAGGCAGTGCGATGCTGCTCGGGATGGAGTGCAGACTGGCAGAGGTGGACAGAGAGCTGGAGGTGGGGCCCTGCTGCACCGTGGGGCTCACGTATGCTGTGGCTTTTAGCGGGTGTCTGGGAGTGGTGGGGAAGTTCGCCATGCTTTGGACTCGCTGAGTGAGCTGGCCCGGGGAGGGAACTGAAACAATAAGAGAAATGTGAGAAGCATGAAAGTAACTCATTGCATCATAAGACATCAGTAAAAGCTGTGAAATTGCCATGCCTTCAAAAAAACAGTGCTCTATATTCAGTCATAAATAAAAATTAGCCTCAAATTGCTGATTTATTCATAGACATGAGGAGCAAAGCCTTACTGGAGGACTGGAGTCGTGCGAGCCCACTTGATGAGTCAAAGCTCTGGCTGCTCCGGAGGGAGGATATCGTTGGTAAGGAGGAGGGGCCGTGGGAGGAGGGGTTGACAGGAGATGCCAGACAAGGAATACTGGGAACACTGGGCATGCTGGGAGCTCGGATCAAGTTTGGCATGCTTCTCCGTAGTTTGTCTATATAACCAAATCAACAAACCAGAGCGGGTTTTGCATATTTTGACTCATTTTGAGGATTTGGAAATTTTAGCACATTTCAAAATAAAACCACAGGTTGTCATATATTTTAGTTTTTGCATAATGTAATAAAACAAACAAGATATAATGTGATCTTTACACTTGCTGTTATTTGGAGCCAGGCTAGCTGTTTCCCACTGCATCTGGGTGCAGCTTTGGAGTTCAGATTTTAGAGAGATTTTCAGCTAACTCACAAACTTTTCAGTAAATTAAATGAAACTCAAATATACCTGGTATGTTCATGTCCTAATTTTCACATTTGCTCCTCATTAGGTCAAACTTATTGTAAACTACAACATCTGTAATGTGACTGACAGGACAGAGTAGACTGACGTGAACATGGAACGCTTTTTAAATCCTATAACCATGATCACTTCTTAAATCCGTCTTGGCACAAACTGTCTGGACAGAAATGAGGGACATCTCAAATGTGGGTAAATCCGTCGCTTTAAGCCTGAACTAGGACATTCATCTTTACTTCACAGAAGAAATCCAGGTAGTGTAGTGAGATACATTTAACAGTGAACAAGGACTTCATTCGATACTCACCTGTGCTATTCCTGTATACTGATTGTGTTTCTGTGGTCAGGCTGGAGGGCCCAGAATACTGGGAGAGTCCACTGAGTGAAAACTGAGGGGTGGTCGAGCTGCGTCTGCAGTCTCTGATACTGGAGAAGGTGTGAGAGTGGGGCAGGCTGCCCCGCTGCATAGACCCTGGGCGAAACATTCGAGGCTGGGGGGGAGGGAGCTGGTCGCACCCTTCATCCTCCTCATCCTCCTCCTCCAGATCCATCTCGCTGCGCCTCAGGGAGTGTAATGAGAAGCTGGAGCTCCGACGGCTGACTGTGGCTGTGGCTGTTGCTGAGGTAGAGGCATAGTCCTGTCGGAGACCTACAAGGTGACAGATTGTTGCTATTATCTGTGGAAAACACGACCCAGAACCTCATGGACCTCCATGGTCTATGACCCAATCCCCTCTGGATGCACCCCTCATCCATTATTTAGTCAGTGAATCAGAGGACCAGGCTGATACCGGGGAGATTTTCTCCTGAAACCTTCTGCATTATTCATAAACAAGATATCACTGTCTGCTCAAGTTCAGCTGTTCAAGGGTCAAATATTTATCTTGGTTTTAGACATACATGAGCAATGTACCAGTAATCCATTTCAGTCTCAGGACTGTGCATTGTGTGCGTGAGTGTGCCAGCCCAGACAAACAACACTGTGTCATACAGAACTACCACAAAAATGATGTATATTTGATGTAGAGAAGGTCGGAAGAACGAGGATTGCGTTTTAACTTCAAACCTCAGATATATTTTAGTTATGTTACGTTTTCCCAGTCCTCTTTAATGCCCTCAAGACATTCAGATGGTTGACTCACTCTCCTCCTGAAGTCGTGCCATGACCTCCACGTCTGTCATGTCCTGTAGTTTGTAGCTCATAGAGATGGAGTCATCCTCCAGCTCTGAAACACCCACTTCGCTGTCCAGGGAAGACTGGGGACTGATTGCTGCATGCCGGCGACCCACATCTAAAAAAAACACAGGAGGAACACATGCATATCATTAACGGTTTTTATTTTAACACACTGCATTCTGCCTCACACAAGGTTAAACTGTAGAAATGAGTGACAGAGCATAGGGTCTTACTGTGGAGAATGGAGTTTGATAGGAAGGTGGGCGCTCTGTCACCGAGGCTGCAGCTGGCCCTGAGTGGGAGACTCGGCTGAAAAAAAGACTGCCCAGACGATGTCAGTGGGGCTGGAAAGATGAGAACACAGCAGAGGAGAGAAGATTTATAAACTCCACCTGCACTTACAGGCCGTGTCGATGTGAAATATAGATGAAAGAGCAGAAGGTTGTTTTTCTCTGGTGGTGTTCGAGCATGCCTGTCCCCAGCTGTCACAGAGCATGAATTTATAATCTCTTCCCTGCATTTTGCTGTAATCTGAGTGTAAACTGCAAGTACCAAGTTGTTTCAGAATCTGGGTTATGTTTGTACAGTGAGCTCCTAAAGTATTTAGGAAGCAATAGATTCTTTTGGCTCTGCATTCTTTCATTGGATGTGAAAATGGAGCAAATACAGGGAGATTCAAGAAAAGATGTGGTTTCATTTTTAGCAATGAAGATTTCTGTGCATGAAGTTTCACATATTGGTGAAGAAAATGTAAGATAATTAACCCTCATTTGCGCATCCAGTGAGTAATTTAGTTCCAGTGTTAGATTTTGAAACTAGGGCAGGAGTAACCTGAAGATTAAAGAAGAGTGCACCAGTCCTCACACTGGCAGGAAAGAAAATGGATGGAGAAAATGAAAAAGCAGCACCGATCAACAAATTGTGGCGGGGGGTGCGCAGCTCTGATTGACACAAATAAGAGGGGACAGCCATGCTGGTGAATCTGTGAGGCAGGAAGAGGAAAGCTAAACAGTCAACATAATGTGAACATGCTGATGGTCAGCAGTGGTGACCTGACGGTGGCTCAGATCAGTCAGTCACTATATTTCATCCTGAGGGCCACTTGAATGTCCATCCAAGGTTTTTGTGGCACAAGACTTCATTCGTCATCTGGGCATCATGAAAGTCGGTTTTGTGCTAATCCCTCTCATTGGTGTTGCCATTTCTGTAATCTTACAATTAAACAAGTAAAAAAATGTCTTGTTTGTGGCATCAGAGGAAAAATCAGGACATCACCTCAGTCAATAGGACTCATTCTCTATAATTTGATGATGTGGTGAATTAACCAATCGACCGGCCCCTGCCATTCTGGCACAATAAATTATTAAAATATCAATCAGGTTTAATGAAAGCGCAATTCATTGACTTAATTCATCCCTTCAGCGAGACAATGAATGCCAAGCTCAGATGCAAAGATCCCCTCAGTGAAAGAGTAGACTTGTTTTAACTGCTGACCTTTGTTATGTGATAAACAAAACAGACTGCCATGATAAGACCCAGTATGTTACTTGAAGACTAGCCATGCAAATTAAGACATAAAATAAATCTGCATGTTCAGCAATTCAGCCGTTAGTATGTGGCCACATTGCTTAAATAGTCAGTTTTCGACCTTTACAAATGATTGTCTGAAGCAAACCAGAGGTTACTGTGACTCTTTACTGGTTAATATGGGTTAAATTGTGTATTTGTGTTACCTGGGGCCTCTGTTAGTGCAGCAGATTTACTGTAAGGCAGGACGGGGCAGCTGAGGGTGGACAGCCCCTCTATGCAGCTGTATGGACGAACAGAGGAGACTCCTCGCCACCGCTTAGCTAGACACAAAATCGTAGAAAAGGACAAGTTAGTCAGATTGCTTTACCATACAACGCACAGACATAGACACGCACGCATACAGTACATTGATTTTATTTTAACTCACCCCAGGCAAATGTTAATCTGCTTTTTACAGATCAGTATTGATGTTTTAAATGATTGGGTCACAGCTTAGACAGAAGAGGCTGATAAAAGAGTGGATGAGGTCTAGCTTACTGCTGCAGCTTATTGGGCTAAACAACTGATTTTTCTGGAGAGGTCTTAGGATAAGCAGGGATTGTGCATGTAGGCTAGAACTTATTCCCAAAATCAGAATTAGGTCTACTATGGTCTACTTTGGGGTGCAGAGGTTTCATTTATGAAGCTTAAATTTGATTTGTATTATTATCATTGTTATATTTGATATATCATATTAGAGGGTTATGTGCTGTAGCTTTTCATGGTCATTCTTATATTTATACATCAGTAAAATAAACCAATCATAATGCTCGACAAACCACTAATTTGATGTTGCCGGGGTCTGTTTGTCAGCTCAGATATTCTCTTAGTACTACATTAGATTAAAAACTCTTTATGTCTCCGAGGGGCAATTTGGTTTGCAAGAAATGTCAACACAATCAATACACATCATAAATATAATAATAGGAATGGATATAGAAACCCAACTAACATACAGTCGATTTCATCATAATAAATCATTCTAAGATGTGAAGCACAATAGTCGTTCTTTTTGCTCTTATTAAAAGACAATTAAAACATTCTATTGCAACTTACAAACTTGAAATAAAATATCCACTAACAGAAAGTGGCACTGCTCTTTTTTTTACTAACTGAATAGATTAAGACTTAAAATTACCACATTGATGAGTTACCATTGATGAGATGAGATAATGTGTCGTCAAAACACAACACACTGAGTTCACCCCCACTGATCGGTAGTCAGAGTGGCACACCTGACAGAGTGGAGCATTTGGCATTCCTGACACAATTAAGCTAAAACACTATTGGATAAAAACTAGCATTCACAGCAAGTTACACAAACAACAGCCACTGGAGCTCAAGGACAAGGATGTATTCATGGCCCATAGGAGGGGAGCCAAACCTTCACTGAATAGTGTAGAGAAAAACAGGGACCTTGAACTGTAAACACACTAACGAACATCCAATCAAACACTAACAAATATGCAGAATTCAATCACAGCACGGACAGAACAGGCTTGCAAATATATAACGGCACTTTTTAACACAACTCTTTTTAAGTTTCAAATCAAAGTAGTGGGCATACATACATGTGATATACACCAATGTGTGCAACAGTATGTGCTTTGATAATACATGAGCAGCCGACTGCAGGGTAAATATTTTATTAAACAAACAAACAAACAAATAAAAACCAAACCCCAATGTAAGCATGGTTTCTATGGCAACCATATCCCTTTGCAGGAGTGTAGAACCAGCCGGCGGAGAACGGAATCTAAAACTGGGTCTGGCAGCTAATATCAATCATAGCACACTGATATCCTGATTAAGACGGAGTTTTCTAGTATTATAGCACAGGATATCATGGTATTTAAATGACATATCCAGGTCATTCATGAGCAACCCCAACATAAGGTAGGAAGTTTTCAGTGAGAAAAACTAAATATGGTGGTGATAATATGGTGATTAATGATTAAATGAACAGTGACAGTGGCCATGAAGCTTGTTCAATCTTGTAAATTCTACAGTGTAGAATCTGATTCAGTGTTTGTCCTTAATTGTTAAAGATGACTTTTCAGTAGAGAAATGACTAATTAGATCGATGAGCCAAAGACAGAAACACCACAGATCATCAACTACCTGGATAATGTTACAATAATCCACACAGGCAGCTGAAGAGCAAGGTTTCACTGTGTCCTGTGCAAACATTCCACTATATTCTAAATATAATCAAAACCAGGACAAGACTCAAATCCAGGACACTTGGGTGCATGTAAAAATTCCTGAAGAGAGGTGAATGAGCTATTTGTTGCTGTCCTAGCGGCTGCCAACATACAGTAGATAAGTGTTTATGTTGAAGCTGGGGCAAACACTTTTGAACGCCACTTTCCCGTCTGTCCATGCAACATAAAACTCTTACAGTATCTTAGCATAGAGTTTTAAAATCGACTCTTTTCCTCTTGAATTCTCTTTTATTATTAAGCAGGTTTGGTTCTATTTCATACTGTGAAAGTTTCAAAGTGTTCAGTAGGTTTAGAAATGCACAGCCTGTATTCAATAACTGGGCCTAAAAAAGAATTGTCAGGACTTTGTGATGTCAAAGCATTGAAATCCCCCCTCTCACCTGAATCCAGCCCTCACTAGCCTGTTGTTCCTAGATCTCCATAGAGAAGCCTCAGAGAGCGAGCTACAGTGGGGAACCAAATATATTTTCTCATGGATATCAAAACGTCAAACAAAAGTGTAAAATATGGACCCTTTAAAAATGTAGATGTATGTTCCTGTTCCAACCAGTTCCAACTGGTTGATGGTGGTTATATAATGTAATGACGGTGATGCTTTCAGAGATTTAAATTAATCTCTACATGCCTACACTGTTTGCCCCTTAACAACAATATGCAACAGTACAACACGAGTTCCTCTGAATCACAGTTTCTTTTTTATAGCTGCATAATGGTGAATCCTTTAAACTAATCTTAATGGTTCTGTAGACACAGTGATATGTGTCAAAATGGGAGTCCATCCAACTCCACTAGAACAGAAATAATCACAGTGGGAAGTTGACTGAGGTACATTAAAGCCCATAAATTTAGACGGTGAGTTAAGTGGTCAAATGGTTAAAAATGACTGAGCTGTGTAAAGCAGTGTGCTCCCACGGGCCAAAACTGAAATCCTGCTGCACGTGGAGACATTTTGTGGGTGAAGTGTGTCACAGCTTATCATCACATGTCAGAAAGCCAGAGAAACAGATGTCCAGATGTGGCTGAGGATGAAGGCCAGTAATCTGACTGCTAAGTATACCGTACCTTGGTCCAGTCTGTGACAGAGGGTCATCTTAGCCAGCTCCACCTCAGGCCCTGGGTGGTCCAGGACCTGCCTGCACCACTGGAGAGGACTGAGGACACTCTCACTCTGCAGCTTGGCTTTGGGACTCACATAGAGCCTGGAACATAAATCAGACCCCCCCCAATTTAGTCCTGCTACCTTTATAGCACAATATAACACACAGTTACTTTACGGTGAGAACCTCACTGACATAAGCTGGAGGCTGCTGTATGTTAGAACAATCTGTGTTCAGATAAAATATTAGCTAGAGGTCTGGAGGGCCGAGTTTTACTCTCCAATATATATCAAATGTAATGCCATCTGAGATGAAGCCATTTTACAGCAAAAGTAAACATCTGGCTGTGTAAAGGGAGTGATTGTCAATATAATCCAAATAACAATAAAATTCTAAATTCCCACAAAGAGCAATTGCCATTTTATTGGCAACATGACCCATGAAACCAACCATGTAAAATAAAAATTCTGGTACTGACAGATTCATTCATTGCAGTGATGTATAGGATTGAGTGTAACAGCTACAATGGGAGGTTTATATCTTCTGATTCTGACAGGTAGACACTAATACTTAATGTATTACACCATCAACATGAGAATAATTAACGTATAAAGGAAACTGAGTGTCATAATGAATAAACTTCCTTGTTTTCCAAGCAAAAATTCGAAATATTTTCTTTTTATTGCTTGTCTTTGTCATTTATGATCAAATAAAAATCTGGCGTTTTGTATTTTATACACCAAATGATGAATACATTAGTCTCGAAAAGTGAAAATGATTATTCATTGCATCCCTCGTGACTTCTGCCTCAGTGTGTGACGCTGGAGTGACATATTCCTAAAAGGGATCTAAACTGGGTTATTAAAAAAAAGATGTCTCCTCTGCATCTAAGGAGAAGAATATGAACCAACCAGAAGCGATCTGTTATTCAGCAGCCAGGCCCCGGCGTCACATGGACTTGGTGGATCCGTTGGTTGTGTTAAATGGACTGAACATACACTGTGAGTGTATCACTGCTGCCTACAGCTGTGTGCTACATTTTTCCACATCATCAAATCAGATACACAAAAGTGCAAACGCTTCAGCAGTCATCATGTCAGTGTGTGAGCTCCCCAAGTCAGCAGATACAGCTTTCTCAAAGTAGTTCAGCCTGGAAGCTCCACACTGCACACAAAGCCGGGCTGTTTGATCACAAGCTGAAGGAGGTCACTGTTTCTAATTTCATCCCAGTGCTGTCTGACTCTCAACTCATACCTATGCTGCAGACACGGTGCATTCTGGGATGCCCAAAGCTTGAGTCTGATCTAATTTTGTTCTTTCCTGTTTAACAGTTTCTGCAAACCTTCTGATTTTGCAGAGGGATCAATAGTGTAATCGATCAGAGGATACACGGCAGGGTCGCCTTACACTTGATGTCTCTAAACTGGGGGCCTGTGAAGCATCTGCTGGGTCATTAAAAAACACAAAGGGAGCTCTTGTTTTCTTAAATCTCAATTCACAAAGGCATCAATCCAAGACATGCACAGTGAAGTGGAGCGGTTACCAGCTCTCCGGCTCCCCGACAGGGAGGACGGCGTTCAGGTCCAAAACATCCACCTCATCCAAAACAGTCGCGGCTCCAGCGGCGGCGCCTCCTCCGTCCTCCGCGGCGGCGTCAGGAGACACCGAGCTCGGCTGGAAATAGGCGAACGGCTCCTCGGCGGGACTCTGCGGTCCGGGGGCGCACGGATGGGACCGTGTCGGGCTGGAAATGCCATATTTGCGGGAGAAATTGTCAGCAGAGCCGCCGTGCAGACACGACAGGGAGGTCTGGAGATGAGGGCCGGCCGAGCAATTGTTTACAGCGTTCGCTCGTGTGCGCAATTGTTCGTTTTGCTTCTCCAATTTTCGGACCAGCTCTTGAAGCTTCAGCACCTCCAGCTCCGCGTTGGTGATTTTACTGTTGCCGTTGACGTCTGCCATCATCTGGGGGTTCAACACTTCTGCCTCCATTTGGTAAACAGCACATGGAGAGAGGCAACAAGGCGCACGGCCCGCCCGCAGAAGGTCCCTATTCAATTCAGAGAGGGTGTCCAGATTCCCCTGTTTAAAGCTACTACTACTACAGACACACACACACACACACACACACACACATACACACACACACAGGCAGACACACACATACACACTGATGCTGCTGCTGCCGCTGCTGCTGGTATGACTGCTCAGCCTCCTTCTCATTGGTCAGCAGTCTGGAGTTCAACTCCCATCACACCACTGCTGAGCAACTATTCGTTATTGACCCAGGGCTACCCAGAGCAGAATAATATTTATTATTTTTATTTCTATTTTGTTGTTGTGAATGTGGCTCAGATAGTTTTTGTGACACACTTTCTTCATCCAGTTACAAAAAAAAACAGCAATCTAAATGGAGGTTTGTTTGTGACAGAAACAGCAAACCCATTACTGAGAGACCCAGAGATGGTTTAAGAAATACTGATGAAATAAATCCAAGTATCCAAATCACCCCCCTCAAAATAAATAAATAAATAAAAATCCCCAGACAGCCACCCACATGCACGGTTAACTGAACAGATCCATGCGGTAGCCCTAAAGAGATGCAAAACAACCACAAAGAGAGCTGCATAACGACAACAATTACACACTCAACGGCCACAAAGAGGCAGACTACAAAAAAAACGAGATGCTAAATGACCACAAAGACCAAAATAGCTACAAAGAGACACAAAACGACCACAAAGAGATGGCTACATCTGTATGGAGATGATTCAATTATCTCATCAGTTGAGGCAAAAACTACCTCATGAATACAAATTAACATTTTAAGTAAATCTGTGGAAAAGATACAAGTGTGAATCTGAGAAATATATATGATGTTTATATGATTTATAAAGATATGGCTCTATTGTTATGACCATACAAATTATTTTCATCAATTTATCAAGATTTATCTTGATGAGGGAAAATTTAAAGAGGAAAATATATCTCAGAACTAAACATGATAACTATTTAGACAAGACTGATATAAACAAACAAAAGGGCATCCATACACTAAAATAAATGACACCTTTCACTGCCTTTTGATAATGATGAATCAATTGCCTTTATTGCACACAGAAAAAATACCCCGGCCCAAAATATTGCAACATCTCCAAACACAATTCAACAGTCCTACGCCCCACAGGCAGATTTAGCATAGTAACATAAATGCTATGCTAAACTTCAGAAGAAGTAGCTACAGAAAGAGAAATATCATGTTAAATAGCTGCAATCAGCTAGATAGCTGCAATAGTGTGTGCATGTTACTAAAATAGTTATATCTGTAATGTAACAGATATATCAGAAAAGCAAGACCCACATCAGTCAGTGCAGGAAAACCACTTTCACCCCAATCAACAAATATTCATTTTCTATTTAGTCACATGTACTAAATCACCATTTAAGGCTCAGGGAGAGACTCAGCGACACCATTTATCTGTTGGATCAAAAGGAGATCGCATGTTAAGTTCATTTTCATTAACTTCACGGTAATATTCATTGACATGAAGGACTGGAAGTACATTTTTCCACTTTACCTCTAGTGATCTCAAAGCAGTTCTCACAGTGCACCATGCGTTTGTAGATCCACATGCTGTCCCCGGCTTTCAGATGACCCAGAGTTGCGTTACACACCTCACACTGTTCAAACAAACACTCACATAAGGACAGAGATACACGCTGAGCAGTCAGCTGCACAGTCTCCCATAACATCTGGTTACCAGTGGTGGAATATTACCACACACTTTTACTTTTACTATATTTATCTGAAATCTTGTGCCTATGGTTATGAGCTAAAGGCCCTAGAGGCCCTAAAGGCTCTTTTACTTTAGTAATATTTTTAATGCACATTAAGAGACAAAACTAATTTACTCACTTTGAAGCAGGATGCATGACAATTGATCTTCAATTCATCCAGGACCATCTTGGCATCACCACTGAAGGGCTTGCGACAGGAAGAGCACAGGTCTTTCTCAAGCACCGTCCTGTATGCAAAAGGATAATAAAGTGTATTAAAAATATATTAAAGGTGTATTTAGTATATGTTATAACGTCATTGTTGAATGTGTAAACAGTAGTGTGACCCAGATCTATGTGTCATTTCTATATGTGGGTTGAAAACTCTTGAACTTGTGAAAATTCTTTGCAAAACTAGTGTTTCCAGGGTGGTGAAAGACTGTCATGCACTTTTCTTACCTCTCAGGAGTTTTATAGGAACTCCTCCTGGACGAGCAGGAGTAGAGTGAATCCAAGTCATCTGACCTGCTGTGAGAGTTTCAGTTAGCTAGAGTTTTACTTTACTCTTATATAATTCTGTTATTATATAATCAAACCCAGTCGTATGTAAGATAATCTCATACCTGTTGCTCCTGTATGATGATGAGGAGTACACAGTGGGACTAGTGATACTGGTGTACTCATAGCTGTACAAAGAAAAAATGAACCACAGGTCACATGAGCGAATGAAAAGTAAAGCCATTGTTAGATTGAACTTCCTATCTGCAGTAAAACTGTGTGTGTGTGTGTGTGTGTGAACGAAGCAGATTAGCTGTATTTTCATCATGTAGCGTGAGCAATAATGATTAGTCAAATGTTTACCTGGGCTTGGTGCTGTAGGACGTGATGCGGGGGGAGGGACTATCATCAGTACACGAGCTGTAACTGCGACAAAGAGGAAGAGGAACAAGTTGGACATTTATTCATTTATTAGCATTACAGTACATTTTTTTGTCAGCTGTGAATCTTCAACTCACTTGCTTCAATAGACACATTTTGTCAATCTGATTCTGTAAAATGGAAAATGTTTGCATGTTTACCTGCCGCTTCTGTAAAAGGACGGTGATGTCAGTGTTGGGGTTTCTCCCCTACATGGCACAGAAAACATCATGAGAAAAGAGTGTAACAAACAAAACAGAATAAACTGTCTCTCTGTACACAAACAGACAAACAGACATTCAGTCATTTATTGCCAGGACTCACCCTCTGCTGCTCTCCACCGTCACAACCTCTCGCTTTGTGATGCTTGAGCTGCAGGTGACAATAACAATGTCTTGTTTAACTCACAGGATAATTAGTCTGTTAATTTTTTTTTTTTCAAAGTCTATCACTGAGACACCTCACCTGACAGGAGAAGACACAGATGTAATGCCTTTGGGCAGCAGAGTGTCATACAAGTCATCTTCAGCCCTGCAAAGACAACAATATTTTAAGTATACGGCAATTTTTGCTGCCATCCTCCTGATATGTCTATTTATTATACAAATAATTGACAAAGGTTTAGCTTACGTAGAAGAAGTCCTTGTTGTGGGTGAGGTTTTTATGCCATCTCTGAAAAAAAACATGAAAATATTTTTACCTGACTGTCTGATATTTAATGCAACTTTCACGGTACATAAGTTGTGGTGAAGTAACTCACCCGGTGCTGCTTTTCACAGTCACAATCTCAGTCGTGTAGACATTTGTTTTGCTGTAATTAAATGAATATTACTTATTACATAATCTGTTTAATCAAGTCATAGTAACAGACATTCATAAACACTTACAATCACACTACAGTAGCTTATAAACCTTTTATGCACTCATTTGGAAATTATGAATGCAAAATGCGGGAAATTTAGAAGTGGAGCGTTGCAAATCGGAATCAGTATGCAAACATTACCTGTCTGTGACGTCGTCTTTGATGGATTCAGGAATGAGTGTATCATAGAGTTTGTCTTCAGTGCTGCAGAGAAATTATTTCAACAAAGGGTAAATCAATTGTCAATTAGCAGATGAATAGCACCAACATAAACAAAAGGCCATCCCAAACTGAATAAACCTGTGTAGTGACAAAAACTGTAAGTGCGTTAATTACTGTATTATATAATATTAATATGCTCCTTTACATGGTCTGATGTGAAAAAGAAGCTAATATCAGTGAATAAGGTAACTTAAAAAGGTCATTATCACATTTCCTTTTTAATTCTTGCTGAATGGCTGCACGCCTCAGACACACTGAACAGACATGAGGCATTGCAGAACCACACTACAGACTCACACAGCAGTCGACCCCCTGAAGGCCACCTGTGCCCAAAATGATCCTACATATCTCCAGAGGTTGATGAAAATTCATTGTGTAATGGCTCAGTGAAGCCTAACGGAGGCGTTTTTAATTGTTTTGGGAAAACAGTGGAGCTCTGTGCCACAGAGCAAAAAGATATATGAGGCTTTGGTTATGTAGACTTGTTAAGAAGACAAAGTCTTTGTTGCTTCGTTCATTAGTTCTTTATTTTTAGATTTGTTGACAATTAAAATATTGAAAAATGACCACCGCATTCATCGCACTAACTGTACAGGATGAAACTCACCTTGTGACCGGGCTGCTCTTCACGATCACAGTCTCAGTTGTAGTGACAGTTGTTTTACTGTAAAGAAGAAAATATACCTTAGTAAAACATATTATTAACAATAGTCTAGTGCCCTGATTAAGACAATTAATTTTCTTGATCACCTGTCTGAGGGTGAGGACTCCTCCTTGTTCAGAGAAGGGATGAGTGTGTCATTAAGTTTATTGTCTGCACTGTTGAAATAAATAAATAAACCATTACAGACATGGACAGAGTTAAGCTCTAACTGTTACAATTGAGAGTGAAAGTGTTTTACCTCTTATCACTGGTGACAGTTGTCTCAGTCACCTTGGTTGTTTTGGTAGGGGAGAAGTTTGAGTATACTGCCCTGTGTGAATAGATGACCGATCAAACTAATATTACATGATTGACAAAATGGCAAGAAATTCACACACAGAAGTTTGAGTAAACTGCAGTATCAGCAGCTCAATAATTTTATACTTGGAAATATACCAATTAAAAAGTTTTATCTTTGATATTTTTGTTCTGGTACTTATACTTTAGTCCAAAAAAAATAAATAAAAATGAAATGTACTCTTTGCTTGTAGACAGGACCCGCTCAGTGAATGTTTCAGTCTTGGTGGGAGATTTAACTGTAGGAGATCTAAAAAAATAAATCAATGAATGAATTAATAAATTCATTAATTCATTTTTTAAAAATCGACTTAAGTGTATGTTATATATATTAATGCTGACAGTCTTTACCCGACAGCCTGGCTGGTGGTGGTGGTGGTGGTGGTCTCAGTGGTTTTTCCATCCTTGGTGATCTTTGAGCTTGTGGTGCTGGAAGAAGAGTAACATAAAACAAAAGTCATAAAATGCTTCTCTGTGCTCTGTTTCTTATTTTTCCTTGTTAGTTTGAAGTATTTGTTGTGTACCTTGTCTTTGCCCCCTCTGTGACAGTAGTCTTGGATGTGGTGGTGCTATAATGACACCATAAAAACAAAATTATTCAATACTGTCATTATTTCTCTGCTGAGTTTTCCTGCGTGACGTGTAAAAAAACTTTACATACGTGCTGGGAGACTTCAGGGATGAATATGTACTGTAACAAAGATTCGGATTATTACATGTTTGTCCTTAAAATCACTTGATATTGCACTATTAGTTGAGTTTTTATGAAGATACCTTCTAGTGTAGGAAGACGTGGGGCTACTTGAAGGGAGGGTGCTGCAAGTAAAAGAGAAGTTTCATTAAACCACAGTTTAATATGAAAAAAATCTCCTATAATTCTATTCATATATTGTACCAACCTGCTCCTCAGCTCATCCTGGCTTCCGCTGAATCTGCAATGACAGAAATCACAATTGATCGTTGCTTGCATAAAAAAATGATCCAGTAGATTCTAGTATTGGTGTTGGACAAAGACACCAGACTATTAATAGAAACGATACCTCTTGGAGAGAGACTGCACTGATGTTGATGTCCTTACAGGGGTGGTAGTTGTTGATTTCACTCCGTTATCTTCTGAACTATGATTAAAATAAAATAAAAGGATTAGTGACTGAACTGATCATTTTGTTGCATCCTATTTTACCACAGAAAGTGACAGCTTTTCATTAGTTAGCTCTTTATTTAAGGAAAATTTGGGGTGTTAATTTTACCTCTCCAGATTTTCATTGGATCTGTACCGGCCCAGAATAGATTTGCCATAGTTTGGGTCCCGGCTAGAAGAAGGCAGAGAAATTATTCAGATTTTCTTTTAAAATGGAGAACACACCCAACAATTCCACTCATTCCTGAGGCTTATAATATATGTGTTGCAGAGTAGACAACCTGTTTTTCAGTGTCTGTGATTTACATGACTTACTCCACAGCTTCATCCTCATCCTCAGGTTTTTTGATCCAGCTGTTGTCTTTCAGGAGACTTGACTTCCTCTTGCTGTCCTCTATCCCCTGGCTGGGCCTGGTGCTCCTGGCTGCAATTACAACACAAGAATAATGTGGCATCTCCAGATGACAAAACATATCCACAACCTGAAATCTACGTCACATGTTACATATCTACAATTAGCGTTTAACTCTGCTCTTATAGTATTATATTTTGTGGTAAAATAGTTGAAATAAAGCTGATTGTAAGTTTTGTGATATCGAGCGGTTTAGCAGACTTTCTGTTTAGTTTACTGTCGCACACTTCAGTTTTATTATGTTCTGTTATTAGACTTATATTAAATTAATATATTTTTTCCTTTCCTTGTTCTTTAACTGATATATAAAAATATTCCAATGATCAAATGCCCTAACAATATGTGCACCAGGATTTAAGGTGCACTATTCAGCAAACACAAAGACACTAATGTATACTATTCACAACTAAACAACTAAAAACTAAAAATCTGGTGACAAATAAGGCTTTTGAATTTTTCATCTTTTCTCTTAAGTTTATGGTTCTTAAAATATTTAAAATATTCTTTTAGTACTTCATTATTTTATATTCCTTAACACTTACATGTCTGGAATGAATACCTGCTCATCTTGTAGCTTTCCCTGTTTGGTGTGAAAAAACAAGAAGGGTGTCACATAAGGAAACTACAGTGTATCAACCACTAGATGGTACTGTGGACTGAGACCTTCCAAACATTGATCTCCATAGTGCCCTTTAAGTGGATATGTTAACCTGGGATCTGATCTCAATTGAAAACAGTTCTCTTAATCTACGGTGTCTTTTTATCATCGGATGGCATCTGTCAATGTCGTGCTGGGTTTTCTCACTGTGTGTGCAGCGTTATCAACTTGGGAACTGCTCAACTCCACATTCACTGATTAATCCTTAAACTGGTTTGTCTTGATCTGAGCCCACATATAGACACACCCACCCTCCATAACACACCTTGTCCAAACACACCTTTGTCAGCAGAATGGAGGGACGTACCAGTGACATGTTATTAACAAATGATGATAAAGATAGTGCCCTTTCAACTGCACTTCACATTCCAGGCGCTAAGACTTTCATATCAGGAGCCTGAGTGAAAACGTATTCATCTGTGAGGGAAGTTATAACTGTAAGTTCAACGTATGTCCAATTATCATACATGCGATCAATCTTTGGATGACTTTTATTTGTCCCAAAACAGAGTGCTCAGTGTCGGGTTCGTTGAGATTATCTTGGCTTGTGTGGAGTTTTATTTGGATGTCTTGTCGTAATGTGGTTGAAAGTGTCTGGTCTTCAGCTGGTCTTGGAGCTTTTTTATTTACTGAAATTGGCGGCCATTCTCAAAAAAATAAATCAGAATTTGTTATTATTATTGAAATAGAGGGCCCAATCCTGACACTGTCCTTGAAATATGTTCTGTTTACATAATATTTTCTTGCAGATTTTACTGTTGTGTGGCAACTGAGAACTTTTTCATGACCAAACATGTTGTTAAACTGTACAAATGGTTGTCTTTCTTGTATTTTACAGCCAGTGAGTTTCATCTTGTGTAATATAACCAGAAATCCTGGAGTGTGTCTATATGTGTCATGTTGTTGTGTTTAATGTACAACTGTACCAGTAGGTACAGTTATACATTTCTATATTCCTAGTAAAGTCACTAAAAAAGTACATGTATGGTAATGAATTCTCTACAGTAATAGTTACACCATTACATGATCCTCATACACCAGAAAGCTTTGTACGCATTTTTCAGGACCCAAGGCGCTTCAGTGTAAAACACCCTGTCTCAGCCAACTCAGTAGCCCACATTGAATCATTTATGTCTTTAAGCATATTTTCACAATAATGGAAATCGCTTATTCATTGATTGAAACCGTAAAATGACAAAGGATTCAGAAAGTGACTTACCTTCGGAGAAGACCTGCTGAAAAAAGATAGCAAACGCAGCACCTGTCAGTCACACTGTCGTATGCAACCGTAGTCCTGTCAATCCTTCTGCTTTAATGGCAAGGGAGGAGATTCCAAGGCCGCCCAAGGGTGTGGCTTTACACAACAATCAAAGACAGTCTTTCACTTCTTCCATCGTCACCAGTCACGTCTTATTAATTGTTGTGCTTTCTGCATGTAAGTTGGAAAAAAGTGACATGGGTGAGGTGCTGAAGGACCTGTAATGCAACTTGTTTTGTTTTTGTTTGTTTTTGGTCTCAAGGAAGAAAAAATCCAAAGTGTGTGTAGGATTTTTTGCTTCACTGACTGGCTCTGCATCTGAATTTGATTAAATCTAATTTCAATTCTCCTGTTTTATCCGTCCCACTTCTCTCTAAATTCCTGTCTGGTGTGGAAGAACAGACAGTAAGAATTTCATTGTTTGGTTTAATGGCCGAGTTTTTTACTGTGCATATGACAATAAAACATCTTGAATCTTGAATTTTGAACATTATTCAAGTAAAACTGTGTAATTATACATTGATCTTTAGTCTAGATATAGGACCGACCTGCCACTTTGAACTTGAATCTTGAAGGTTGGATGACTGTCATTATCCATTGATATCTGAGATGAGCACTTACACTTTTACAGCCAATCACAAAGAAACTTAAAACACAAAGGAAAGAAACACAGCACACCGCCATCCACTGATGTTGTTATCACATCCTTAATTTTTAATTGAATTTCTTTTTTTTGTGATCAATTGTTTTTTATTATTTTATGGATGCATACAGTTTGATTTATCATCAATGTAGCGACTATATGACGGATCCTTTAGATCATCCCCCCCGCCACCCACCACCCACCCTGAGGCGATCTGAACTTTAATTGAACTTCTAATAAATGACATTTACCATGGTGTATAATGATATGTGTCAAAGACCAGGCCTATTGCAGACCCAGAGGAGTACCTGAGGTGCCACATGAGAGACAGAGGTTAATTGATGCAACAAGAATTAAGTGATCCACAGTACAAATAAAACCCAAGTTATTATAAATGTGTCTGTGAATGAGAGCTTCTGACTGGGAGTGTCATGTTCGAGGTAATGATTGGTATGAAAAGAGCATAGTCTGTGAGGGTGTGACAGCCTGATCCTCGTAGGTGAACACTTCATATTCATGATGATGGAATGCAAGGAATCTAGACAGCCTAAATATCAACTGGCTGCTCCACATTATTCAATGACACCGTTTAAGGCTATTGAGTATGGCTGTATTCATTTAAATCAAAACTCATTATTAACACTTGGTGGTGCTGAAGTTACGATTGCTAACACAAAGACACTGGTGGTGCAGCTCAACTAGAATGAATAATTATAACAAGTTGCTCAGGGTTATACATGTCCTGATGAGTCACCATTCATTGATTCAAAGGAGCAGAAATTAGTGTAAGCTGTTCTCTGATCAGAATGGAGAGGGACATTGAACCGAAACTGACTGAAACTTTTGTAAGTGTTCCTGGGTGTGTTTATGGCAACTGTATTTCATCTCTACCAGTTCAGCACATGCTTGTTGGCTGACCTATGGCATCCTCTTGACCTAGATACCCTTCATGTCCTGCCTCCCATCCTGCAGTAGCTGGACAGTGCTGAGCCAACCAGGGGTTAAATGAGCAGGCTCTGAATGTGACTGCATCTTTCTCATATTGTCTGATTTTATGACTTCTCTCGGGAAAGGGGGGACAGAAAATGTCAGCTGTTTGTGATCCAGTGTATTTATGGTGCTTTTACGGTACATCATTACCATACATTTCAACCACATTCTTATTAATTTCTAATATTTCACACTTAAACCCTGATAGCACAATCCTTCTTTTCTATTTATTTTTTTATTCTTCTGTTAAGAGTCAGTTGTCACGGCTGATATTTGTTGCCACTCTGATCCTGCACATGATAATCTCGGAATGCTTCCTGGGTTGCTATGAGAAGAGACTGTAGATCGACCCCTCTCTTGTCATTGGGCTACGGCAATGCTTTGCAGCCAATAAAGCACCACTTGGGCCTGTATAATCTCTTCCCCCCTTTCTCTCTCTCTCTCTCTCTCAATAAATATATATACATCCACATGTACATTCATTTATACCACCTTTTTAATAAGATGACAATACATTTCAGTTCAACTGCAGAGGGATCTGGTAGAATAGAGCATTTGTGAAGTTTACTTCGGAAATACATGTTCATATATGTTGTCATGCATGAGTGACATATTATGTAGATATCTGCAAATTATCAATTGCCTAACATCGTTGTTTTTTTTTTGTCCACCTTTGCTTTGCAGTGTTTTGACTTTTACCACCTTTTTGACTCATGTTATTCAGCACATATCTCCCATTTTCCCTCTCCTGCAGTATTTCTGGTCATTCTGCACCTTTGTCTCACCCCCATCACCAGGCAAATAAAAATGCAAATGCTGCCATGATGACGAAATCTACATGTTAAATTACTGAGGCACTTCAGTACCCCACTGCCATTTGAAATGAACATTTAGCACTTTTTTTTTTAAATTCCACTGAGTGAGTCAGATCATATAAATTCACAACAAGGCACACTGACAGTTGTTGCGCTCAGTGAGGAACACCACTGTGCCATTAAAACAATTTCATCACAAGGTGTCCACAGCCTTTGTGCAAACAGTGGGTTGTCTGAGAAGACATGTCTGTGATCAAAGTGCATCACTTCACAGTTACTCAACGAAGCCATGGTGAGGGAAGTGCACCACAAACACTGACCATTGCTCCAGGCGGCTGGCAGCAATGGGACAGCATGAACTGGAATGTGGCAGAGAGGAAAATTGTTATGTACAAAACCAAAAGCAGCCTCAGTAAATGCAACACTTTATTCGGAGATCACACCAGAGCCTCGGAGCTTTTTTTTTTTTCGTGGGCAGCAAAAACATTTAATCTCTTTTAAGAGAATCTCAGTGTGCCAATTTTAGATCAAACTGGGAGGGGCTCTGCAAATTAAATGTCCACATTCAAAACACTGAGCAGAATAACTCCTATTGGGTCTGCGATGCTGTCTGTCCCCTGCATGAATATTAAGTTATATTTTTTAAATCTATACATATAAATAGATCAGAATACGTCTATACATGGAGCTCATTGTTCTGATAAATGAGCGGTAGCATCGCTCGGTTTGGTCGTATGAAAATATCCCGGCATGCTAGCGACGCAAGACCCAGTCAGGGAGGGGAGGGATGATGGAGCTAAGATGGCAGCCCAACTGAGGGTGCTCCCTCTTCGGGGTCAAGAAATATCCAAGGAGCGATTAAATCCGACACACAGCCGGGCGGTTGTTGGGGGACGTGTTGCGCAGCTTCTCGTGATTTCAAAAGAATTTTTTGTTATGGCTTGAAAAGATAATTATTTTTTCCAAAAAGGCGAAAAGCACCGTGTTGACGCTGTGGCCGGATCGGAAGACCGTAGTTGCACCACCAGACTGGCTACAATTTGCGCTCATAATAAACTTGGACCGTGGATGCTAATTGTGGTGTTTTCGGCTGCTCGGAGCGGGCTAATGATGTGACATGTGGGGGATTTATTGACAGGCGGATTGTATCTGATGGCTAGATATCATCTAGCTGTGGTATCCTTTGAGTGATATATGCATTGTTCTCCAAAACGATGATGTGTGCTGCTGCGGCAGCGGCCGCCGGCGGTGGGATTCTGCCATCCTCGTCGCCGTCGATGGGGCTGGGTGTCAGGGTCATTTCTGGAGCAGGAGCCGATCTCTCCACCATCGGTTCGGGTATGGGTTCTTGTCCCACACCCGGAGCCCAGTCGGATTGTCGGACTCGGTACCAGCTTTTACTCTCAGGACGAGCTCTGGCGGAAAGATACAGACGGATTTATACCACCGCTATCAGCGACAAGGAGCAAGGGATGAACCAAGGAAGGTGAGTAGGTAACATTGAAAAATGTAGATATATCCCCGGAGCTGGTCTGTCATTTGTGCTGCTAGCTGAGCTAACCACCGTATGCTAACATTAACCCTTGCTCCGCGGCACGTCGGTGAACATCAGCAACACTTAAAGTTAAAAGATATTTATCATCCATGTGCTTGTCGGACTTCTGCCACAGTGGACAATATTTTTGACTTCAACCAACACACCAGGAGCTCCTTAAATTTGGGTGCTACCTCCTACAGGGGTCAGCTTGCTAGGTAGCATATTGGCTTTGACTTCCCTAGCTTATCCGTGTCAGCTAAGCTAATGTTACGTTACTTCACCCTCGCGCGGGGGATTTGCACTCCGGATGCCCTGGACATCGTGATATAACCAACCATTGTCACACCGGCACTAAAATAACGACACTAATCAGTAGTACTGGAATAAAGTGCACTTAAACCGGCTCATATACAAAAAAACAAGCTAACCGGCTAACTGTCATGACAGCGGTTTGTTTTTAGTAAATCGTTGCTACCCAGCTAAAGGTAAACAAACGTACTGCTCCGGTAATGTTTTCTTTTTTTAACGTCAGGCGTTTCTCACACTTAATGACCGGATTGTGGCCACAGTGTACAAGACCAACATGGCCATTTAATGTAATTAGATGTCGTGTGGTGTTTTTTTTTTTTTTTTTTTTTTTTTTTAGGCCCAACGTTTTTAGGCGTCACTCTTTCGATAGCTAGCAAACCGAAGCGACCGCGGAGCAGCATCAGCCCTTCCCTTCGGTCATCTCAGCTGTTTTTGCTTTTCAGGGGAAAAACACAGCCGTCAATCGGCAGGCATGTGTTAAAATTACACGCTGAATACAGCGCGTTAAATGGCGTAGGAGGCGTTCGGGGTGAGGATGTGTCGTTGGGGGGGATGAACTCATTTGCTTTTCTGGCAATAAGCGGGTAATACAGTTACGTCATTGTCAGTCAGGTTGTAGACTGAGTAGCCGGATCGTTGCAGCATCCTCCCTCAACACTGAGTTGTTTTTCTCAGCCCTCCATGCACAGTGCAAGCTGTTTAAAAAAACAAACAAACAAAAAAAAAAAGTATATTATTGTCTAAAGTGAACACAAGTTGAATCCTGTTCATGTATTGCATTAAAAATAGGAAGAAGAAGGGATTAGTAAATAAGGAATGTGCAAAAGTTTTTTGCACCTTATTGAGTATGTGGATGCAAATAATATCCCAGTGGCACACATAGAAAAACACAGGTAGAGCATATGTATAAAAATGAATCAGTGCCACATGAGAAGTGTGAAGTGTATTTAATTTGATTTCAATGTTTATACCAGCACAAGGATTTATGCAGCGGACCTTCTTGACCATCTTGTTGTCCTTGTTTTTAAACCCTTCTCTGTACTTGGTCTGGTACATGAAAAGATTGGTTTCGATTAAACTAAATTTCTCTGTGGGTGTAAACGAATAAAATTCCAATGTAATACAGAAAATATGAAAAGTGAAAGTGAAAAGAGACTGGCTTCTGCTGTAAGTGAATGATTCATAGTACACCTCAAAGTCCACCATGAACTACTGCAAGAAGTAAAAGCTGAAGGTCTAGGAATGGCCCTCACGCTTACCTGACTTGGATCATTAATGTGCTGTGTGTGTTCGCCCTAAATATTTTACGATGTGAAGTAATCTGCAACAAGGAGAGGGTGAAAAACCCTAAATCAATGTTGTCTTATTGAACAATTGTTCCCATAACCATAACTGTAATTCTTTGATCTTTCATAATGAGCATCAAGACAAATTCTCTAATTATCTGACATCAGCCTTTGTTTAGCTGATTGATTGATGTTACCTGTACATTACATGCAGGTAGTTATAGAATATATAACTACAATGATGAATCAGTAGATCATCTATCAGCTACAAATCAAACTGTAGTTATTTTGATAATCAAACCGTTATATTGATACTTTTTAAGATAAAAAAAATACCAAATGTTTGCTGTTTGCAGCTTCTCTGTGTCAGTTTAGTGGCAAATTAAATTATTTTAAGATTTCACCTTTACCTCTTGGAAATTGCAACAAGCAATTGTCACATAGACTAAACAAATAATTTTGGAAATAACATAAACATTAATTGATGATGAAAATATTTTTTATTTTTCAATTGGAATCCATAGTCTTATATGGAAGCCCTTAGATCAAGTCCTAGCCTGCCTTATTTTCCTGGTGGAATTTGTTGATATTTGCACACTACTCTAAATATCAAATTAACATTCCTGTCTTTCTGTTTCATTCAGCCCAATTTTAGTTTGGTATTTTGACAAGAAGGAGTAACCCGTCTTGTCACTGTGTGCTCAAAGGATGGAGAAATTTGAACCTACTTTTCTATGGTGACAAAACACAGTTGCACCGTGAGTCAAGCTTGATGAACAAAAAGTGCAAAGAATTGTTACATTAGCACATTTAAAACTGCATTTCACCAGCTCATGCTTCTTTGTTTAGCAGAAAGTCTCAATACAATACATTGGAATGGATTCAAGATTGCAACAGTAATTATGGGAAAACCATGATAGACTTGACAAACGTGTTTACAATTATCTTATTATAAGCTTTGCATTATAAAACTTGTGTCAAGATAAAACCAAATGTGAAGCTACAGCTTTGTCTGCATCTGTTGCTTAAACCAGAAGTTGTATTTTGCAATACTGAATGATTACTTTATACTTTCAGGGGAAAGAAGGCTTTGAGTAAGAAGAAACTGAAAAGGCGACAGAAAGTCAAGTCAAAAGTCAAATCAAGAACAAAGGTAAGAGATGTTTTGCTGTCCAAATAAATATTCACACGATGATCCACTACTTCTATGTTATAACACAATCACTAGATGTTATTAATAGATATGTTTTTAGTTTTCATTTTAAGGCCCGGTTTACACTGCAAATGTAATGTCAAATAACTAGGTGCAGTTTTCAACATCCTCAGTGAGAATTTCATAGTCAGAATTAAAGCTTAGATGTTGAAATTTCCTTCTAAAAGTCAATATTAGCATGGCTTACAGTTTAATTTTGCAACTGTCACAGCCTTGGTATACTCTGGTTAGCCCTCACAACTGGTCGGACTCTACTGAATCAATTTAACGGATTGAATTAGGATTATTGATGTGGTTATATTATCTGTAATCTTAAAGGTGTTTGGCAGAATAGTTATTTCCATTGGTGGGGTTGGTCAGGTGCCAGGAAGCTCATCCGCACATGAAGCTGGAAAGGTGGATCGACAGAATGTGAGACACATGGGAGTGGCTCTGGCTTGTGCATGATGGCCTGTTGCCGAGCGACCTAATGTGTTCCACATCTCCACGGCAACAGTTGCCGGCCTCCATCTCCTTCATCCAAAGCAGGAACATGGTGTATATAAGAGGATGTTGTATGATTTTTTGCCTCTGCTGTACACTTTGCACGCACAACATAGGTTAACTAGTCGATCCCTGAATTGTGTCAACAAACATAATCCACTCAGATTATATGGACTCAACTCTTTGCTGTTTTTCTCAGTGAGAGAGAGCAGTCTGCTCCATCGTTGGTTTGTAAGATCATTAGTCAGTGTTTGTATTTAACTTAGACTTGTTTTTTTTGCCCTGCAGCTTGCAGCTAGTCTACAATGATGAATGTGATTAGAAGCAGAGAAGGACTGAGGCTGTAATCCTTTATGGACTTTTACCTCTAAACTATTCCAGACAGGCAGTTCATCACAGAGTGGGATAGTCAGTTAAGTTCTCTTCAGGTTGACTTGTTCAGTGAGTTGGTGTCGTGGGATGTTATCAAATATTATTTTGTAGAGACAGAGGATTGAGTGGTAAACTAAGCAGGCAGGCTGTCGGGCTGTCGGGCAGTCAGGAAGGCATAAAACTGGGTAGTTGCGTGCAGAGTCACGCTGTATGTACTGTCGTCACTCTTGCTGTCACGCCTCTCACTCTGGCATAGTCAGAAAAAAGTGTGATTTCAAAGGGCCTCTTCTCCCCCTTTTGTCTGCCTCTGTGCTTATAAGCATGTGAAAGTGGAGTCAGAACAAAAGATAGAACGTAGACACTCATCATCTGAATCAAGAGGGTGAAGTAACGTCTTCTGTACTGGCAGATGAGTGATTTGGCTTTTTTTTCAAAGATTATACATACAATAATGTAATGCTGCAAAAGGATAGGATATGTTCATTAAAGTATGATCAAAATATTTATAACTCCCTAATATCTATAAAATACACCAGATGGCAGTGATGCACCTTTGCCATTTTTTTCTAAACCAATCTGGGATACTTCATGAAAGAAGTTGCGGATATTAAATACCTATCAGGTCTTTATTAAATGGGTCTTTCATGATGACGTTGAAAGAATGAACCCAAGATTCTGGGCCCATCTTTGGATTTGGGCAAGTCTGAATCCAAAGTTACAGTCCAATACATCTATCCCGCATTAGGAAGATACATTTTAAATTTTATATTTCATTCTGTCATGAATATTCATATTATAGCGTCTGCAAGCTGCCCGTTGCCAACCTTTTTATTATTTTTGCTCTAAAAAAGTACATTTTGGGAATGGTAGGATGATAAAACCAGTTAGAGATATGTTGTGGTCTAATTAAAACATTGACATATCAACATTGACAGCAAGTATCTGAAGAGACTTCAAGCACAGCAGACCGATTTTCAGAGAGGGAAGTACTCATTTGCCCAGCCACCTCACTGACTTTCATTTCCTTATGTTTCATTATCCTGTAAAGCGCTACTTCCTTCATTGAAAGTGAATATTGCCATTAATTGGTTATCCTGAATAGCTGTGGATAATGTAATTTGTTGGAGGCTGAATTGAATTGGATATATCCATAACTTGGAGTGTACAAAAACCTTGGCCTGGATAAATGGAATTAGATATGACAGAGAACAATGGTGGTAATGTGTGAAGTGACAGTTGGATGGTGAAAAAAATGGTGCAGACAGGCAAAATCAAACCTTTTTGAATAAAAAAAATAAAATACAATATAGGCTATAAAGATTAATGGCATTGGTAATTAAATTATTTATCATTTTTAAGAATGAAGACTAATCGTTCCACTTTGTTTCTTTCATGTATCAGAAATAAAATTGTACTTAGATCACAGAGCATTTCTGTGAAAGGAAAAGTCACATCACCCCCTCTGTATCTTTCAGAAAAATAAACTGTGGCTTGAATGTACGGATACGACAGCGGAAACACTGACAAACAGGATTATATATAGACAAATCTTAAGTCTCCATAAAGGCAGTCATTTTCGTTCTTTTGTTTAAGATTTCATAATTACCCTGATAAATTGCACAAAAGGGGCTCATTTTATTTGTTGCTCTAAAAGAAACAATCATTCTGTTTGAGTCTCTGTCTTAAAAATTCACCTTTTTATTCTTTTCAGGCCAGCTGAAATGTGTAGATATCTTGTGTGTGTTCAGGGGCTCTATACCAGCCTTTCCTAAAGCTTTTAGGATGGCCATTAAACCATCAGTGCAGTGCAGATAGAAATTCAAAAGAAACCATCAGACCAGCAGCATATTATGGGTTGATGCTATTACAAAGTGGGAATAAAACCACTAAGCATCAGCAGATCACTGGGCTTTGAATGCCTGGTTTTCCCCTTTTGCTTATGTGCATCAGTGCATATCTCAAAGTTGTCACTTTTAATCACAAGTTTATGGTTTCTTTTTTATTTTTTAAATTGGAAACTATCAACTCTAGCAAAACCTGTCAAATACAATTTTCACTTGCTGTGTGAGGGCCAAGTTTCAAATGCTTCATGCTCTGTGTGCAAAATACAACCTCAGATATGGATCAGATGCAGTGGAACATATCTGAGATTGTTAATTGCATTAAAAAGTTGATACAAATCATGAATATCAACAACAAAAAAATGGTGGGTTACTTGGAAAGACCTAGGTGTGTAATAGACAGAGAGGGTTTCTGGAGCTATGGAGCTATGGAAGTAGTGATTAATTTTATCTCAGCTGTGAATTGCAGTACATCTTTAAAGCAGAAACATCAACAAATATTTGAATAAGAGTATTGTAGATAATATACCTGAAACCTGGCTGTGATTTGTTGGATCGAAATCTGTCAAAAACATATCTTTTCTATGTGTTTGTGACAGTCATACTAGTATAAATGTGCATTTCATCTCATTCTGCAAAATTAAGTGATTCACCAAAACTGCATTACTATTCTCGGTAGTTCATGCACAATAATGATGTACAATTTCTTATAAAGAAGTTACTTTAGTTTTTATAGTTTTCATTTTTAATGCTTTTTATTTTGGATAACTTACCATATTGTAGCATTGTCTTTCACCTCTTATTCCTGGATTCAACAATAGGACCCACTTGTAAATAATATGTAACAGAGTCCTATTATAACAATATAATATTTTTCCTTATAAATATTTTAGGACTTTGGTTTTAACAACCTTCGAACAATACAGACAGCACAAATCTACAGTAGCATGAATACATTCATAAGGGAGTCTCAGAGAGAAGAAATGTGGATTACTTCTTATACATATGGGCTGAAAATGAGTCTCCTATCTCAGTACTTTGGTCTTTACTCCACCCTTTTGTTTTGCTGTTTCCAGCCCAAGGACCTACTTTCTCTCTCACATGCTACATGGGTAATGTAGCATTTAACTTTTAAATCGAATTGGTGTTTCTAGTCAACAGGCTCCTTTGTGAATGTTCTCTAGTCACTTTGTCATAAATGCAATATTAGCAGTTGAGCAGGAGAGCTGTAGCCTGTTGTCCGATGAGAGGGCAGCTAATATCCTCTCTAGAGGTTTGAACTGCAAATGAATGACCCCTCTACCTAAACAGATGACATCAACCCCTATGATTGTTCTGCCAAAAGGATTGCACTATGAGAGAAGCACAATCGATCAATATTACTGTAGAAGTTGCCTCAGGACTGTAGTTAAAAAGGCCTTGCCTTGTACATAAGCAAACCTTGCCATTTAGTTTGTTTCTATATGATTTCTTGTTTCTGATATATATATATATATATATATATATATGAGAGTTGACTTGATATTCAAAACATCTCCTATTGTAAAGCTGTTCACACTACAGACTCCAAAATAAGCATAATATTGCACCAGCATTTCTTCAAAACAGCTTCATCAAAAACAGTACACATGGGTTAATATAAGTATTTGGCATCTCCTTTATTTGCAATCTACAAACATATTATACATCTAATCCTTAAATCATCAATTCAGAAAAAAGAGAATTCACAAGGTGAGACGGAAAACTTGAGCCGTGCGAAAGAGTGTCAAATGTAAATACTTGTATTTAATGGTGATGGAGCTTATGGAGCTATAAACCAAAATTAGTGATTTAACACAACATTGTGTCTACACCTCTTATTATAAATCTGACAGAGGTTACCTGACTAACCTAACTATAAAAATAAAATAAAATAAAATGAAAATCAACCTCTCTTAATTTTTCTGCAATATATGTTCTGAGTCTCTTGGGTTTATTTTTATTTATTTTTACCTACCTGACCTTACTGTCCATCTCCACTCTCTGTCTTTCCACAGGCCGAGAGTCTAGATGGATCCCTCTGCGTGCCGGACATCAAGCTGCACAGCAACCCGTCTGCGTTCAATGTCTATTGCAATGTGCGGCACTGTGTGCTGGACTGGCAGCAAAGAGAGGCCTCCCTGGCGCTGGCCTCCAGGAGCTCGGTGCAGAGTGGCGACTCGGACAGCGAGGAGGAAGAAGAGTACCGCGAGCCAGCCGTCAAGCTGCCAAAGGTAGAAGCAGGGGGTAGCGTTTGCTGCTTCTGTGGTGGTAGCAGTGCTTGGTATCAAGGCGAGAGCCAACCTGTGCTCTTCGTCTTTTGGATGTACTGATCCTTTATCTCTTGGGGGTGATATGCATGGGTCATCATTTTTAATAATAATTCACTCTTCACTGGAGGTTTGAAGTCCCAGTTCTCAGAATTGCAGCATCTCTTCTGTTCTTCGCCACCTTGTTGTGATCTGTTCATCTCCTGGTTTATTTGTCTTTCATTGTATTAGAGCCATCACCTGTGAGATATCCTTTCAATGCTTCTATGTTCACATCTAGTTTACAGCATACTGCGAGCGTGGTAGACTTTTTAGATGAAATGAAATCATAATGCATTTTAACAAAGACCTATTGCATTGGTAAATTTGGCTGTTGGTGTTGGTCTTTGATTATTAAAAAAATCTAAACTAAAGCATCTCAATTGCTTGTTTGCTGACTTGCAGAAGGCTACAGGCACAGAAGAAATCTTACTTTTTATGTCTGCCTACTGTATATACTTGTTTAGGAATAGATACTGAGACGTTGCAGATATGTAGCGTTGAGGCTGTATCCATTTTATCTTGAGAATAATATATTTTGGAGGATTTAATTTCAATTCCAACTTAATATCATTGTCTAAAAAGCCATATTTTGGGATAGATCTTTTGTTTGTGTTTCGAATACATCATAACAAAGAGCTTGGTTTATATTATATCTGTTATATACTAATGTTTTTAAAAGACAAGTAATAGACATTTACATTTCTAAACTACTATATATGTGAAGGCTTTGTCCTTGTCTTGCTACATATCTTCCAGCTGAAATGATTTATTCACTGATGCTAAGCTTAAAAGAACAAGTTGATCACCAAGATAGGAGAGGGCATGGATCATTGTTTTAAGATATAGAGAAGGGGAACGGCATCCTGCTTTGCCTGCCTCACCTATCTACACACTTAATTGGGTCTCTCATTACACAAAATGTAAAGATGGATGTTAAAATCAATCGTAGAAACTATACTGTGGGCCCTGGATAAATGTAGGTTGTTTTTTTTACTGCAGGATGCTGTGATGATTTAAAAAAGCCTTTACAAAGGCCTTCTTTTTGTGTGTCTGCAGATCATTGGCATTGGCCTGTGTGGGGTATTTGAGCTGATAAAAGAGACTCGGTTCTCTCACCCTTCACTGTGCCTGCGGAGCCTGCAAGCCTTGCTGGACATGCTGCAGGGACAACAGCCCGAGGGCTTCCAAACTGAGCCCCCTGATGTGCTAGGTAATCTGAAAATGCCTACATGTAAGAATTAATTATGTGCTTGTGTACAGTCTAATGTAATCCAGCACAATTACATTTGTAGCCCTGCAGCAAATCTTGTTTGTGAAGCTTAAAATTTAACTTCATAGATACACCCTGGACAAGGTACCAGTCTATCTCAGGGCCGATGCGCAATTAAGAGTCACCAGTGAACATAAACGTGAATGTCTTCCTGCTATCTGGGTACAAATTTTTATTTTATCACAACCATCTTACCTCCCCTCCCTGTTTCCTCAGAATCTCTTTTTCAATTGTTGTTGGAGACCACAGTCCGGAGCACAGGGCCCAATGACCCGACAGGACAAGCCATCACTGCCCTGTCCTGTGCCTGCCTCTTCAGTTTGGTGGTGGCCTGGGGAGACACTGGCAAAATCCTGCAGGCCGTGTCTGCCATCCTCACCAACAATGGCAGCCATGCCTGCCAGACGATACAGGTATTTGACCCATTTATATCAATGATACCGCAATTATCTATGTATTATGTTGCATAATTGTAGCCTATATGTTTTTCGTACTTTCTTCGTTTGGCATTTATATGTCAAACAGATAAAATAAGATAAAAATGGATCGTTCTTGTGGTTATTTTGTTATGCTAGGCTTTTCTGACACAAGCAATAATGAAAAATCAGATGTCATCATCTAATCTTTGTATTGATCACCTGTTCAGATCACTTGTGTATCCAGCTATAGGACTTTCATATTATCCCATTACTTGTTTTCAGTGAAATTGATGTTGGAATTGTTCTAATGTATTAATCAAATTTGAGTTGCTTTGTTTTCTAAACCGCCTCCACCAGATAATTAGAAACTTTCTATTATTCAATCATGTTTTTTCTTTCAGATTAGTCAAAGTACTTTAGTGGCTATTGGGTGGATAAAGTAACCTCTGCCTCCTGTAGGCATTTCCTTTTAGTAGAGAGGCTCAGAGCAGTGTCTGGACAGCACAAATTGAGTTTTGGAAAATGTCAAGCCTCTCTGATTCTCCTGTTTGATTATGTTACACTGCCTACATTCTTCTGCCAGTTAGCTCGTCCTGTGTTTGCTTAGATCTCTCTCTTTCTCTTCTTTGTTTATTCTTCTCTGCTTCAGCTGCTCTATATCAGAATTGCAAAAACAAAATTTGCCTGCAGGCTTTTTGAAGATCACAATGTCTCGAAATTCTACTGATGACTGATGTTCGGGGTTTTACTTTTTTCACACATTTTATGTCCCACAAAGATATCATGTCCCCCCCCCGTTTTGCATTTTTAAGGCATTGACTGGACTGTGAGTCAACGTAATGGCAGACAGGCTGGAGAGAAGCGTTGATTTATGTGTTGTACAAGCAAGTGTGTTTGTTTGCATGTGTGTGAATGATATAATCAGCAGTGTGTGTAATAGCTGCCATGGAAATGATGGGAGTGTGTTTGAAAATGCATTCAGGCAGAATGAGAGCGGGATAAATGCACAGGTAGTCTCAGTCGTTAATAAAATTATTTAGTTCAATCAGCATTAGAGAATTTCATTTAATCGATGACAGAACAATTACACCTCATTACATCACAATAGAGGTGTGTGGTCCTGCATTCTCTCAGCACCACCTTTGTCTTCTTAAATCTCCACAGGTACCCACCATATTGAATGCACTACAGAGGAGTGTACAGGCTGTCCTGGTGGGAAAGATTCAAATTCAGGATTGGTTTGGGAATGGCATCAAACGTGCTGCCCTGATGAACAAGTGGGTCCTGAAAGAGGTGGTGATAGACGAAGATGAGCACTGTCTTCTGCAGACCGATGGCTCCTTCCTGTACCTTCTCTGTAAGGATGGACTCTACAAAGTGGGCTCTGGATACAGTGGTACTGTCAGGGTATGTAACACTTACATATGTCGACACTGTCCACTGTTCACGCATATGTCCTAATTGGCAGATTTTTAATTTTTCAGACAAACTAAAGGATTAAGCGTTAATTTGAGGGTGTAGAAGAATCTCTTTATTCTTAAGAAGGAAAACTATAAGGAAACCATTAGCTCATCTGAAAATGGACTGTCCCAGAGCTTACTACAGGCCAGTCATGTGGAAATGTATAGTTTTCACACCTGTTTGTGTGTAAGAAAAAGGTGCATGTCCAGCAATATCGCTTTGCATCAGCAGCTCTTAATCTAATTAGACGAGACAAATAAAGGCACTGCATAATAAAGAGTGCAAACCTAATTGAGATTTAGGTGAAATCATTGCACTCAATTGGATATAAATAGGAACTCATTATTTAGTCTAGCAGCTTTGTGTTAGCAGGAGAGAACATTCAGCCACAACGCTGCCTTAGAACAGCAACCTCTACTGTTTTTCGTTTGATGACTTTGATAGGTCTTAAATAAAACACCAAGGTTAAATCTGCCAATGTTAAGTTCATACTTATTTAGTGTTTGTGGTTATGTGCTCATGTGTGATCAATGCCCCACAGGGCCACGTGTACAACTCTACATCTCGGATCAGGAATCGAAAGGAGAAAAGATCATGGCTGGGATTTGCTCAGGTCGGTAGTGGAGCTTTTATCAAGATGCTTGTCATGTACATTTCGCTGCAGGGGCTTTGGAAAGGCTTTCACCACCTTAAAAGTTTTATCACACATAAACACGTGACTTCGAGGATTTTGGTTGTTCAAAGTCAGTGCTTAGTTTGATACATGGATATATTAACACTCATGACAATAGCTGTATTTTTTTCTTTTTTTTTTTTTGGCGACCTCCAATGTGTTCTTTATGAGAAGTGTGACATGGATGAAACTTCAGAATATACTTTAAAATAAAATGTTTAAATACATTTTCATTTTTACCATGACCAACAGTCTGTTCATGTCAGCTGTCGAGCATATATTACAGCTGGATCAGTGATGTTTGTGTTGTAATCTCAGGGGTACTTGTTGTATCGGGACACAAGCAACCACAGTATGTCGGCCCTCAAGATCAACCCTGAGACTCTGGAGCATGAGGGGACTGTTGCCATGCCAGGTACTGAAAAAGCACCTTTTCATGCTTTCGTGCTTTATCTCTTAAGGGTGAAGACACCAAAACCGCGACTAACAAAAACATTGGTTATATTTACAGGTCAACACTCGGATGGACAGAACATCATCTTCACAGATGGAGAGTACATCAACCAGATTGCAGCCTGCAAAGATGTAAGTCAAATACTCTGGCCAAAGCCTTACTGGTGCACTAAAATTTCAGTCTGAAATTTGAAATTGAACTGGTTTCAGTTGTTGAGGGCCTGGTTGCACACAGGAGTTACCCCAAATGTGGAACAGAAACCAGAAACACTTCAGCTGTACTACCAACGTCTGCTTGAAACACAGTTTAAGAGAGCTGATTTTATGATGCACAAACTGTATTTGCTTGTATAATGTTTTAAGATTAAAGTACCATTACATTCCCTGCCTTAGCCTTCAGCATGTGAGCGCTTTTAGGTCTTTATCGTTGACTTGCTGCACCACAGTGGTTAATCTCATAGACCTTTTTTTTCAGCCTTTCTGAGCAGGTGCTCTATTTACAAATAGAGAATAGGAAGAGATTTGGAGACCATGACACCACATAATCATCCATTCAGTTGTTTAAATGTATCAGTGTAATAAAATCCTCTCCAGTTAATTTTTTAATCTTTGTATTTAAGATGTTTTATCTCCCTGTTGTTTCCCCTGATGTAAAGGCTCTAGCCTCACTTTGAGTGTGCTCCAGCTGATCCACAGCTGTGCCACACAGGCGTGTTGTGCATGAATGTATATTTGTGCATTTGTGTTATCTATACGTGGGCGTGGCAGCCAGGGCAATTGGACCACATGTGGGTATCCTCCAGAGAGCTTAATCTCACAAGCAGTCATCTGCAAGAGCACTCTGTATTGTGGGTGGGGGAGGGGGAAGATGTGAAATATGCAGTTGCGGCCAGCCTTCTTCCCATGTCGTAGTTTCTTGGCTAATGACTGGGGTATGAGAGAGGGGGTATCCTCAGAAGGTGCATACATGTTTACTGAGCAGCCAGCAAATGCAACCATTGCACACACCACTTACAGTTGAGGAAAACCACAAGAAACACACAAGGTGGAGGGTTCAGATGCTAGGAAGAAGAGTAAGAAGAAGAGGCTGATTTACGTAAACTAAGGGGGTTGAAGGGAGACATCAGAGGAAGAGGGTAATATGTAGGGAGAAAATAAGAGGACTGGCCAGATGACAGAAGCTCTTGTTAAATGATTGAATGGCACATGTGCTCTGCTCAGCAGGAGTCAAAGCACAAAAGATGAGTCCATCATCATTACCACACGGTGGAAACCAGACCATCCACACGCTGTCCTTCAGTCCTTTTCTTTATATCCTGGTTGCCTCCCAATTACTTCCCTGTTGTTGTCCCCTCTGTACTGAGTTTCTCTCCTGTAAATTGTCGCTTCCATCCACATCCCTGCTGTTTGACTAACCCACATGAGAATGTGTTTGTGTGAGGCCTTGTCGTAATGACGCATCTCAATAACCACAGCGCCAAAACACATACACTTGTGGCCACTTACACATTTACAAACTTGCACAGTTAAACTATTGTGTCCACTGTCTCCAACACATTGTAATTTAAAATATTTTTCATAATATGCTTTTTTTTCTTTCTACCCTCATGCCTTAAAGTATCCATATTGTTATTGATATCTACTGTCTGCGCTCTGAAATAAGCATAGGCAAAGACAATTCTGACATCCCCTCAGCTGAATCAGGGATATGTTTTCATTAAATCAGGGGTTTGTTCTGTCCTGGGACTGTTAGATTACTATATAACAGTGTGTAGTCCTGAAGTGAAATGGCATTCCTTCCTGTTTGCCTGGACTCCTTGCAGGATGGTTTTGTGGTGCGGATCTACACTATGAGCTCAGACCCAGCCCTGCAGCAGGAACTGCAGCTGAAGCTGGCAAGGAAGTGTCTGCACGCCTGCGGCATCTCTCTCTTTGACCTGGAGAAGGATCTGCACATCATCAGTAAGTGACATGAAAAGGACTAATAACTGGATGTTGTTTGTACACCTGCTTCAGGCACCTCACACTGTGTGTGTGTCCACAAGGCCATAAGTTTGTCAGAAGTTGTTAAAATCACAGAGGAATAAAATAATGCTTTCCTACCTTGTCCTTTAGTTTTTTTGTTTTTTTTTTAACCTAAATAGCATGTATTTCTCTCAGGCACAGGCTTTGATGAAGAGGCAGCTTTACTTGGAGCAGGCAGGGAGTTTGCGCTGATGAAAACTGCATCGGGAAAGGTGAGAATGAAAATCTGATCTGGATGTGTGCCTAAAATGTAAAAAACTAATAAACAGAGTCATCTGCCAAGCTCCTAACAGCTTTTGTCTTGCTAATGACAGGCCAGGCAGTGTAGAGGTCAAAATGTTTACAAAAACTCTAAATTGAGATGGACATCCTGCATGTGTGTTTTCCGTTGGTCGCACTGGCCACCTGAAACCTATTGGACAAAATAGTTTATAACATCTGTATGTAGTTAGCAATAGTCAGATTTTCCAAAGACCAGCTTTTACAAAAAGCCTAGCAATGAGATGTATTGTTTTGGAAAATAGTTAGTTGCTCTCTCAGCTAAATTGGCTTTAAATAATAGTGAATGATTGTCTCTGATGTCTCAAGGTTGTTGTTTATTTTGCAATGACCAAATTTCTGTTAGTGGTTATATACCCTCTAATCTTCATAAACCACCCAGCTAATCTTTGGCTCTCTTGATATACATATATCTATAATGGTATGATCAAATTTGAATTAGGGTAGAGTAAACAATATAGATATTATGTTTGAGTCCATGTACAGAGACTGCTGGAGGAATTGACTCAATGTATCATCAGTTTAACTGCAGTCCTTTGTATAATATCCTTCAGCACCTCCTTGCTGAAGGAGATAATTCACATTTTAATGTGGACTGTCATAGTAAAACAAGAATGCTGATTGTTGGGGTGTGTGTAGGGTGTGGTCGTGTGTGTCTCAGTACAGTAGGCGTGGTGTATGTCTTTTGTAGATAGCAGTTCAGGGCAATTGCCTGTTGCACATTTTTGTGTCTGTGTCTAATCTCACAGCACACTTTATCTGCAGATTACCCTAACCCAGGCCAGCTGGATGGGTAAAAATAGGAGCAGCTGACCTGTATCTAGGCACAGAGGTCACTCATCATTAAGACTTGATATTGTGCCTGACATTTGATATTATTGAAAACCCTTCAAAGGCTTTTTATAAATTGCGTAATAACTATATGTGTTATTATTGTATAAGTAGCAAAATGACTGGCAGATTAAAAAAAAGAAAAAAGATCTCACCTCTAGCAGCAGCCATTACACATGCACCATGTAAATTGCCTCTGTCTGTTTGAATAGTTGAAGCTATGTCCATACTGACATTGGACAGACATGACAGAGCACTGTAGCTAAACACACAGGACTTCCTGACAAAAACATTGATCCTGGTTTACTGTCTGTTACATCACAGGTTGAAAAAAAAAACATACAGTTCTTCCTGCTATTTTCAATATTGGCCACTAGAAGAATCTATTTATTTATTTGACTTTTTTGAGGAGCTTTGTCTCTCACTGTGTTTAACAAACTTCCTTCATCATCTTTTCACAGATTTACTACACAGGGAAGTACCAGAGCCTCGGTATAAAGCAGGGTGGCCCCTCAGCTGGAAAATGGGTGGAACTACCCGTTACAAAGTCTCCTAAGATTGTTCAGTTCTCAGTCGGCCATGATGGTTCCCATGCACTGCTAGTAGCTGAAGACGGAAGTGTGTTCTTTACAGGCTCTGCCAGCAAGGGCGAGGATGGAGAGTCCAGTAAGGAGATTTCAAACTATAATCAATGAAAATCCAGCATTCATTTTATTCAATACAACCAAATCCATCAGCTGCCCTTCTAAAGCTGACGTCTGCCTTTTTCCCTTGTAGCTAAAAGTCGCAGGCAGCCCAAGCCTTATAAGCCCAAAAAAATGATCAAACTCGAGACCAAGACAGCAGTGTATACTGCCTGCAACAATGGCAGCAGTAGCATCGTCACCAAGGATGGGGAGCTCTACATGTTTGGCAAAGATGCCATTTACAGTGACAGCACCTGTAAGTTGACTGGGCTACTTTCAAAGTCTCTAAAATTCTTTAGAGCAATTTCAGTCGTTTCTCATCCTTATCTGCATTGCTTTGAGAAAGACAGATATAAGATTTTTAATGACATCCATTTCCCAGTCTATAAATGTATTTGTTTGAGACCACTTCTTTTCTCTCTACAGGCCAGGTGACAGACTTGAAAGGTCACTTTGTAACTCAGGTTGCCATGGGAAAGGCCCATACATGTGTCCTGACCAAGAGTGGTGAAGTGTGGACCTTTGGTGTGAACAACAAGGGCCAATGCGGCAGAGACACTGGAGCAATGAGCCAGACAGGGAAGGGTGAGGAAATGTAGAAACACAAAGAAGCAAATACATACTATAACATCTATTATGTCCTACATATATTGACTCTTGTTAGTACATTCTTATATTGCCTTGCCTGTTGGTGTGTATCCTTGGTGTAGCATTTGGTGTGGAGAGCATGGCCACAGCCATGGATGAAGACTTGGAGGATGAGCTGGAGGAGAAAGAAGAGAAGAGCATGATGTGCCAACCAGGCATGCACAAGTGGAAGTTGGACCAATGTATGGTCTGCACTGTATGTGGAGACTGCACTGGCTACGGTGCCAGTTGTGTCAGCAGCGGACGGCCAGACAGAGTACCAGGAGGGTAAGAGGACACACACACACACACAAAGGAAAGGGTTATTATGGTCAGTAATACTTGTAACACGTGTGTATTTGGCAAATTGTATTTCTGCATTTAACATGAAACATTTGTCTGTCTGTGTTTTTGTACATTTGTTTTTTGCTCAGTATCTGTGGCTGTGGGTCTGGAGAGTCTGGCTGCTCAGCCTGTGGCTGCTGCAAGGCCTGTGCAAGGGAGCTTGATGGTCAGGAGGCCAGACAGAGGGGCATCTTTGATGCTGTAAAGGAGATGATTCCGCTGGACCTGCTACTAGGTATGCCAACTGACATTTTAAGACTTCACATTGTCCCTGTTTTGCTCTTTCATCCATACATTTACATCTCATCTGTATCATCACTTCTTTTGTTTACATTTTGTTCAAAATTACAAAGTGGTATGCATGTTTAAATCTCAGACATTTACCTGTGGCATACACAAATGGTGTTGATGTCACAATCAACATCATACAATATTGCTGTTAATTGGATCTTCTATGATTGATAAGAATAAGTGACTGTCTTGAGGAGGTGCATATCTTTCCAAACCGCAACAGAAAGCTGCTTATACTGCACATTTCGAACTGTCTCGCATTTGCTTGGGTGCAGTGTCACACAGCTATTGTCGCTTCGTTTTATTGTTGTGTTGTGCAGAGTCACTGCTTCTCCATCACCTCTCTCCATCATTCATTGAGTTGTGCCTTGTTTTGTTCCGCTCTGCTCTGCCTTCCCTCCTCGTCCTCATCCTGCATCCTGTCTGGGCTGCCTGTACCCGGGGCCTTTTGTGTTTTCAGCTGTGCCTGTCCCTCCCCCTCCAGGAGTGAACATCGAGGAACACATTCAGATCCGCCAGGAGGAGAAACGACAGAGGATCAACCGACGACACAGGCTGGAGGAGGGCAGAGGTATGGATCAGGGCAAGGCAGAATGGGGCTATGTTTAGGGAAGAGCTGTGTGGGTTTTATTGGCTTTAGTGAATTAACTTTTCTACGGTAGCCCTTTACTGTGGGTGCAGGAAGATGTGAAGATGGGATTGGGGATTAGTGAAGAGGGTAAAATTAACAGTATACCTGCCCTGTTTAGTTTCAGATAATGTTCAGGTGCTGTTTGAGCTTGGGTGTTGTGCCGTGGTAAATTCCCCCTTGCTGGTGTCTTTATAATTTTTAAGTGTGTGTGTATTGTTGTGGTGTAGTATTTCCATGTGTTCTTTCCCATTTGTGAGCATTGTGCATGCATGTGAAAGTTTTTTTCTCCCCCAGGCCCCCTTGTTTTTCCTGGTCCCATTTTTATGAACCAGCGTGAGCAGGCCCTAGCCAGAATAAGACCCCTTCAGGCACTAAGGCATAAACGGGACAAGCACAAAGGTACTACGGTCTTCACTAACTCAACGGGTGCAGAGACACCCCTTTGACTTATCTCCCAATCTGGCTGTCCCGTCCACCTCTTCTCTCACTCTCTGAAGACAGGACTCTTGTGTCCTCACCAGGTCTAATGGTTACAAACAATGTGGCCTGTTGACAAGGACTCACTATGACGCACAGCGGAGAAATGACTGAGCGTTTAGACCAGGCTAAAGTGCAGTTTTGTCAACAGGCTGGCTTTACTTTGGTTTTGATTATTTTATGGCGTGTTATTTATGTTCATGTAGGAATAGGTATAACAAAGATTTGGTCTGCTGAGCCAATTCCCTTTCTGGTTTAACAGTTCTAAACCTCAGAGTAGTAAGCCTGCTCTGCTCACTGCTGTTGGTAAGACCTAAATATAAACCAATGTCCTTGTCTAACTGGATTTACCTTCACTCTCACAGCAGCTCATTTGTCACTTTGTGGGTCAAACTGCAGCATTACAAGCTGATTAAAAAAGCATGATGAATGACAAGCTGAAGAACATGACACAGCAAAAAGAAATCAAAGTTGTAAGCTTAAAAAAACCAAAAGAGATTTTAGATCTTGTGGAAACACTGAGCAGAAAGAACAGAGAAATCCCATATTGAGAAATTTATTGTCATTAGCTTGTTTTGTTCTCTGGATTGCAGCCCCCTTGTTTTCTTATTAGGGAAGTCTAAATATGTTTGCAAAATAGCATTTTGCTTGCCTTTTGAAAAATAACAATGACAGTGGACACATAATGTTGCTTAAAGCCTTGTAAATCCTATTATTATCAGGTTAAGGGAGTCAGCTAACATAAATAATATCATGGATATAAAAACAAAATAAATGCGGTGTCAAAATCTGCTGATATTTCTGTGCACATCAGCAAGTCTGCATCTGTACTTTCTACTGCTGCTGCTGCTGCTGTTACTTTTCTTGCTGATAAGTGGCTTAGGTTGGTCTGAATGTCAAGTTGTTCCTGAACAGGTTTGAAAACCTTCTCAATGGCATTTTTCTACGGAGAAATGGCTTGTTTTAATGTTCCACTGTTAAACGGGAATGAATGACACCACAGTGTATTTTGTTTCAGAGCAGCAGTGATTTTTTTTTTTGTTAATTAGGCAATCGGGGCTGGTAATTTGCTGATTTAACTTTTCTTTTATTGTTGCTGATGCACGGTTGTAAGGCTGGATTATTTGGAGTACCTCTCTTGAGCCTTGATCATCATGGTTTCACCCTCATGAACTTCGAAGAGCAACATTTGTGTACTTAAGATTTCACTTAAGCAAACTTTTATGGACTCATCAACATCAAGAGTTATGTCCATAAGCTAAACTTTCAACCCTATCCTATGATCTTTGGGGCATGAGTCACTCAATATTTATTTTACGCTACTGGTGAACTTCAATTATTGTAACCCGAAGCTGGCGTCAGTGAGAGAGCAATGAGCTGGTTCCATGTCCAAAAAGGTATTGACACTCATATTTACTGGAATGCACGGGTCTCTGTCCAACCTTTTCCACTCACACACTACAACTGTGACCTCTTAGACAGGCTTAGGCTCTGGGTAAACCAACTTTTGTTTCTTGGATGTTTAAAGAAAACCAAATTATTTACAAATCTATTCCTCTGTAATGGGACTGGTTGCCAAAAGCCTTTCTGTTTTAGAGGTTTTGTTTCTTCCTTTCTATTTCGGCATGCTTTTCCCTTTTTCCCCTGATTTCTCCCTATTTTCCTCCAGCAGCCCTTTCCAGGACTGTGCAGAGACGTCAACCTCGGTGGTCTGAAGTTGCTGCTGACCCTCTCTCCCCCTGTTTCCTTGTCAAATGTGCTGACTTGAGCATTTGCCTTGTAGATGGTAGCAGCGAGCGAGGAGAGAAGGACGCCAGCAAAATCACTACCTACCCCCCAGGGGCAGTGAGATTTGACTGTGAACTGCGAGCTGTGCAGGTCAGCTGTGGTTTTCACCACTCAGGTAAGTAAATTTCTTTGGCTTCTTCTGGTCATGTCCTTCGGTAGCTTTGTCAGCATATTATCTGAAGAAAACTTTAATTGTCTAACAAGAGTGATGTGACCATTAAGTGAAGAAAGTGGGTCATAATTGTGTTGCTTTACAGTGGTGTTGATGGAAAACGGAGATGTCTACACATTTGGTTATGGCCAACATGGACAGCTTGGACATGGAGACGTCAACTCCAGGTACAACAGCCACAACCTCCATTCAGCCAAATCATTCTAGTTAAGATTTTGAAACAGAATCATTACTAACATAAATAAACTGTATTTATATGGACATGCTACCTAAACCAGATGTTTCTTTCTGTCAGGGGTTCTCCAACTCTGGTGCAGGCACTTCCAGGTGCGAGTGTCCAGGTGACAGCAGGGAGTAACCACACAGCTGTTCTCCTCATGGATGGGCAGGTCTTCACATTTGGCAGCTTCTCGGTAATAAAAATATTGTTAACATATGATGGAGGACACACTTGCAGTGTACATTGCTCTACACCTGTTGAGAGATATATATATATTGCAGATGTGGTTGATGTTCATTCTCTTTTCCTCCAGAAAGGGCAGCTTGGCCGGCCCATCCTAGACATGCCCTACTGGAATGCCAAACCATCTCCCATGCCCAACATTGGTGCCAAATATGGACGAAAGGCTACCTGGATCGGTGCCAGCGGAGACCAGACGTTCCTGCGGATCGATGAGGCTCTTATCAATTCCCATGTCTTGGCTACTTCAGAGATCTTTGCCAGCAAACACATTATTGGCCTGGTGCCCTCCTTCATGTCTGAACCACCTCCATTTAAATGCTTACTAATCAACAAAATGGATGGAAGCTGCAGGACATTCAATGACTCTGAGCAGGAGGACCTGCAAGGATTTGGATTGTGTCTGGACCCTGTGTATGATGTCATCTGGAGGTCAGTCCAAGGACTGATTTTTATTAATAATTCTCTGCCATATGCTGTAATAAAATGTAACTATTATTCTTGACGTCATCTCCCTGTTTCTTTCAAGGTTCTTGCCAGCCTCGAGAGAGATGTGGTGTTACAATGCAGTGATAGCTGATGCTAGGATGCCGTCTGCTACAGATCTTCAGGCTCGCTGTAGCATCCTTAGCCCCGAGCTGGCTTTGCCTTCAGGGTCACAAGCAACTACCACTCGCTCTCATGGAGCCCTACACATCCTTGGTAATTATCTGCTCTAGTCATTCAGCAAAAGATCTGAGGTCTGATGAATCCTTTATGGATGTCTCATAAATATGAACATGAATACTACGCAACGCAAATTTTGCTGGGTCAGTTGCCCTTAAATTTTTCATGTAATGGGCCTTTTTGTTGTATTACTAGTAGTTCATCATCAGTCCCTGATTTTTAGACCCCTTGTTGAAAATTGAGAAGTTTTGGTGTTCAAAATGTTGTATAAATTGCTGTTGCCACCAGTATTGGATTGAAAATCTTCTTAATTTAAATTCTTGGAGACTGTGGCATTCCTGAGAAGCACTAATTACTGTTCAGTTAATTCTTGGGAAAACTGAACTGAGGAAAAGGGATTTTTTATTTTATTTTATAGATCATAGCCAGAAATATGAAGTGTGTACAGGGAGGTTTAATTTACATTATGAATTTTTAGGTTGCCTGGATACTCTAGCAGCCATGCAGGAGCTGAAAATGGGCGTAGCCAGCACAGAGGAAGAAACCCAGGCAGTGATGAAAGTCTACTCGAAGGAAGACTACAGTGTGGTGAACCGGTTTGAGAGTAAGTGGCTTCTAACAGAAAACATTAGAAATGATTGACAATATAACAAACTGGGAGGTATACGATTTGATTTGATATTAGGATTAATTTGAGCCAAACCAACCTCTTACCTGTTAGTACAAGTCGAAACAGCTAAATTGTCACAGTAGACAACAACAGTTTGCCCTGCACAGCCTGATCCCATGCTTGATGTTATAGGTCACGGTGGTGGTTGGGGTTACTCAGCTCACTCTGTGGAGGCCATCCGCTTCTGTGCTGATGCAGACATCCTGCTGGGAGGGCTGGGCCTGTTTGGGGGTCGAGGGGAGTACACTGCTAAAATCAAGGTGAGCAGCTTTGTGCTACTTTATTTAACGTTTAAATAAAATATTTTTTTACTGAGCAATTTAAACTTGCTTGTCAGTTGGACTGTTATCCAATTTGCTGCTGCAAGTAATATATACGTGAAAAATCCTAATTCAGCTGCAATACCATGATCAAATAGAGAAGCTAGAGTGATTGCACCATATGAGCTACACCTCCTAAACTAATAAATCATCCCTGGAGGATAATACACTCAATTAATTAAGTGGGATTAAATTTAAGGCATCTATAATATATTAACCCTGTCTTTTTGTGCAGCTCTTTGAGCTGGGCCCTGATGGAGGTGACCATGAGACAGATGGTGATCTGCTCGCCGAGACTGATGTATTGGCCTATGACTGTGCCGCCAGGTACTGTTTATTTATTCCTTTTGTTCCCCTTCTGCTTCTACACACATTTATATGAGAAAAAGCAGTGGAATCATCCGATCTTTATATTTCAGAGTTCTGAAAGATGGTGTCTTTATTTTTAGGGAGAAATATGCCATGATGTTTGACGAGCCAGTGCTGCTGCAGCTGGGCTGGTGGTATGTGGCGTGGGCCAGAGTGTCTGGTCCCAGCAGTGACTGTGGCTCCCATGGGCAGGCTACCATTACAACTGATGATGGGTAAAACTACTGCTAACTGAAATGAACCCATTAACACTTTTGATCACTTGATCATATTAAAATGCTAAATAATGCTTGTATTTTTCACCTTCAGTGTGGTCTTTCAGTTCAAAAGCTCTAAAAAGTCGAACAATGGTACAGACGTCAATGCGGGTCAAATACCTCAGTTACTTTACAGGTTAGTAAAAGTCCTGACTTTTTCTTACCAGTGATGCAACCATATTCTGTTGAGAAGCTTGTCAAATGTATGATTTAAACTGTTCCTTTTTATATTTTGATACCAGGCTTCCCTCAAATGATGGAAATGCATCTAAAGGGAAACAGCAGACCAGTGAACCAGTGCATATCCTTAAACGCTCCTTTGCTCGTACAGTCTCAGTGGTGAGTGCTGTCTCTTATGTTTCATCAGTATTTATCATAGTCTTATCACCTCCTTCTCTTCCCATGTAACTGTCTTCACAGGCGTTTATTTTTACTGCACTGTGTGTGACTGTCTACCGCTGTCCCTTCGTAGGAGTGTTTTGAATCCCTGCTGAGTATTCTTCACTGGAGCTGGACCACCTTGGTTTTGGGGGTGGAGGAGTTGCGAGGGCTGAAGGGCTTCCAGTACACAGCCACCCTTCTAGACCTTGAGAGATTGCGCTTTGTTGGCACGTGCTGTCTCCGCCTGCTTAGGGTCTACATATGTGAGATCTTCCCCATCGCTGGTAGGAAAACAGAGCTTAAAAGCATTTTATCACATAGTTTATCACAAACCTTTATATTTGACATCTATGAAATGGAAAATGTAAAAGTCGATACTTTCATTTATAAAAAAAAGAACATTTCAGTGAAAACTTAAATTGGAGTCTGGACTTCAGGATTGTCTGTTGTTTCTAGCCAGTACCAAAGCTGTGGTGGAGGAGTCAAGCAAGCTGGCAGAGTGTGTGGGAAAGACACGCAGCCTGCTGAAGAAGATCCTGTCAGAAGGCATGGACAACTGCCTGACCAAGCTGGACAACGACCCCCAGGGATACTTGTCTCAGCCTCTCACCCTGCTGGAAGCTGTGCTGCAGGAGTGCCACAACACCTTCACTGCCTGCTTCCACTCATTCTACCCAACTCCAGCATTGCAGTGGGCTTGTCTCTGTGACCTGCTCAATTGCCTCGACCAGGTAATCTGCTAGCAAAAGTTCTTTACAATGATCTGTCAGCAGAACATGCACCTGTACCTGAAAAGAGCTTTAAATAGGGCTGTTAAATTATTTTTCCAATATCGATTCTTCTATTGATTCATGACAGAGACATTATGCAGCTAACTAGAGCTTCACACTGACAGTTCCCTCTCAATATTTTCCTGGATATTTATAGAACGTCAGTAAAACAACTTAAAAATTTTGATTCATTCTTGTACTTTCTGTGTTACAGGACATTGCTGAGGCTAACTTTCGCACATCAAGTAGCCGCCTGCTCGCGGCTGTAATGTCAGCTCTATGCAACACCTCGGTCAAGCTGACATCCATCCTTCCCATTGCATATGATGGGGAAGTGCTGCTGCGTTCACTGGTCAAACAAGTTAGCACTGAGAATGACTCGGCCCTCGCTCACCGCTTTCCCCTGCTGGTAGCACATATGGAAAAACTAAGTCATGTGAGTTTTTGGATACCACACATTGTATATCAGGTTATCATCTTTTCAAAAATTGCGAATGTCTGTGAGCGTGGAAATGTTTGAATGAGAGAACATGGTGTCCTCATCATTTCCATCCTGTTTTGGAAATACATCTATACCTTGTCGCTTCTGTAGACGGAGGAGAATTTGATGGGCATGACCAGTTTCCGGGAAGTATTAGAGAAGATGCTGGTGATTGTGGTCCTGCCAGTGAGGAAGAGTTTGAGAAAGGAGGTGGAGCTGTTCTCTCCGCACCTGGTCTCCAACACCTGTGGTCTGCTGGCCTCCATCGTCTCTGAACTCACAGCCTCTGCCTTGGGCTCTGAGGTAACCTCACCCAAACCAGCACCCACGTGCCATCAACCAAAGACACACACGAGTAGGGCATGTATTTAGGGGACACATACCATCCTGGTGAAATCAGAGATGTTTGTTACATTACAGCTTTAATAGCTTTAGATGAGACCTTTCAATGAGACAATGCCTCTCTCTTTATTTTCCAGTCCTATTCCCGCATACATTATAATTTTACTCAAGGCTTTAATGTTACTGAAATGACGTTTCATAATGTGGAACTTTCTAGCGAAAAGATGGTGTCCTTACTCGTGCTCAGAAAAGAGAACAGAAAGAGAGGCACCTGGTTGTCTGCATTGTTTTTGATATGCTGAGTCATATTGGGAGGAACTGATGTTACTCATCCTCTTTCATGTAATTCATTTAACTGTCATCAGTCTCTCAGTTCACCACCTACTTCAGTTTTACAGGCAGGACTCCTAAGCTTTTGTTGTCATAGTAACTGACAACATCGCTTGACATCACATTTTCTCCCCTAAGTCTGTTGTCAAGGAAACACCTGGATAAGTCTCTCTGCAGCTGTGTCTGGCTCTTTGTAGTCACACTGATATAAATAGTAGTAGAAACAAGTACAAGCCAAATACAAGATATTTTTGTCTGTATATTTTCTGAGAGACCATCTATTTTCTCTCTCTATTCTTTCTCTTCTTGCTAAAAAAAATATATGGTCAGCCTTTACCTTTAAATAAAATATAAACAATCAATGAGCTCGAGTTATTGTCCAATGATATTTCAAGTTTATTACTGTTGTTATGCTTTGTCCTCAATATTGTAGTCTGGTGGAATGTATACTGCTTTTTGTCTGCAAGGTGATTATGCAAAGGACAAAGAAAAAGATTTCTATTTACATTTTGACTACATGGTGAGTAGATAACCCAGATGAAATGTTCTTGCTCCTAAGGTTGATGGGCTGAACTCACTCCACTCTGTCAAAGCATCTCCCAACCGTTTCACCAAAACAAGCCAGGGCCGGAGTTGGAACACAGGCAATGGCTCTCCGGATGCCATCTGTCTGACAGTGGACAAGCCAGGTGTTGTGCTGGTGGGCGTTTGTGTTTACGGAGGCGGGGGCATCCATGAGTATGAACTTGAGGTGCTGGCTGATGATGTAAGTCATTCTGAAACATTTTTAAAGATTTTATTTTACTCAATTCTACATGCCCTTGGGCATTCTTGAAAAAACTCTGAAACTTTTGTATCTTGCTGATTATTTATCACCTTTGTTCAATTGCCCCTTAGGCGCAGACAGAGCACCCAGGGGACTCTGCACACTCTCACAGGTGGACATCTCTGGAGCTGGTGAAGGGTACCTACAGCACTGATGATTCTCCCAGTGACATTGCTGAGATTCGCCTAGACAAGGCTGTGCCACTGAAGGTGCATAGTCGGTCAAAAAATAAAACTTGTAAATAATTTGTGTTGAGATGCTGCTGTCATGTAGCTATTGTCTGACTGGGTGGTGTCACTGATGATTTTTAATTTTCTTTCATCTGCAGGAAGGGGTGAAGTATGCTGTCCGATTGCGAAACTATGGTAGCAGGACAGCTAATGGGGACGGAGGTATGACCACGGTGCAGTGCTCTGACGGTGTGTCCTTCACCTTCAGCACATGCAGCCTGAGTAGCAATGGGACTAACCAGACCAGAGGACAGATCCCACAGATTCTCTACTACAGGTAAACTCAAAGTCAACATTTTTATCATACTTTTGGTTTTAGTATTTGGGTTTGGTTTTTTTTGTTGTTGTTGTTGATGCAAGTTTTTCCTCATGACTGAAGGAGTGAGTATGATGGGGACCTCCAGTCTCAACTGCTGAGCAAAGCCAATGAGGAGGACAAGAACTGCAGCAGAGCCCTATCTGTTGTTAGTGCTGTGGTCAGAGCTGCAAAGGACCTGCTTCATAGAGCATTTGCTGTCGATGGTAGGCACAACAAACTAACATCTATGTCACAGAAGCACTGATAATTGCCTCTCAGCTTCTTGGATTGAATTTAGATCAGAAACATTCAGCCTCTCCTCAGTATTATCTTTGTCTTTTGTGTTTTTTAGTGGATGATATTCCTGAGTTATTAAGTTCATCCAGCCTCTTCTCAATGCTCCTGCCCCTTATCCTGGCCTACATTGGCCCTGTGGCTGCATCTGTACCAAAGGTAAGAAATCAAAGCAGGAGAGTCTTTCAATATTAAAAACCCCTCACCTTTCAGTATGAAATTGGCTCTTTGTGTGGCATTGAAATGGCTTCTCCTCCTCATCCAGGCTGCTGTAGAGGTCTTCGGACTAGTTCAGGAGCTGCTACCTGCTGTTTCTGCCCTCAACCAAAAATACGCCCCACCTACTTTCAATCCCAACCAGTCAACAGACAGCACGACTGGCAACCAGCCAGAGCAAGGCCTGTCAGCTTGTACCACCTCAAACCACTATTCAGTCATGGAGAGCGACCACCCTTATAAGCAAGCAGGTGTCACACAGTACAGGGTAAAGTATCATTTGGCATTCAAACCGCTCAGCAACAAATTTACATTCGTAAAACAAAAGGTTACACATCTATAATTTAATTTGAAATTCACCTTGCTCTTTCTCACATTGCCTCAGGTGTCATTCCCAGACTGTGTCCGTTGGACAACCATTGAGTTTGATCCGCAGTGTGGCACAGCACAGCCAGAGGATGTCCTACGCCTGCTCATCCCGAGCCGAACACTCCACTTGTCCAGCCTGGGGGGAAAACCTCTGATCCATGACACCATCAACACCTGGACCGAGCTGAAAAAGTTCTCAGGCTCTACAGGATGGCCAAACACTGTCCTTGTGCTGCCAGGTAAGAAAAATTTATTTTAAAATCAAGATGTTTACCTGTGTGGAGGATACATACTTATATATGACGAAGTCCTGACTTTAGAACTAAGTTTGTTTCAATAATTATTATATTATTGTATTAATGCATAAAAGCATGATCAGCTGTTATAAAGATGGTTGCTGTTTCTGGTGAATTTCTGAGTTGACCCCATTGTAATCTCTACAGTTATTCCTGGGACCCAGTTATTGTTCAATGGTCTTAATGGTTCTCATGAGTGCTTTAATGTGTTTAATGATGCTTTACTCAGTCACATAGCAGGCAGCCATTAGTCACTTACAGAACTCTCCCATCTTCTGTTTTCATCCATTATCGTGTTTTTCTGTCCTCCCTGCTTTCAGGAAATGAAGTTCTCTTCTCACTGGAAACAGCATCAGATTATGTTAAAGATGAGAAAGCCTGCTTCTATGGATTTAAATGTGTTGCCGTGGGATATGAATTCAACCCTGGCCCTGATGAGGTACAGTCTTCTATGAACCATCATGATTCGATCTCATGACTGTGCAGCATCTTGCGTGTTCCTACACAATGCAAAACGCACATTTCTGACAAAGCATTTTGAACATTTCAGGGTATTATCCAGTTAGAGAAAGAGTTGGCTTACCTGGGCAGTGTGTGTGCTGCAGCTCTAATGAAGAAGGACCTGGCCCTCCCTATAGGTATGAAATACTGTGGATAAAGGACTATACTTAAAAAAATCCTTAAGATGCCATGAAACTTTATTTATATACTTTACTTTTGTGAAATATCTTGAGTAAACCATAAATCTTTTAATTTAAGGCAATGAATTGGAGGAGGATCTTGAAATTCTTGAGGAAGCGTCTTTACAGGTATATTTATGATATTCTTCAAGACTTGTGGCTTTGTTGATGGAACACTATATCTCTTACTATATTATACTATACTCAATTATACATCCCCATCCTCTAGGTGTGTAAAGCCCACTCAGGGATTCTGGGGAAAGGTCTGGCCTTGTCTCATTCCCCTACGATCCTCGAGGCCCTGGAGGGGAATCTCCCCCTTCATCTCCAAACCAATGAACACTCTTTCCTTGAAGACTTCATTACCTGTGTACAAAGCTCAAGTGGGGGACGTCTGGCCAGGTGAGATTTTTCTTCTACAGTTGCCTACTCAAGAGTTTAGGTTTCCATAGGTGATTCCCAGCAATCGTTATAGATTCAAGTAATTTCCTCATCTGTCTCTCTACCTTTGTTCTTTGTGTCACTTCCAGGTGGCTGCAGCCAGACTCTTACGCAGACCCTCAGAAAACATCTCTGATCCTGAACAAAGATGACATACGCTGTGGATGGCCAACTACCGTGGTTGTACAGACCAAAGACCAGTATGGAGATGTGGTGCATGTTCCTAACATGAAGGTCGGGTTAACAGCTTTGGCTTTTCTACTTTCACCTGAAATTAAATGAGTGTATAATTTTGTCTGCAATGGCAAATCAAAAAGCGCAGCTTTCATTTTACCAATGTCACACCACAGCAGTGCTGAATTGCTCGATTTGGTTTCGTGTCTAGGTGGAGGTAAAGGCTGTACCTGTTTCACAAAAGAAGTCAATGCAGCCAGAGAATGTGAAGAAGCTACAGCGGCTTCCTGGAGGTTCCTCCCCTTCATCCTCTGGTCCCGATCTGACCTTTGGAGGTCTGCCAATGCCCAAACTGGAGGCCACGTACGAGCCCATGATTGTGAAAGAAGCTCGATACATTGCTATTACTATGATGAAGGTCAGCATCATGTTACCTGCTCACTACTACCTCACAACATTTTGGTAAACTGGTGTTTTACTGGTTACCTACACTGTTGTGCTCTCAACCTATATTTAGGCATATGAAAACTACTCCTTTGAAGAGCTTCGTTTTGCTTCGCCCACCCCAAAAAGGTAAGTGAGGTAATGCAGAAACAAAACACAATTACCAGTGAGAAATTCTACTTATTGATCATTTACCATACAGACCAAGTGAGAACATGCTGATTCGAGCCAACACTGATGGAACCTACAGCGCCAACTGGACTCCAGGAGCAGTGGGCCTCTATACAATCCATGTCACCATTGATGGCATTGAAATAGGTAAGTCCTTCAACATATCTGGTAGAATGGCCTGTATTTGCCCCTAAAGTATTTTCTACACAGTAAATAGAGAGGGTATGCGCTGATGCACCATGACCAATCTAAAATCCACCAAGTGTCATAATGTAATGCAGCTCTTGTGCATTCTTGTTAATTAATATTTTTTAAATATAAAGCCCTTCAGAATGGGCAGTAACCCACCATCCTTCGAAATGCTGTGCTCTACGTGGTCTTTTCATTTAGATGCTGGTTTGGAGGTCGAAGTCAAAGACCCTCCCAAAGGCATGATACCACCTGGAACTCAGATGGTGAAACCAAAGGCTGAACCCCAGCCTAGCAAGGTGAGCTCTTTCTTTTGATTAACCAGCAGGGGCGTGGACATGCACATAAGTACACCTATGAAATGCATGCATGCTTGCACTCACCCTTCAAATACAACTTAAAGACCAAAAATTGTTTGTACTTCCTAATACCTGATTATAGCAGTCATAACTATAACCACTTAAAATAAACGATGATCTTATAAGATGCATTAATATGTGGATATAAATACTGAAACAAGATCCTTTGGATAAAATAAAGGGGTTGTTAATGTCGCCATTTGCACTGAGATTAGGCATCCATGTTTGCAACTTTAAGCTGCTTCCCCTTTCTTGTTGCCGTTTGCTGATCCGACAAACAAAAATGTTCTGGTCTATAGGAAGAAATATTGACTGACTCTGAAGTTCTGTGTCTACTGCAAGGTCAAGGGAGATCTAAAATAAACCAGTCAACAAATTCAGACATTTAACAGAGAGAAGGGAGAAAGAATATTTTTTTGTGATGTGGAAATAGTCACTCTGCTAGTAAATATGTTCCTCATAATTTGCGGTTCTCTGAAACACTAATCACATCCGCCCTTTTGAGCTGTTCCTCTCTGACCGTTAAAGCACAGATGCCCAGGGTGAAAGAGAGAGTCTTTCACGGCAGAATACACACACTTAACTCAATGAATGACCCCTCATGTGAAACACAATGACTGTCTTTGTTGAGCAATATATAGTAGATCAGTTCTGTAATTATATTTATTCCAGTGCAATAGCAATGTGCATTAATTTATTTCACTTATGATTTTAGTACCTGTATTACTGGCTGCGGCTGTTTGTTTGCTGAAGTTATTTTGTTTCCCTGTGTCTTTTAATGACCTAATGAGGAGTAATAACCTTCATTTGTTATGTTGTGTACATGAACAATAAAGGCTTTCCGTTTTTATTTCCATAGTAAGAATAATGGACGAGGTTGTTTTTTTGTTTTTTTTTTTCACAGTATTCAAGCAGCAGAGATTTATTATTACTCTATAGTTTAACAAATTGGTTTCAGACTTGTTGGGGTCACCATCATTTTGTGAAACATGTGGCATTCTGATTTTGCACTCCATAATGGGGAAACAAGCAACAATACTGCAATTTGCTTTGAATCAACACTGCGTGTATTCTTTCGGAACATGCGTTCCATGGTTTTCCATGCACCAGATGTTGATGGGGCTCCACTGACTGGTGCTACTGAAAATACAGCTGCCAAAGTTTCTTTCACTTCTGCCGTGTGTATGTGTGTACTGGGAAGCAAGCTCTATGTGGGTTAATGCATGCAACCTCCCACTGCCAGCTTGTCTTGCTTCATTTTCCTTCTCTTCTTGCTGCTGCACTTCTTGTCTTTTTTTTTTTTTTCTCCTTTCTATTCTTTGCTCCTGCCGCTCACAGTCTCCATCTCCCCTCTGCTTCTCTCAGGTCCGCAAATTTGTGTCCAAGGACAGCGCAGGCCTGCGTGTGCGTAGTCACCCCTCCCTGCAGAGTGAACAGATAGGCATAGTGCATGTCAATGGCACCATCACTTTCATTGACGAGGTAATTGACTTAAGATCAGGCAGAATATAAATTATGTTAATTTTACTAGCTGGAGCCCTATCCACTTTTTACTCTATTTCTGTATTTCTTCTTCTTTGAATCAATACAGACAGAATCATAGCTATTGTAATCCTAATGCTTTTAACAGTTTTAGGTTATTTTGAAACTTCTATCTTCTTAAATGGTTTCAGTGTATTATGTAACTCCTTTTCTAATGATTACAACTTTCAAAGCTTAAAAATTTGTTGCTCTTTCTTTATGTTGCTTCATACTCTTGCAAGACACTCAGAGGCTGCAGGAAACACTTTAATAACTGTGCCACATATCCAATGAAAGAATTGGATTCAAATCATAACTGTAGCATAAAAAAAATTATCCAGTTATAGATATGAAGTGTTTTTACCAGTCCTGCACAACAGCTGCATGAGTGGTACCACTTGCACTCTCTGTAACCTAAACTTACGGTCCTCTAATGTGACTTTCCTGCAGTCTCAAGAGTGCTGTGTGTGTGTGTGTGTGTGTGTGTGTGTGTGTGTGTGTGTGTGTGTGTGTGTGTGTGTGTGTGTGCGTGCGTGCGTGCGTGCGTGCGTGCGTGCGTGCGTGCGTGCGTGTGCGTGCGTGTGTGTGTGTGCGCGCGTGTGTGCGTGCGTGCGTGTGTGCGTGTGCGTGTGTAAATGGGTCTGTGAATGTGTGCGTGTGTAAATGGGTCTGTGAATGTGTGCGTGTGTAAATGGGTCTGTGAATGTGTGCGTATCTGTCAGGATGCTGCCACCTCCCTGTTTCCACAGTAACAGGAGGGCACGGCTGTGCTCTGCTCTGTTGCTTGTTTTCCCGTAGATCCACAATGATGATGGTGTGTGGCTCAGGCTCAATGATGAAACAGTAAAGAAGTATGTTCCCAGCATGAATGGGTACACTGAAGCCTGGTGCCTCTCTTTTAACCAGCACCTGGGCAGGAGCCTACTGGTCCCAGCTGACGTAAGTAGAAGATGGACTGCTGAGCACCCTGACTCCATATAGCCATATGAGGCTCCTGTGCTGTTCATTCAGGGAAAAGCTCAGAGATCGTCTTTGTTGTTTAATGCTTATGGTTTTTCATGGGATTTTGACTTGTGTTTGGCGCTCACTCCCCAAATGTCTTCAAAGCATGATGAACTAAGAACTTTGTCAGAAAATAACTATTGGGGTGTTCCCTTGCATGAAACATCAATGTAGGCAATACTGGGTATGAAACTTTCACTAACACACTATGCGAAAGAACAGCAGCTGGGAGCATGCATGAATTAACTCTTGTTAGAAGGCTGAAAGGTTACTATTATGCGATCATTGTGTGATTAGTTGGACACACCACATAAATGCTTACATGCTTAGAGAGTATATTTGTAGTTCATTGAGATGAAACCCAATGCAGGAATTGGCAGACAAGGAAAAGGTAGTAAAGGAGCAATTTCATCCTCTGTTGAAGTTTGTCAGCCTTTCACTGCTCAGTCTTCTTTTCTCCATTGCCTTTCATTCACAACTCATGAAAACTCGCACTGCAGCATGTGATGACAAGGGTTTCTCTCTCTCATTTTGCTCCATGCCACAAAAACCACCATTATATGCAGCTGAATCTGAGAAGGAACTTGACTGGGTATGAGATATTAATATTTGCAGTAACAGGAACGGAAAACAAGATATTAATATCAAGGTGGTTTTCTGTCATGAAGCAATCACTGGTCCACAAAAAAAATCAGTGGGAAATTGTGCCTCTACTGCTCTACAATTCCACCTTTGCATTGGGATGCTCGAGGTGCTAGGAGGCTCTGTCTGAACAGCATGACACACTACATCATCGAAGTGGGGAATTTTTTTGGAAGTTTCCTCTGAATATGTATTTCATTTGGTCATGGATTTGGAATTGTTGACCCTGTGGTTTTTAGGGTGAACTTGAAATTCTTCTTCTTCCCCTGCAACTGGGTTTTGTGTATCTCTTATGCATTTGATTCTTTGATTCATATTTTAAAGAGACAGGCTGTGCCTGTATTTGCAGTGCCTCTTGGCCTCTCTTATTACTGCTCCACATCTGACCCCAGTTAGTTTCTGTCCTCTCTTCTTCACTTTCTCAAATAACCTTAGATTATGGAAATTCTCAGAACAGCCAGTCGAAAAATGACTTTCCTTTCTTCCAAAAAAATACATGAGCACCTTCCCCATCCTGTTTTCTCTCCTCTCTCGGGTCGTCTACTGTTCCTTGACTGTCTCACAATCTGTTGCTCAGAATGTCTTTAATGCTAGCCAAGGAGTCAGGGATATCGGCTTTTTGTCATGGACTCCCTTAACTATATTTCCACCACAGGTGAGTTGTATGAAGAAGGGATAAATAGCTTGCCTGCCCCATAGCTTATTATCTATCTGTTGCTCTCCTTGTCCTTTTGAACCCCTTGTCACTTTGTAGTTTTCTCACAGTGTTAATCTGGCGTAAGAGGGCAAACCACCGTTGCATGTCTGATACAATATGCCACTACCTACTACTCTTGATGACTACTGCAGAATTCACATTTGAGATGTTTGATTAATTATTTTTGCTTGTATGTTGCATGGGGTTGAAGATACTAATGGTTCAGTCTGTTGCATGAGGTCTTGTTTGAAAACTTTGTCAAATGTAGTTGTGTATCCCTGTGTTTCATAGCATGCCTCCATTTAGATTGTATGACAATAAGTGGACATTTGAGTTAGTCTATTGTCTTTTAGTCCTTTACATGGTGCTAATTTGATGTATTGAAATCTGAAATCTGGTAATTTTGTTTTTACATACTGCTCGTGCAGTATGTTTACAGCCAGTTTCATGTGATATCTAGTAGTGAAATGAGTTTTTCATTTAAGAGGTACATGGCCTTAAAATAGTTCTAAGAAAAAGTTCAACATTTTGGGAAAACCCCACATTTGGTTTTTACTGGTAGTCTGATGAGCAGAATAATACAACTTGTGGTCCTGTGAATGACAGGCCACAGCTTATCTTTATGTAGTATAAAGACCGGAAACAGGCAGCTTGTCTGACTCAGTCTTGAGTGACAGAATGAGCTTATCAGGGTCGGAAGCTTACAAATTAATGTGTTTTTTTTCTAATTTGTTTGATTCATACAAAACTAAGGTGATTTCATCAGTTAACTATTTATTTGCTCACAACAATAACTTCCTAAAGTTTCTGCTGAAACCTCACAGTGACTCCAAGAACAGTTTTTTTTATAGATTAAGTAAACAAAACATGAGAGCTAACTATTTTCCCATTTCCAGTGTTTATGCTAAGATAAGCGGCTGCTGGAAATGGCTTCATATTAAATGGGCAGATGTGAAAATGTTATCAATCCTCTTTTCCAACTCTTCACAAGACAGTTTTTCCCAAAATGGCCAGCTGTTAATTTAAGACCACGAGGACCACACAAAACGTGTCTGGCTTCTCTTGATTTATGATTCCTTACTTGAATTCTTAGAGAGAGGCCTAATTTTCAGACTTTTTCCAAATATAACTGTAATTAATTACTAACTTGTAAGGTTGGCTCTGAGTATATGCTTTTTGTTGCACCGCCAGCAGTGGCTTTCGGTGTCCTGGTCTTTCGTGGTTTTGATCTGCTTCTAATCCATGCTTCCTTACCTCTTGCAGGAGGTCAGGGGCCAGTCGGAGGAGAACGTTAAGGAGGTGAGCAGCTGCCCTTCCCACGAGGCCCCCATTCGGGTGCAGAACAGGGCAGGGCAGGGCGGCGGCCCGGGGCTTTATAAGGTAGTGAAGACCGGCCCCTCTGGTCACAACATCAGAAGCTGTCCAAACCTTAGGGGTATCCCCATTGGAATGTTAGTACTTGGCAACAAGGTCAAGGCCATAGGCGAGGTACGCACTCACCCCAAATACTACAATGTGTTTTTTGTGGCTGGAGTCTGTTTAGATCACGCAATATACTATAGTTGATGCTAGCAGGGTTTGGCCTTAACGCAGGGAAATTATAATTCCCTGTAAAGTGATTTTAAATGTAAAGGATGTAATCTTCTTTTTTATTTAAGGGGCATACCTGAAGTGCTTCTGGGTGTGGGTGTGTGTTCTGTATCTTTCCACTTTTTGAGGTCTAATCAGCTATTGTGGCTGCAAAATTTTTTGCGTGCTTCCTGAGTTACTAATTTCAGATTGTTTGTAAATCCATTACAGTTTCAAGGTTTCATATTCAGCTGCCTCGAGATTTCTCAGGGGAAGTCTAATCACAAAATGCTGGAGCCTCTTTGCGCCTCGACTGTCTTTCCTGCACTGTTAACAAATCTGTCAATATACTTTGAACTCTATAAATTGTCTTTGGCCTGATGATGAGCGGAGCTCCCCCCCCCCCTTTGGATATGACCTGTCATTGGCTGCTGTGGTGTGTCATGCTGTTCACTAGTTTGCTCTCTGAGCCCTATACTGGAATGCCCTGTTTGGATATGAGAGGTGCACGCTGCACATACTAATACTACTGTCTGTGTGTGTTTTTCCAAAATTAAAATATTTCAGGAAATTGAGAAAAAGCAACTTCTTTCATTTACCTTTCAATAAGCTACCTGTTTCTTAGAGTAAGTTTTTTTTCCCTTTTTGGCTACATCAGTTTTGTCCCTTAGTGTCTGCTGATACACAAAATAAATTTAATGTGATATGCTGCTGTGGGTTTTTGTATGTGTCAATCAGATGAATTCAATGTTTGCATGTCAGTGATCTACTGTAAAACAATTGTGTCATGGTTGTGTCTGTGCAGTAGTAACATGGATAGACACAGAGGGAGGGGAGGGGGGGCTGATATGGAAAATGGCTCGGTGTTTTTGATAGATGAGGGCCAGACAGAGTGTGAGAAAAAGTGTTCAGTGTGTCTGAGAACGGATAAATAGTGTTGTTTGTGCATCAGGTGGTCAACTCAGAGGGGACCTGGGTACAGCTGGATAAGAACAGTGTTGTGGAGTTCTGTGAGAGTGACGAAGGAGAGGCCTGGTCATTGGCCAGAGACCGAGGAGGGAACCAGTACCTTCGCCATGATGATGGTAACCCACAGCTTGACCTTACTTTAGAACACTGTTCGTACATTTAAAACCCGTGGAGAGCTTTTTTTTTTTTTTCAAACTTATAGTGTGATATATTGTAACATACCACAATCTGATTTGCTCTTCCAGAACAATCTCTGCTTGAGCACGGGGCTCAGACCCCACCACCTAGCCCTTTCTCTATGCAGGCCTTCAACAGAGTGGCAACCTCCAACGGAGCACAGGGCTTTGACTATGGCATCTCCAACAACAAAGGTGAGTTGGTCCAGACTAGATTTAAAGAGACAAAATTTTTCCAACATATCTTCAATCTGCATATCATTTTGCTTTTAACATCATCACATTATTTGATGCTGTTCATATTCATTTGATGTTTGAAGTCCTCAGGATACTTGCATTACTTATCAATATCTTACCTCTATCTTTGCCCACTTGTGTTGATTTATTCTCTGGTTTATTTAGGATACAGTACCTCATATCTGTCTTTGTTTTGACTGAGATTTGTCTCAGAAATGTTTTGATGCATTATTGTATTTTAATAGTATAATTAGGTCCATGTGGAAAAGCTATTTAGGGCAATTTCTGAGCTCAGATGTTTGGGTTGATCAAGTCATAGGGGCCATCAAACACTGATATATCGTGCCTTTTTATTTATGCATGCTTTTTTTATTGTGTCTGCTGTTCTCTCATGCCTAACATGTCTACAATGCTAGGCATAAGTCTGTCTGTGAGCATGGGCAAGTCCATGTGCTTACACTCATTTGGACCTCTGTGGGCTTCATTTAGTTGGCTATGATGGGCCAACCCAACACAGATAACTTTACCTAAACCCTGTCCCTCTGTGATTTCACCTTCTATACCGCGTTAGTCTCAAAAACTACTGATAATTCAGTTTTCAGTATGTGATTTATGAGAACATCACAAATGAACCCATCAGTTTTCATAAGCTACACCATCAAAGACTGGCTTGCTCTAAACATGTTTGTTTGTCTCTCTGCCAAATATTGTGCTGACGCTGTGTCAATTTTCCTTCAAATGGCTTTTCTCTTCCTCACTTTGCTTAAAGAAGGAGGTTGATTTGTTTTGACACGTACCCTTTTTAATTGGAGAACCCCAGTTATTCAAATGATACAAATTTATCTCTCTTGGAATTGCAATGCTTGCTCTTCCCATAGAGTAATGGCCCCATGTACATCAGTCATTTCAAGTGTATAGATAAGTTCACATTAGGGCACATATATGTGTCTTAGTTAGGCAGATGGTGAATCTGAATCTGCCTTTGACTTACTCTTACCTCAATAAAAGCAAATCTGCATAGCTCCTGCTCCTGCCTAGCAGCTGATGGACATCCACCTGTGCTGCGCCGCATGCTGACAAAGTCAAACCTCCTGTATGACTGTAAATGTTAAAACTGCAGGAACTCCATTTTCTTGTTACTTTGATGTGACAGATAGAAAGATGACCTATTTTAGTGTCATTTTGGCTGTCCGCAACTCAGGCAAAACCCTTTAAATGGCTACCTGGCCATAGTCCCTTTCACACATATCGCTATATTGCTACCATGAAGAGTCAGGCGTCAAGTTGGGACTTCAAGGTCACAGCTTTTGCTGAACCATCAAATTCAACTGTGTGAGGATCCAACATACTGTGAGACAGCATTTTCAGTGGCCTGCTTTCAGAGCGCTCAGCTTGATATGCCAACTCGTGGCAAAGCACTTTAAGGAACAGGTCTCTCAGGCTTCAACATTCAGTCGCAGGGGTTGTTATCCCCATCTTTGCTTCATCCAGGCAGCTTCCCAATCTTGGCTTTGACTTCAGCGTATCTCTTCAGTAACCTACATTGACTGTGTTGCATCTGGTTGATGAATTGTTATAATAGTCAATGAACACTAGCTGTGTCAAGAGGCTGGGAGACTTGTCTGTTGAGTGGTGATAGGTTTAGAATGAGGACTGATGCAGTTACAGCTTGATATACAGTATAAAGACAATGGTCTTCTGATGTTGTCGTGAAGGCTTTCTTCACAGAGCAATTTTTGAAGTGAACTCACTTTGCCCCTCCCTCAATATGTCTCATCCCCAAATAGCTGTGAAATGGGAGGATTGCTTGTTCCTGGAAGTTTTCTGTTCATTATATTCTCTGTATTCTTCTGCACAGAGACACTTGAGAGTGTCTTTAGGCATTTTAACAATGCTTTATTTTTGTATTAAGACCATTAGAGTTTCTTTTAAGCCCCCTCTTTTATTGGTTTGGTAGACCAAATGGCGAATACTACAAAAGCTGCCTTTGCTCTGGAAAGGAAGCAAGTCTGAAGTTTAAAACAGCACTATTTTATTGTTCTGAATAGGAATAAATCCCCATATCATAGCTACTGGGGTTATGACAAATTGTTGAAGAATCTAATTCAAATTGATATATTATGAATAGAAATCATATCATCTGGTTAGGGTCAAGCCTTGCCCCTGTTGTGTAGGTATTAGCTGTGTTTGGAGCAGAACTGTGTTTTTGAATGTTCAGGGTAATCACAGTTTATTGACACGTTCAGTGTTTTCCATATGCACAGAAACTTATAAAATCAAAGAACTTTCTGACATACTTGCTCACTTTTTGTTGCTCCTTCACTTCTCTTTTATTCAGCAGCATTTCATGGCCATTCTGAGCCCTGGAAGTCCGACAGGCACTTAACATTGTCTATGTACCGAGAGAACAGAACTTTCCGGGACCTTGGACGCTCCTCCTATTCCACACATCTATTGTGTTATGGGAGATGACTCACTGAAAATAAGCAGTGAATGATCCCCATCCCCCCTTTGGAAACCTCAAACCATAGCATAAGCTCTAGTTTTTCCCCTTCCTCTGTCTCCATGTTTGCAGGTGACCGGTTGAGTGCCATACTGAATTCCATTCAGTCTGGGCCTTTCCTCTCAGCAGCTCCCTCCTCCTCCGTATTTGAGCAAGCTGCCCAACCTCCCTCCTCCTCTTCCCTTGTCCACAGTCCATTTGTGTTTGGACAATCCCCCTCCCAACTGTCTCAGCCACAACCACAGCTTCTGAGTAAGTCTGTCCTGCTTTCTGACAGCGCTTGCTTGCACAGGTGTTGCTCCTTTTCCTCACAGCTTTTTGTTTTCCAGATTTTTTTTTTCCCATTCATTTGAATTTTTTTTTTCTGGCTAGGGCAGCAGCAGTGGTATGTGATGCATAAATGTGTAGTTATGGTCTACAATATTGAAATATCCATAACACCAACATGTCTATTATTCAATGTTTATATCTTGAAAGAAAACAAAAACAAGTTGGGTGATGCAGCCTTCAAATATATGCATTTAAAGACCTGTTCACTTGTTTTTGAAAACAAGATTTCAAACATTGATACTAGACCAAACACATTGATAAAGGTAATATTTTTATTAGTGTCTGCTGAAGTGACAGACTGAGTTGCTCATTTTTCTGCTTGCTTTGTTGTTTAGTGTGCTGCTCCGCCTCCTCGTCTTCATCTGCTGCTTTAACTTTAGATCTGCGTCTTCCATACTCAAACAGCACTGTTTCATTTTCTGCCTCAACCAGCCCAGGGTTTCACTGCAAATGTAAACAACTAAATAGTTGGTTTTCAGCCTACAGTAATCTCCTAAAAAGGCACCATTTCACATCAGTAGTGATTACCCTAAACCAGAAATTATCTTAGGCCAGGTCCCAAAATATCTGTTTATCTGTCTGCAACTTTTTCAGCTTGTATGGCTTTCTCTTTCCCTGTCTGTAATTTCTTCTGTTCTGGTCATTATTTAATTTATTTTCTTTACATTGTTCTATTTCTTATGGCGATGTCATGGAAAAAAGAAATCTGCCAAAGGTGTTTGCTGCCTTACAGTACCAGTCAAAACTTTGGACACACTAGGAAAGTGCGTCCAAACTTTTGACTGGTACTGTATGTACAATGAAGAGCACAAATAATGAAAAACTGCACACAAACTTTTCATCTCAATGACACCTCCTTATGTCTGGAAATTTCTCTTCCCATCTTCAGATTGTTCCCGCACTTTAACATGTTGTCCTTTTACCTTCTTCTATTTCGCCTCATGACTTGGCTCCATTGCCCCTTTGTACCTCTTTCTTTCTTTCTCTCTTTCTCTCTTGGTGGTGGCCGTCCTTGCATTCTGTGCCATGTTTGTTTACCTGCTCCACTGTTTTCCACTGTAGACGGTTCATCTCGCAGCCTTGCTTCTCGCGAGTGTATGCACAAAAGCAATGTGTCCATGGCAGGGCATGGTACTGCTCTCTCATCTCTCGCTCTAAGGCAAAAGGGTGGGTAATCACAGCATGCATACCTCCCTCAGACTGAACCGAGTGTGGGCAGGAATTCTTGGGGAAAAAAACAAAAAAACATATACTGGAAGCAGTATATAATTAACACAATTTTATAAAAAAAATGCAGTTAGTACCTGATAAACACATTTTTAAAAATTTTTTTTTCTTCTGAATGAAGTAAACTTTAAGGGCTACTGATGGAGCAAGTTTCAGTTACTAGACTTGTATCTGGTCAACACCAAGAGTCAATCAGTATAAGTAGGAGAGGTCCCAGAACTGGGCTGGAATCCATCTTTCATCAGCTACTCCATGGTCCACTAGGCCTCATCATTCATATCAGAATTTAACTCATAATAGCCAAAGTTGGGAGGAACACCTAGTTGCTGAAGGAAAAGTTGTTTTAAAGAAAATCGATTTTGCACTGTTGTCATTTGCTCTACATGGTACATCTTCCACTTTAGATACTTTCATTTTTTGTTGTTCTGTCTTCATTTAATTTTAGATTCCATTTTAACATTACTTTGTTGCTTTTCACTCACATGTTGAGTATTAGTGTAAGTTAAAGTTATCGTAAATGTTTAAACCCCTGTTTTGTGGTGTAACTGTTTGAATTTTTAACATTTAGGTGAACGAGGGAGCCATATATCCGGTGCACGGCCCATGTCACCTGCATCCAAACATCGCCAGGAAAATCGCTCCCCCAAACAGGAGAGTCGGGGAAGCCGCTCATCTGAGCAGAGCAGGATAAAGACGGGTGAGGGCGGATTCTCTGCCAGTGAAGCCCTCATCCTGCGGTCGGACACGGCAAAACTGAGGTCTGACTCTCACAGTCGCTCTCATTCCCCCAATCACAACACTCTGCAGGCCCTAAAGGCAGATGGTAGAACATCAGGACTTCGGGCTGAGTCCCCAAATCCTGGCTCCCGCTCATCTTCTCCCAAACAAAAAGGTGTATCCTCCTCAGGCAGGTCTAGTCCTTCTAACACCTCCTCCCAGCACTCCTCTTCAACCCACCATGACAAGAACCTTCCACCTAAAGTTAGTCCGTCTTCCAAAGCCCGGTTGGATCCTCCAAGAGAGAGATCCAAATCAGATTCATACACTTTGGACCCAGACACACTCAGAAAGAAGAAAGTTCCACTTACAGAGCCACTTAGAGGCCGATCTACCTCCCCCAAACCCAAACTGTCACCTAAGGATCCAAATAAAAGTATGATCAGTAATGCAGAGAACCGTGTTCCCTCTCCACATGTTACCCAAGAGAACCTTCACAGTGAAGTAGTGGAGGTGTGCACCTCTAGTGCGCTCCTCTCCAATGAGGATGGCAATGATGAGAATTTGGAGGTACGTAATGCTGAAGAAGGCTCATGTAAGGTGCATTTTAGCATTGGCAAGGCGCCCGTCAAAGAGGAGACAGAGAGCCGCTCTTCACCTAAAGTCAGCCGCAAAACCTCAAGTCGACATGCTCGCCCAAAGAAAGACAAATCTGGGCCACTCTTTAAAGGTGAGAGTACATCAAGGATCACAGAGCCTGCCAAACAGGCTATGTCGCCCTCTGTGGCTGAATGTGCACGAGCAGTCTTCGCAGCATTTCTTTGGCATGAAGGTATTGTCCACGACGCAATGGCCTGCTCCTCCTTCCTCAAGTTCAACCCGGACTTAACCAAAGAGCATGCCCCGATCCGGAGTTCCCTGGGAGGACAGGGTGCTGAGGAGAAGGAAAGTAAGCTAAAGAACCGCCACTCTTTAGAGATTTCTTCTGCTCTTAATATGTTTAACATTGCTCCACATGGCCCAGACATCTCCAAAATGGGCAGCATCAACAAAAACAAGGTATTGTCCATGCTGAAAGAACCTCCATTGCCAGAAAAGTGTGAAGACGGGAAAGGAGAATCCATTTCCTATGAGATGACTTCTCATCCCTCTATGAGGGCAAAATCAATCTTGCCGTTAACATTACAACATTTGGTGGCATTCTGGGAGGACATATCAATGGCCACCATCAAGGCTGCAACTCAGAACATGATCTTCCCTAGCCCGGGGTCCAGTGCCATCTTAAAAAAGAAGGAACATGAGAAAGACAGTAAAAAGGCAAAGAAGGAGAAGAAGAAAAGAGAGAAGGCAGAGGTGCGTCCCAGGGGGAATCTCTTTGGAGAGATGGCACAGCTTGCCATGGGTGGTCCGGAGAAAGACACCATCTGTGAACTGTGTGGGGAATCTCACCCTTATCCTGTCACTTACCATATGAGACAGGCTCACCCAGGTAAGAATTCAGAAGGTTTTATGAATAGGTATTCATTTATTAGTGTCTCAGTGTGTCAGTTTCACACCTCAATTTTAATTAAACGATCATAAATTTCATATTCCTCCTGTGTGCTTTCATGGCAGGCTGTGGACGTTATGCTGGAGGCCAGGGCTACAACAGTATTGGCCACTTCTGCGGCGGTTGGGCTGGGAACTGCGGAGATGGAGGAATAGGCGGCAGCACCTGGTACCTGGTTTGTGATCGCTGTCGGGAAAAATACCTCAGAGAGAAACAGACTGCCGCCAGGGAAAAGGTACCTTACTGCAGATTGAAGGTTGTGGTGCTTTTATCAAAAACTCTCTGCATCTTTTCTTTAAGTCACATGAACTATTTGTACCAAACCCGATCTGCATGGTGCTTTTTAGGTAAAGCAGTCAAGGAAGAAACCTCTGCAAGTGAAGACACCGAGGGCGCTGCCCACAATGGAGGCCCACCAGGTGATTCGGGCAAATGCTCTGTTCCTGCTGTCCCTGAGCAGCGCTGCTGAGCCCAGCCTGCTGTGCCACCACCCTCCGAGGCCCTTGCATTCTCAGCTGCTTCCCAGCCTCAAAGAGGGCGTGTCGGATGAACTCCCAAATAAAATGGGCTGTCTATACCTACAAACACTAGCCAGGTAGCTAGCAATTCAGTTTAATATGAGGCTTCCTTTCATAGATTAATAAGCTGTGTCTGTGTAAAACTGCTCTGTTCTCCTTCACCCAGGCAACACACAGAGAACTTTGGGGCCTACCCGGATGATAATCTCTTTCAAGATGAGATGAGGTATTTGCGCTCCACATCTGTTCCTGCGCCCTACATTTCAGTCACCCCTGATGCTTGCCCCAATGTGTTTGAGGAACCTGAGAGCAACATGAAATCAATGCCCCCCAGGTAAACACCTTACTCGCTCTATTTCTTTAACTAATCAATTTTCTGCCATTATTGTTCATAGAAAGTGAGTAAATTTCACACTAATATTCTCACAGCACCACTTTTTACTGTTTGTTAACTGGATATTTTTATTATAAAGATTAAATACAACTCAAAATCAGGTAGCATATTGTTTCTATAGTAATTGACATATTTAATTCTATTTCCTCAGAATAATCAACGTTGTTCAGACCAACAGATAATACCATTTCTTTTTCATGCAGAAACACAATCCCCACTGCTTCCTTCTCTCTCCCCCGCGCAGTACACAGTTTGACAGCACTGTTTTTTCTTTTTATTATTAAGACCTTCATCTTATGCAGTACAAAACAGCCTGACTCCTTCACTCTAATTAAAATTTTTTTTGAAGCAAAGGAAGCTTATTGTCAGCTTTATTTATTAAATTACTGCCAAAATCTGCTAACTTCCATATGTCCATCAATAGTTGCTGAAAAAGAAAACACTTCTTCAAAGATATGCTTTTAAATATTAGAGGTTAAACTGTATATGTCTGCTTTTGTCTTTACGGGCTTTCTTTTAGTCTCGAAACCAGTCCAATCACAGACAGCGACACAGCGAAGCGTACAGTGTTTCAGAGGTCTTATTCAGTTGTAGCCTCTGAGTATGATAAGCAACACTCACCCTCTCCGGCCCGGGTCAAAGCTGTGCCTAGACGCAGGGTCCATAGTGGAGATGCAGGTAATCACTTTTAAGAAAAAATGACTGATAGTGAGGCAAAAATGAAACACAGCAGCATCTGCTCCATTGACTTGCCTTGTCCCCCATTCAGAGGTTGGCTCTTCCCTGTTGAGGCACCCTTCTCCTGAGCTCTCTCGGCTGATCTCGGCCCACGGCTCTCTCAGTAAGGGGGAGAGGAACTTCCAGTGGCCTGTCTTGGCTTTTGTTATCCAGCACCATGACCTGGAAGGCCTGGAGGTGGCCATGAAGCATGCACTGAGGAAGTCCGCCTGCAGAGTGTTTGCCATGGAGGTACAGCTGCCTTGGCTGCAATATCTGTCTCAATCTCAGATCTCAGTAATGCTTTGGTATTTGCTTATTACAGAATAGTAACTCAGGGTTAAAGGCAACCGTTTCACTGGATATTACAATGAATGAATTCGATTTTTGTTCTAAATGAGTCATAATATCTTCATTTGACTGTTGTATTGTCTTTATGTAATCACAAGACTAATTAGTTGCATCCACTCTTGGTATCAGGCATTCAACTGGCTGCTGTGCAATGTGATCCAGACAACCTCTCTGCACGACATTCTTTGGCACTTTGTTGCATCTCTCACCCCGTCGCCCTTTGAACCAGAGGAGGAGGAAGATGATGAAAACAAGGCGAACAAAGAAAACGTGGAACAGGTAACAACTAGTAAAAGGTTAAAGAACGTTGGAGAGCATGTTAGATTACTTTGGCTTTGTTACATCTTAAGTTTGGATATGCCTTACAGGAAAGAGACCTTGGAGTTTGTGAACACCCCCTCTCGGATATTGTTATTGCTGGAGAAGCAGCTCATCCTCTTCCTCACACCTTCCACCGCCTCCTTCAAACCATCTCTGACCTCATGATGTCTCTTCCCAGTGGCAGCTCACTTCAGCAGATGGCATTGAGGTAGAATTTATATCATGAGATTTACCACTTTACTAGTAATAAAGTCCTTCTCATGCAGTCTTAGTCTTATCCATGTTGTGTAGGGATGTTAATGTTTGTGACTTGCTGTTTTAGGTGCTGGAGTCTCAAGTTCAAGCAGTCAGATCACCAGTTCCTCCACCAGAGCAACGTTTTCCATCACATTAACAATATTTTGTCCAAGTCGGATGATGGTGATAGTGAGGAGAGTTTCAACATCAGTGTTCAGTCAGGCTACGAAGCAATGAGCCAGGCAAGAAAGCAACTTTAATACCTAATTACACAACAGATCTGTCTTCTGTTGCTCATGACAAAGTGAACATATTGTTATTGTCATGTACTGACCTGATGCCAATGTGTCTTTGTGTAGGACCTCTGCCTGGTGACATGTTTAAAGGATCTGACCAGTGTAGTGGACATCAAGACGTCAAGTCGTCCTGCAATGATCGGCAGCCTGACGGACGGCTCCACAGAGACTTTCTGGGAATCTGGAGATGAAGACAAGAATAAAACCAAGAGCATCACCATCAGCTGTGTGAAAGGCATAAATGCCTCTAATGTGTCTGTTCATGTGGACAACTCCAGAGACATCGGGGTGTGTTTGGGCATAAAAAATTATTACTTGTGTCAATGCAAAATTATACGGTAGAATTACTAATGACCATAAGTTTTATGTGAGTTTTTGTATGACTTTTAAGTGTTTTTTTTTCTCCCCTCTACAGAACAAAGTCACGTCAGTGACATTCCTCTGTGGGAAAGCAGTAGAGGACCTCTGCAGAATTAAACAGGTCAGTTTATTTGGCTTCACAATTATTTAAAACGTGGTGATTATAACAGTCATCAATTATGTTTTAATGAATGCCCAGCCAAATCTGTAACCTACATCCAAGTAATTTTTGAAAAACACAAAAACAAGTGGCATGTAGTGTCTTTGTTGCTCTACTGTATATAGCTGTATACATGCTGTATATTGATTATTTTCTTTGTCTCTCTTCCAAATTTTATTGACCTTGAAATTCAGGGATGCACAAACAATAGAGTATTGCATTACAACGCTGTTTTTAGTAAGTGCACTGCAGTAAACACTGTTCTTTATGAACACCCTTTTACCTTTGCATCTCAGGTTGACCTCGACTCGCGTCACATGGGCTGGGTGACAAGTGAGCTTCCTGGAGGAGATCATCATGTGATCAAGGTGGAATTGAAAGGTCCTGAAAACACCCTGAGGGTGCGCCAGGTGAAGGTCCTTGGTTGGAAAGAAGGCGAGAGCATCAAAATCCCTGGTCAGATCTCAGCCAGCATGGCCCAGCAGAAGAACTGTGAAGCAGAGACCCTCAGAGTTTTCCGCCTCATTACATCTCAGGTCTGTCTTATCTCCTGCTGAATACTTGATAATCAACCTACAAATTATTTTTCTATAAGCACACTACACACTTTTTGAAGCCTTCGTGTTTTGCTAGAAACCTTACTGTTGCTATTTTTGTGTAAATTTAGGTATTTGGAAAACTAATCTGTGGAGATGCAGAGCCGACTCCAGAACAGGAAGAGAAGAACTTGCTGTCATCTCCGGAGGGAGAAGACAAGGTCTGCAATCTGGTAGTTTAACTGAACCATTTGGCTTTTTATATTTAGTGACCTTAAAACTAATGTTTCACCTTATGTGTCAAAAGGCACCATCTGATGCAGACCTGAAAGAGCACATGGTGGGAATCATTTTCAGCAGGAGCAAACTGACCAACCTACAGAAACAGGTGAGGTATCAATTCTTCTTACCTTTGAAATGACTTATTCTAAAGTTGACCCACTAACCTAACACATGTACTTGTTCCCAGGTGTGTGCCCACATCGTCCAGGCCATCCGTATGGAGGCCACACGTGTGAGGGAGGAGTGGGAGCATGCCATCTCCAGCAAAGAGAATGCCAACTCCCAGCCCAGTGATGATGATGCCTCCTCAGACGCCTACTGCTTTGAGCTCCTGTCCATGGTCCTGGCACTGAGTGGCTCCAACGTGGGCCGCCAATATCTTGCTCAGCAGCTAACACTTATGCAAGACCTATTTTCTCTGCTGCACACAGCTTCCCCGAGAGTCCAGAGACAGGTGATGTACAACTAGAGGGTTACTCGTGCAGTTTAGTGTTTCCTGGTACCCTTTCAAGTTTTCTTTACAGGCACATTCATGTTTGCATTCACAGTTGATCACCAAAACCAAGTGTATGCAGTGCATCTTTGGTCTTCATAAAATATTTGTAAAGTTGTGCGCAATTTGTAATAAGTGACAGTTGTCTTTTAACCTCAATTTCCTGGCTCATTGCTGTGTTATTTAACACATTACTGCCATTAAATGTCAATGAGAGGTACAGCATGAAACTGGCAGCAGTAATGTGTATATTGTAGTGTATGGGAGAGACAAATGGGGACAAAATTTTAGGGATTCTGAGGATTTCTTTCAAGTCACTACACACATTAGAATTTTTGTGTTTTCGTCTGTCCTCAGGTGACATCGCTGTTGAGACGCGTCCTTCCAGAGGTGACACCAGTGCGACTTGCCAGCATCATCGGGGTGAAGGCACTACCACCAGCAGACATCAGCGACATCATCCACTCCACAGAGAAGGGTGATTGGAACAAGCTTGGCATCCTTGACATGTTCCTGGGCTGCATCGCAAAGGCCCTGACTGTGCAACTGAAAGCCAAGGGCACCACCATCTCTGGCACGGCCGGCATGGCTGCTGGCAAAGGAGTCACTACTGTCACCCTGCCCATGATTTTCAACTCCAGGTCAGTCTCTGCTCTGCCCACTGGGATGCTGAAAAGTAATGTAATTTTTGACGGACATAACAGCACAAATTCACTCAGTTTGAGGCAAATTGCAGTTATTCAGATTTTTATGAGTCCTGTTCTGTTCAGCTACATCCGTAGAGGGGAGAGCCATTGGTGGATGAAAGGCTCCACTCCTCCACAGATTGCAGAGATCATCATAAAGCTGGTCAAAGACATGGCAGCTGTAAGTTCTGATGTTTTCATTGATCCCTCCTTTTATGTGCCTGCAGATATCATGTCATGTGTCTAAGGAAGTCACATGCTGTTTTTTTTTTTTAGGGCCACCTTTCAGATGCTTGGTCCAGAGTCACCAAAAATGCAATCGCTGAGACCATTATAGCCCTGACGAAAATGGAGGAGGAGCATCGGTCCCCTGTACGGTGTATCGCCACTACAAGGGTATGAGTATAGATGTCTTCATCCGAGAACATTTGTCTCTGTTTAAAAATACAGGATATTAAGTAGTCATTTACAATCTCTTCTTATGTGTCATAGCTGTGGTTGGCCTTGGCCTCACTGTGTGTGCTAGACCAGGACCATGTTGACAGACTGTCTTCTGGTCGCTGGATGGGCAAAGATGGACAGCAGAAACAAATGGTAAGAACGAAATAAAACTGTATGAAAAGAATGGAAAGAAAATCGAACCAGCAACTAATTATCATCTGCTCTTTCTATCCACAGCCCATGTGTGATAACCACGATGATGGTGAGACGGCGGCTATCATTCTGTGTAACATGTGTGGTAACCTCTGCACTGACTGTGACCGTTTCCTCCACCTGCACCGGCGCACACGCTCTCACCAGAGACAGGTAAATTTACATTTTTTTTATCTGAAAATGAAAAATGTATACATTGCATGTGGATCAGAATGGACTGATATTGAATCATGTTTATATTATTACATAACTTGATGCTTTCAGGTGTTTAAAGAGGAAGAGGAGGCAATCAAGGTGGATCTTCATGAAGGTTGCGGGAGGACCAAGCTCTTCTGGCTCATGGCTCTGGCTGACTCAAAGACAATGAAGGCTATGGTTGAGTTCAGAGAGCACACAGGTAACAGAAACAGAGCAAATCTTAGCTTCAAACATGTTCATATCTCCTTGATTTCCTTCCTTTGAAGGATATTTGTCAGGTGCTCTGACAAATATTCCTACTTTTTTAGGTAAACCAGCCTCCAGCAGCTCTGATGCCTGCAGGTTCTGTGGCACAAGGAACGGCACTGAGCTGTCTGCAGTGGGCAGTGTCTGCTCTGACCCAGATTGCCAGGTACCGAACATCAACTTTAAATAAGAGGACTTTATCACCATAATCTGCTGATTTTATTACAGAGAATAAAGACGTGTAGAAAAATAACCTTAATTATTATACCATTGTGCTTACTTTAACGAACATCTGTCTGTCTATACCTTCTGTAAAAACAAGCAATTGTCCCTTTGTTCATTAAACATAATTATATCTTAAATAATGAATCGATTAAATAGATATTAAAATGAGGAAATTACCTTGACCAGTTTGATTAAGAACGCTGTATCTAAGTTGAAATACAGATGATAGATTTTTGTGTTAAGAGTCTTTTTCTTTAATACTGGGATTGTAGAGATAATAGATTGTAGAGTTATGTAGTAAAGAGCATATTTGATGAAACAAATTAAAGACCAAACCTGAAGCTAAAGATGAAATTATCTTGTTGTGTGTCATCTCTCTCTCGTATGTTCTTCTGTAGGAGTATGCTAAACTGGCATGCAGTAAGACTCACTCTTGTGGTCACCCGTGTGGAGGAGTTAAGAATGAGGAGACCTGCCTCCCGTGTCTGCATGGCTGTGACAAGAGCACTGGCTGTTTGAAACAGGATGCTGATGACATGTGCATGATCTGCTTCACAGAGGCGCTCTCTGCTGCTCCTGCAGTACAGGTAATTCTAGATATGACTATTTGTTAGGTTTTTTTTTCCAAGTCAGGATTAAAATTTGCGCTTGTTTAACCTGTGAGTCTTTTTTTTGTTTGTTTGTTTGTTTGTTTCCAGCTTGACTGCACTCATGTGTTTCATCTTCAATGTACCCGTCGTGTACTTGAAAATCGCTGGCTTGGGCCCCGAATCACGTTTGGGTTCATGCTGTGCCCAATTTGTAAGGTGAGATATCACATGAGCCGGTCAGACTTAAGAGATGAATTTAGCAACAAAGAGGGTGAAAACTTTGTTCACTACACCCCCAAATTGACAGGGCTCAGTTTTCTCAGTGCATTGTTGAAAGCTCAGATTAGTGATGCTCGACACACGCGCTAAAAACTTCAGGAAAAGAAAACTTAATTAGCCTCCTGGCTAACCCCATAGAGCAATGTTGATTAATGTTCATTGTCCCCTAAATAAATAAATGAAATGAAATGAAACAGAGCCACTTACGAACCTGGACGCATTTATTTATTTATTTATTTCCCTGTTTGCTTCCAGAACAAAATCAATCACTCTGTGATCAAGGACCTCCTTGATCCCATCAAGGAGCTCTATGAGGATGTGAGAAGAAAGGCACTGATGAGGTTGGAATATGAGGGCCTCCATAAGAGTGAGGCAATAACTACACCAGGGGCACGCTTCCACAACGACCCCGCAGGCTTTGCCATGAACAGATACGCATACTATGTCTGCTACAAGTGCAAGAAGGTACCGTCACAAAACATTTCCATTTAAAGGATGTTTAAGAGTAGAGCATTAACACTCTCACTTTCTTTCCCAGGCCTACTTTGGTGGTGAGGCCCGCTGTGATGCAGAGGCAGGACAGGGAGATGACTACGACCCTAGTGAGCTGATCTGTGGAGCATGCTCAGATGTTTCCCGGGCTCAGGTAAGTAATCGGCGCCTGTGAGGAGCATTATAAATGGTGGCAATCTGCTCTCATAAAACTAAATTTGACCCTATGAACCTGATGATTTATTTTTTACTTTCACCAGATGTGCTCCAAACACGGAACGGACTTCCTGGAGTATAAATGCCGGTACTGCTGCTCCGTGGCTGTTTTCTTCTGCTTTGGCACCACACACTTCTGCAATGCCTGCCACGATGACTTCCAGAGGATGACCAGTGTCCCCAAGGAGGAACTGCCGCATTGTCCTGCAGGTAATTAATGGTTCCATCAACTCAGCCCTCCTGAAAAATGTTGAATTATTCAATGTGCACATGGAGACTTGAAAGTCAGAATGAAATGTAAATTATGAGTCAAATTATATGAATTGAATGGGTTTAGCAGATAAGGGACAAATGAATTAATGAGACTTTGACCAAATCCTTTAAAAATGTAAACACAGCTCTACCCAAACACACATCTACTATTTTCAAGTGGACCATACATTCACAAGTAATGACCCTTCAGCTAACTTGTGCGGCTTGATATAATGTGTTCCTAAACTGAGTCATCCAAAATGTTGATGATTAACAGAATGAGAGGAGTTATTGCTCAGAAATTACGTTTGGTATCTAACATAAGAAAATTTAACAGTGAAGTCTGTTAGCTTGGGGCTTTTTTCCATCTTTAAAGGCAGAATGAAAAAGGCTGATTGCTCTCTGGGTTTTTATTTCCATAGGACCAAAAGGCAAACAGCTGGAAGGCACTGAGTGTCCTTTGCACGTGGTTCACCCACCTACAGGGGAGGAGTTCGCGTTGGGCTGTGGGGTGTGCAGAAATGCCCACACCTTCTAAACAGCACGAGACTTTCACTGAAAACCAGTTTGTCTACTGTGATTTCCTGGCTGCTGCTGATGAAGCTCAGCTGTGAAACTTGGCTCTTGCATTGTCAAGTCTCCTGGACTCTGGACCAGGTTCCTGTTCTATGCCGAGAGTCCTCAGGTCTGCTCCTGTACCAACATCAGTATCTGGGCCCTGCTGTGATCACAAGCTGTGGCTCTTTTGGATTCATAGTGACCTGAATAGGGGGAAAAAAAGAACAATAGAATTTTAGAAAAAAGAAGATAAAAAAAAAAAAAAGAAAATAACTTGTGACGTGTTTGCATGCGGCCGTTGTATTCCCTCGGCTTCTATAGACGTTGCACACCTCCTGAAGTGTAACAATACAAGATTAAACAGTGAATATGAAATAAATTTGCTTAAAGGCAACTGTGGATCAGCGTGGGTATAAAAAAAGGAACAGGCCGTATTTCCAGCTTCCTAACTATAAATTTAAAATATTGTTGTATGTAAACCTTTTTCGTAATCTTGTACAGTATTCTCCACTGTCAAGTCAAGTGCACCATGGGTTGACGGACAAAAAAAAACAAAAAAAACAGATGAGCTGGTGGATAAGACTGTTAAGAATATTAAGTTTGGGCGGAAAATAGTGTACGATTTAATTAATCTTGTATATAACGATACTATTCAAAATAGCTGTATTCCGAAGTTGCTACTCTTCACTTCACTTTTGTTTGATATTCTGGGTTATGTTTTGAGCCAGAACTTTTAATGAAGTGCAATACTGGGTGTGCCTCCTATTTTGCAGCTGTTTAACCTATGGAATGTATGTCAATAAAGCCACTGTACATTTTTATACAGTAGAGAGTCGTAATTCCCCCCCCCCTTCAATGTCAGATCTCTTTTGTTGTGTAGAAATGAGAAGGGAGGAGCCTGGCACCCGCAGTGAATGGTGGTGGATGTAACCCCTCTGGTTAAAAAGGAAGGAAAAAAAAGTACCAAATCCTACAGGAATACAAAAAAACCTCACAGTGAGACTGATTACAGCTGAATGATTTGGGAGAGGGGTGGGTTGGGGTGGGGGGCTGGGGAGGGGGGCAGTCTTCACACCAAATAAATTGTGCACCTGTAATGCTTTTCCCTAGTAGGGGGCATGGGAGGTTCTGTGGGGGTGGGAAGGGGGAAATGGGGACAGAGTGTGGAAAAGAAGCAGCTGCTGTTGTATATATAAAAAAAAAAGCTTAATACTTGTGAATCTGCTCTGTAATATCTGTGGTGGATGGAGTTGAATGGTAATAAACCAGGTTCTCTGTTTCACAAAGTACACACGGTGTCATTTCTTAATGATGCTTAATGGAGGTAATTTCATTAAATTGCCCCTCTGCTGACATGACTGGTTGCAGTTCGTGCAAGATTAAAGACCAGCATTAAACTCCCGCGTCTCAGCAGAGACTATGAAAATAGAGTGATGTATTACTCCGCCTGATTTTCCTGTACCAAGCCAACATTACTTTTTCTGGCGTTTCTTTGACCAACCAGTAATTTTGATTACTATAAATAATTTATGCAGCAAAAATAGCAAACATTCATTGTTTACAGACCCTTAAATAAAGATGTAATGCCTTTCTTTGTCTTGATTGTGTATCCTGGTTTTGAAAAACATGAATAGAGTTGACATTTAATTCCATCTGCTTGGTCTGTGGTAAAAAAATATTTTTAAAGGATAATTTAAGAAAAGTAATCAATAGATTAATTAATGATTAAAATAGTTAATAATTGCCTCATTGCAGTAGATAACCATGTTGAGAATGGGTCTGGGATTTAATTTAATTTTTATTTATTTTGTTTTATTTACTGAGAGCATGAGATGATGAGATACGTGTTTTTTTTTTTTTGTTTGTTTGGTTGGTTGGTTTTGTTTTGTTGTTTTCGTTGTTTTTTTTTTTAATCTGGAGTGAGACATATCTAGAACAGAGAAGATCTTTACCAACAGCCATTTCGCATTTGGATTTCCCATGATGCACCGCTGCTGTCACAACAACACTTCGCCATTTCAGATTCTGGGCTCCGTCTACCTCCCGCAGACGAACTGGGTCAGCCGAGCGGAGGTGCCAGGCTCCGACCGTTTCGGGACCCAAAACGTCCTCTGTGTTTCCTCCATCGTTGAGCGGCTCGGTCCTCTTACTCCGATGCGTATTATCTGGTTGGTGCGGATGAGTTTTTCCAGCGTGGGCCCGGGCTGAAGTGTCAGGTCTGCCAGCTGTCGGATTTTCCTGCTAACAGCTAGCGAGCTAGCTGTGTGTCAACAACAAGGTAGGATGTTTGGACCAGCTCCGCCGTACTCCGAAGTGTCTCTGTGGGAAATTAACTGATGGGTTATTTGGTCGACAAGCCTTTTGATTTCAGCTAAAGTATTTTATATTGTATTTTTTTTCCCACCGCTTTGCTTTCGAATCAACTTGAAGATAACGGGTACAATCATTCACTTGTGTCGGTTTGTTTCTAATTACATTTCTTGTTGATCCAAGCTAACGGGAGCACAACACAGGCTGCACAGACTTGACTGTTACTCTGACATTAAATGTTGTGTGTTGCATATTTTCTCAGTGCTCAACATTTGCATGCTCAAGCATGTCGTCAAATTCGTGACAAATTAAAGGAAAGATCCGAAGAAATGAGCTGGCAAACATAAATTTTTACATTTAGGCGCATTGAGACGATTAAGCATTTAGCGTTCAGGTGTAGTGAGTGACAGGTGTAAACATGCTGATGCAAGAAGGAGAGATTAAAGTGAGTTCATAGTTAGGAGACGGACGGCAGCAGCCTGGGTCAGAAAGTGTGCTCACATGGTGCTTCAGTCTGTGCGCGATTCCATGTCCGCATTTATTCCTATGGGAAAGACACTATCTGTGTTCACCAGTGCACACTTGATCAGTGCAATAATTGAGAGGAAAAACCAGCAAAGCGACCTTTCCTCAGGTGAAAATGTCGAGGTAGGACGTGATTCAGGACTGTGCCATCATGAACAGGCCCAGTTATTCAGAGATGGCTGCAGTGCATAAATCTGTCACTGCAGATAAGATAAATGCACATGTGAGCGTTCGGTGGAGCAAAAACCACAATCACTGGTAGATAATAGGGGGAAAGTGGGAAAAAGTCAGATGAATCATCCCCCATGAACAGGGCTGAATGCTTTTGATTACCCACAGTGATGGCTCAGGTGGCTCTGTTTTGCTGGGGATGGGGAGGGGGTGTTTTACATCAGCACCCTTTTTCCATGTATCCTGATTCCAGGCTCTCAATTTCCATTCTATTCTTTGTCAAGTATAACTGTAAATCCAATATTTTGGCTCTGCAAAGTTCTGCATTTTCTGACAATTTGTGTACAATTCTTTTTATAGACTAAATAATTTATGGACTTTTACCAATCAAAGTAATATTTAATGTTAGACTTTTATCTGTGAATAAATGAGTTAAATGGATGCTGTCTTTTTTTTTAGGTGGATATTTGGATTCTGTGGTTCTGGCTTTTAGGATGATCTTACTTATCAGTTGGGGTTAACCTGAATTGATTTACTGATTAATGCCTACTTAAAATGTGTCTCTAATGTGCTGGATTCTAACAAAATGGTTTATCTCTGTTTCAGGATGAAGCGGATGAAAGGAGCTGAGGAGAGCAGCAACAACTCTCCTAGTAAGAGCCCATCAGAGGCTTGCAAGAAGATTCGGAAGCAGACGAGCGATGAGTCAACGGCAGTAGTGGCCAGTGAGTCAGCAGACTGTGACTGGGCACGTCTGCCTCAGGAGCTCCTGCTCCACATCTTCCAGTACCTTCCACTGCTGGACCGGGCGTATGCCTCTCAGGTGTGTCGCGGGTGGAACCAGGCTTTCCACATGCCTGAACTGTGGCGATGCTTCGAGTTTGAGCTTAACCAGCCAGCTAGCTCATACCTGAAAGCCACACATCCAGACCTCATCAAGCAGATAATAAAGAGGCACTCCAACCACCTGCAGTATGTCAGTTTCAAGGTATGAAAGCAAAGAGAGCTGTGAGGAAATATGAAGAACCAAGCAATGCGTTGAAGCTTGGTATAAATAACTTGCTGGCACTATATGTTTCAAAAATAATGCTTTTATAAACATGACATGTTACTCAATCTTTGTGCTTGGCAGGTGGACAGTAGTACAGAGTCTGCAGAGGCAGCATGCGACATTCTCTCTCAGTTGGTGAATTGCTCACTGAAGACCTTGGGGCTCATCTCAACAGCCAGGCCCAGTTTCATGGAGGTTCCAAAGGTATAATTAACCTAAAGTCAAACGTGTCTGCATTCCTATAGTATCCCATTCCTCACAGTTGAAAGCAAAGTCAATTCAAGTGATCTTGTTAATGTGTACATTCAGATTTTTCTTAAAACAATGAGAATGCATCTCCACAGTGGTGTCCTTAACCTGTGGCCGAGCATGTCTGAACAGGACTGTTTTTGTATTTTCATCTGCAAAGAAAAAAACTGAAAAGCAGTGTCTGTTCTGAGGCATGGTCAAGGACACATTTGTAATCCGTTCCACAGCCTCGGAAGGGCATGGGATGTTTATTGTCAGTTTTATTTTGTCTCTTTGTACAGACACTGTCTCAGCACACACACATGCCTTACATTTTTTGTTGCACCTGGCTTTTCTCACATGTCAAAATAGTATAGAAATAAATGGTGTTTACTACTTTGGTTTGCTGACCAGCTAACATTCCAGGTGAGGGCGCAGTCCACCCTGGACAGCTCGCCCATCAGTCGCAGGGCTGAAAAATAGGGACATATACACTCACACTCAGAACTATGGGCAATTTAGGGTCACCAGTTAACTTAGCCATGCATGTCTTTGGACTGTGGAAGGACCGTAAGGGAGAGCCTTAAAAACATAAATGATTGAAATAAGAGTCTTTGTCACTTGTCAAATCTATTCCCAGCCTCGGAGAACTTTGTAATTAAGTGTTGCCTTTACCTTCCGCAGTCTCATTTCATCTCAGCTCTGACTGTGGTGTTTGTCAACTCCAAGTCGCTGTCATCGCTGAAGATTGACGACACACCAGTCGATGATCCTTCTCTGAAGGTGCTGGTGGCCAACAACAGTGACACCCTGAAACTGCTGAAGATGAGCAGCTGCCCTCACGTCTCTCCAGCAGGTACAGTTTCAAATTACAGATGATTTGTCATGTGCTGTAATAGCCTTTTTTCAGTCTATGCCTGTGTTGAATTTTTAGTGAAATGTTTTTAATTTGCTATTTTGAGTCTTGAGGTTTTATGTGTTTTCTGTGGTTTATTAAGATGCTGTAATTTTCTTGTTTCTTGTAATGTTTCTTGCAAACATTACAAAATGTATTATGAATGAACTGCTATGTAGTTTCCCTGTTTATGCCTCTCACATTCATTTTCCAGGAATAGTTTTTAATTGTCTGGTATGATAATGACTTATGCTATAACTGCAATGTCTGGCAAATATAATGGGTGTTTTGTGCATTTTTTCCCTTCTTTAATTGGCTGTAAATTTTATGAGAATTCTGTAATTTTTATGATTTAAAAACTTGTTGGACTTTTTGTTATAAAAGCACAATCTGTCCCTGGTTAGGAATCCTGTGTGTGGCGGACCAGTGTCACGGGCTGAGAGAGCTAGCGCTGAACTACCATCTCCTGAGTGACGAACTCCTGCTGGCTCTCTCCTCTGAGAGACATGTCCACCTGGAGCACTTGCGTATCGACGTTGTGAGCGAGAACCCCGGTCAGCACTTTCACACCATCAAAAAGAGCAGTTGGGATGCGATGGTGCGGCATTCGCCTAAATTCAACCTGGTCATGTACTTCTTCCTCTATGAAGACGAGTTTGGTCCTTTCTTCAATGACGAGATCCCAGTCACACACCTCTACTTCGGCCGCTCGGTCAGCAAAGAGGTCCTGGGCCGCGTCGGCCTCCACTGCCCCCGTCTGGTGGAGCTGGTGGTCTGCGCCAATGGCCTGCGTCCTCTGGATGAGGAACTGATCCGCATAGCGAAGCACTGCACCCAGCTGTCAGCCATTGGCCTGGGCGAATGTGAAGTCTCCTGCAGTGCGTTTGTGGAGTTTGTCAAGATGTGTGGCCGGAGGCTGTCGCAGCTGTCCATCATGGAGGAGGTGCTGATTCCTGATCACAAATACTCTCTGGATGAGATTCACTGGGAGGTTTCCAAGCATCTGGGCAGGGTCTGGTTCCCAGACATGATGCCGACCTGGTAAAGTAAAGCCAGAGAGGAGTTCATCAAGTACGTGATGTAGAACGGTCACGGCCTCCATGTTTGCGTTGAAAAGCCCTTTAAATGCTCGGCTGTAGTGGAGTGTTTGGTGCCAACATGGAGAGCACACACTTGCTGAGCCCCTGTTTGGAATAATGTGGCAGCCGGCTGCTGCACAATGTCATCACGTAGTGCTAACACCACAAAACTCCCCCCTGCTATCAGCTTCAAAATGGACTGGGGAATGCTGATTTTTCTGATGCAGAGACAAAAACCGAGCAGGTTGGCTTCTTCACATATTAAATAATCAGCGCACAGACCACTGCGGGTGGAAATATTTTGACTTAGAAAAGCAATGTTTTTATAACTGCAAACTGAGTTATATGGACATTGTAGCTTGGTAATAATAATCTATATAATGAGAGATGTCAGTGTGTGTGTGTGTGTGTATGTGTGAGCGTATGTGTGTACATGTGCACTTTTCAATGTTTTTTTTTTTTTTTTTTTTTGTGTAATCGGGGACAATTCAGTGCACAGTTAAATATTGTTACACTACCACTTGGCCTACTTAAATCCTGAGATAGCAGCTCTGCACTCTGTAACACTATGTGGCATTGGCGGTTTCCTAATGAGGTGTTTTTGGAGGTTTAGTTGAGGGCGAATCCACTTAATTTTGCAGAAGATTGGCCGGGTCCTTCACCTTATTTTAACTAATTTAAAGTCAACACGCTGCGGCAGTCGTGATGAGGGCATCCTGCTTTTCCTCTTCACCCAAGCACAGCGTTGTGGAAGCAGGATAATTTAAAATGCGAAAAGTTAGCCAGGAGAGAGAAAAAAGACAACACGTGTGTGTGTATATAGCTCTTTGTATTTGTGATGTGAAGGTGTACAATTTTGTGTCATGGATTTTTTTCAAATTTTCTCCCATTTATGCAGGTATTTCTTTCCTGCATTGTGCATCAATTGAATCAAGAAATTTAATTTCTCTGTTTTTATTAAGAAGGCTTCTGTACAGTTTTATTCCCTAAGCACCTTACATGAAAACCAAATAACTGTTAGGACACACCAAGTCCTTAAATTGTAATGAAAACAATGAAATGAGCTTTATGATGATGCTCACATCAGTCTTAGTTGGACCCAGAACATAAAACTGATTATTTACACTGTTTCTGGGCTTCTGATAAGTCAGGTGAACTGTTAATAGAATATTGAAGCAATCAGAGAAATGATCTTATGTAAATACAAACAGTGCAAAGACAGGTCTGAATTTGGAAGATGTTGGGCCCCTACCTTCCTAACTTAGATTGGTTTGTAATCATTCAGCAATAGACTAGCATCTGCAGCTATTAGCTTACAATGTGCGCTGAGAATACAAAAGTAATCCTTTGTGTGTCTCAGGTACATTAAATGAATATATTTCCTGTATAGGTTTCATTTGTATCTTCTGCTATTTGCCTGTTCAAGCTCTAAACCTGTTGTGAATAGCTGCCCTCCTATTAGTTATGTTTGCTCTGTATCACGTTGTCACATCACACATACAGGAGGGGAAGCGATATTCATCTTTTCATGACAAATTCCGTCATTCAGGATTTCATACATGCTCCTGTCCCAACTACCCATTCATTTCAGTCAAAAGACATTTGGCAAGTCAGATGAGTGAAACAAACTTTTTTTTCCTTTAAGAAGGAAGTCAAATGCATCTGTATATAAAACGCTGTGTGTTTGATTATTATGAATAGAAATGTACTTATTTCTTTATTTCACCCTCTGTCAGGGTTCAAAGTTTCCTTAACAGCTCGTGTCTTTTATAAAACCAGAGTGCGAGTTATCCTTTACTAGGTGGGTCTTTTTCATACTGTAGTCACTAGAGGATAAGCTGTGTAATTTATTGATATGAATACTGCTTTTGTAATTGATTTGTGTTTTTTAGTTATACACAAAAAAGCAATCATTATAACCAGCAAGCAGACCAGCACCAAAATAAGTTTTATTGTTTTAGAACCTTCCACAATGGCCTTGTTGCATGGAGTTTTAGTCCTGTATAATTTTAATCATTTGTCAACACAGTGGAGAGATTTTAACATACTCCATTCAGTGAGGTCAGAAGAGAAGGCCATCATTTGTCTCTTAAATTGAGTGAAGGGAAATTCATTATCCGGAAAGAATGAAATTGCAATTAAATTGTACTTACCCCAGCTTGAAGTTGAGGGGAAAAAGATTTATATAGCTTTCTCCCTCCTCATTATGTTTTGTAAATTAAAAAAAAAAACAAAACTGGAAATTAAATATTTAACAACGATGTACTTAAAAAAAAAAAAAAAACTGCCCAAATGACAAAAATTGTTAAAAAAAAAAAAAAAAAATCTGTAGAAACAGGAAGAAAGCTTTCCAAAGAGATTTTTTTTTTTTTTTTTTTTTTTTTACTGCAGACATTATATTATGTTAGTAAAAGCTACATATAGTTTCAGAGATGTAATTTGTCAAATCTATTTTTAGTACAAGTACAAAATAAATAGTGGATAAACCTTTGGATGTCAGATGTCAGAAAATCTGCCAGATTTAGCTTTTTTTTTTTTTTTTTCTTTTTCTTTTTCTGCCAGACTTCATTCCTTTCACCTGCCATGTTCATGTAAACATGTCATGCAGCCAAACAATCCTAAAAGTGAGATACCTGATTGCAGGAATTTCCTTTGAACTTATTAGTCTATGGACTACGTCTACGTTACCGTTCCAATGGTATAGTAACATATCTCCTGATTGTCTTGGGCCATTTGTTCCATGGCCACGACGGCAGCACTTAAATGAAGGCTGTGAATTAAGACTATTTTCCTGTTGTCTTTATCAGCTTTTATTTCAAAGTTCAGTATAAACATGTTTCACACAAAAACATTCAAAGACAAATTATTTATCTTTGACCATAAATACTCTTCCTGTCAGGAATTATTATTTTTAACCCCACTGGACAAGATTTCTCTGGTAAGTTTTATTTGGCGTAAACTGGTGTTGACAATGCTGTCTCTAGTTTTGCTTCTCTTTGGCAAATGTTTTGTCTACTTTGCTTTACTGGTCACCTGTCTTGAAATTAAAACTATTGTTTTGGATATGTGATCTTATACTGGTAATAAAAAATTGTGAATGTACCTTTTTGTCAATGTATTCTTTTCTAAACGCTGTGATCCACATGAGCTCAGTTCATAACAAAACTGACTCAGAGCTGTAAAAAGATGAAAATTGATATAGTAACTTTATAAATTGGACCTGATTCAAATGCACAAGTGGGGAAATTAAAGATGACAAGCTCAGGTGTAAAATTGGCACATTTTTTAACATAACTTTTTATGAGGAAGCAAATACAGCAAATATGTTTGTTAGGCCTCTGGAGTACAAATGATGCCTTTGTTGAGAAACATGAGTGACAGCATGACTGCAGAGGCCACTTTGAACTGTGAAATCTGCTGATGGACATCACTTGACTTGATCTTGTGAGATCTTTTTTCTCAACAGCTGCTCAAAATTTAACTTTGAAAGGTTGAACTAGTGAATGTTTCTCAACTTTGATAAATAAATGATTAATCAATTAGAGTTAGTTTTGAACATTTGAGTTTCCTTTTTAGTCATTGTTAATACATTTGGTTTTTGTACAATTAAAGATGTGAGCTGCAAATGAAAATACCTGTAGACTGGGAGGTTACGGTAAAGGCACCTCTTCATATGTAATCTGCATGTAGGGCGGCTTCATTGGCAGATGCCAATACTCAAAGTTGTAGTAGAGGTAGAAGCTCTTGTCCAACACAACCTTTTTATAAGCCTCCAACAGACTGAGGGCCAAGTCTATGAACGACTGGTGCGGCCGGAACGTGTGGTAAAATTTACGGATGTCCACCGCCAGATTTTTCAGTGCAGGCTGTCCGAATATGGCACTGTCGTTGCCGAGGTACGTGGGCTCCCCGCTGTAGAGGTAGATCTTGGTGTAGTTGGTTTGTGATCGACTGGAGAGTTTTGCCCCCAGCTCTGTTAGTTTCCTGTACGTGCGGTGGACAAACTGGGAGCAGTCGTAAGACTCGAACCACGCCGTGGCATTCAGGCCAGGGTCAGAGTGAACCGTCCACGTCTCGTAATAGATCCCAGTCTCATTGTCATCTTGGACCCACTGGGCCATGTCATTGAACTGGCTCCCTGCAGAAAAAGAGGAAAAGTACTTATGTAGCAGAAAATGTGAAACAGGGAGCACAAGGAAAAAATATCTGGAGAGTGTAAAGCATTTTTTCTGTATTAATTTTAGTTACAGACAATATTGGACTCTAGAGAAATTATATCAAATCAAAGTCTTATTTTTTCTAACTCCTTCAGCTATATTTTTAACGAATTCTACGAAAAGGCCAAAAACCAACATGTTGAATGGTTTCTTAATACTAACTGACTTCTCTACTTTAGTGACCTGCCATTTTGTTACAAGAAATGACGTAAAAGTTTAAAATAAGTCTCACAAATATAGTGTGAATTTATCAAAAACCCAAGTCATTTCTTAAAATAGCCGAGCACTGTTGTTTTTAATAAATGTAGAGACACTGTGGATTAGTACAAGTCCAGTCATTTTTAGTTTTTTCATTGGTTTCTAAAAGAAAGGATGAAAAGTTAAACAGGAATTCCCACCAGTTATTTCTCCAATTTTCTCCAAGGTGCCGTTTTGTGACCAGTGTGAGTCGTCGATGCCTTCGAAGAAGCAGGCGGCTCCTTGGTTGCACCAGAAAGGTGCAGGCAGCTCTGGTCTGAGGTGAGGAAAGGTGCAGTTGCCCAGCTGAAACAGTTCATACCACTCCATGGTGTAGTTGGCTCCCGTCTCAGAACTGCTGAATCCAACAGCGTCATGCATGATATGCTGTGAATTAAATTAGAAGCAACATATCAGCTATATGTGGACGTAGAGGAAGTGTGCACAGCCAACCCCCCCCCCATTTCCTTATATTTTACCATCTACACACATTTGTTTCTTCTTCTCAATTTCAGAGAATCTAATTATCAACAAGACAAAGAATATTTAATCCTATGATCACCATGTCACTCCAACGTTGATTAAATTTAAGCCTTTGGCCCATTGCATTCTTCATGAGCCCGATGAGGCCTAAAGTTTGAGATTTTGATTGGCTTGTGCAACAAATATTTATTTGTTCCTTCTCCAAATCTCATTGTTTTCAAGCAGCATCACCAGGTTGTTTGACGACTAGAAGACTGATGTAGCCTACTTACAAATTTCCCCAACAAATCTCCGTACTTGAATTCCCACACAGGTGTTTGCAGTCGATAAACTGAGATGACGTCGGTGTCTCTCATGTAGGGGATTCGTCCATCACGGTCTCCGGTGGGGCAGAACGGGTAGAGAGCTTCACAGTAGGAGTCCGAAGCAGGGCGATGATCAAAGCGTCTGGGGACAACATGAGAAATACAAACTGCAAACCAAACCATGTCAGCACCAAGCAGAGTTTCAAACCACTGCAGGGTTAGATCAACTTTAGCACATTCACAATCTGGGACATGAACTGAAACCAGGAAGTGTTCATGTTAATTGTTTGAATTTAATAGCACAGCTTAGACTTTTGGATACACATTTCAGATTTTTTTAGGTCCTGCAGAAAACACATCAGCTGCTGATGCAGCAGGGAGACAACCTGCAGTAAAATGTTCCTTTATGACAGTTATAATGTTGTTTAAACTGTGACTGTTGTATGGTCTTGGCTAAAGTGGCACCCTAGTATGGAATATCTTATGGCAGAAACAACATATAAATATTAATTTAAAGGTCTACATTAGATGATGATGGACTTTAATATTAAAATAACACTCTTTGGTGATGATATCTATAAGTCTGAAAGAGTTGGGTTGGGTTTTTTTTTTTTTGTTGTTGTTGTTGTTTTGCATAGATACACCCAGAAGTCAATAAAGACTCCTGTCAGCGTGCCGATATCATGTTAAAAATCATGAACAGTTTTTTACAGAAATCATCTTTACAACATGTTTAAATCAGGCTTCTGGTGTGCTCATACAGCGAGAAGTCCAAAGTTTCCGGTGTCACGTGAACGCACCACCGCTAACTTCTGTAAACTCGTGTTTATGTTTCAGGACTCAGTTAAACTGAAGTTGACACCGGATCCTTTCTAGCACCGTCTCTCCTTCAGGTTCAACCTCCACTAAAACCGTTTATTTCCTGTCTGTCACAGAAACACGGCGGACAGATGGAGGTGTGTTTGGTTTTCCTACCTGTAGGGGACCGGCCACTGCTGCCGGCCTTCGTTCTTCAGCTGGGCGGCTACAGGAACAAACAGCAGCAGGCTCAAACACAAACCAAACTCTGCTGGACTCATGTTGAAGTCTTAAACACCGACAGATGAGGAGCAGGACAGCAGTCCCATCATACCGCTCAACCCACTTCCTGATTCGGAAGTCACGTGGTTTTGTTGACGGTCACATGACGAGTCCAAAGCGGAAGACAACATTATTATTATTGTTCTTGTTCTTGTTGGTTTTTAATGGCGGTTGGCAAAAAACGTTATGGTGCATTACCGCCACCGACTGGTATGGAGTGTGGATCGAGAATCTGACTTAACCGTACTAACTAAGGGGAACTTATACAGTTAAATAAAACAAAATTATATTCTTTTTATCTTTTTATCTTCTTCTAAGATATTGTAACAGATCGCCATAACATTGAAATGTCTTCTAAATTTAACCTCAGCTTCAGTTTTGTGAGGCCCAAAACCAGATCTTTCCTTTCTTTACTATATTTTGGACAGTACAGCATGACATGTTCTATTTTTTCCTGTTGATCACAATAGTCACATTATTTTATAGAGTGAGCTGTTAAGTCCTGAGTGCCCAAATCTTAATCTTGATATTACTGTTTCCTCTCTGCGGGACCTTGCTGTCTTTCTTGTGACTCCAACTCTTCTTTGAATTTTGTAGTAACATCTGCCTGTTCTTTCTTCCTCCCATTGCTTTTGCCACCTTCGTTTTAACTTGCGCTTAATTTTGGTATTCATGTCAGTTTTACTAAATGGAACTTGGATGTCAAACATTATTATTATTATTATTTATAAGTTATGCCTCTCGACAGTGTACAAATAAGTAAAATCTATTTAAAACACGTTTATATTTCAATAACAAAATTTGACGATATAAATACATCAAAATTTATGGATGGATTTCTAAATTATGTCTTTAAAGTAGATTTTCTGAGAAAACTTCGTGTTAAAAAAAGAGAAAAAGGTGTAAATGTACTTTTTTTAAAAAAATATGGATACTATAATATTATCTCTGCTTGTTTTCCTGTATAATATTTGACAAACCCCAGCCGGTCCGGTCCGGTCCGGTCCGGTCCGCAGGGCGGCGCTGGAGCACCGAGCCGGCAGCGGAGCGACAGAAGAAGAGGACCGGGGACAGGGGGCGTCCTCACCGCTGACAGTCCGCCATGCTCGCCCTGCTGCACCACGGCGGCCGCCTCCTCATCAGCTCCCGGACTCTGCAGCCGGTCAACAGAAGCTTCAGCTCGGCTCGGATGGAGAAACGCGTGGCCGTGGTCCTGGCCGGCTGCGGGGTCTACGACGGCAGCGAGATCCACGAAGCCTCCGCCGTCCTGGTCCACCTGAGCAGAGGAGGAGCAAATGTAAGTTTGGGACACAGATCCGATCAGCTGATCTGTTGGTGTTTTCATGAGACACAAAGTTGGACAGACGTGCTGCAGGATTTAGGCCTGATCCGGAAACTGAAGGACACTCACTGCTTCGTTGTTAAACTGCTGAATGTATTTCAGAAAACAGAAATAGAAAACCGTTCCGCTACGTTTTACACTTTGAATGACACCAAACATTATTTGAAGGATAAAGGTTTACATACCTGGCAAAGGTGACAACTTACTGTCTTTTAATGTGAAATTCATCTTTACAGGGAACAAAAATTGACTAATTTATATTTAAGACTGTGACAAAAATCTTAGTTGAGGCTCAAGTGGTATCTAAATAAAGTTTATTATTGTGATAAAGAATGAACTCGTTGACTGATGATGAAAACAGGTAAAAAAAAAAAATTCATTGGCTGCTTTTCTTATGAAATCAAAGTCCTCAGTTTTTGCTTTTCTCTCCTGCAGGTGAACATGTTTGCTCCCAACATCGACCAGATGCATGTGGTGAATCACCTGAAAGGCGAACCGTCTGAGGAGAAACGAAACGTGTTGGTGGAGAGCGCCAGACTGGCCCGTGGAAACATCCAGGACCTCTCCAAGCTCAGTGTCAAAGACCATGACGCAGTTATTTTCCCAGGTCAGTCATAACAGCAGGATAGGCTGCTCCCTCACCCTGGGGTCGATGGGATCGACCTCTCTCTCCATAAATGCTAAATTGTCTGTTGATTGAGACCCTGTGTGGTTAAAAATCAGAGCCTGTATTTAACTACTGATGCTCCTAACCAATGAACTTTCTTCTTGATGTTTCAGGTGGTTTTGGGGCAGCGAAGAACCTCTGTACGTGGGCCGTGCAGGGGAAGGATTGCTCTGTTAATGACCAGGTCAAGGCGGCGCTGCAGGCCTTCCACGGTGAGGGCAAACCCATTGGCCTCTGCTGCATCTCACCCGTCCTGGCCGCCAAGGTTTTTCCTGGGTGTGAGGTCACCGTCGGCATCGAGAAGGACGAAAAGTGAGTCTAAACACACCTCAGACGTTCCTCTAAGGAACGTCAGGTTTTATTTTTATGGTTTGCTCGCCGTTTTGCTCAGCAAGACTAATGCAGATTTTTCAATATGAATAGATTTTATATAGAAAATATATACCCTTGTTGTTTCCCCAAAAGTGAAAGTCAAGGCAACTAGTGAAATTGTTAAAGTTTGAAGAGTTATTTTGACATTTTTTCTCTTCAGGAAAATTCAGATTTAAGTATTTTGGCTGTTGGAATCTTTGCAACCTCTTTTGTTCTGCTCCTCTTTTAACTAATAAATGTAAACTTTTTAGTAAACTTCCTTTTCCCAGATAAAATGGAGCACTTACTGTGTATTCGTACTTGATAGAAATAATGTCCAAAGATTAAAAAATGCGACACCAGTTCCTCTATTATCTGCAGAAGTTCCTGTCAAGCAGCTGAACATTGTTCTCTCCCACCTTCTTCTATCAGGTACCCCGACACCACTGACACTGCAGCCGCCATCAACCAGCTGGGCTGCAAACATGTGAGCAAAAGTGTCGGCGAGAGCCATGTGGACCAGAAGAACAAGCTGGTCACCACCAGTGCCTTCATGTGCAACGCCCCCATCCACGAAATCTTTGACGGAATCGGAGCCATGGTGCGGGACGTGCTGAAACTCGCTTGATTCGACTGAAACTCAAAAATTGGTGGAAGGAACCGGAAGAATTTAATGAGCTTTGTGGTAGCAGCCTGCTTGAACTGATTTTAAGGCGATGAAGCATCACCTTGATTAGAAGCATTTTCAGATACTTTTGAACTATAACTGTTCATAGTAGCAGCACACTCTAAGGTGTCTGCGTTGTTTGATTGTGGGTGAGATTGTGTTAACAGCAATTTTTGTCAGTCTCTTATATTCACATGTAGTGGATAAGTGTCATGACAGATATGTTTATTAGATTTTTGAAAAGAAATAGCAGGCATAGTATTGTACAAAAAATGCAATAAAAAAAAATCACTTTATTTTTGCTTTTTCTTAAATCTATGCACCACAGAAGAAAAAGGTGATTTTCAAATATTATGTTCATACAAATGATCACACTGACGTCATCAGCTGCTGTATAATTGCAAAGTTCTTGTGCTGCAGAACTCTCTATGTGAGCTACTTGTCATTCTCAAATATGAACTCAAGGGTGAACACTCACTGACTCTTTCAAGGTTTCCTATCACATCTATTACACCATCTACTCCATCTGTGCTCAGCACTGAAGATGCATTAACGCTGAACTTCTCCACCAGGTCCCTCTGACTCAGTGGCTTCCTCCAGTGGCCGTAGAAGGTATCACACCTAGCTGTGTGAGTCTGCCTCTGATCTGTCTCTATCTCGACCTCACAGTACATTGTGTCAAAGCTGGGCTGGTTATCTTTTGGGATCTCCATTTTCACTTTAGACAGGAGCCTCCTCAGAGCAGGTCGGTTAATTTGGGCTTCGTTGAAGGAAGCCACTGTTACTTTGTTATCAAGCAAAGCGGAGCAGGCGTTAAATTGAAATGAGTGCCTGGCCTGGTGCTCTGTGACAGGTACAGGGCAGTTCACATACTTGGATGGAGGGACCCGTAGTGTGACTTTCCGGATCTGGCTGATGTCAAAGTTCCCAGCTGTATTTTCGAATTTTCTGCGGGCTGCCAGAGCTGCATCCACAACCCAGTGCATCCCCAGATGAGCAGGGATGCGCTTGATGGCCACATTCTGATCCTCCAGAATCCATTTAAAGCCACCAGAGGCGCAATCTGCAATTGCTGAAGGACTGTAGTCTTTGTAGTAAACCCCAAACCCTCGGTCCATATCCAGGATGGCAGGATTCCCCTCCAGTCCGATCTGGGCGAGCTGTGCGGCCTCCAGGCCTTTCCTGGCAGCGTTTCCAATGTGAAGTGGTTTGGTTTGTGTGGCAGCGTTGGCCAGGGGAGCCCCAGCAGAGGAGGCTGCGATAGCCAGAGCATGACAGCACTGAGCTGGGGACAGACCCAGGAGCTTGGCTGAAGCTGCAGCGCTCCCCATCACCCCAACAACACTAGGGGGGTGGAACCTGAGAGAGACAAGCAGAACATTATCATATATTCAAGTTTAATGAGTCTTTGATGAGGCCTGGTTGAAACATTTAGTCAATTATTCAAATATTTGACTGACAGAAAATTAATCAGAATGAATAACAGATAATCATTGATGTCCTTTTTAATTTTCTGGTTCTCGTGTTTTTCTGTCTGTTGTACAAGATGATAAACTGAACATCTTCAGGTTTTAGATCGTCACAAGCAAACCACCTGAAGGCTGAATGTTTGAACAGCAAATGAATCCATAATGAAAACAACTGTTGGTGTGTGTTACCGATTTATCTTAAATAAAATCAGTTGTAAAAAGAAAACTTTTCATATTTTTAGCAGCTTGTGGTAAACCTCAGTGATCTACTGATCCCATGTGAGTGGTGTTTGCCTTATTTTTTGAACAATCCTCAGATGGTGGTGACTAGTTTGGCTTTGAAGCTACTTCATCCAAATGGAAAATGATCTAACTGTTTCTGGAAATGTTGCAGTTGCGTTGTTTTAGTTGTCTGTTGCGAAATGCTGTGAGTGCCAAATTTGTTCACCACACCCAGCACTCCGTTCACGACCACTAGAGGTAGCTGTTTCACTTTCTGTAATTTGTGTGACTCACTAACTTAGAACTAGGCAGAAAATTTGCCCAGACCTCAACTGTTGGTTAATATTTAGCTACCTATTTAATATTGAATATTTAACACCTCACCTCTCAGGGATGTTGTATGCTTCTGTGGAAAACCTCATGAGTCTGCCCTGCACCTCGATGCCAACGTTAAAGGCCAGCAGCAGGTCTAGACCTGAGGTCTGTCTGGGCAAGGCCTCTGCCAGGGCCAGCAGAGCTGGTAGCACGGCCCCTGAGGGGTGAGTAGCAGGATGCCATGTGTCGTCATAGTCCATGGAGTGAACCTATTATCAGACAATACGACAGAGCCAATAATCAATCGCAAACCAGCACCGTCACAGTTTTACGTTTTCTGGAGAACACAATGCTTTAAACTTGAGCAAACTTACTGCGATGCCATTGACAAATGCAGCATATTGAGGAGGGAGAGTGACGTCTGATTTGCCCCAAACGCTGCTCCTCTCTTCAGATGAGAGCGGCTGCCATCAGAAAGATTAATAAGAGGATACGTGTGAAATTAAACAGCCATGCAGACACTCCTCTGAACTCAGTGGGGAAGTTCACAGTTTCCACAATGCTGAGTAAACAGCAGGATAAAAATCACATCAACCGCTCGCACTATTTAAGAACAAGAGGCAAGTTAAGAAAGGAAACCTCAAACAGCACAACAGTAGGTCTTATTGATAGGTTGGTAAAATGGGTCTATTCTATTTTAATGAACAATAATCTGTCAGCTGTTAAAGAAAAATGACAAACAGTAGCTGAGTGTATGAGCTTAGAGCAACACAGACGAAATGTAATCAGGCAATATAACTAAAAGGATTTATTGATGAGCACAAGGGAACGCTTTGAGTTCATATTCTTAACTCATTTCTAAATTTTATATAAACCATATTAGCTTTTTAGTGCCTTTTTTAGTCCATTCAGAATAAAATATTTGTCATTAGGTGTGTAAATTATTTATATCATGTTGCCATATTCTATATTTTAGTATGCAAAGTACACCTCCCCCTTGTCAAACACCTTACTGTACCTGGCTGTAAGTGAGAGCCTTGTTGAAGACAGCTGTCCTGGTTCCTAATAAGCCAACGCCCAGGGTGTCCAGAATCATCCTTTTGCTTCTGTTAATCACACCATCTGTCAGCTGAGCGGTGTTGATGGCACAGATAGCAGCGCCAAAGCTCTCTGTAATACCCTGGTAAGGTGAAACACAGCCAGTCAGTCTGAAAGTCAAGGTGCAAAAACCTCCCCAGAGACTCAAATATTCTGCACGGATTTGTCTTTAAACCCAAAAACACTTTCCAAAAGTGCTAAAACTAATACGTTAGTAAATGTACAATATAAGAAAATACATAGCACATGAAAACAAAACAGCAATACCTTGCGTAGCATTGTTGCAGCAAAACGATGTTTGAAGAATGACCCAGAAGTGAAGTGCAGATGCCTTTTATATGTAGTTACACCATATGAAGGTTGATCTAGCAAATTCCCAAGTTCAGTAAAAAAAAACCCACCAATATGAGAAGTAGGAACTCTCACAATGACTGACTGTATTTGATGGAGGTTTCCTGCTTTTTGACTGTTTCATAGATGTTGGATTGAGAAATCCACTAGTTTGCTTTTTTTTTTTAAATGTGCATTCAATATATTAGAGCTACATTTAACCATAGATAATGAAGAAGTGAATGAAATGAAACAACACCCTAAAACATCAGGGTATTATACACAGAATTTAAAATTATAATTTAATAACGAGGATTGAATAACAAAAGTAATGAAAGGACTTTGTTTGGACTAAACTATCTACCGGGAAATTATTCATGCTGTCTTTCTCAACCTGTATGTTTTTGAGGTGACAGACTATGGAAATTCAGCAATGGGAAATTTTGAACGGGGAAATGACCGAAGTGTCAGCCAGATCACTCACTGACAATCACAAGACAAAGGCAGCTCTGTAATGACTTCGCCTGCCATGTTAACACTAGAAGGATATTGGATGGATATTAGCGTTAATAATAATATTATAATATATTAATATTATTAATTATAATAATATTATAATATTAACGTTTTCATGCACTTTCAGTTTTGATTTCCTCAAAATTACACTCAGGCTAACCAAACTTGGAATGGCAGAAACTGGACATTTCAACCTATTATCAGTTTTATTTCTTAGCTTCTTATTTGAGCTTTTTAAAAAATAAATAAATACTTTATTTCTTTCTTTCAACTATCTATTCTTTACTTGCAGTTGTTTCTTTATCATTTATTTTAACGAACAATGTCAACATCCTTGACCTTAAATTTTGGCAAACTACTTTAATCTTTTGGAGATGAAATGGACTTTACATCAATTAAAATGTGTATTTTTGCTTTGTTTGATTTGTTTGTCATATGTGTCAGCAGTTTAACTAAATACTTCCAATATGTGCTTTCTTTGCAGCTTTTTTTGTGACAATGTTAGCTTTGCCTCTAAAAAGTTTACATTTATTTTATTTGACTTTAATTTTGAGCACTGGGACTGAACCTCTGTGGCAGATATCACTTCTTCATGGGCTGATTGTGTGTTTGGGGGTTTAAACTATATAAGTGTGTCACTGTGATGGCTGCATTTCTTTCAGAAGTGCAATGGGTGTCACTCTTTCCATATTTTCCAACCACCTTGATTCAGAAAGCTGAAAGAACTGAAATCAATTTGCACTGCTTCTGTTTTTCTGGGTTCCTCTGGGAACTGAAAAAGATGTGACTTTATTGGATTAATTAAACAATAAACATCAATTTCAGGGCAGGAAGAACCAAATCAGACATAATCAAAAGTAGGTGTTTCCTTTAAGTGACGCTGCAGGAAACAACTCTCTCCATTTTCAGTGTGTGTGTGTGTGATTTTTTTCCAAGTCGGTCATTTAAATAGTTAAATTTTAACTTAACACCCATTAACCCATCACGCACGCGCACTGACGCACGCGGTGAGGCCGGGCTTCATAAACCAGGTGCTGCCAGTCCGCAGCTCAGTGTCTGCTCCGATCCGGCAGTGCGCCTCACCGACATGGCTTTGGCCGACACGGAGCGCGCAGGGTCGGGCTGCGGGGACTCAGGGTCCCCGTTTGCAGAGATCATCGAGCTGAATGTCGGCGGACAGGTTTATGTCACCAGACACAAAACTCTGATCGCCGTCCCGGACTCGCTGCTGTGGACCATGTTCAGCCAGAAGTCCCCTAAGGAGCTGGCCAGAGACAGCAAAGGGCGCTTCTTCTTGGACCGGGACGGCTTCTTGTTCCGGTACATCCTCGACTATCTCCGAGACCTCAACTTGGTCCTGCCGGACTACTTCCCCGAGAAAAGCCGGCTGCAGAGGGAGGCCGACTTTTTCCAGCTGCGGGACCTGGCCAAGCGGCTCAGTCCCCGGGTCAGCAAGGAAAACTCAATCAGCGAGGAGATCGGCCAGAGCGACACGGAGGAGGGCGCGCAGCAGTGCGGCTCCTCCGGCGGCGCGGAGACTCTGCGCGCCCTGTCGGTGAGCGGGGCCACGCGCTCCCCGTCCCTGGACTCCAGAAAGTCGGGCTATATCACGATAGGATACCGCGGCTCGTACACCATCGGGAGAGACATCCAGACCGACGCCAAGTTCAGGAGAGTGGCGCGCATCACGGTGTGCGGGAAGACCTCCCTGGCCAAAGAGGTGTTTGGGGACACGCTGAACGAGAGCAGGGACCCGGACAGACCCCCGGAGAGATACACGTCCCGGTACTACCTCAAGTACAATTTTCTGGAGCAGGCATTTGACAAGCTGACAGAGGTGGGCTTCCACATGGTGGCCTGCAGCTCCACAGGTACCTGCGCCTACACCAGCAATGATCCAAACGAGGACAAAATCTGGACAAGCTACACTGAATACGTCTTCTGCCGGGAATAAGTCACAGTATTCACGTCCTGTTGGTGTACATAGACATTTCATGATCTAGAGAGGAATGTCTTTTAAAGTATTGCATTTGCTTTTTTGAATAGCAACTGCAACATATTGCCCCATTATTCTGCAGTATACCAGTATTACCAACTTGGAGGTTTACCGGAGAAACAAAATGTCCTTTAAATAGAGTAGAAAAGAAAGAGTCTGACAGCATGTGGAGAGTATTATGCAACTTGGATGGGGAGAGTGAACAGAACTTCATTTTTGAGTTGGCACACATTTCCAAAGACCTATTCATGGAAAACACCAAGAAAATGCCATCGTCTCCGTCTCATAGAACTGCATGTCAATGTTTCAGTCATAACTGACTCAGTGCTGTGTGAATTGAGAGGCATCCAAGAATGGACAAGCAGAAATTAGTATTCAGTGTCATTGTAACTTCTAGGATTGATTGATCACACGTGTGGGATAAGTTTTGTATTATCTAATAGGCTCTTGTAGAGGATCTATCACTGACATGACTGTAAGTTGTATGTGCTTGCCTGGTAGAGTTGTACGTGCCTGTTCACATGAAATAAAATCTTTTCCGCCCTTTGCCAACTATCCCCAATTTATTAACATCTGCGCAAACTGCAGTGCAACAGAATACCGGCATTCACCGCCCTCCAACTTTTTCCATTTGACTCCACGGCGTATCAAAGAGTCACCCTTAAAGAGAGATACACCTAGAAACTCATTGAAGTGGCCAGTTCAACAAAATCTGTTTTAAAACACACAGGCAGAATTGAAAATGCATGTGGCAGTAGCGTGTTTAGATATCTCACTGAGCTCTGGTCTGACTTACAGAGACCTGCCTGTGAACTTTCCTCGCCTCAGACTTAGCTCATCACTCTTGTAAACTGCTGTTTCAGAGCACTGCATCCGTTTTCTATTCCAGGTGTTCTGTCAATAAATCACACAAGATCACATCCATCTCTGACCTTAGTTAGTATGTAAAACCGCAGGAGAATGTTTTGCCACTTATCAATTTTTTCACACAAATCATCTGCACGCCATGTGAATGCAATTAGTGCAGCTCTGCACACATGAGGTCATTATCATTTCAAGTGTAAATAATCAAAGGATCCAGCTGCATACAAATCTGAGGATTCAGCCTGCCTGGGATTGAGGCTGAAGAGTGCGTGATTGGTGCACCTTTTTGCTGCAAGAGCAGACTTATTTGGCCACCCAGTGTCCAGCCGGCCCTGGATTATGTTTAATTCAGAACAGACATGAAAAATAACGGCCTTACATTGCACATCATGGGTTGGATTATAAAACATGAGGGATTTATAGACCAGAAGAAGTGACGTAACCTCTGTGGGGGTCTGGGGACATCCTGAGGGAACATCTCTCAGTTTCATGTGCTTAAAACAAATCTGGTTCAATTTGGCTTTAAAAGGCTTGGGTGGGGGGGGGGTGGCTTGTTTGATGGGCTGAAAATGATCTTTGGCATTGTGATCTCTCAGGGAAACACTGTGGGTGCCTTTTCTCATTCAAAATTATTAAAAGGAATTGTTATCTTATAAAAGGAGGGGAACAACTTCCATTTAGTTGTTTCTCTTTCGAGGTAACTCTCTGTCCCAGCCTTCTGGGACACTTGAATACATCAGCCCTGCCTGGTGCTCAAAAGTTCTGACTTGTTAACCTCTAAAAACAAACTTAAATTATTTGTCAAAAACAGTCTGTGCATCAACAAAATAAAAAATCAAAATGGAAGATCGTTTAAATTCAATCAAGTCAAGCTTCAGTATTTCCAGGAAGCTCAAAATCCACCATTGGCTTCTCACAAAAGACAAACGTCAGATGACACAGTCAACTTTTGTGTCAGCCCAAATTACTGCAGATTTACAGAACATAATCCAGCTGGATGAAAACAGCACAGAAGAAGCAGCTGTGACAGTTGAGATGATTCTTGGCAGACATCTGTGGCAATATTATTACTGATAGACATGAAGATTTGCTGTCAAGAGACAAAGTACTGTCACCCGCCTTCATAAAATATTAATCTTTGACAGAGAGGAATGTGCTTTTGCAAGACAGAGGTCCTGTTGCTTTAAGTAAATGTGTTATCGCCTTGAAAAGTAATAATTCTCAAATGATCAGGAAAAACACAAAACATCTCAGAAAATGCCTCTAAACTTGTTTGTTCCTTGGTGCTCTAAAGGATAATGGATTTTAAGATCAACTGAATTTGATGATTGCATAGTCCAGCCCCCCCCCCAATAATTACATTTGAAAATAGGCTCACAAAGAGCTACACAAGTTTCCTTTTCTCTGTAAACATAGCAACACACCAGACAGAAATAGCTGCTCTGTTGTTGTTGAACCAGGAGGTCAGTCACATATATCATGATTGACTCACACTAACTTTCATACACAGAGCGGTATAAACAATTTGAGCCTCTCCACAACACTCATATGTTTCTGAACTGTGGGAGAAAATCATTCATTGCCAAACAAATCAAGCTGATACAATGCTTCATACATTTCTGGCAGGATTTTAAACCTCCCCAGTGATGTTTATTATCTGTAATTTGAATTAAATGATAAGGAATCACAATTTAGACTCCAATTAGAGTCAGGCACTTCAGTTTTACTACCCCTCCCCCCAGTAGTTTTATTTTTTTGCACCTTTAATTTAAGGCTTCAGGCTTTGTTGTCTTTTTATATTTACTTACAATCTAATTGGTAGTCTGCTGTATTTGCATACCTGAACCACATTTAGCATTGACTGGTCTATAAGTAAAGCAATGACACTCCAGATTCAGCAGTTTTCGTCCAATCGTTTATAAAATGCATTTTAAAAAAAACCCCAAAAGTTCACACATTTAGCAGTAAATAAAGCCAATAAGACCAAAAGCGATATGCCTGATAAAGCCTGTAAAAGTGTAGTATTGAAAATAAACATTACACGCGCCTGTAAAATATCGAATATTCAACAATAAAATGAACAAGTAGATTATTTCACATCCCATACAACATTGTAAAATCTAACCCACACTTGATAGCCTCTGAGTTCAATCTTAATGGCAGATGAAACAAGAGTTTCTATAACATAAGTCGACCTCAACACATCGAGCAGGAAAACCAAGACGATTCTAGTTGGCACTGAATTGTGAGAAGAAATAAAGGAGAAATGAGGATTGTTATACAACAATATACAGGACAGACGATGATACACTAAAGATGAACGGCAGATGATGACATTTTCTATGAATTCCCATGACCGTGTTGTTTTTCAGTAAAATGGAAACAAAATCAACGGGTTGCCAGGTTTTTCAGTTTGACAGATGAAAAGATAACAAGAGAACAAAAGAAGGAAGCTGCGACACAAAGTGATTTGAGGACTGGGGGGAAAAAGGGAAGACTGAGTGAAAAATGACTTGACTGTCCCTTGGTACTGTTCTTTCCTCTCTCCAGCTTCAATATTTGGGCATGCTCTTTGTTGTGCACCCCAACGTGAACCTCGGCAGATCAAGGCTGTTTGAATTCCATGCATGGGTCCAGGATGTGTTTGAGTTTCCTGAGTTATTTTAGATCAAAGTCGGTTTCATTAGCACATCACAACAGTGGCTCTGGACCAAAGGCTGTATTACTCTAATTAAACTCTGAGCCAGAAATATATTTTAAAGTTGATATCACAACAGGGGATACACATCACTTAGAATTCAGCAGAAGGTGTTTCCCACTGTTAAGTAAAATTTGTGTACAATTGGTATATCAAGGTCTCGTTTGAGGTAAAAGGGCAACAGGAAATCTCATCAGTGAGCAAAGTCTTAGGAAATCTATCAGATATATTTGCCATCTAACCCCATTCTGTGTTTATAGTACAGAGCAGCACTTCTTCTTCTGCAGTATAGGGAAGCAAAGCATTTGGGAAGGCCAGCAATCTTATTAAAAAATGAATCATTTAATTCACGGGCTGATGGATAGAGTCAGGGTAGAACAGGCCAGTATGGTTTTACAATCAATTGGAGACATGATACGATCACCAAATGATATTCCCTGTGCCTTGAAAAAGAAAAACAGTGCCTGCAGTGTCTGTTTGAAAACACACCATGCTCATTTAATAAAATAAGATATGTATTAAAGAGAATGCGCTGACCTTGATGTAGACCACAGTAACCAATATACCAAAAAATAAATATGATATGTTCCTGGTATACAAATATTAACTTCAGCAAAATGTCAGCACATTTTTTTTTTCATTATTTTGGCAGATAATACAAAGAACAGTATTCATCTGGCACATTCACACCTAGTCAGAGGAAAAGGCAAATAAAGAAAGAGTTCATTTTTAGATTTAGCATGAAGGAATCCCTGAGGATGATAACCACAACCGATAACTTGTTAAACGAAAGCTTGGCATGAACAGGAGCTTTCTCACTGTGAGGTGAGAATAATAACAGTAGGAATAACTGTTAGCAATAATTATACTAATACCTGTAATACTAGATTGATAGTAATGATTTGTGTGGTCCGGAGGGATATTTGAGCCAGTGAGGGCCAAGCCACTGTGGCCAACATGTGTGCATGTGTCTGCATTTAGATGAAAGAGCTAAATTCCAATCAGCAAACAGACACAAAGTTATTACCCAAGATAAGAGAGAGAGCCCTACTGAGCTACTGCTGATATTTATATAACACCAATAACGTAAGAGAGCACATCTCACATATGGCAAATGATGTCGCTGACTGTGCGCCGCATAGAAAATCTATTCTGATGAGTTTCTAACGCTCATTGCTCTCTTATTTTAGACTTCTATTTAAACTTCTGATAGATGATTGCGAATGCCACCGCGTGTGATCAGCCACTTTCACACTAACGCAACGTGTCCTGATCACCTGAGCTGAAACTCCGACTCATCCGTCCACGTGGCCATTAAACCTCCCACCTTTCATGCCACCTGAGGTCTTTTGAAAATTACAGTCATCAAATAGAAAATGCTCTTTCCACAGATGCTGTGCACTTATATAAAAGCTTCCTTGTATACCAAAGGCCAGGCATCTCACGTGGAGACACTTTCTTTTGAGTGTCTGCTGCCTTAGCCGGGGTTATTGCGAATCAAATATCCTTTTAAGAAAGCTTGATGCTCTGTGCTGTTTAAATTCTTGTGTGGTGGCACCTGATCGCAGATATATCCTTTATACCTATTTCTTTCTATTCGATCCCTTTGCCAAATATTGGTGACATTTTTCTATGCGAACGGCTGTGGATTTCACAGCCTTTGTCAACGAATTCAAGTTTAAAGCTTTAAAAAAATAAAAGCTAGTAAGGGAGTTGTGCTGTTGTGACCTTTAATGCTCAAAGTTACGACTTATGCCTGTACATTATCAGTTTCCAAATCTGTTTTATGGGAACACATGCTACGTAGCCTTCTCTTTGTATTGAGGACAACTTTGACAATATTCTGTATGACACATTCCCTAATGTACTTATAATGTAATACTGTGATATAGTAGATGTCTTTTTCTTTTCTCACTGGATCTGGGAGGTTGTTATGAGTTGTCTGAGTCACCCCAAAAGACCAGAATCCGTCCACAATGACAGGGTTGTGCCTACATGTATGTGGTTTGTGGTATTCACATGAATTTTGGTTTTTGAAGATATTGCTTCAGTTCCAGGATTTCCACATCTGGCTTAGTTTTGGGGGAAAAGCTTCTCTGTGTATGGGAGACAGAATTACAGAGTGCAGTAGCATGAATAATAACTCTAAAGGCGACTAACAAGTCAGATGCTTATGTCTGAGTTTAGAAATAGCTTTGATTAATGTACTGATGTATTACTTTGGACAGAAATGTAAAGCAGAATCAAATGGAGTTATGTGAAAAGCTGCTATGCTGTGCAGCCATGGTTCTCTATGCTGATGCTTTACAATACATGGTAATTGCTGCACTAGCAGGGAAAAAGACAATTAATTCTTAGCAACTCGTTTTTCACACCAGAGTCTGGCCTCTCACAGCTTCTGTCAAATGTATTTTCAGCAATAGTTTCGGTCCAATTAAAGGATGACTGTACTTTTTTGATACATGGCTGGGAAAACTTTAACTACAGTCTTGTGCTTGAAACACAACTTGTGTTTTCTTTATAGACGCCTATTTAGTTGTTAAACTTGATTTGTTAAAGCAAGGACTCCAAGTGCCCTCCAGTTTTCGTTATGTGAACCGAACATGTGAACCTTCATGCTTCATTTTCATGCTAATCTTTTTTTCCTCCAAGAGTCTTTGTGATAATGAAATGGCATGAATATAAAACCACAAGCAGCTCTGAATACAAGATAAAAATCAGCATTAGTTTTAGATATTCAAAGCAACGGCTTGACATTTTGGCACTTCTCATCAAACTCTAGCTCCAGCAACAGTATAAATACTAATCTTAAAATCTTATCTACAGTAAATATAGTGCTTCAACCAACAGTTGGTTAGCTTAGCTTAGCATAATAACTGGACATATTACAGCTGTATCTTCTGGACTCGTTGGCTGCCGAGCACTATCCCTGACCATTTGACCTCCTGTACAGGAAATAGTAGCTTTGGCACAAATGAATGGGGAAGCAGCTTCAAGGTACCTTTAAAGTGCACGAATAAATTAGTCAACACGAGTTAAACTAGTCAATCAGTTCAGACTTTTCCACAGTATAAGACTTTTTCAGTCAATGGGATCAAAGAACATACTGTATGTATGGAGATATGATTTTATGCAGTGAAAGTCTTCTGGAACAGACAAAAAGCAGATATAGCAAATGTTACCCACTCCTGTAATGTGGGCAGCTGAAAATGATTCTTTTGGCACTGATAGCAAATATTTGTAGTCCTCTGAATGTACAACTGACTCTAAAAAGCTGGTTTGAATTTCATGGAAAGAGAGCACTCTAAAGCATATCATTATTGTGTTATTAGAAACAACCATTTTTTATTTGAGTTTGCACATTTCTTTGGAAGTAATGTTCCACAAAAGCCAACTTCTGAAAACAGATTATTTGCAGTCTAGAATGAATAAAGTCCAAGAATAATTTTGTCGAAAATATACTCCAAGGATGTTATTTGTATTTGCACAAAAAGGATGGAAAATGTCAAATATTTTCTTGAACACAAACTGCACTGATCATTCACATCAAAACATCACCCAGTGTGAGGATATAGCTCTGTTTACTCCGTCTTCCTGGGAATTTCCAGAGTCTCTTTTCTTGTATGGGAGGACTACTGTCATTCCAGTCCTCATCACCAAAAATAAACAACCCCAAGAACCACAAAAGAACTGTCATTCATAGTAAATCGTATATTGTTGAGTTATATCTAAACCTAGCAATCAATTTAAAAGGACCTATTTGTGCAGCGGGATTTTTTCTTTCTAAAGCTTCATATTTCTGCACTTTATGCTCTCTCTCGCTGTTTTTTCCTCAATACATGCTCGTTGTACTTGCATATTAAAACATAAAAAAATTAAATTTGGGCCAGACCAATTAAGAAAATTTCATCAAGTCCTTTCCTTAACGCCCTTAAACGTCTTCTAAAATTAGCATAATTAAAAATCCAAAACAAAAAGATGCAGGTGTTGTGTATAGTAAACTATAAAAAAGAAAAAATGAGTAAGGCCACATTAAGAGGATGTACTTTAAGATGCAAGGGAACAAATCACAAATAACGCTCTCAGTGGCTGATACAACCATTAAGACAGCTGTGGTGCTCTGATAAAAAAGAACAAATGTCTATATTTGTCATATCAGATTCAGAGTGAGAGCAGGTGGAAAAAACACTGTGTAAACAGCATTTCACAGGTGATATCATCCAGCTTGCTTTGAGCTTTGCAGCATTGCTCATATGCACACTGGCTGTCTGACAATCCTCAATTTTTAGCAGGAATAAAAACACTGGAGGAGTTGATGGAAGCCCCTGCAGATATTGCGTAATGCAGGCTAAATCAATACCCACGGAAAGGGACATAAAATAGTCCACAAATGCTTCTTTTGGGCAGTTTTTCCCTTTAATATTTGTGCTCATGTCTAGTTCTCTCAGAGGGGTTATACATCAGGCTAACAGACTGATCCGGAGAGGGGAGATATCCATCAATCCCTGCATTAAAAAAGGGAAATGCTGTCAGCAGTACAGAATCAACGAATGAGCTGTGCAGGAAGTCTGTGGTGTATTATATTTAATGACAGCAATGAATGTTCCCATATTTAGGAACAAAAACAATGTAGCGATGATGCAGCTGTGACGCAGCGTACAGAGCCATAGAAATTGTAGCTTTGCAGAAGCGGTGCATCTAACATCTGTTTGACTCCTTTCTGACAGATGTCCACCTCCTCTGCAGGACTTGTTTACAGGTTACAGCTTGATTAGATAAGTAGGTCGACTAAGCTTCCATCACTGCAGAGAGCTTTTAATTTTCAAATGTGCAAAGAACCACTTTTGTTATGGAAATTCACATATATGACATGGCTTACGTTGGTTACCGATGGCACAGATAGAGACGTAAAAGCTCAAAATCTGCGCTGAAAATTTTGCAAAAAAAATTCCAAATATGTCAACTCATCAGTGTTGCGGTTTTAGGTGGAGCTTCAGAGAGATGAGTCTCTATTTAGCTGAAGATCCAAATCAAATGTTCTGCCACCACAGCTACAGGCGAAGCTTAGAATGCATAGTTACTTTGTAGTGAGAAAGGCTTCACAGCAGAGAACATCTTTTAAAAGTATTTAGGTTTAGATGGCATGTCACACATAACAGCTGTCAATATCCTCTAAAAGGCCTATCTGCCTGCATTTCCTTCTTTTCAGTTTCAACATTTAATAATCTCTCCTCTCAAAGCTTGTTAGCTACGGTGTAACATGGTGAGTAGGATGTCAAAGGGTTTAGCATGTCTAAGATTTGTCAATCAGCAGGAAACAGGTGACCTTTTAAAAAAATCTATGTCTGATCAGTGTTAAAGATAAAATTTTCAGTCAGCATGAGTGGCTCGAGAGGCAAATGGTATCTGTTGACACTGAGTCAAAATACAAATACAAATACAAATACAGAATAACAGCAGCCTTCTTAATAATAATTGATGGAGCTGCCTCGTGTTGCAGTGTTGCCATATGCTCTCATTTTAAAAATTGACACAAAGTTCATTTTTCTTACATCACTACAATAATGCACCCATATTCTTAATATCTTAATGATTGTTAGTTTACATACTCGTGTTTAGATTTGGTCAGGAATGTAAAAAAAAAAAAAGCAGGAAATTGACTTTTGTTTTGAAAAACTTTCCAATGTTTTATTTCATTATCTAATTATACTGAATGAGAAATTGCTATACTTAGAATAAAATTAAACTGCTAAATCCTAGCTTTTATGCTGTAAGAAAGACTTGAAGACCTCAGAGGGCGCTCTGAGTCACCCAGCAGATGACAAAGTGCTTGTTATTCTCAATCAGCACTTACCTGACTCTAAAAGAGGAACCTTTAATTGTCTGTCTGTCAGTCTTGGCCGTGAATTCAGAGAGCTCTTCAGTCAAACACCACTTCTCTAATGACTCTGATAGTGCATTTTATCCTGTTTCCAAAAAGTCCCTCACCTGGATCCCCCACAGAGTATCAGGAAACCAATTTGGCTCTGCCTGACAGTATTTGGCTGATGGAGAAAACCAGTGAGCTGCTTGAATATGATAAATTGTTGTTATAACACTTCTGAAGTCATCACTAATATACAGTTTGATGGCTGTGTCGTATCTTTAATCTCTGCTCTCTGTTATGTAAAGTGGGAGCAGATAGGAAATCAAGGTAAAACACTTTGGTGGAAAAGTGCAGCAGGTTTATAATGCTGAGCGTGATACGGTAGTGCCTCCTCCATCATTGCACCGGGGTTAAAAGTCAAGTGGTGGATTTGATGAGATGAAGGGAGGTGAAAGATTTAAGAGCACTGAGAAACATTGGCAGTTTGGCTATCACTCTTTGAGAGGCTGCTGTGCCCAGAGCCACAGTAAATTTATTGTACTTATTAATGTTCTTGTTGACAGTGTAATGACTGTTAGTAGAATATTAGTTTTTTTACTCACTCATTCTCTTGAATTCAGGTTTAATGAGCTTGAAATGACCTATGAGGAGGTTGCCTACAGTAGCTGCAAATTGCTCTTCACTAATCATATTGTGACTGATGATGACAGCGATAGGTTGCACTCAGTACTTTTCTTTTTCGCTGCACTGATCACACTGAGACTGGTGACATTTGACACTGCAGTTTTTCTGGTAGATTCTTTTGGAAATGTAAAGGTCGCATGATGCCAGGATGGCAAACACCAACTATAGTCCACCCACTTGTTTTTCCAGGAGGGTGTTTTGGAAATGTGGTTCAAGCTGAGTTTATATTATCCATCTAATAACAACAACAGGACCGGAGCTTGTTAACGTCATGATTTGTTCTTAAACCCTGTCACAGGTACAGTGAATGTACTTTAATTCACTTTGTTCTGCATAATAAGGTCAAAGATTTTAGCTGCTGTTACACAAATTAAGTATTGTTTTAGCAGCATACATCTTAAAATCTAATTTTAAGATGTATTTGTTTGTTTTTCACTATCAGTGTCTTCAGGTAAACTTGTTAGCCTGATTAAATTATCAGAGAAAACTTGGCATGTGGTGGAGAGAAGTATGTGACTCATAAATTATTAAACATGAACCAAGATCCTGAACAAAGGAATAAATTTTAATTTACTTCTTCTGATTGAAGGTTAACTGAAAGAGCAAAACCTCTTTCTTTTAATCCTACACTTTCAGTCTGTAACTCTGAATATTATTTGCTGATGCATTTTGTCATTGTTGTCTCATCTGTTAACATTTTATTGAGCTTGGTCAGTCTTTGAGCCTCATAATACACCACCTGTAACAAGCTATTTTAAAAGGTCACAAAAAATAAAGGTCGTAAAGCTGCACTTCTTTCCTTTGCTTCTATTGGGAATCAATAACGTCTGTAAGCTGTCACCATAGAGGTCCATGATTTTTATTGAACAGTCCCTGAGACAGGGAATTTATATACCACACCATACTACTCCTCGTTATCTACTCCTGAGATGCCACTGTGTTCTTTTTCTTCATCACTTATGTATGGACTCTGTTCTTGACTTTGTTGTTTTCTACTTACCCAAGTGGGCCTTGAAGGGTGTGAGTTCGCTCTCTGATCAAAAGCCCCTCGCCACAAGGATGAACACAAAGCTCTGCTCACTTGTTGGGAACCACCCTGATGGGGGAAAAGCATCATCATGGGAGAGACACAGACAGCGTTAATGTGAATTCACATTTATGCATGATCAGTGTGCACACAATGAAACATTCCCTTACTGTATATATGGTCCATGGCAGACACAGACGTGACAGGTTGGAGAAATCTGTTCAACTAGTCAGCCCTTTGATCCGCCTGCCATGTCAGGCAGCATCACAAAGTGAATTTTAAAGCACCTTGTGATCTCTGTAAGGATCACTTTACCCCGATTCACAAAAAGGCTATTTTCAGCCTTTTTTTTTTTAAATATAACCAGCTATACCCAGATACTTTGGGGTGACTCCGTTTCTTCTGGAAGTTTCAGCAGGGAAATATTCCCATTAATAACAGGAGGTTGGTAAATTATTCAGAGCAGCGGTGGCTCACAACTCATGAAGCTAATTTAGGTGCTTTAAGAGAGTCCCACTGCTGCAGTTATCGCCATTATCATCCCGCTTCTCAGAGTCAAAACTCGGTCAAACCTGGACTAATGGACATGGTACACAAATAAATAAATTTAGAGGAACTTACATATGCCAATGATAGAATTATCTCTCATACATACCTCATCAAACGTCCATAAATCCGCTTTCAAATCACAGAAAGAAAGACGAGCCTTACAACTCCAGACTCCGCCTGAAAATCTGAATTTTTAGGTTTGTTTTTTTTTATATAAAAGTAATAAATTTATTTCAGCCTGTTCGTCCATGATAAGATACGAACAAGACTTCGGCATATTTTTCACGGTGCCGATTTGTCTATAAATGTCAACTAAAACAGGATAAAACAAAATTTTGCCTCTAGTTGCAGCCCACGGTGTATGCTAATGAATCCTCACAGCACCTGTTGACGTCCCCCGGAGCATTATGGGAAATGTATTTCGTTGCTCGTAAGCCGGAAAGCAAAATTTTCTGCTAAACTCTGTTAAATCAGAGAAACCACAAAAAAAAGAAAAGTTTCTCCTGTGGTCAGAATAATTTAATAATTTAAACTCAGGTTAATTAAATGCTACTGCAGTGAAATCCTGCATCCAGAAAGGTCCTCAATCTCCTTACTACATCTTACTTTGTTCCATCTGCAGTGCTTATTTATTTATTGATTGATTGATTTAGTTTATTTATTTACCTTTTGGACAGATCCAGGCTGATCGCCCTTGCCTCAGGGCCTGAACTTAGTAAATTAAACAATGGACCTCCTGGCTTTATTTTAATTTTTGATTCACAATTGTGAGATTATTATAGAACTTCATCTAGCTGTAACAAAATAAATAAGCACATTTCAAAAATGTCGCGGTACTTATTTCAAAAACACAGGATACCAGAAAATATTGACTATTTTTACCTGTGACCATCTGTGTGTTTATGCAAATAATCTCACATTGGTTTTTGTCAAACCTTCACTCTCACAGTAACATAAACAGTGTGCCGCATTCATGTCATTGAATTTCTGTGTATGTTGTGTATTCTGTGTATCCAGAGATGATGCGTTGTGCCAAGATAAACATACATTGTTGCTGAGTACTCTCTGGTAGACCTCTTTTGTTTTGCTGCTTGTCTAATGCTTGAATGTTTCTGAGGCTCCGGAAGGAATAGTTGTCTTTAGTATGAGGGTTTGGTTGAGTGCTGTCAGGAACTCAAATAAATAAGACAGTTGGTGATTCAGCCTCAACTAATCAACTTCAGAACAACTGACTCATGTGCTGTGAAGTTCAACGCTTGCAATTACTGCATACTTGAATTGATGTGGGAGTCAGTTGAATTTACAGAGCACTAATGACTGGCCTCTGTTTCCTATGACAATTCTCCCAGAGTGTTGTTGGTATTGATATTATTTTATTGCCCTTTGTGTGTATTGCATTATTGTCTTAAAATATTATTGCTGGCACTATAGCACACAGAACAGAACACCTCAGAACTGAATTTAAGTGTAAGTATTGTTGCTATAATTTTAAAGCTGCCTTTCTCATGCCTTTTTTAAGTACAAAAAGTTTCCAATTCGAGAGTCTATTTATAATTGGAGAGAGGAATTGCCGTTCTTATATTTGAACAGGTCTCCCAGGATATCCTTTGGTAGGTACAAAGAGTCGTCTTAGCCGGAGAAAGTTTTGATCCTTCATATATTCAGTCTTGAAATATTGATTAAGAATGGTGAGGTGATAAGTCACAGACTTTGAAATGCAGGGGTGGGTTAAGATTCATTACAGTGAGTCATCCAGGACCAAATCCTGCTGCAGCAACACGATTATCTGCCATATAGAATGATAGCATGGGTTCTGCAGTCAACCTCTTTTGATGGATCTTATTTGCTTATATGCTGATTTGAATAATAAGTACTATAATAAAATGACTGATGCTTTGTTGTCAGCTTAGCTCCCTCTTCTGTAATGCAATTAGGAAATCTGAACAATAACATAATGAAGGAATTGTGTAATGACATAATGATAATGCCAGCAAACAGGGAAAGCAGGTGATACTATATTATTCGTGGCAAACAGCAGGTATAATACATTTTAGTAAAAATTCAATAATTCATTTGTTCCATCTGTATTCAGCTCTCCAAGGATAGATGGGGACTGCCACCAACCAACAGGTAAACAACCAACCCACCCAGGGTGGGTTTTCTGCTTCTTCCTGCTCACTTAGCCCCCTACATCTACCCCTACCTGAGCAGCCATTGACCCAGTGCAAGACATTCTGTATGCAGGATAAGGCCAGATGGGATAAGCATATTAGTGCTATTGATTACTGATTAGATTGGAAAGGGTTTGCCAGGAAGACCAAGGGTGGTGTTTTTGAGGAAATACAGCCTACTGCAGCTGCGCTCCTGCTGGTGAATCAGCAGATCACTGCTTTGGTAGGACCCACAGTTAAAAGACAAGAAAATCTACCCTCTCATTTCAGAGTTCAGTCTATGTCATAGTAGATGTCAACAGCTGCCATTCCTTATTCAGGAAATCAGGCTGGCTGGGGGAGATTACTAAAGGGCAGGGGAGGATTAATGAGCACAAAAAACGAAAGATGTGAGATGAAACAACATGAGAAAACACAACAATAGCAGCTGATCCACCTTTAATGTTCCCTGCTTGCAATAAAACATTCACTAATGGATAAAATGTAGTTATTATATAGCAGTGCTATTGGTAAACTTAACATACACTAAGCTTGTATAGTGTACATTAAATGTAACATACACTATACATAGAAGCTTTTGCTATCTAAAACTTTTGGTTTTAAGGAGCTATTTCAAAGTTTTGCTATTGCTACAAAGCCAACATTAGACTTTAAGACATGTTTGCAGTTCAGCATCAAAGTTAATTACCAAAGTCACCAAGAGATTCACTGCCTTTCTCTCCTTCTCCTCCTCTGTTTGGACTGTCTTATCACTTTCCCTATAGTGTAGCGTCCAACCTACTCTGGAGAATTACAGTGTTGCTTTGGTGCAATGATAGCTGAAGCTCTTTTTCAGACTTAGGCTAAAGTTAAATGAAAAGATTGATACTCATCTCATTCCCCTGTACAGTCAATATAAGCCTCCAGATAGTTTAGCTAACCATACAGAAGTGGGAAAAAATGGAACAGTTTCTTACAAAAATTAGGATTTCATGTGTACAATGGGTTTTGTTCAAGTCACTGTCTCCATTCGAGAATTAGTCATCTACATAATATCCCTGTAAACCACAAACTGCCATATTTACCACCAGCTTTTTCATTAATATAATATGCTAGTGGATTTTTTTTAGCGAGAGGCAAGGTCAGAACAATTATCTCTCCGTTTATAACCTTTATGCTAAATTACGTTAAGTGGCTGCAGGTGGTAGCCTTTGATTGACTTCATATATTACAATATTCTTATTTAACTCTAGATGGCATGTTTCCAAAAATGCCTTCAAAATGACTCAAAAGTTGCTGAACTACAAAAATACATCTCTTCTGTGAAGAAGAGCTTGGCATTTGGTCATATGAATTGACGAGAAGGACATTTGGTAGAAATGGTATTGGTAGAAATGGTATATTGAGATTTGGAAGCTTGCGCCGTGATTCATGTGAAGCCATGAAGAGCCAAAGCCCTCAGAAATCAATAAGTGGTTTTGAGAAACATGCTCACACTAACATCCTCAAGTGGCTTTTATTATCGTAAGAGGCTAGTTTTTATAAAAAAAACGCTGCCTGGCTTAGTGGTGCTGTTAATTAAGAAAAGGAATTATTCCCCAAAATTATTTGAAAACAGCAGAGGGAACTATAGAAACCAATAATGCCAGAGGAGCCTAATTCAGTTGTAGTTGGAAAAATATTTTGGTTTTGCAGATTGTCAGACAGCTGAATACTGAAAAAAAACCTGATAATATCTGAGTAAAGAGGGAAATCAAAGAGGCTGCTAAGACTGAAGCATTGCATCTATGGTAGCCATGGAAACAGTGAAGAGGATTTGTGGACTATAAGGATTTAATGCAGTGGTAATGAGTTTTGAAGCTCAATCTATACACATAATAAGGTGAAGAAAAGCGGATGCCACGCTGTATCACAGAAAAAAGAGATGCGTTAACATTGAAGTATGCTTAAACTCAATGCAGAAGGTGATAATGAAGTATATTTATGAATACTTCAGTAGCCATCATGTTTTCATCACTAATGCATCGGAATAATAACCTCTGTGTGCAATATGTGAAAATTGTAGCTCAAAAGTTCTTTCTGCAATTTACAGTATGAAAATGCAAACAACTAGATGGAACTTCTTTTCCTTCTCTCAGACAGTAACTTGTAAGCACAAATTACTGTCTCTTTGTTATGTGTCAGTATTTCAATCTGAGCATCTATTATAGATCCACTTAGTAAAACAACAAGGAGGTTGGTAAAACAAATACATAAATAAAAATAACAGTAACCTTTCACTGTCTAATTTTCCGTTCATATACAGTCACTACAAATCATAATGAACACAACCTTCTTTTTCTTTTCTAAATATAGCGTCATTGTTAGAAATCTAAATGAAAAAGGTGTGATTTGTTTGTGAGCAGGAGACCTCTAAAGGATGTAAAGGCTTTAAAACATTGACAGTGATATTTCCATTGGTCTAGTGTTTTGCTCTACACAGACTCAACAACAACATGCCAGGTGCGTGACACAGGAATGATCCACTTGGCTTAAAACCCTTCGTATCTCCTGTTCCTAAGGACATAAAGTATTAGCGCAGGAGAGCATGAAATTGAGTTTAGTGGGAAACGGATGTAAGTGATGTTTTCATGATGACCTACAGCAAACACCCAGACCATTAGAGAGTTAACAAGACAAACACCCTAATAGGCTCAGCTTTGCATTTTTCTTTGTATATGAACCTGAAGCACTTACATGGTTTAATGATGAACAAAGGTAACAGCTGAATGCGCAAACCGACAATAAAGGACACAGATGAAATAATCAGGAGGAAGGTAGTGGTTTGAGTATATCACTTTTGTTTTCCAACTGTGGAATTTCTGGTCAAATGTATCAACAGAAAAGCATTTTGAGAGTATATTATTTGACGGATGTTGAAAAAAATGAAGAATATGAATACGCAGGAAAACCTTATTTGGGAGAAGAATAAGACAGGGCATGGCATTTAAAAAAATACAAGAGTGCATGGGATTTGCCTTTTCCTCTGAGGTGGAAAGTCTTTTATTCAGCTTTGTGTACACTTGAGAAATGACAAAGCTTTTGTATTTCTACGGATTTAACAAGGATGTGAGAGGATATATTATTGACATTTCATTTCCTTTTCCATGGAGAGCTTTCATAATGTGAATATGAATTATGAGCATTCATCCAAAACAAACAAATTGTTAAATAGTGATTTAGGAGGGCGGCTCTAGAGGAATCCCTCAGGGGCGCACCCTGTTCCAGCTCCAGCTCCAGCAACATTCCCCCCAGGCCTGCAGTCAAGTATGAAGATGATAGCAGCTGGCGTGTCTATGTCCCATACGCCTGGGACTTAGGGGTGAAGCCCTAGAAAGTTGATGTCACCCATTTGCAGGCTTAAAACCCAAATTAAATTACTTGGCGTCTGACGGAATAGAAAAGGAAGAATAAGTTCTTCCATATAAAGCCAGACTTACGTCAACTCCTGGGTGAACAGCAGGCTGCCGATATCCCCCCTCTTTACCCACAATAACTGCAGCTGAGGTCAATTATTCGATATGTCAGAGACTGAAAGGACTATTTCATCCACAAAGTTCTCATTGATGTCCATTTTCATTCTTTGTATGTACATATATATGTATATATATGACACAGGCACAAAACCTTCTCCAGTGCTACTGTCGAAATTCTACATATCAATATATGACAATAGCTGAGCTGCTCTGTTGTAGCAGGAACAAAACAAGAAGCTTACAGTGCAGGAAATGACTGGCTCTGGAAAGCTATTCACCATACAGTAATTACAGCTCTGTAAGGGAGATAATGATGTTAGTGGACCTCGAACAAAAGACTGAACTGACAGCTTCACGTTCTAGTGGTGCTTTTCAGATAAAATATTGCCCACGTGGTGCAGCCGCTACAGCGAAGTCCCAGCTTGTCCTGCCGGCTGCCTTTTCAGGAATCTGTTCACTTCACAGCTTCCTGTTTCTACATGGAGATACTACGTCAGTCAGGAGAGTTTTACTGAATTAATTTACTGTCAGTACAATGTGTTTTGTGGTCAAAATTCGTAATTGCTCCCTCATCCTTTTGATTTTTTTTCAATTAGGATGAACTGGACACATAAACTTTTAAGTTCAGTCTCAAGAGGACACTAAGGATGAATAAACTGCTCATTACAACAATCGAGTTGTTTCACGTTTTTGTGGTTGGAGTTTCCAACAACATACACAGCCAGCTAAAACATCAGTTGCTTGTTTGAGCTCTCTCTGCCTCAGCAGGGCACCAACATATACATACAGCAACAAACGATAAAGAAGACAAACAGGATGATTAATCAAACCACGAGGTAAACAAACACTTTGAGGTCATCTGTATGCGTAACAACTCAGAATCCAAATATCAATCAAAGCTGAATTCTTTGGAGTCCTAAATATTGTGGATTCATTGTCAGGCAGCAAAATCACTATCGCCAACACAAAGTGACATCTACAGCTGTGATGCACTGACAAAAGCTTTTTTCAAGCTGATGTCACCAGTTTGATCTTCAAACACACGACAAAGCTTAAATACAGCAAAAGTCCTTCAGTTCTGATGGGGAACAACTCAGTATGTACGATCATACTTCATCATACATACTGAGTTGTTTCCTGGTTTAGAAGATTTTCAAGCTGGAGGAAGGAAGGAATATAGTCAGATCTATGTCTTGCTAAATATATATATATATATATATATATATATGATTGTTCTCTTGACATCATTAATCTCTCATCAGCTACAGGGATCAGTCCTAAGGCCAAGTCTAATTAGTGAGTTGTGTAAGAAATTCAGATTCAAGACTTTTCTGTTTGGTTTGATTAGGCAGCCAACTCTTTTTGATACTGTTTAAGGTACAGTTACATAATTTCAGTCACTTTTGGGGGAATGGAAACAGCGACACATCATCAACTTTAAATTTTATATTATTAATTATGAATCTATTTGCAAAAAGTTATCTTAGTAGCACAAAAAAAACTGTCTGAAGCTGAAATGCACGATTTGTTTTTAGTCTTCGACAAAACAAACTCAAGGTTTGCCTAAAAATGTGCATGACATTTAAAATGGAACAACATTAAATATTGTAATATGAACGTATAAAACTGTATAATATAGTTGGTCAGTTCGTTATTGTGTTGATGGACTAATGATTATCCGAGGGTTTTGTCAATGTGAGGATGATGGACAGGTTCATTTGCTCCATAGTTGATATCAAAATATTGATTACTGAAGCTTTAAATATTTAAATAATGGCTAAAATGAAGGTGAGTTCAGAATATTAGTTTTGCAGCGCCCTAATGGCCATGATGCCGGAAGCAGCTGCTTAGTCTGTTTATGCCTCAGGGCGGGTCTTGGGGTGCCATCCCTGTGAAGTTATGGTCCAAGAGCTGAAACTTGCTGTGATGCTGAAAGGAGCTGCAGACTCCGGTGATAATTTACTGCGGGCTCATCAATACGACTGAACCTTTGCACACTTGATTTCCACACATTGCCATTTGATAAACTGTTTGTGAAAATAAAGATTACAGGTGCTTTAAAATATGGGCCTTAAAAGACAGACGCCCCTTCCTTTTTGCTTCCTTCCTAGGCATGTCTGCAGAGCTTAATTTTAATGCAGCTGAATAAAAAAACAAACAAAAAATAAAACAAAACAACCTAAAACATGATATGCTGCATAATATGGACGGTCAAATTGTCTATTACACCAAACTGTCATTACATAATCCACATAACAGACTGTTCTGCCTAAAGTGGTTGGAGTTCCATAAAAAAGATGCTATTTTAAGCCAAATAAAAGCAAGGATTAGAACAAAGCAGATGAATCCACAAATGAATTGTTTGGGGAATATAGACAACTCTTTTTTCTAGTTATTCATGATTTCATGTTGCAAACAGGTGGCAAAAAGCCTTAAATAAGTGACTACATATGCATATTTAAATGATCAGAACACTACAAAGGATTTATCATAATTTCAACGCTGTGTTTTATAAAAATTTTAAACAAAGCTTTGCCGTGAGTCCGTGTTAATGGAACTGTTTCAGCCTCAGGTTGGCTTCAGACTATTTAGAGGATTACTGAGTTGCCCATATGGCTACTCAGAGACAGAGGGAGACTGGAGCAGAGCTGGAAACTGGCATCACTACATCCAGTGTTGAATGAGCAGCACTCATGCACAGTCACAAACACTCTCCAGAGCTCCCTAAGGCATGTGGAGTGTGACAGAGTCCTGCCAGAGATTAATTTAGCAGCTCTGCTTCTCTTTTGTCAGCACTGTTTCCCTGCATAACTGCACACAAACACACACACAACACACACAGGCCTTTGAAGTTGTGAGGACAAGCCAAAAAGTCTTCACAATGTAAAAATGCCCTCACCATAATGATTTCATGGACTCACAGACATGGAAAGACAGGCACACAAACACAAACGCACAAACTAATCCAGTCTCATTCTCGCCTCACTCGCCCTTGTCTTGTGAATTTTATATTTATTTGATCATGGAACTGCACACTTTCATTAAAAGTGAACTCTATCTAACCGCAGCTGAACAGCGAATCATTTGAGAGCCCATTCATTTCCTTCCTATCTATGACACACCAGAAATGGAATAATGTAATGTTATTAAGTTTTTTCTCTTTGTGTACCAACTTTATATAGATAGCCTTAGGCAGCACGGTTTCCAAGTGTTTGAAAAAACATTTTGATTTATAAACCCTATTTCCGATATTCATAATGGCATGATATTATTCGAGCTGCGGTGTAGAGTGGTTATTAAAGGGTTTAATTCCCCTCATACGTCCATGTTCAATATTTAGCTTTGATAAGGATTAGAAATTATGGAAGTACAGCATGTGGTTTCATCACTCTCATATGATGAAACCCAAAAAATATACAGATTTAGTAGATTTTGCTCTTCTTACCTTTACGACACCCTGTTAACCGGCCAGTGTTACATAACTTTAATGCCCAGAGAGCAGCTAAACAGAGTTTTATTTTACTGTTCTTCTACAATAACCATAAAGGAAATGTTATTTATTCATTCATTCATTAATTCATTCATTCATTTAGTCCAAGCATAGCCTCTAAACCAAAGTAGCAGTAACATAGGTCTCTATAACTGAAAAGTGCTTCTACAGGAATAGACTGATATTTTAGGAAATAATTGTGTAATTGAAAAGATTAAGATGTAGCATCTTTAATTTTATACCAAGCTAAATTATAGCTTGTGCCAAATAAAAGTACACATTGTTAACCCACAGCGTCTGAGCTTTGTCTGACAAGCTTTCCAATGTAGTCCTACAGTATATTTACAATAACTGGCAAATGTGATCGCTTTCATGCTCGTTTTAACGCAAAACGCCATTTCAGGCAGAAATTGTGAAAAAGCAGCGGCACGTGTATAACTGGCAACCACTGAATCTACTGAAATTTTTAAATAACAGATGGACTCAAAGTTAAGCTTTGCCCTGGGCAACAAGTTAACAGCTTCAGCGGTACACAATCCTCGTAAAAGCCACAGAAATAAAAGAGCAGCACTTCAAAAATTTAAGTTATTAAGTAGATTACGGGTACAATAAGAATGCCTTAAATACCACAGAGGGATGTGTGAAATATGCCCACTGCTGTGGAACAATATTCTAGTTAGCCTAATAGTCTAATTTTACCCTTTGGAAGCTGGGTCTTTAGGACTGTAAACCTAAATGCTGCTTTAATGGGGTTGTTTGTAAGTTTTGCTGTGAGTGGTGACTGGCAATAGACAACATTGGCCATTGTTTTTACACGATTATTATAGACTCTTTGAGCAGCACTGCATATTAAGGGCAGATTGAGGGCTACAGTGAATTGCACTGTGAATTTCTGGAATGTGACAGGAATGGCCAGAGCCAGCATGTTTTCTCTACATCCTAGAAGAGAAAGTGTGATAGAGGCAAGAGTTAACATTGGCACTGCTTCCCATCACTGGAGACAGCTCTGGGTGAGGAAAGGAGGGAAAGTTGATGCTAAACTGGCAACATTTCCTCTTGAATGGTTAGTGAACAGCTGTTAATGCTAACACTGGTTTTTGTAGCAATTGTAAAACTACCAAATAGCTTCTTTAACTCAATGATAAACCTCTGCTGCCATTATTCTGATTGTGGAGCACAAATGAATGTAGACTGTGTTACTGTTGCTGTATATTGTGATTTTGGGGGTGAGGGGGTGACTACCTGGAGGTAAATGTCACTACAAAACCAATCCACAGAAGGGATATAAAGTTTTCAGAGCAGCTTGTGCAAATCTTGTCAAAAGAAAAAGAACATTTGAGTAATAAAAGACATTCCTGTCTTAGCGACTGTGAGGTGGGCTGGATGTTGTGGGTGACAGATACAACAGGACCTCCATCACGACGACTTTGTAGTGATGTGTGCAGTACAAACGTCAAAATTAATCTCCCAATATCAAATGAAGGGCAGATTTGAGACTGTTTCATCCTCTCTTTCAAGTTTCCCTGATGAAATTCTAATTAACTTCAATGCTCGGTGGCAGGTGAGGACAGGGGGGTGGACAGAAACAGGGGTAACGTGGTAAAAGACAAGGTTGGACCTGACAGATTAACTGAGTCAGGCTGTGACGGACAAGCATTGTGGATCTGTGGACTCTGCCAAGTTAGACAGAGTGCCTGCTGCTGCAACTCTTAAAAGCAAATCTCTGCCTTGCTCAGTGTGGCTGAGTTGAAAAAGTGACAAGCAACCAAATATATTGCATCAGCTACTGTCACATATCAGTCTTCCTGTTGGGATGACGGCTGAATGGATGGAGCAGACTGTGAGATAGTACACTGCTCTAATGCATGGTGTGACAGCATTCAGGCTCCAAATGGGAAAAATTTGAAAGGAGCACAATATCAGGGAAACAGACGAATGAGATATTATTCTGTCTCAGCAAATTAATTCTCTTTTCAGCTCATCTTCCACCTGCTGTAAACAAACCTGAAAACCTGAGAAAAGGCAAGGAGTGCTTAACTAAGAATCAATATTGCGACTCACGTTCAGCTGTAGGACTGAAGCAGGGTAAATTAATATGGGCACAAAAAAAGTTGGTATCCTGTCGCTCTGAGCATAGTGCAGTCTCAAACATATCAGAGTGCTGCAGCTGTGACCAGGCAGCCTCACCACTTCAAAGCCATATAACACTTTCTACGCTCCTTTTCTCTTCCCTACCAACTAGAAAATCATCTCTAATGCATCTCATTGCCAGTGATGCTTTCCTTTCACAGCCACTAAGTAGAGGAACTCAAATAAATTTCCTCTTTAAGGTCACAAAGAGAAATCACGTGTTCCCGTTCCTGAATGTAAGACGGTGACATGGAGTTTTCTTGCAGCACAAACAGCACTGCTCATGAACAGTCATGTTCACCGATTATCTAAAATGTAAAAAAATAAAAAACAGCCAAAAAACGAACAAACAAACAAAAAGACCAGCTCCTGTGAGGCATCTATAAAGACAGCAAATGAATCCTGCCCTAAATAAAACCCAGAAAAACAAAACAAAACGCACACACACACATCTCTTGTTTGGTTGAGCCCCTTTTGAATAAAGTTTGTGAGTCACTGTTTATAATGAGGATAAGTAAGGATCTAGGCACATCATTTCCTCTCTTAACAAAAGGTTACAGATCAATATCTCTAAACAAATTTAAAAAACGTTTTCATGTCTGCAGGGGAGAGGTGATTATCTGTTAAAGATCATCAACTGATATTCACCTCCGCCACCCACACAATGTAACTGGCACACAATATGTAACCTCGTCATTGCAGATTGCCCCGAGCAGAAATCCAACAACTGACTTGTGACCATGTCACTTAGTCGCACAGGCATAAAAAGATCAAAGATAATGCCATTTTAAATGAGAGACCTTTTGCACAATCAGTTGAAAAGCATGCTTTGAAATATTGAATTAAAAGTACATTGAACCATGAAGGTGCATAAAGGGTACAATACATTCTGCTGACACACCTTATGGCCTCATAAGATATTGGTCAATTACTATAAACTGTGTTCACACTATATTCTGCTTCACCTATTAACATTTTCAAATTATTTCCAATAGCTGTAGAAATAGACTCTGATGAAATCAATCCAGTCTGTCAGATCTTAGCCCGTAGAGGTGTAATTGGCTAATGAATCAGCGTATATGACTACAACCACTATAAAGATTTCCATTGACATCTGATCCCTCTATAGACGTTACACAGTCTTCAGCACATTTTAAATGATTTTCAATGATCAGTGAAAACCATGCCCCCATGAATAAACTTACATATTCATTCTGGAGTGCTGAGAATTTACAGGTTTACTTAAAATCCATTTTCCTTAATCCCTGCCGTTAATTGAAGCCATGACTGAGCTTTGATCTGTATGCATGGTGCCTGCAAGCCATGGCAACAGGTCTGCTGAGACAGTATCTGCAATTACATGACTAATTATAGCATCAGTCCAAACGGCAGGTGAATTAGTGCCTGATTCTCTTAAGTGTGAAAAGCAATCCCTCAAAGTGGCAAATGGCAGGAGGGGCAGCTTGTCTCAGATGTGTTTAAATGAAACACCAACTACTTACAGGTCAAAACTAAGTCAAACATGTAGTTTATGCTGACAAATTAAAGAGAGAACAGATCATCACTATCTGACAGCCAGGCTGACAACACTCAAAGACAAAAGCCAGTGTCATTTGCCATTAAGTTGCAAATGATGCTATAAAATGGTATATTATATAAGGCATCATGCTTTGAAATTACTGTATCTAAATTCCAAGGACACATCTTCTCCTAAAGTATACAATGTTAAATGACATGCTTCACGGTGCAAGCAACAGCAGTTATCATCCAGCTGTACCCAAAGGAGCTTTCTTCATGAGAAACCTTAGATCACAGTGCCCCCGTCTGGTCGGTTCAAGCCAAACTTAAGCATTAGAAAAAGAAAAAAAATCTTCTAAAATGAGGAGTGAGCTGAAGAAATGAAGCATGATTACTGGACTCGATCTTGTAAGGTGAAAAATCATCCAATTGGGCCTGCCTGGATGGCTCGGGGAAAATGGGAGCTCTTCCCTCTCTCTGGGCAAGCTTAGAAAAGAAACAGACTGTGAGCTCATAAGCGTCGGGCAAGGAAAGACATTGCGATAGAAAGTAGTGCATATCTAAGCTCTTCCATCTTTTTACAGAACTTATTCTTTTGAGCAGCCGACCATACATTTTCTCTGTAAGCCCCAAAGACACATACAGACACGCAGAGACACGCACACACACAAGCTATTTGATTGTGAAGTTCAAAGCCATCCATAAAGGTTGGTTTTGGCCTTGGCTTTGGAGGGAAAAGATAGGATACTTTATCCCGTAAAGGTTTTGTATTTCTCAGCCACTCGTCTCTGCTCGGCGCCATTCAGGCCGTGCTTGTTTTCTAAGCATTAGGATTAAAATCTCCCTCTCCCATGACAGTGCCAAGAAAAATCTAAAAAAAGAATGTAAGAATTTGAGATGTCTGCCTCCGGGGGCTGTTTGTGCTTCACCTCAAAAAAAGGGAGCCAATTTATGCTTGGTCCAACTTATTTCCATATATCGCTTCACTTCCATTTATGAGAAATGAGGCCAATTTTCTTACCTTGCTGTTTAGACGCAGTTGGGAGCTGCGAACTGAACAACCATGATCGATTCTACTTGTATGAATATGCAATATATGTTTATGCAGTATGATTCCATGAAACAGCAAGAATTACAGAATACATTTAGAGAATAGCCTATCAAAGTGTAATCAAATGTAATGCATGCACGCTGAATGAAATATGCATGACAAATTGGCCTTGGAGAATACAGAGCAGGCAGGTCCTCTGAACCTTTGCACAAGAGCTCATTGAAATTCCTTTCATTATGACTGTGGCACTACAGGGAAACAGAGAATGAGAGGGAAAGACGGGGAGAAAGATAAGTATAATGATGTCTGATAACAGGCAGGAAAAAATCCTTGCCTCATATACTTGAATATCATTACAAATAATTATGAAATTTCACTATTGAAAAAAAAAAAGGAAAAGGAAACCAAACAAACAAGATGAGCATTTAGTCATTTTATTTACAAATGTTACTTCTTTCCTCTATGCCATTCAGTATGATATATATTCTCCATGTGGAAACCTCCATCTATCACTTAAATATATCTTGAAAGAACTCCAATAATTACTTCTCCCTGTTACAAATGAAAAGGCACATACACTTGACAAGAATACCTCAGTCGACAAACATGTTAACATCACAAAATTCAGCAGAATAGCAAGCATGAAAATGAGGAGAAGATCCTGCAGCGTTCTCAGTGTCTCTAAAATCTCGCAGTGAAGGTCATAAGAAAGCTCTGCCTCTGTAATCTTATAGTCAGTTTATTCCTCGACTAGTTTAATGGCTAAAACATTTAAAATCTATGGCGCATGCAGAACCCTTACACGCTATAGAGTTGCAATTCTTAATATGATATAAACACATTAAAGTAGATAACATCTTTGTAAGCTTACCCACTCAATCACGCACTGTAAAAACACAAACAAGATTCTCATTAATGAGCCAAACGAGTCATAAATGGAAGTATTTCTGAGCCAAACGTCCCAGCATTATACCACGGCTTCACTGTTTTAGTTTAATTTTCACGGGTTGTTGTCACAAGTAGTCTCTTCGTCAATCTGCTGGAGTACAGCCATATCACATAGCAGTTGGCTGGCCAGCTAAAAGAAAATGAAAGGCAACAATACATTTGAAAAAAGAAGCCAGACCAATACAGCCGAATACTGAGCATCGTGATCAAACACTTACTTCTGAATCGCATGTAACAGGCGTTACAATAGAGTTGTTTGTTTCGTATTCTGACTTCAGCCCCAGCTTCCGACCCGCCAAGGTCAGACTTACAGTCGATACACTGAGGAGGTTTAAGAAAGGGGAAGAATTAAAGAAATACTTAACTAGTTAAAACTACACCAAAGAGGCCAAATCCACAGATGGAGAGATGATTGTATACACAGAAAGAGGGAAATGAAGGAAGAATAGGAATGAGAGTGAAAAGCAGGAAGGGAAACCATTTATATAGAGGACACTAAACTCAAGAACTAAATTCCAGGCTGGATCAACAATGGAGGTGAGTGTTGATAAAAAGAAAGAGAGTTAGGAGTTGATTAGTTTGGCATTCAGATTTTTGGCACAGAAAAACTTTGCTCAGCTGTAAAGGGATCAGGACCTTGAGATTCACCAGAATTTTCCAGGTTAGTAATGAAAGACAAACACTTTGAGGATCGGCTGGAGTCGTGCTGCAGATGTGCTCCAGAGGCCGGCGGACGCCCAACTCTCACCTTAAAACAGCCCAAATGATAACAGAGCCCAAGGGACTCGATGATCATGGCTGCTCCCTTTCCCAGTGCGGTGTCACAGAACGTACAGATTTTCTTGCCACTCACTGACCTGGATTACAGAACGTACAGCTGTGATTTGAGAGCTGAGCACAGACGCACAACGCATGCATGAATGTTAACACACACCCACAAAACACATGTTCACACTGGTGTACAGCAGGGTTTAACTGGTCAAATATTTGTCTGAGTCATTGATTTTTGGAACATATTGAAGCAGGTTAAGCTACACTAACCCTAAAGTAATGGCTAATAACTCAATTACATAATTTAGTTGAACATTTTTGGTTATGTATAAAGTATAAGGCTTATGGTACATGAATATTTTACTAAATATTTCAGAGTAGACTGGTAGAAAAAGAATGTTTATAACACATGAAAACGAGCGTGACGATGAAATGAAACAGAGAACCTGTAGAAAGGGGCAGCATATTAAAAACACCAGATATGGTTACATCACCTGTGGGACCTGGGATGGAGGGTGAACATTTGGGGCATGTCACTCAAAACAATGCAACATCACAGTATAGTACATATCCAAATCCCACTAAGCAACACTTCCCATCCACATTTATGGGTTAACAACACCCCCACTTCGACCCTGTGTCCATAACCCAGTACACCAGTGACAGGTTAGAGGCTTGTTGGGAGCGTCAAGCGAAGCAGCACGGTTGACTTTACCTGTTCCGCTGCTGAGGGCCGGGCGCCTCAGACGTGGGCTCTGGAGAGATGGTGGGTGAAGGAGAGGATAGCGAAGGGGAAGGTGTTTGGCGGGACCAGGGGGACGAGGGGGTTCCCACCCCGCCTCGGAGAGAGCCCACGGAGTAAGAGGAGGGCAGAGTGGAGGAAGCGGGCCGCTGGGCCCCCGACCAACCGGTGTAAGAGGAAGTGCTGCCAGAGAGGGCAGACTGAGGCCGAGTGTAGTTTTGGGCATAAGTGTTGCTCCTGGGAGTCCACGATGAGCGCCAGGAGTTGTAGGAGGCATCCAAGTTGTCGAGAGATTCGCCTCTGCAAAGCCAACCCATGCCACGCCCACGTTAGCGGGTTAGTACACATTTAAACTGTCTGGGTACCAACTGTCCCAGCTGTGGCATTTGTTTTTTTGTGCTACATCTATGGTGCGACCCATTTTTGCCACAGCGAAGTCAGACTGGTAGACAGAGTATAAATGCTTTCATGGTGTCAGGTTTAAAAAGCCAACCACTGTTAAAAAACAGAGACCAGATTTTCTACTGTAGGTCGACTTTACCTGCGCATTGGTGGCATGTCGTTCTGTTTGCTGGTGGCAGTACTGGAGGGATTCTGGCGTATCCAGCTGCTGTCTGTCAGGAGTGAAGTCTTCTTCTTCATCTCGTTCAGGATCTGCTGCCTCTCCAGCTCGGCCTGTGTCAGGGGCAGCTGGCCTGCTCCACTGCCTGTCACTACACCCAGAGAGGATAGATTAATGAAATATGGTGTTCGGTAAAGTGGAAGGTTTGTGGATGTCAAAAATAGATCAAAAATGGTGGAGGAGAAATTTTGGGGAAAAAAAAAATGGGATAGGGAGAATGAGATTTTAATGATGTAGATACTTCGTTTCCCAAGTCTTATTATAAATAACTCTTCTGCAGCTGATTATTAGATGATTCCTTTCAACGCAGTTGCAGCACAGGAGAAAATATACATTTGATCTACTGACTTCAGTGAATTCATACCACAATCAATCACCTAATTGTTTTTGTTACGTGTCATTTTCTGGAGCCTCCAGGGTTAATGAAAAAGCTGAAAAAGTTTCGATTCGGTGAAATGTCACAATTGATTGATTAGTTAATCACGAAGTTCAAAATAGGAGCTGATTGCTTTCGAATTTAAATAGCGAGGCAAAGATTCGGGGGCCGAGCCCACCTCTCTCTGGCTCTCTGTATTTCATGGCGTTGAGGATGTTTCTCCTCTCGATCTCTAGCTCAGATGCAGCCCTCTCACTCTGGGCCTGCTTGTCACGCGCAACCCTCAACTGCTCTTCCAGCAGCCATTGAGCCATGCCTCCTGGCTGCACATACAAACCTACAAACCACGTTTATGTGCAATAACACATACAGTATAACACAAATGGAGTCATTTCTATTACAGCCAAAAGGATCAGAAACACATGACTTCAGCCAGATCAAGAAATCTCACCTTTCTTCTGAGTCTTGTCCTCCTCATCAAGCTGGGGAGACGATTTGGATTTTGCCCTGTCAGAAAAAAAGAAAATGTATATTATTTAAACATTAAATTATACAAATGTACATTATTATAAGTTTTATAGTAATTGTTAATAATTAATTGTAATTAATAATAATAATTAATTGAGGCAAATTAAAGAACACGGGAGGACATTGTCTTACTACAAAACTTCAATTATAAAGAATTGAAGTTTTGTAGTAAGACAATGCCTTGATTTTTTTGGATTTGGATTTTCTTTTCATGTGAACGGTAATAAGTTATTTCATACACAACATTGGACCATCGTTTTTATGTTTTTATTGAGTGAGGAACTGCTGACTGCAGACAAATCACAGGTTCAGTTATCTGTTCGTGTCAACCATTCATGTTTTAGTATAGGACAAAAGTAAAACAAACAAAAAAAAAGGTTCACTATTTCAAACACAAACAGGATGTTAATTTATGCATCTACTGTAACGCTATCCAGTGTATCCATTTTTAGGTTGCACTAATACGCAAGCAACACATTTTTCTTGTTTGCTGAAAGCTGGCAGGGATGTTTTGGCAGGACTATTTGTTTGTGAGAAACTGCTTCAGCCAGGAACAAACTGTGTTGCCTAAATATTTCCTGATGCAAAGAGTCATGCTAAAAATTCAGAAAAGTGAAAATGTGCTGCTAACAGGAAAGCGAGACTTACTATATCTTACATTATTCATTATATCATATATTGCAAGTATATTGCTCTAATAAATGTTAAATTAAGGAACTATAATTAAATGTTACCGATGGGATATATAAATTGTAAACTATGCTCATTCCAAGGGAGTGTATGAGTAAGGATCAAACGTATCATATAAAATGTATGTGAGGAAGGGTGATTAGCTCAAAGAAAGAAATCTCATCTTTGGTACGGCTGCAGATGCAGTTTGGTAAAGTCTCCTGCACTAACCTGTCTGTGAAGGACAGTGGAGGCTGGACATTGGCAAAGCCGTGGGAGGCACCAGGCCTTTGGTGAAGAGCAGTGTGCAGATGAAGATGTGTTAAGGGTGGACGACAAAGCACATGCAAATACATTAGTTGCAGTTATGTTAATGAGCAGACAGTAAAGCAGGTAATGAATGTGTTATTATCAGCGTAATGGACAGATGAGGAAGACGAAGGACTCGTGAGTTGGAGTACTGATGGTGAGTCAGGAGGTGCAGTGTCTCGACTGACCACGGTCTCTGCTGCTGCAGCTGCTCTGAGGCCCATTCCTGCTCTCTCCGCTGCTGCTCTGCAGCTTCCTGCCGCCTCCTCTCCTCCTCCCTCTCTTCCTCTCTCCTCTTCTGCCATCTCAGCTCCTCCGCCACCCTCCTCTTCCTCTCCTCTTCTTCCTCTCTTTCTTTCCTCTTTCTCTCCTCCTGGAGACGCTGCAGCTCTCGCTCCTCCTCCTCTCTCCTCCTCTTCTCCTCCGCCTGCCTTTGGCGTTCCTGCTCCTCGTTCCTCTTTCTTTCTTCCTCTTCCCACAGAGTAGGAGTGAGCTGGCTGACTGGTATGAGGGGTGAGTGTGGGCTGACGCCGTGGCTGTTCACCTCCAGGCTTCCAGGCTGCCAGACAGATAGAAGAACAGAAAGGAGGAAACATGAAGATGATGCTGTTAACTAATCTGACCCTAATTAACCTCCAAGAGGAAGTGCAACAAAAATGAAGTAACTCTTGTTATTCCCTGCGGTGAAACATCACTAGAGGGGAGAAACAATTGCTGAAAGGATGCAGTAGCTACCCATGTGTAGCATGACCAGTCTGAAAATCATTCACATGACTGGACATTGTTCTGCTCTCGCTTTTACTCAGTCTTTCATGTGAAACAGCCAGAAACACCTATCTGGCCACATAATTGCTGCAAAATTATAGCAATTTGGATCTACAATACTATCAAAGCTCTTTGGATACATTTAGTGCCACGAGTCAGAGCTATTGCCACCTTGTTATACTCTTCAGCTGAATCAGGCAGCAGGGTATAATTTATACATACTCAAATGCTCTGATTACCTCCTGTTTGTCAATGCTGCTGGCAATCTCCTGCTGTGCCTTCAACCACTCCTCCTGCAGCTTCTCCTGGTCCCGCTTATATTTCTCCTGAGTAGAGAAATAGGACAAGAGGTCAAAGGTCAGACCATTTTAATGGCATGCTGAAGATCACCAGTCACACCAGAACTGAGAGATCTGTACATTTAGTCTCTATAATATAGTAAAATTGAACAGGGTTAGCATACACAAACTGTTAATTTAATCCCTGTATCAGGGAAACAGCTGTTTACACAGAATTTAGACTTGTGCCTGTGGCTCCACTGTGTTTGCTATACAAAAATATACAAATTATACTAAAAGTTTTGCCTCCTTATGCCAAAAAAGCTATGCAAAAACTTTCATTTTTACTATATCTGGGCCTCCCAAACTTTAGTTCTTTTATATCCATTCTGACGTCTAACTTGCTGATAAAATCTCAAGATTTATTTTTAAAAGAGACCAAGGTTATGGCAGGGTGATGACACTGGTTTAAAGACGAGTAATCTCCAGCACACTGTTCCCGCGGGTTTCTAAGTTAGCTTTCAGTTTTGATAATGATAACCACAATGAAACAGAATAGTTAATGGACTTATCTGTCAAACACAAAAACGTGCAGCACAAACAAAAAGACAACACAGACCTTTTTAAAGAGATTGTAAAAATTCATGACCATAGTCTACCTCATTGCAGTGAAGCAGAAGTAATAAATTAAAGAATAAAAGATTTCGTAGCTATATTATTTTCAGATAATTCTCACCTACATGTTACCTAAACTCCTGAAAGTTGATAAAGCTAGAGAAGTTTGCTCTGGGCAGAAAGTCTCGCAGGCACATCGTAAAATCAGGCCTTTAATCCAACAGAGAAATACGACTGGAGGATTAACACAGCTTGCCGGGCTACACCAGCGCTCTGCTCGGACACCTTTGATCTCCATCCAGAAATAGACGCTCAGAAGCATGTTTTGACAGGGCTCTACTACATATGAGTTGGATACTGGACAGACGTTTTATGTTCAGCTACTTGAGTACCGTCCAAGGTTTTGTGTTTTGAACTTGTTGGGAGAATACACTATTGGATGTGATGAGTTTCACAGTGCCCCGGGCCTGCTCTCATTGTCAGGTGGGACACAGAGAGTATTTTCTAGATGAGTATTTCAGTATGCTTTTAGAAGTTTGGTATTTGTTGCATTTTTAATATTGGACTCTCTACTGAGCGGTAAGCTCTATTCGGTCTGTCTACATTTACAGTAGTCAAATGCACCAAATATACAAGTCTAATATGAGCCGTAAATATTTCATTTCAAGATGCTGATTCAGGTGGTTGTATTGTGTTACACCAAAAGGTCTGTCTTCATTTTGTCCACATCGTTTAGAGTAAATATTAGAATGATCACAATTGGATTTTAAAGATCTACTTTTCAGGTGTGAGGCAAGGTTTTGACATTTCTCACGATACAAAAACACACACACAATGTATTTTTTAAAAATGCCTTTGTCTCCATAACTTTTTATTTGAACTTTAATCGTGTGTAGTTTTCTTATTCAATTCCCTGAACTTCATGATTTCCTTACTTTCAGACCTAATTTGTGTATTTAAAACTGATGATTTGCTGTAATAATTTAATTTTCTGTCTGGATTGAAACATAAACTGTCTAGAAATCATTTTAACAGAATAATATTTAACAACAGCAACAACAACTCTCAATTTCAACATCTGAACATTAAAGCCTTCATTTACTGCACAGCTGTCTTCTTAGACTGCAACATTTTTAGGTGGGGGCACCTAATAAACTGGCAACCGAGTGTAATGTGACATCACTGCTACATGAGTATGTCTTTATGTACCTGTAGGAGACGCTCCTGTTCCTTCTGCCATTTCTCTTGTCTCCGGCGCTCCTCCTCTGGATCCCAGGACCAGCGGCATGAGGAGGGAGTGATCGATGGAACAGGAATCTGGAGATAAAGGAGACAGACACATAAAGTAAACGTACATGTTTGTACATCGAGTCCTACAACCCGTTCAGGCTTGTCGAAGCAGCCAGTTCTTCAAAATATACCTTCATCCCTTTTAGGAGTAACTCCGGTCTTGTATTTGTTATATAAGGCACCTTCATCACAGCAGCCATCAGCTGATAATGTGGAATTGACAGGTCAAGTCAATTTTGTCGACATAACCCACACACCCAAATTTATCTCAGCAGGCTTTTTCCAATTTCTACAACATACAGCACCCTCTGTCCTTAAACCCCCTGCGTATTTCACTTATCCGTTTTTAAAAATTCATTCAAATGGCCTCTCCATGCAATCTTTGTGGAGTAATTTGGAGACTGAAGAAGCAAATCGAACCTGCCTCTAACAAGAACTAGCAATGCATTCTATGTGAGGTGCATGATAATTGATCTCTGAGCTGAGAACTACTTTTGCAACTTTAAAAGATGCAAACGCAGTCAATGTACTGAGAACACTACTCACATCTGGCATCATGGACTCTGGACCTCCTTGAAAAGAAAGAAACACATCTAGTCAATACTTCTGACATGCGCAGGCAGAGCAATGAAACAAAATGTACTCACACCAGTTAACCCCGAGGCCCTATGCCATATCAGCACAAAGTCGACCAGCTCATTCAAGCATCAACTTGCTTTGTAATTCATTGTTGAAAAATTTCACCCACTTCTTGATTGATTGTCTCAACTCAAGAACACCCAGTTGTGGACATCTACATTGGATGCCATCACACAAGTCTCCAAGAGGAGTATCAAGACACTAATGGTGAGGACCAAAAAACTGAAAGAACACATGCATCAGTATCACGGGTAAGAGTCACAACATCACAGCTTAGCCCGCCCAACAAAAGTCTCAGTGCATACAAGCCAAAGGTAGGTAGCAAAAGGAAATTGTTCAGCTTCATGCAAAGCAAAGTGAAACGTGCAACCATGTGTTAAGCTGGGACACCACTCAGAAAGGCCACAAACACAGCAGGATTTTAAGATCTGTATTTGTGGTTGGTACACTGGCACTTTCTGACATTCTGTGCAACCTTTGGAGCTGAATATGTTGCTTTAACACACAATCACATCTGTCATGTTGAAATAATTCTAAAAATGCTTGATTGGTTTAATGGGAGGTTTTTGAGGGGACACCTCTCCAGAAGTTGGACAATTAGGTCACTTGACTGTCCCAGTTTGAACAGCATGTCAGTGTCCCAAACTGTACCAAGTGAAGGTGAGGAGGCCACTGCACATTCAACTCTGTTTACCACAGAGGTAGACCAGCGCACTGACACTGGACCCTGAGCTGCCTGAAGGAGGGAAGAGGCACAGCACAGGGGTTACCGGACAAGACTGTCAAAGGAATAGCCCACTCCCAACATGACATGATTGATCAATTGATAATGTTCCTTATCCAATGAGCACAAGGATGTGGCTGATGAAAAAAATAAAACATGCAAAAATCCCTTAGACATCTGAGGAATTCAGCCACACAAAAGCAAAGAGATCCCAACCAATATATTAGACAGAAATAATGATCATTACTTAGAGAGTTCCCCCCACCGTTTTTTTGGTCAGTGATTTTTTTTTTTTTTTTTTTACCTTGTTCAAAAAACTCTGACCTCCGTTTTAAGTTTTTCAAAGATAGGGGTTCTGACTCTACATGAGAAATGGAAAACAAGATACAGTGAGGCACAACAGAGGAAACAAACAAGTTTAACCAGAGGCGATACAACCTTATATTCCTATTACATGAATTACAAACACAGCACATGTTATATATGTATTCTCGTATGTTGTATTATATGTTGAAGATATACATTTCTGTCAATACTATGTGCTTGCAAAAACCATTCTCCCATATCTGTCAACAAGCTCACACTGCCTTCTGGTGCGCTGATGACAGAAATAGTCATCAAGATCAATTTCGTAACCTTTCTGATTGTGTGCTCTGCTCTTTACCTTTGTTCCTCATGGTCACAGACGCATCACGGAAACTTCCATTAACTCCGTTTGATGCCACGTCCTGCAGGAAGACATGGCAGGGTGTTCAATCATTAAAAAGAAAAGGCTGGACAGGGAACAATGAAGGGATAAAGGCTGATCAAACCTGAGTCAACCTAACTGATTGTGAGTCACTTACGACTGGCTTGGCGGGCGCCTCTTTGGACGTCGGCATTTCAGTAGAACTGCGTGAGGTGAAATCCAGGCTGGAGTTTGCAGTGTTTGGATCAGGGGAACCTAGAAGTATTGGATGATCTGTACTGGTCAGATTGATGGTCTTATGGCTTTTAAATGGCAGGGAAGGTTGATCTCTGTCCCAGTCTGCGTGTAGACAATGCAGTGACAAAAAAATAGGATGTGTGGATGCACATGAAACCACACAATTTTGTGCATGTGTGTATGTTATAGTAGTTTTGTATATGTGAAATCCAAAATTTATAATATTATTATTATCTATTTGTGTGAAGAGCACTTAAAAGCAGGGAATAAGATTGCTGTTATCATGTTGTTATAGAGAACAGCAGGGAGTGACAGAGAAACCACCTTCCCCAGCCATGCAGCCTAGTGAAGCTTTCATAAACCGACACAGTGTCTCTAACAGGCTCACAAACACTGGACTTCTCCAAACTGTTTTGACCAGCACTGTGTGTTAGATCAGTTGAGCTACTCTGGGTGGTTCATTACTTTTATAAGGTGAGACTGACGTAGCTGGGATAAGTAAGCCTGTTATACTAACACTGTGAAAACACACTGGTAGGACCACAAACCTGAGCTGGGTTAGTTCAAACACTGCAGGGATAGACAGAAGAATGTTTATGAGACAGGAGAGGTAGTAAAAAGAAAGAAAAACTGAAGAAATACAAGGGAAAGGAAAGAATGTAGTTAAAAAAAAGAAACAAAAAAAACCCCAACAACCCACAAAACAAAACAAAAACTAAAAGGGCGACCTGAAAGGCGCCATATAAATAAAATGTGTTATTATTATTATTATTATTATTATTATTATTAAAAGTTGGGAAAGAAAAACAGGACAATAGCAGAATAGAAATAAAAGCCACAGAGCTCATCATGATAACAGTCTTCCCTCATTAGATGGGGAATAAAAAGTTAAAGGTCCTTCATGATTTAGCTGTCATGAGATCAATCATCATGAGATCATCTCACAATAGTTTATGCACCATTTTAAAGTGTCAAAACTATTTATCAATGCAAGCAGAAAAAAAGAAAGAAAGAAAGAAAACAACAAGAATACACACACAAAGATGCACAGTATTTAGATGACTCACTGTTCTTGCCATGACGCCGAACATCCATGACTAGGCTCCCTTCCTGCAGAGCCTCCTCCATGCAGGACTTCCAGTCTGTGTAGCTCATTTCTGCCACCTGGCGTCCATTCACTGTCAGCACCTCGTCCCCGGCCTGGAGCCGGCACATCTCAGCCTGGCTGCCTGCTCGGGGCAAAGTGACGGGGCATTAGCTGCATGACAGATGCCCCATTCCACTGATGCAGGGATATGGTTGGTTATCACTGCGAACGTGATAGCCAACAAAGCTGGAAGTTGTTTTACTGATTGGAAAAAAAAAAAAAATCACTGGGATGGATAATGAATGAGGTTTTATGAGAAATGATCTCAGCACAAACACACAGAAGACATGGGACCTTCTACAAACACCAACAAACCTGTTTGTGATTTTAGGTTTGTGGCCTGATACGACTTCTCTTACAACAACACGCCAACAACTTTGAAGCAAAGGAAGGAAAGATTTCTGACAACGTCTGTGTTTTTAATTAGCACATGTTCAGTAGTATTTTATCAAGAATACTATTATGACTAAGATGAATACTATTAGTATTAACTTTGTATTTCATCTATTGATCTCAAGTACTAATTTATGCATTAATTTATAAAATAACAGAATTGGTGTTTGTTCTGTTGCTCTAAGCTGGTTTGGCTGCTTGTTCTGTTAAAGCGAATGTGGCAATTATACTGTTGCATCAGTGTTTTTGCTTCTTCCTGTTGCTTTGCCTTATCTCATGCTTCCTGTATCAGCTGGTCCTGTGAGGAATGATTTCTCATGTGTGCTTTTATGTGGTTGTGGATCTTTGCGTCATGCCAGCTGGCTAACACTGGGCATAACACACAGGATGGTTTAACAGTGGCATGAATGAACAATCTTAGGCTTAAATTCAGGCTGAAAATGTTATTAAAAGTCAAATGTTGATGTGTTCTTGGGGAATATGTGAGTTATAACTGCAGCATATATGGCGTGTTTCTAAAAGACGTGGTACACTGTAATGGGGTGTGTGCGGGGTGGGGTGGTCTCAGTAGAAAGAGAGGCTCAGGCCCAGCAGATCTGACCCAGATAAGTGCTGCCCTACATAGGCCTGGCAATGCCACTGAAATGGATCAGAAAACTTGCTGACGACTAACCAGCAGAGCCTGACTGTAAAATATAATAGTTTCCAATATTACCCCTGTACTGCATCTCTGGACACGTCTCTAAAAGTGAGGCATAACCGTTGGATGTCTGATCCTTTTTTCCACTGGCCTTAACCGCTGGGAATGCTGGTTGGTTGTCAGATTGGCAGACTTTTCAGCGCACAGTGAATAAAGCTCTACATTTCACATCCCTCTGGTTTAGGGTATTATTCTCAGATGCCTTTGTGTTTACCTGACTGGATGGAGGTGACCCGCGCTCCAGTCGAGTCCCAGGCTGCCTGAAAGCCAAAGTCTCTGCTGCTGTTGGGCTTTTGGTTCAGGTTGATCCGCATCTCACAGTACTTATCCTGCGAACCGACACCAGCAGAGTTGAGTAGAGAAGAACATCAACACTTATCAAACATAACGAAGCAGATCTGAGTGCTTCTGACTTTCTATCGCTCTGGAAGGGAGTCAGATGTGTGTCAGTGTATATACAGGCCTGCTTTGGCAAGAAAGCCCTTTGTTAATCATTTATGACTCTTGATTAAATGCCAACCTGAAGCTATATTTCAATTTAAAAAATGCACCACTCTATTACTTGAAGGTGAAGCAATATAATCTTAATGACTCATTGAGCTTTACTGATTATTAATAGCAAAATAAAATAAAAAAAAACAGTCATTCATTGAATGTGTCATTGTCAGTCTTAAATAAAATTCCTGGAACAAAAACATGGAATGATATACCGATATACCCAACAGAAAAACTGTAGGTGTTTTGTTTTGTTTTTTTTTGGTACCTGGCTGGTTTCTTTGGCTGCAGCAGGACTGATTGGAGCTTCACTCTTAAGTGGAGGAGGGACATTTGAGATGCTCTTAGTAGAGGTGATACTCTTTTTTGCAGTCTCATCCCATACGTCCCGTTCCTCCTCCTCCTGCTCATCTTCGCTGCTGTGGGCCGAGCTGGAGTGAGCCTCATCCTCAGAGGTCATGAACTGGTGATAGCGGCTCGGCACCGATGACTTCTTAGAAACATCAACTTCCCCGTTCACACGCTTGTGAGAGTCGTCCATCTGTGTCTGAGCGTTAAGAACAAGCTCATAAAATATCTACTTTAAATCTGTAAAATCTCCTTGAAAGGGGTAGCTGAGCTGGTGAATGTGTTGTTTCTTGAAGTGTCTGTGAAACTGTCTCAAGAGTTTCCAATCGGTCCTGTAGATTATTTCCCCTGACACACTTAAACATTATGTACTCCCTTGGATTAATTGTAACAGTAATGAAAGTGAAGGAGGCTGAAAATAGGAGCTCGAGTAGTTGGATTAGCATTATAAAAGCACTTGTTTCATCCATTATTCACACAGTAATCAGATCGCACTGTTGGGTATCACTCATGTACTCAAAACAAATAACACCGTACCGGACCAAACATTTCTTACTGTTCCCCCAAATTTCAGAACCACTCAGCTCTTTGTGCTACACTGATAGTTTGTGTTTATTTGTAAAATGTGGTACTCACTGTAACAACTCTGGGAAGCGAGGTGATGCGCGAGGGTTGGGTCCCAAAGGGCCTTGGTGTGACAACGGAGGTCAGACGTGCGCCATCCGATCTCTGGTAGCTCCTGGGGAGGGAGGCGGAAACCCGAGACACCGCGGGAGGTTTGGCCTCCATCGAGCTGAGCTGTGGTTGATGTTTGTGCCGAAAACCAGAGGAGGGGCCCTCCACCTCAGTCTCTGTGCGCAACAATGGGCAACTTGGTTCTGGCTCCTTTTGTAGGGAGCTGGAAGAGGAGATGGCAGTTGTGGTCACCTCTGTCTTGGCTGCTTGGGTGGGTACAGAGACTGGACTCCTCTGTGACAATGCAGCTCCTGGAGACTGGAAGGAGTTGCGGAGAGAGCTGTCACCGGTGAGAGTGACAGTTTTTATAGTGTCACTGCCTGCAGGACTGTCCACAATGTCAACTTCCTGTGAGGTGGGAGGGGAAGCTGCCCTGCCGGTAGCTGGGGAAGCGGCAGGGGGTTCGTTCTCTTTTACAGAAGGCTCAGAGGGTTCAGAGGAATAGTAAGGAGTTTCAACAGTGTAGCTTCTGGCAGGAAGGTTTCTCCTACGCGGGGCGACAGGCCTATCAAATACGTCTTCGTCGTCATCCAGGTAAGAGAGAGATCCCAGACGCCTGACCAAGCTGTTATTTCCTTTATTTTCTCTGTGGACAAGACAGGGGATGAGATAAATAAAAATGAAGTGGACAGCATGGGATAAAATGAAAGATGAAGTTTAAGGAGACAAGTGCAGTGTAGAGCATTGAGGTTACAGAAATTGAAATGAGGAGGACAGCGAGGGATGAGAAGAACGGAAACAGGAGCATAGGTTCAAAAGAAGAAGGAAGGGCAAAAAAAAGCAGGGAGGTTGTAAGTCATACACTTTAACACAGACAGCTTCCTTCAAATTACCTGAGCAATGGGTTCTCCTCTGAGCGATAAAATGGGTTTAAAAGAGGAAGAATTTCAGTGTTTTTGTTTTTTTTTCTTTTGTGTGTGACAAAATTAAAGCTTGATTCCTATAGCTTTAAATCTACCAATACCATTACACCTTATTCCATCATTAAGAAGGTACCTGATCAGGTGTGTTTTCACTTACCTCTCCTCTTGCAACTCCTTGAAGGTCTTGGACCTTCTGTTGCTGCCGTAGGTAATCTGCTCTATCTTATCCCGCTCTTCTTTCTTTTTAACTATATCAGAGTTGACACTCCTGCGCCGGCTCTTCCATTTGCTCAGGTCCTGCAGGAAAAGTGAGCCCTCATCACTGCATGCATCATTTCACCACAATTCAACTCTGTTCTTGATAAAACAGACTGGTTGCGTTTCATGTCAGGTGACATCGAGTGGGGGAGAAAAAGAGAGAAAGAGGAGAAAGGGCTACATTTGAAGGTGTTCTATTTGTGTGCTTTAGGCTCCTCCCGGCTCACCTCCCCTGTGAATTAGGGACTGTGTGACCTAAATGCTGCTTTAAGACTCCATTATTTTGCCATGACACCAATCAGACCGTTGAGAGACACGACACTGTCATGTACATGTGGATAGCTTTTTATTAAACTTGACGATTCTACCTAAGTATCTGAACTTTTAATGAATCATTTGTGTTTGAAACTGGAACACCAATGCTCTTCTAGGAATAATCCCACTGTATCAGCCTTGTATATTACGTAATAATATCATTTCACATTAGTTCAATTACTTGCATTTACAGTATTTGGTGTTTCTCTCTGCAAACACTGTGATTGGGAAATGAGGACAGTCCGCAGCCACAGGGCAGAGCTGCTCCAATCAGCGTGCTCTGTCTCTTGCTTCTACCTGAACAACTCTACTTTCACCCTGTGGCCACCTGCTCTCCTGATGGCTGCACAGATCCTAAAGATCATGTGCTTATCTTTCACTTCAACCTTATCTGAGTTGGAAACCAAAACTTCCGTCTCTCTGCCAGAGTCAGCCTGTCTCGATCCTCCAGCAGCACTGTGCACTACACACATACTGTGCGTTGGTTATACTCACATCCTGCCACTTATCTTCACTCTCCTTTATCTGCTCACGGTACTTCTGGAGCTCTTCGTAGCGATTCTGTCGGATGATGGCGGGATCGACCTGGATATCACTTGTTGATTTACTCCTGTGGAGATTTATTAGCATACTGAGTTCAGAAGCAGAGTTGAGGTTTAGCTCAGATCAAATCAAATTCCACTCCAAGGCATACTTTTGTGTAGGATATGCTGTGGGAAACATTACTCAAACAGTCAGAATATAGGCCATCTTACACCTCCTATCCACTTATTTTTATGCCCACATTGGCTCCATTAAACTTTTATCCTGTAACCAAGCGTTAGTTTAAGTTAGTTTGTGTAAGCTCGGCTGGTTAGTCACAAATACTGTATAACAGCCTTTCCCATCATGCAAAAGTCACTCAAAGCTCCAGCCTTTGGAAAAACACACTTTGTTTTCACTCACCTGTTAAGATTTACACACACCTCATAATGCCAACAGAGTATTTAAACCACTGCTTAGTCATAACTCTCTCTGGGACACCCTGCAGTTTAGGCAGATGATCCAGCGTATTGCTTTTGTGCCCATCTTATCCTTTTGTTGCTTTGTCAATAGAGCTTTGTGGAATGACCCCCCCCCCCCTTGAACTTGGCTCTGTGCCAGACAATGCACTTTGTTGTGTGTCAGCATTTAGCAGCGAGAGAGTGAGAACAGCAGCACAAAAAGCAAGAGGCAGCACTGTGTGACTGTAAGAGGCCAGAGCAAATGCAAGCGTGCCACATTCCTGGGTGCCCATATCAACTCACCCGTCGTCACTCTCGCTCATTTCACACTGTCTGGGAAACCAGAAAGAACCAAATACAACAACATCATATTTCTGCAGATTGAGTCTGAGAGTGGGCTGATCAAAAGCAGAGACCGGTTATCGACTCTTAGGCCTGGTACTCTTCGGGCATCAAGTGTATATAACACCAAGTAAAAACATGACTGTGCTGGTTGTCATTGTGTACACTGAAGCAGATTACTTGTCAATGTGTAAATAGCATGCTTACAGCGCAGTATCACGTTTCCTTTCCCTGACATTTGACTGGGGAAGTGTGTGAACTTGTATCTTGCTCCAAGACAATGCTGCCTTTCTGACGGCTGCAATGTGATGTCACTGGAAACATGGCGCTACATATGGATGTGAAGTAAATCCAGATGGGCTCGACTGAGGTTAAATGGTTGCTTTGTGAATGCTTGTGTGCATCTGATCATGTGCAGACACTGCAGTGCAGATTTGACAAGTTACGATGGAGTCGACGAGTTGCACCTTCTTTTCATGACTGTGGGGAATTTCTATAGCCTTTCATGTCGCCTTGACAGAGAGGACTACAGTAAACCAGGCTGGTCTGTGCAGTCAGCGTGTTCAGGACTTCATGTTTGCGTGTTACTCAGGTTTTCCACACTCTCGTGCTGCTGCACTGTGAGAGTTCACACGTCAGTGAGGTTCCCTTCGCTGAGGAAAACAACACTGTCCTCAGGTCAGATCCATGTTACAGTAGGTGTTAGGTGAGGTCAACAAATGACCGGTCCAATGCAATTCATCACGAGAAGTGTGTTTACTTTATTAAGCATGGGCATTTTTTCAGTTCACAGGCAAACTCGGTCTGATAGGAGAAGAAACCAAAAATAAAATGTAGAAATCAGGTCTATTTCACAACAGTCATCATGAACCAAACAACCTGATGAATAATGTTGAAGAATTAAAGCTATTTTTCTAATAAATCACACTCAAAAATACACGGCAGCCATAGTTTTAATGCGCAGTCCGGACATCGACCCTGCATTTACATTCCATGTTTTTGAAAGGCAAAATATACCGTGTATCCATTACGGAGAAAACCATAATGAATTTATTTTCATTAGTTTTTTTTACACTCTGAGATAACAACAAACCTTGATGAAATGTGTGAATTTCACTACACATACCTCGCTGTGCTCCTGTTTAAAAACTGATCCAGTGAATGCAAAAGTCACAGATAACAGTTTTGGGCCTTGAACCCATCCTCAAAAAGCTAGATTAACATGCAATTAATTTGGCACCAGACAAAAAATATTTAACAACTGATATGGCAAAGAAAAATGGAAGAACTAGAAACTAGCAGCCATTGTTTCTACAGTTTCAGAGCTGCTAGCCTCTCCACCATGAGTTTCTTCTTATATCTTAACTGACTGGCTTCCCTGATAGCTTGCCACTTCTGCAGGTCACCTTCACAACAGGAAGAAGGCACTGAGGGAGTCATCTGATTGGCCGACGGGCCTCTAGGTGAGCTCCGGCTTTGATAAGAACAAACTCCGAGCTTCCGAAGCAGCATGTCATCTGTTTTAGGACGTGTCTCTTTCTCGGCTTGATTCTCTTTATTTCTTGCTGTTTCCTTGGTGAGAGGACATGGGGGACAGAGGAGTCTAGCTTTGAGATCAGGGGGCAGAGCCCACGGCTCTGGAATGGGCATAGGGGCATAGTTGTCAGGGGCTCCTGACAGCGGCCGTTGTTGCTGAGTTTGCAGGGTTTTCTCCTTCCGGTACACCACATCGTCCTGCTCGATGTCGGGGTAATTGTCCTCATCCAGGCTGCCCTGTTGCTGGGTGATAATATTGAGTTGTGGCTCAGACGTGTAGAGACGGCGCCTGGGCAGCTGAGACTTCACCAAAGCCAGGTCTGTGTTGGACTGGAAAGCTAAAGTCCGCCTGGCAAACATGTCATCGTTCTCTAAGTCAGGGTCAATGCTGTCATAATCAAAAGGGTCTGGAGGCTCCCGGGGGTCATGGCGCCCCAGGAGAGGCCGCTTCTCACATTTAACCAGCCTGGGCCCTGAGGTAGGGTCCACTGGGGCGAACACCAGAGGGGGAGGCACTAACAGAGGGGGCTCTATCTTGGGGAGCTGTGGGGGACTGTGTGGTGGGATATGAGAACTGCAGGGTGGGCAAAAGGAGAGAAAACGACAGAGAGGTGATGAGTTCATGCATGTGACGTGGATCAAAAAGCAAGAAAAGGAGGAAAAGATATAACAAGCGGCCACAGTGGTGATATTTGTTGATCAAATCAGGATTTTACGTTCTCACTGATATAAAATCAAACAGTGCAATTCTAGCTGTTATAAGTCTTTATTACGATAGGCTGTAATAAAAATAGGATTTTGCAGAGACAGCCTATTTTTCTACGAAGGTCAAGCAAACTGCTCTAGGCAGCGTTAGGGTGACTCCAGTAGCTTGTTCACATATTTTATTCATTATTAGTATATTAGAAAGCAGCTCATCCAAGATTCAGTCATATCTGATTGCTCTAAAACATTCCTTCATCGTCACAATCATGCAGCTGTATCGACCTTTTCCCCACAACAAGGGTGGTGGGAGCCGAGGCCTCGTGTGTGTGGGAGTGAGAAGGAGAGGGACCGGAAGGGGAGGGGGCAGAGGAGAGCCAAGGACTGGTGTCACAGTCTGAATCATCTGACGAAGAACCCGACTTCTTATAGCTACAGCAGAGTGCATGAAAGAAAGGACATAGGAGAAGAGAGGGCCAAGGGGAAGAATAGGAAGCAGTGACAGGGAGAGAGAAAGAAAAATAAGAATCTATACAGGAAGTGAAGCACAGAAAACCCAATTCTGAATCTTACAGAAATGTTAAAGGTTAAATTGGCAGGCATCTAAGGCGAGCTCAGTTGAGTAAGAAAAGATCTTGCAAGAAGCAGAAAGTAAATCGTGTAAGCTGATATATAAGTGTATATGTCTGTATAGTAGAGAGAGCATGAAGGCTATGTGCTACATGTGTTGCGTTTCACTGCCCTCACACACCTGAAGCCTTGCATCTTCTTATACCAGGGTCTCCTCTGAGAGCCTAGTTTGATCTTCTGTATGTGAATGTCTTCTTGAGGAGTCCAGAACTTGGGTAAGAACTTGTCATATGACACATTTCCAGCAGGCTTGGGTTTGATACCCATTTTGCGTGTATAAAGATCATCGTGGACGGGGTCAGCATAGCCAACGTCATCGTCCTCATCCTCAGAGTCATCACAAATCTCCCTGAACAGGCTGGCCGTGGACACGGCTGGGCGATGGTCCACCCTCACGGAGGCGTGCTGAGGGGGCAGTACTTCCCCACTGTTGATGCTGCTGCTCAGGAGAGACGGCCAACCACACGTGTCAAAATCATTTTTCAGCAGCAGCACAAGCATACCAGTCACGCGAAAAGGAGCACATTCCTTGAACACAACAACCACGGATGAGATGATGCAACAATTAGCAAACCAATGCAAGCTCAAAACCAAACCAAAAGGAGGCAAAAATTGATTTGAGGAACAGTGCCAACTCAAATCGCTCCTCAAAGCACAGAAGGAGCAAAAAAAGACGTGCTTCAGCTAAAATTCAAAAACAATTCAGACAGACACCAACAAACTGAGGACTTCTGAGAACTGGTAGATGAATATGACCAAAGAGGTTGCTCATGGTTACAAATAACCATGCAAACTGAGGATAAGAGAAGCGATTTAGTTTGCTCTCATCAGACAGGCAAGTCAAAGTCAAACGAGCTTCAAGTTCTCTGACCTGAGGCAGGTCACATTCTGTTGAGGTATAACATTGGTCATCGGGACCTTGGGCCAGAGGCCCCTTACACCCCCGGCGGCCCCTCCCCCTGCCACTGGACTGATGGGCACGGCGAAGTTTGTGGGTGGAGCTGGGGAGGGGCTGTGGAAGCGTCTGCTGGCCAGGTCATCCAGTACAAGATCCGGGTCCGGTCGGTCTGTCTCCGAGTCACTGCCACTTTCAAACTCATAGACCCTCTGTGGATTAACTGCGGGCAAGGCACCCTGGGATACTTGACTGTTGCCATAGTAGTCAGAGGAAAGCCTTATTTCACTGAGGCTGTCAATCAACGGCAGAACGAAACACAACCCCATTGACCGTCCGCAGACAACACAGCAGCACCACAAATACCAACAGTGACGGGAGAGGACAAAGTCAAAAACAACCATAATGTACACTTCAAGTACAGGTCTGAGTATGAACCCAACACTTTTTGTTAAGTTGTTTTTACCATAAAAATGTCCTAATGAATTATTTGAAAGTAGAAACAGCACCTTTAAACAAACCAAAGTGTAGACTGCCTCATGTTGTAACACTACCTGGTGAGCGTGCCTTCCTCCTCTGTGTATGTAGGGTTGGCCCAGCTGCGCCGATTGTCCTCATTGCGTTCGGCCCGTTTCTTCCTTAGTGGAACAGGCACGTAGCCCGAGGGTTTGTCTTTAGTGGGCAGAAACTGGTTAAACTGGGTGCTGGCCTTGGGAGTGATCACTACGGACCGGCGGTATGCAAGACTGTCCTTGTTCTCGGCCATTCTGTAGACCGAGTCTGCCTCAGTGTCACTGCAACAACCTGGAGCACATCAGAGAGAAGGCGACAAAAACATGTGTACAGATCAGGTTATGGGAGAATTACAGAAAAGGACAGTAGCCAAGGGGACAAACAGGGTGAAAGCAGAGAACAGAGCGGGGGGTGGCTGGGTGTTGTGTGTTCTGGCATGACTTCTGGCTGCAGGGTGGGAGGGGAGGCACCATTTACAAGCCAGTGTGGATGTCTGTGGAATGTCTCACTGCCCTCTCATTATGAAAGTGAAGTGGGGGGGGAGGCACTCTGAGATCACTGAACACTTCACTTTCTCTAAGCACACGACACTTTGGTCCAGAAACAACAATCAATGTTAGTATACTCACGTACCACTAGATGGCAATGGGTATTTGTTTCCATAAATGGGAGTCAACTTGCTGGCTCTGATGCTGCATATCTGTCTTGTTCAAATATTTGAAGTTCTATACAAATTAACTGAATTATAAATATTGACCCAGAGAGACAGTTTAGGTGGGTTGGCACATTTTATGACAATCCACAGTGAGGGTGTGAGAGGAAATCTCAAAAAAAAAAAAAAAAATGATGCAAAGGTATCTTAAGTGCCATATATTCAGCTATAGCAGGATAAGAAAACAGTGAATGAAACCGTGTGTTCATGCATGCTTGTGTTAAGATGCCAATGGCACTTGCATCTCCTACCCTCTCTGCTGCCTTTAAGAGTGGTGTCAGAGGAGATGCTGTGAGGTCGGGAACCCAAAGAGTCTAAACTGTCCAGGGAATCGTCTCTCCTGTGTCCGCCGCTGCCACTTCCTTCTCCTCCTTCAACTCCTCCTCTCAGTTGATAGAGCTCCTCTCGCTCAGAGTACCAGCTGTCCCCGAAACCGCTGTCTCTGACGTTGTTGCCTTTCTGACTGGATGACTCCTGCAGAGCCTTTCATACACACACACAAACAAACTTGAGTCAGATAATAGGGTGCCGATTACAATATTTAGTGCCGCTGTGTGTGGTGTGCACGAGAGATCCCCCAGGAAGAGTGTGAAGTGGGTGCTTTCTGGGGAAAAGGGGAAAAAGCAAGCTGCAATTTAAAGGGAATAACCTCATTGTTATCTATTCACTGCCATCTCGGTCGAAACGAACAGTCATCATCTGCACACCGTTGATGACCCGGGTTACTGCACCAAAATAAAGTCATTGCACATACTGTAAACACACACCCGGAGACACACAAGTAAAAACTTGCTAAGACTATGAAATAAAAAGATTTCCAGATCTGTAATCCACTGAATCCTCCCAGACAATACAAATCTACAACCTAAACGCAGGCTAACCCCGCTCCATTGAATTTGGATTATTATGGCTAAACGTACAAGACATGCAGCAACCAACAGCTATTACTGAAAATCCCTGCAGTGGTTTGAATTATAGAGGACTTTCAACACCACCACTTATAAGTGTATGTGAAAGCAAAGTGCCAAATTCAGTGCTGGCACGAGTGGGCTGAAGGAAACGTGCTCCATCAAGAGCACGGGCATCAGCCTTTATATAAAAACTATATACGAACTTTGTTCGCTGCGCTGTTAACGTGATTAAAATAGCTGAGTCAGGGGGGTCGGGAGTCATTTCTAACTTAACACAGCTTTAGATTCAGTAGCCAGGAGCCTATTGCTCTCATTTTCTGCACATAGTCTTCATACCATGGAGGATACAGATATGTGGATCGCAGTGGCTGTAAAAGAGGATTTCATTTGTGTTCTTTCTGAGCATTTCACCAAGAAAAGGTTTCATAACACGACAGCGTGTTATTCTCATGAAGAAACATACCTTGTAAAGCGCGGTGCCCAATAATCCTTCAAACGCCTTGAAATTCAGGTAAGGCCCATCATAGAGACGGTCACACTGAGCTCTTCGACCAACCCAGTAGATGGTGATCAATACCTGGAAAGAGGAAATTACACAGTTTATTAGATAAAACATACATGCATGTAGGGAGAAAATAAATGATTGGCAGACAGAACAAACATCCGAACACGGTGACACCTTTCCCCTGAGTGAGGGATGATCTGTGCAGTGCTGAAGGCAGGTGATTGTTGTGATAGCAGCGGCCCTGCCCCAACACAGGGGTCATATCGCCCAGGGCCATGCTCTTGTTTCCAGGCTCATCCAGAATACTCTGCCTGTTTGTGTGTGTGCATTATTGGCCTGGACAGGTAAATGTAGTGCAGGAAAGTAAACAAACACCATCATCAATGATGTTGGTACCCCTATTACACATGAAAGAGTTTAAACTGATGTGTCAGCGCTTTGATTTGATGTCATGCAAAATAAAAAAAACAAAACAAAAACAAACAAAAGATCGAGTGTCAGGCCTTACATAAAGTTTGAAAAATTTTAAATAAAGTCTGTGATCTATGTCACATATACAGTAATAAAAAATAAATGTGGCCACTGAATGGCATATCTTTTTCTTCAAGGCAAGCCCTTTAAATAAATTTACCAAAAATTATGAATCTTGTCATCGGTCAAGTAAATTTGACTTCTTTTTTGCAAACCCATATTAGCTGAAATGATTCTGGGGATACAAATACATTTTAGTTCTTTTTTCCAAGTAGAGGACAAACTGATTTTACTTTTTATTGACATCTCTGTGTTGGTAGTGTGTAAGCGCGTGAGGCATTCACGTGATCTGGGATTTTACAACATCAAAACTGGTGGTGGGGAACCTGCTGGATGTCACATCACCTTAATTGAACTTTCCTCCTTTTACTGTGTAATTTACGTCACAAACTATTAATCCCATATTTGATGCTGCACATCTAAAAGGTAATGTGAGTAAGCACCCAGAAAGTAAGACAAGTCTTATATTTTTCACTTACATTTTTTAGCCTCCTGTTGGTCTCTTGATCCCTGTGAGAGAGAGAGAGAGAGAGGTGTCATAATGGGAGAAAATAGACAGTAAAAGAACAGAGACCCTGGGTGTTGGATGTATGTTGGGCAGTGAAAGAGCTGGAAAGTGAGAGCGCAATCTAGACAACTGCCAGCCATTCACTCTCTCCCACAACAACATAAAAACAGAGGACTTATAAAAAAAAAAAAAAAACAACACACACACACACACACATCTATGAAAAAGGAGGGAAAAACAAAACAAAACACAAGTGAAAAGTGTTGGAATTGAACAAATGCTCCATTCTTGTGTGTATTTTTACACTAATTGCAAAATCCAGTAATGGTAAAAACATTTAGTTATCGTTTAAGGGCTTAAACAGAGCTCCTGTTTCTGACTCCAAACTCGAGATATAACTAATAGCTGTAAATCTAAGTTGTGAAAAATGCACAGGGCTCAACTGTTTGGGCAAACAAAGCTTCAAACGGCTGCCCAGGGCCCTACAGAATTAAAGTCATATTTCTGGGGTCACTAAATCACTTTCTCAGGGAAACGTCAGCTCGCTCTTGGCTCCTGAAACCAAACAATGTTCCCAGTTTCAACTTGCAAGCCTGCTTTTCCTTTCCCATGTGTACACGGAGTACCTGTGTATATTTAGAGAAGCCTTTAAAATAGTGATAAATACCTCCAGGACATACAGTAACCATCAGGGTGACAGAGTTGAAAAGATATGGCATTCACACCTTCTGAACATACTTCACATTCCTACATGCCTCTCTAACCGTGGACACTTGACTTTCTTCCTGTCCCCACCCTTCAGGCAACACCACCAAAGCACCTGCATAAAATGTGATGCATGTACGGCGGCTACACCTTATACATAAATCCAACACGACCGGGTTCCTGCCCTGTGAGTTTCTTGGTTTAGTGGAGGAAATGGAATTAAACACAGCACTCATTTTCCATAAGACTTGGACAGTTGTTAAATTAGGACAATTGAACTGCGTGGCAAAGTTATCAGTGTTGAAAAATATATAAGTACATTTGCACACTTCAGTTGAATTCTGGGATATTTGTGCTTAAGTATTTCTATTGTTTACTACTCTACATCTCTTACTGTTGAAAGATATTTTTTTCTACTCTTTGTTTATTTGACATCTAAGATTTTACAAGCATTGGATCAGTTAACAAAGCAAAGTACAAATTTTATTTTGTACTATATATATATATATATAAATAAAAGTAACTCAACTTAAATGTGTGTTTCACAACATGCAACTTGAAGCCAAGATTGACTGTGTTCACCAGTTTCATTGGCTCTGACCTGTTGTTTGCAGGTCGGTGCAGAGAAACGGACAAACAGCAGCTCACTGAAACCAAAAGACAGACTGGGAGGGTGAACCAAAACGGTAAATCTACTTTAGGTCAAGGCAAGCTACGGATTCAGCTGATAATTCTGTGTTTCTAGTTGCTTTACATAATCTTCTCTTCTACGACTGCAACTAAAATCTTGAATGCAGAATTTTTACTTGTGGAAAGCATTTATTTATTTATTTTACATTGTTCCTACTGCTACTTTTATTTATGTGAAGCATTTGAGCTCTTCTCTCACCTCTGACAGTATTTAACTGGATGGGAAGCACAACAACTTTCCCACCAGTATGCGTCATGTCACACCAGGGGTTCCCAACATGTTAATTCCCAAGTGCTTAAAACCTAAATGGACGTTTACCAAATGGGAATATTGCAGATTTATGGACCCAATAAAAGCGAGAGAAGGGAAAATGCCCTCTCTTGTGTGGTTTGGAACAAAATCACAAAGTCTAATGTTATAGCAGTGGTAGCTAAGTCCAGAAAATAATGAGCTGTGTACCAAAAACTTGCTTCTAGTAACACTCATTTATAGCTGGCGGCAATAGCTGAACAGAGGGAAAAATACAACAAGGGTTATTTTCAGGTCTTCTGTGCCTCGGGATGTCGCTATGGGCTGTTGGAGTCAGCTGAGTGCTCATATGATTGAGAATAATCCCCCCAAAAAAAGAAGGTGTTTTTCTTTGTTTTGTTTTTTTTTAGGGAGTGCAGTCTGGAAACAGCTTTTGTGAATAAGTGTTATCAGTTAAATCACTAAATAATATGATGAGGTGGGAGGAAAGCCATTTGTTAATGTTGGATTGATGGATAGAGGCAGTAAAGCGCCATATATATATCTATATCTATAGAAATAAATATATATATAATTAGGTATAAAACTGGTCAATTTAAAGCTTAGACTTGGCGCTTTAATGCAGTATCCATTATTTCTTTTCACACTGGCAAAAAATGTGGATCTGTCCAAATACTTTGGACGCCAACGGCTTGGTCCTGGACTGTGGGTAAAAAAAGTAATACAGAAAGTGAATCAGGGCAATTTATGGCCCCTTAAAATGGCCGATCCTAATCAAACAATGTATACGTGTTGTAAAGGGGGTAGACAAAGCTGTGACAGGAAACTCTCCAGCTAGAAAACTTAACAGGAGACTCTCACCACTTCCAGAACACATTCATTTCAGCTATTACAGCACACCTCAGCATGCTCAAACAGATTCTAACATCATTGTGCTTTTGCCGAGGTCAGGTGGTGAATGACAGCTCAACTCCACTGTCCCTCTCTGCTTAACCTCCAGTTGAACAGATGCAAGACCACCACACTTCTGCAAAGCCGGCCACTGCTGCCGTACACATTATCAATCACACAATGCCAAACGTGGAGAGCCTCCAACAACAAGCTGCTCAACAAAATTAGCTGCACAAGACCAGGATTATTATAATCATGACAAACAAATTAGAGAAAGAAAGCATTTCTGACATAACAAGTTTCTAATGGTATGGCACTATTTTATGCCAGACATCAAGTTAATTTGATCCGTCTTGTGTTGTGCCAATAGAAACCAGTGATGAAAAGACAGACACACAACTGAAGAAATGTAAGCCATTATGCAAATATTAGCCAAATACTTTCTTAACGTGAGCAAAAGTAAATGATCCTTCCCAATTCTGTCAATCGCTTCTTAAGAGATGTCACAGGGAGCGAATTTGTTTTGGATCTACGGCAAGAAAATAAATCTTCTGAGCACTTAGAAAGCGGAATGTAACTCAGACAATGTACAGCCACCAGCAAGACCGTGGCAGCTTCTCTCTTTTATCCCGAAAACAAACAAACTCAGTACCAAAGCCTTAAATGAATGGGTGTGCATTAATGACTGGAGGCATACCTCTGCTATGAAGATCACTCGCTTCCGTTCATTCATCAAGATTAACTATGACAATATTCATCTGCGTTCTTGCATTGTAAAAAAATACCTTGGATTTAAAAACACAGCCCAGGCGCTTGCAGGAGTCCTTACACACAAAAAGAGGGCATGAATAAAGGAATCAGCTGTGGGTCAGACAGTGTCTGCATCACTTGTGTCGCACTTATCAGAGACACTGCAGCCTCTGTGAGTGAGGATACAGTGCGAGGCTGGCATTTCGCTCTCCAAGTCATCTACAGAGCACAAATATAACCCTTGTATTGGTCTTTTACAGCCGGGGCCACGTCCATGGCGAAGAAACTTTATTGGCCATTCAACATCATCGCTCGTTTGGTTTCACAATCTGCCCACAGTTCAAAAAACAGAGGAACAACAAGAAGTGACGGCGGTGCCGTTTATTAAACTGTGAAACCAGCCTACTTCACGTTGCCAGCTCACCGAACCACACCCGAAACACTAACACACAGGGCACTTCGTTTGCCCTCTTCTCAAACTCCTGAGAATTCAGACAATACTCGCAAGACATGAAGTACAGCACATGTTGGGGTTGAATAAATTAATTAAATTAACGACCTGTTGGTCTGTCCAAATTTGTGTGGGAAAACGACACGTTCCCTCAGGAAGTTCAAACATTTAGTTTGATCTGTGGCCAGAGATGCCATTGCTTAATCCAAATCATGTAATCACACTTCAGGGCCACTCCTCTTTCTCTACTGTCTACAAGGGTTCACTGACATTCCTTAAAGTACAATAAAATTATGATGTACATGCCATTCCTGGCTGGTTCCTCTCTCTCTCTCTCTCTCTCTCTCTCTACAGGGAGAGCAGTCAGCCCTTGTCAATAATTTGCTGAGTCAAATGACGGCAACAGGTGAGACTTTGGACTCCTCTCAGTGGGGGATTTGTTCTGTCAGTGGAGGTCACAGGTCGAAAGCTGGACACATCCAATGGTGCAATGACACAAACGCCTAGAAAAGCAGTAAATCTACAGTGTAAATGTAAAAACAGATTAGTATTATGAATAAAATATCATGTAAGTCTGCAATAACCGATTTTAGAAGCTGTTAGGAGCCCAACATAGACACATCCAAAGGTTGCTTGCTTGTCCAAAGTCCCACGTTCTTTCATTTCGACATACTCCTGAAGAAAGCGTTGGCCTCTTTAGCTCCTAAATGCTTCACTGTGTTCACCAGCTGGTCATGAAATGTATCTGTATGCCGTCTGGTGCTGACTAGACGGTGGAAATTGGCCGAAAACAGCCAAAGGAGAGGGGTGAGAATGAACTAGCAGCAGAACAAGGTAAAATAAGCTGAGACTCACTATGAAGATCTGCAAAGCCGAGGGGATCTGTAGATCCAGACCACAGATCTCTGTTTTTAGCTGCCTTAAATATATTTTTGTCCATCATTACAACCAAGCATTTTATACTTTTCAATATATCGTTAACATTGACATAAATACTTAATCAGCATCTTCACATTTAATAGACCTTATTTTGCTGAAGTTAATTTGACACCCTTTATACACTATTGGGTCGTTTAAGTCGTGAATTACATTTCATAAGGTGATGATATGGCTTGAATGTAAAATATCACTGGAAAACTTACAAGTACCTACAGCAACATCATGTAAAAGTTCTCCGATATCTGTCTCCTTGATGTGATGGAGGCTTAAGGGACTTAAAATGGATATAGATGCAGCACTTGCTTAGTTTCTTTTCACCACTGCTCCCAGTTTATTCTCAAAAGCATTTGAGTTTTATAACATGTAACGTATGTAAACCCTTTATTGCCAGATGTGTAAATCTTCTTAAACCGACCACAGTGTTGAGGGGGCATGTAGCACACACACTGAACTAAGCTGAATAAGCATCAGGGTTTCTAGGCAACTACAGGGTAACAACACGAGTTCACAGTGCAGGATAACACGTGCATCGTTGGTGGTACGCGCTGTAATTTCCACCAGCAAAGCCAGACGCCCCATTTAAGAGTTAGCTCTGTGACAAATGACACATGTTAAAACAGACACTGATGTAAAGTTTAAAGCAATCTGTTGACATTTAGCAAAAAGTCCAGGTCCCTGCTGTATCTCCAAATGGCAGTATGAGGGTCAAAAGGAAGTGGATTAAGTTAAATAGAACACTTTAAGATGCCATGATTCACCCACAGCACTCTGGTGCCCTCATTTCCTGAACAGCTGCTACAAACTGACAGAGTTGGGCTGAAGTAGCCGGTGAATCATAGCCTCTGATGATGAATCAGATTCATCTTGGTTGTTATGTTCTCTGTGTGCTTGTACCTGGTTAGACGTGGTTGATGTAAGAAAATCTTGCAGGGCATCTTCCAGAACACATCGCCCAGCAACCAATAGTCTGTGTATCTATATTACAACAATTTGTCATGGTAAATGACAAATCTGATGCTGAATGTGTTTGCAGCTGATAAACGTCTTTATCAGACAGCAGGTTTCACAACACGAGGCAACAGAGCCCTCTGCACTGCAGATGGTGGTGAGGCCAATACAACCACGGCTGCAAAGCCCAAAGGTCAGAAGAGACATTCAATAATTTTTTATGGCTTTCAGAGCGGCGCATGCTCGTGTGAATGAAGCTCTCAGCACACAGGCAATATCTGACTAAAGCCTCCTGCAAAAAAGATACTGGCCTTGAAAATAATCTCACATACAGACAATCAATGTGTGAAATTCAGCATTTCTCTTGGAGGGTCAGGTCAATAAGATCGATCAATTTTAAATTAACAAGACTTTTTTTTTTTTTTTTTTTTTTTGGTGCAATGCCACTGAACCAGTTTTTTAAGTGTTAGAGTTGCAGCCATCACGTTTACTTTCTATCAATTAGTAAGTGAATTAGTTTTTCCATTAATTCATTTCTGAATTTGGTCATTAAAGAGTCAGAAACATGTTCAAATATTTTGTTTACTGTCGGAGAAGACAAAAAACCAGTTCACATTTAAAAGGCTGGAATCAGGAAAAAAACAACAACAACAAAAAAAAACAAAACACCTGAACAATTAACTGATTATCAAAATAGTTGCTGGTTCATTTTCCCTCAGCAAACTAATTATTGAATAATTATTCTAACAATGTAAAATCTTAATTGTTCACATTTCTCATATAGGTTGGCAAAGGCACAAACCAACTTGGAAGTAGAGGATAATAAATGACAGATGGTTGCTTTAAACTGTACATGGGGTTTCAACAAGAAAACCACATAGTAGACGTCGTGGAAACTGACAGGATAACAACAAGGGAAGCTGAGCAAAGCACCTGTCAGACTGGGTTTAAGGGAGTGGAGGGTGCGCACACACACCAGGGGCAAAAACAGCTGATAGAAACAACTTTCTGTGTGTGTGTGTGCACATTTGCCTACAGTCTCTGATAAGTCACAGTGAAATAACTCCATTGGCTGCCTGCAGCCTTGTTTGGGATTATCTCCTCATGTTACTCCCTGTGTGCCATCTTTCTCTCTGCACAAGTTAGAAATACAGCAGCTGCACGACAACATAACTGTCTCCATAAACACAAATATCGCTACTTGTACGAAGTCTTAGCTGAAAGAACTCCTGGTACAATGCAAATGTGCTCTATTGGAGTGGCTAAAAGATTTCCTCAAGCAGCGGAAGCAGCTGTAGGAGGTGAGAGCCGGTGTGCTGCGGCAGCAATCCCTGACACAAAAACTGTTTACTGGACATCTTCTTCTTTGAATGAACCAGAAATCCACATGGCATTGTGACAAAACCACAAACTCAGCTGATAACACACACATACACACACAGGTGGGGGGAGGTATGTACTAAATGGAGACGACAAACTATTAAAAGCTCCTCTACCACGAGTCCTGATACCATTCCAATCAGTCCTGCTTGTCAAAGTGACCCTTGGGCCCTAAAAATAGGACTGTGAGCCCCTTCTGACCAAAACCCTATATGAAAGTAGACACAGTGTCAAAGAACTGAACTGTAGTATGCTTGGAAAAGTGGGCATGACATTTGCAGTTGCACTTCCTTTAGAAATTCAACGTGAAGTACAGTACGTCACAATGTTTTGTGATATGAAGTTCAAGTGGTAGAACTGTATCTTAGAGTTTACTTCAACTCACTGTCATTTCTGTTATCCTTTTAACACAATGCGAGTGTCCTTTCGAAATATGTGATTTACCGCCAATATCACAGTGAAAGATTATATACGGGAATGACTGATAACACACCGGAGGGCATAGGGCTCATAAAAGATTTATCTTTGTATTTATGATACTGAATTAGACATTTGGAAAATGATATGGGTGTACCTGTAGTGGGAGAGGGTGTGACTTGAAAAAGGACAAGGCAGATTTGTTTATTTAGTTCATATTTCAGTGCTCATACAGTGCATTTGTTTCTGCATGTGTCTTTGTGAAAAACTGCGGTTTTAATGCCACCGTTGTGATGAGCAAGTACTGATCAGTATCAGGTGGATCGTGAGAAAAAAAAACAAACAAACAAACTGTGAACAGAGTTTGTTGCAACATCTTAATAAAATCTCCGAACTGGCAATGCAATGCCAGACCGAGCTGAGAAGGAACAACTTCGTGATGTCAACTTTTGATATTTCACCAACTAAAAAAGTGTATTTGACTCAGCGCCTTTCTAATCAGAGATGAACTGTGCTCTGTCATAACCTGCTGCTTCCTGAAGGCACACCTTTGTTAAAAAAAAAAAATAAAAAAAAAAATGAACAGGTTGTTCAACATGCCTGCGTCTCTCTGCCCAGGATGCATTCAATACAAAACAGGATAAAAAAAATAAACACTGCAAATATAACATAATTTCTATGCTGTTGGTAACTGAAGCACCATCAAAACTGCCCCTCTTCCCATTCAAACTATCAGTGAGACACGACAGATACATTTCTTTAAAACCCGGCACCTGACATATCAATTATTTTCACGACCCTTGTTTTGTGACTGCCGATTTGATCAGATAATTTTCTGTGTAATCAGAAAACCAATCAGTCTGGAATATGATGGAGGGAAACATCAAATGATCAAACACATAGTGCAGTGCTTTAACAGGTGCTTACCAACGCAGGACCACATGCACACCAAAAATAGCCCTGACCCCTGTAAACACCTCAGTGGTTAACTTGAATCATCCCTCACATGAGGAGACATGCATTTAGATACTGTACAGTAGGAAACATTGAAACAGCATAACTAGGAAATTAAAAGAGTGGCTCAATTTCAGTCATGATTTGGACTCAGAAGAGCCCATCTATGTGAATTAGAAGAAGGGTATTGGAGAGTAAGTGGCAGCAGTTTACAAGGCTGAAAAAATACTTACTTGACTGTAACTCTAGTGGATAAATCCTGAAGGTCTCCAGGGTGAAAGAGCTGTGCTTCTTTTAGTCCAAGCTTCCCACAGGCCCTGAGGAAGACGTTAAGGTTGTCCTAGACAAAGAACAGAGAAAGGATGAGGGTTGTCCACCTTAAAAGGGGTGAGAATAATCACTGAAGAATTCTCTGGCAGTCACACAGCCTACAACTCAATGCTTCCAAAGTTCATATCACCGGAGACCAGAGACGGACAGGGAGGAGCATGTGTGTAGCAAGTTATAGTGACCCAGTGCAGAGCACACACAAACACACATGGGAGGGGGAGGGAGGGAGGGAGGGGGGGGAGGGGGTGGCAGCAGCATGACAGGAGATGACTGACAGCAGCAAAACTACCTGTGGGATGGTTTAGGGTAGGGACAAAGCCAGAAGTTCCACCCAACCAGCCATGCGAGTGCAACGCTGACACACACAGGAGCATATTGCCTGCTGTCGTCTTCTTCTTGTTACACCCTGAAACTGTCCCCTCCCCTCCCTTGCCAAGCCCTTGACTCGAAAATACCTGTGGAATCTGTGGGGTGGCGCAGTATTTTGGAGACATTGGGTTGCTATGGAGCATGAGGTCGAGTGATAGAAACTCAAATATTTCCCCGAAGCAACTCATGAGGATATAAGAGGTGGAAGGACGGCTCCTCTCTCCACTTCCTCCTCATTTAAATAGCGTCGGAAATTGAGATGTGTAAGCATGACCTGTGAGAGCGAAGCAAGTTAGTTAAAATACATTTTGCTCTGTCAACAAGTACACGTCTCACTGGGGTTTCCAGTTGTAATCCCAACGCCTTGTTTATAAATCTGCATTTCCCATTGGGACGGCATCGTTTCAGAGGGTTTCATGTAATGACACATGGTTTCACCACGGGCTGGAATAATTAAGGGGTAGCTTGTTCTATATTTAAATGGCAAACATGCTTATTAGCAAATGGTAGGAGAGAGTTGACCTCTCAGAGGAGGCATCGCTTGCTAACAGCTTTGTTCACCCCTTGATGGCACTTAGGGGTCATTGTGAGCCCCTGCAGGCCAAAGATCACCCCCTGCTGCCACCCCCTGTACATGAGGGGGGTTCTCATCTCCTGCTTTGTCTTGATAATAGATAATGATAATATCATTTTCCAGACTGAAACAGAAAAGTAGTGAGTTAATTGCACGAACATAATAACAAAGCGATAAGCTCCTTCTCGTCACGATTCACCTGCAGCCGACATTTCACAGACACAATGAATTTATGACCGCGTTATTTAATCAGCGCAGCAAGTTTAGTCAAAAATAACAATAACAAAATAAGCGTAGAGGATTGCTGCTTACATGCCATCTTACCCGCCCCGCCTTAATTTATGAGACAGCAGTAACACAGTGTCACATGTCTTTGGGAAAAGGGGATAGCTGGTTAGTGTGCTAACTTCAGTAGAAGAAAAGAACCAAGGAGCAAAACATAAGTTCCCTTTATTATTATTATTATTAATTTATTTTTTTTAAACCACAGCTGAAGACGGCTCTTATAAGTTAGATTTCCTCTAGACGGGTCATTGATTATCTGTTAATGCTGACGTTGGATATATGCACAGCAAAACTTTCAATTTGCTCCTTTGAACAGATCAAAGTGATAACAGCATATCTACAATAAACTCAGATCAGTCCAGATCTAGATATGCTCTATAGATGCATATAATGCAGGCCATTAAGGACTGTGGGTTTATCCCTGCAAAGCAAAATCTCACTTTAGGCTAATGTGATAAAACAGTGATATGTAATATAAAAGGACAATAATTAATATCATGTAGGTATGAATGTCATTTACCTCAAAGAACATTACGAACAAACCGCCCCCCCCTTCAAACAGTCAGTCCGTGAGCATGAAATGATAATGATGTTGAAAGAATGTTATGCCGACTTGTGCCTCCACATAATCCTGCTAAATATGCCGTACCCATCCAGCAGTCCCTCTAATCCTCTCATGCAGACTTGAGGACCCCGTTTTAAGCACTTAACACCAAGAAACGGAAAGATTGGGCCCGTAAGGTGTCTGATTCAATATAAAAGGATCTTCATTCCTGCTGGTCACATTGTGGTCACTCTATTTCTTCCACAGCATTACTCATCTAAGACGGGCATACTCTACAATTACCCTCGACTGACCCTAAGCGCCACACAATGCTATGGTTAAACTATGAGGCTGCACATTTTCAAATCTTGTCACAATAAACAGAGAGAGGATGGAATAGCTGAAATGTTGCCTTCCCTGAAACAGTAAAGGACCCCCCCCCCCCTCCGTCTTCACAGCCTGATCCAGTCATAACATGCACTGATACAACACAAACACAGTAACAAAACATGGTGAAATGCCTGTCATTGCACAGATGATTACACAGACATTTAGGTGTGTAAAGGCCCCCTCAGGGTCATTGAAACTATTTATCTCCTCCCACTGCTACCTCAACTCACCAAGGAGTTGGTACATGTGGGATCATCCAGCACCGTCTCAATTACAGTGTATTTACAGTGGGCAGAGGCAGATGGAGTCATCTTTAACTCCGTCTCACTGGCGTGAGCCCAGTGGGCCACAACTCCAGCCCTCCAGTTTATTCACCAGCTTCCTACCCTTCTCTGGTTAAAAGCAGAACCAGGGTTGGACCAGATTGCCACGACTGGAACCCACAGCTCACAGAGTGCTCAACAATGGGGCACAGAAGTGTGCTGACATGGGAAACATTCCCTTGGACACAAGTGAAGCCAAAGACCAATCCCGGATCTGGAGCCAATGTTGCTAAAAATTCCTCAAAACCAGATTTCTGTTTTTTTTTTTTTTTTCCATTTCCCCTCACTGTGCTTTTTTATTCTGCTGGAGCCTTGTATGGACCCAGAGCACTGAAATCTTTCAGATAGCAAAACAAAAAAGGACTGTTGGGAGCATAGTGGTAGTAAACGTTCATATCTGAGTGTTAATGAAGCGTATTTTCAAGCACCCTTTTATTCAGCAGCGATTCTGTATCATTTGTAACATTGCTCCTTTTTTTTTTCTTCACTGCATTTCCCTACCATTTGCCTTTTGGGAAACTCAGATACAAGAAGAGCAGAATTTTTCCAGTTCCCTTCGTCTCTAATGACTTTCAGTGGACATAGGTATCATATGTGAAGACAAATCCTGAGCAATAATCTGCATCATGAGGGGGCAAATGTCTAAACATATGCATTAAATGCTTGAATTACTTTTCAGAAAACACAGCTCAATTCCTCATTCTCCTGGTCATCTGAATTTACAGAGATCAGAGATGATGAACCAAGCAATTTTAATGATACTTCCTGACTACTTTGGTAGAGAAACAATTTTCAAAGCAGAGTGAGAGTGGGCAAGCGTTGTTTGGAGAGCTCTTCACTTTTCTCCATGTGCTTGGCAGTAAAGGATAGCCAGAGGCCAACCATGAACCTTCGTATTTGCGGGAGAATTTATGATCAAGTGGTTTCAGGTTTGTGTCCAAGTCTCGGAAATACCAAACCAGCACTACTGATGGAGGAGATACTTTACCTCATTACCTCAGCAGGTGCCCAGACTGTTAAATTACCAACAGTCCAAAACAAACTGGCAGGAAATTTGATTTATACCATAACACAGATATGACGGTGAAGTGTTTTTTGCACTGCAAATAATAAGTTTACTGTTTATGTCTAGTCCAAGTGCCAGCTGGTTTCTGCCACCGCCAACTTGTCATTGTCTTTCCAAACATGGTGAATGTTGCTGATCCCACTGACACACGCTCCCTGGTTTAGGGTTGGGGTTCTCTATAATTCTACTAGGCAGCTGGACTCAATTACTCCCACAAGAGAGTGCTTTGTGAGGGATGGGTTTAAGGTAGTGTTTTCAACCCTCTACTTCCCAAGAACTTGTATGTTGACACTCCCAAAACATTCACTGTGGCCCCGAATGGTGGGGCCACAAACTGCATAAATTTGAAGACAGTGCCAGGCAAATTGACCAAACTTCTCTTCTGACATCTCATCACTCAATCAGGAGCCCAATTATCACACAGGCACAAAGACTTTTTGTTCTAAATATTTTTGATTGAACAGAACCTCAAGCAAGGCAGACATTATATTTTGGGTGCGCTCAAATGACGCCAGTGGCCTTTCAAGCAGCTCCATGTTCACTGAACTTATTAGTGTGGATGGATATGAGGCACGACAAGCCACTGGAGCAAAAACCTCCCTCACTGGCAGCTGTGTCTCACACCTGTCACCAGGCAGTTCAACTGCCGCATCTTTCTCTGGTTCGATTTCAACTTAACAGCACACTGTACGACTGAAGAGAGACAAAACTGTGCATGAAGAAGACTTGGATAAGCTCTTGAGGCTAGGAGCTCATATGTTTTAATTTAAGTATAACATCCTTTGTCTCAGGTAAAAACAAAACAAAACAAACAAATACTACTTACCAGGCCAGCAATAGGTGTGGGCAGCCTGTTAACCCTCTTTATTATACCAGGCTTGATCTTGTTGATCAGACTGTGAGCAGGAAAAAGAGAGAGAACATCAGGGAAATCACTCGGCCATTGGCTAGACTGGTCTAACTATCAAGGGGTGAACAAAAAGTGTTGCCAAGCCTCAGTGTTGTGTTGTGTGTTTACGACTGGGTTTAATGGCAGCCACCTGGTTTCAGTTTAGTAAGTGGCCAGTGCCGCAGCATGATGTAAACACTGGGTTTTCTGCTCCTAAAATATACCCGCCACTACTGAAACAACCCCAAACAAACCTTGAATCAACACATATTAGAAAAAAAAAAAAAAAAGTGACAAATGAATCTTTTGTTTGATTTCAAGGGCATCAAAATGGATATTTAGGAAAGAGGATCAAAAATAATAAGAAGTAACGAAAAGTAAATGAAAAACGGGCAGATTTTTTACTTAAATAAAAGCAGCAAAACAGTAACAGCAGAAAACTCAACTACATGTTGTGAATTTAGAAGTAAAATTACAGAAGAATTAGCAGAAAAATATCATTATTGAGTATTTTCTTGAATAATTTCTCACTCTGTTTAAAAAAAAGTCACTATACAGTGAAAAATGCAAAGAGACAATTTTCTAGAGAAAATTCTCCCAAAAACTCCCAAAAACTGGAACAATGAAATGTAACAAACAATCTTTTCAGTTCTAGCCTAAAGAAACAAAGTTACTCACATTGTAATGAGCTCCTTATATAAAATTATATTATGATCTATGATATATATTACTTGGTTTTTAATACAGACACACTAATATGTAAACAGCAATTAATGATAGACCTTGTGAGGGGGGAACTAATGTGACCAATTTTGTGTACTGGGTGGTCAAACTAACTACATAACAATTACAATCCGAGTTTATCACATGTTTTGTACGTAAAAAAGAAGTGCAACTATAGCTCCCTCTGATTGTGGGGGGGACCACTTCAAAGTGCAGCACAAGGATGAATAATTTGTGAATGCAAGTGTCTTGTGCAGCTGTTTCAGTGGACGGATTGGAAGGCGGAGTGGCTGGATGGGATGGTGGATATGAGACTTTGTTTGGGCTGGCAAGACATGTAGAAAGAATGCAAAAGGCATTCGGGTTCAACAGAAAGCTGTAGTAATTTCATAACATGACACACTCTACGAGATGAGTAAGATATAATCATGGGTGAGACCCGCACTAAAGTGCTTGACAAAGAACTGTGATAAGTTAGCAACAACACAATGGGAATGGAGGCTAATTGTTGATGTGAAAGTGATGTAATCTCTCCCTTCCTCTTCCTCATGCTGAGAAAACATGAAACGCTCATTGAATGAAAGTGTTTCTGTTGTTCTCTGAGAGTGGGAGAGAGAAAGATAGGGTGAACAGTGGAGTCAGGTTCAGATCAGCAGAACGAGGGGCTTCTTCTCTGAACTAATGCCAATAGAGGTTCAGGAGATTCTCCATGGGCTGCTGGTAATTACAGCTTCCTGCTGATTCGTGCAAATCACTTCGCTGTGTCCATCCAGAGGCGCCCGCATGCTAACATATAAATGATGACATGATGCTAAGCTTCTCTCTCACACATGCACTCGCATGCCTGATCTGAGACAAGCCAAAAAACCACAACTCTTAGAAGAGAAGTTGGTGAATGAATGCAAAAACTCCGCATAGATACATTTGTTCCTCTAACTCATCAAAACCTTCGATGCACCCCAACTAATGAGAAAGCAGGGAAGCCCGGCTCTCCGGTGTGGTTTCAGCTGGAAGCTCTCTATTCATTGCACGGTTTCTCAAAACTCTCATTAAAGTAAGGATGGTAATCTGCTGCATCCATAGATTTGTAACGCACGAAACTCCTTCTGAAATAGATGAAGCTTTAGATTCTAAAACAAGACTGCAGAAGGTTGATCTGACACAGGAGATATCAAACTAAATATATCATACAGCCTCCATTGTGCTGTCTTGAAACACTGGCCCCACTTTGCGTGGCTGACAAACAAACAACGACCTGGCAGGGGGTCTGCCTGGGAAATATCAGTGACACTTACACTGGAGCACAAACCTGGATGAGAGCAGAGGGCTTTCATGTGAATGAGTGGCTTAAGAGTGGTGCCTGGGAAAAGCAGAGTACTTACTCACACAGCAGAACGCCATTCTCCAGCGCTGATCGGAAGTCGTTGCTCCCGAATTTTTTCTTGGTTACTGCCTGGAAAGAAAGGGATACAAAAACAGTGAGCAAAAATGGCAAGAAGGGCTGAGTGAGAAGAGGAGGCGGGGGTTTGTGCGCCTGTGGTGTGGTGGGAAGGCTGGAGAAGAAAGGTAGGATGTTGAGAACAGTAGGAGAGGAAGTAAGAGGTATTTCCTCCTGAGTTCCTACAGTGTCTGTGGGACAAAGTTGAGCGAGGTCCTTCAGGTATTCCTCGGGATAACTCGAGTGGCTCACATCTTCCAACATTAACGCTAAACACTGCTGGTAAATGTGAGAGCTGTGCTAAAACTACGCCGGAGCCAGGCAGCCCAAGCCGCAAGGCTATGGTAGCATCTGGAGTAAACACAGCGCTGTGTTAAGAGTCTCATGCCTTTCCCATGATCTCAAACCACCACTGCAGGAACACCAAGAGCCATTATGTAGGAGAACATACAAACACTTGCAGCTGTACACACATAGAGAGATGCATATATACGATACACACACAGATTCAACCTATTCTCTTCATAGTGAACATAATATTCTTTTGTACATTTGTAATATCAGAAATGTGTAGCCTTACATATGTGAACTACAAACTGTAGTTCCACTAAGAGGCAGCAATTGCATCGTTTTTCCTTTTGTTTTCATGTGAAACTGTACCTTTGTTATGGGATTTCATGCCATGATGACCACTTCTTAACACAAATTCTTGTTGTGTTGTGTTGATGGTTACATTAGTCAACAAGTAGACTGTATAGCCTCGCCAGTTCTGGACAGTCCTCTATATTTGTGGTTTTATTTTTATTTTTCTCTATCTGCATCATATATAATTCTATGGATGCATTGCATATATTATGCAGAAATGCAACATTTCTGCATAATATATAACAATGAAATTAGAATAAATATTAAAAATTGATTCAAAATGCCTTATCATGAAGCATCGAGAATATATTCTAAAAAGATCCTGGATCTGGACCGAGCACTATTAACTTCTTTCTTGGACCCTGTCCTGACTTCCTCAAAATATTTGGAAGAACATCTCCAAAACTGGTTGCTGTCAAATTATTCGCTGAGAGTCAAACTAACAAAATGGGAAGAAAACTCGACCCCCCCTCCCTCCTGCAGACACTACACCCGCAACCTCACTGATATATTTTGTTGCAAAATAAGTTCTGTAATAGTTGCCGTGGGAGGACATGTAGTATTTTCGCAGTGGTTAAAGACTGGTAAATGAAATATATACTTCATTGTGTTCCGTTTTATTTTAAGTCTGTGTGGACATATAATAAGGGATCACAGCTGGCATCCACAGAGAACTCACACACACACAAAGACACAGGAGCAAAGCCAGTTAGACAAGCTGTGCCAACCAATTTGGTGAGACGCTTTCGGTTCAAGGCTTTGTCCCTTTTCCTTTCAAAGGATTAAAGGGCTAAAGCGGGAACAATTACTGACGTAGTTAAGTACAGACCATCATTTTAAGACGATAGGAGAAACTGGAGCATTTGGATAAATTGAGGGATAGACACTAATTACTTTTAAAGTACACCTCAGTGCACACCCCGAGTAACTCAAGATGGGCACGGCCTCAAATACCCATCATTCCATGAGAATTACACCACGTTGTAAAACATGAATGGGATTAAAGTTTTGACACAGTCATTGTCAGCAGACTTTCTGTACAACACCCAATGTGATCGACCTGCTGTTGGGAAATACCTTTCTTTACAAAACATACAGAAGCATTGAATTTTTTCTCCTCCGGTACCCAAAAAATACAATCACAACCAGACAGCGAAAAATGCAAAACAGGAAAAGAGACAGACATGCGGAGCGCAGACACACACAAGAGCAAACAAGCTGTACACTACAATGTATTGTTAGTCAGGCACTGCGGTTGGCATATGAAATCCTGACCTCTACTGTTCTCTGTAGGTGGGGGCAGCAGCTTGGATTCACAATACATGCATACAATACTAAAGTTGTTTGTCTTTTTTTTTTCTTCACACTTATTGAAATAACACCAGCCAAAACAAGCGAATGGGTTAATTAAGATATTATCTCCTCGTCTGTGTGTGTGTAAGCTGGGACCCACCCTGACACTAAGCTGGCTGTAACTGAATACTTTTCTCCTGTCTATCCTCAACATTAGAGGTATTAACTCCCCTCAGATCCAGCCTGCTGTGCCCCCCCCCCGTTGAACCTGCCATGTGGGATAATAACTCTAATCTGCAGCAACATACTGCTGCTCTGATTTAAGAGGGAGATTTAAGGCAGGCAGGAGCAGAGATTTCAAAAACAGCTTGCCTTCCTGCAAACCTACCCTCACTCCCCTCAAGAATGTGCTGCTGTACGGGATGAGGAACTGAATCTTATGATGACCCCCCCTCCGCAGCACCACCACCACATTAATGTGGTCCTCAGAGTTCATAATGGGTTCTCAAAGTGTTCTGGTACATGTGTGAAATTAATTACTATTATTGCAGTGAACCAAGAACGGTGTCTTGATAGAATACAAATAATCAGAGGAATTGAGGACTCTCTCTGGGTCCGTGACCACAGCTATTGTTTATTCATGCTGGGCACTGAGGCAAATCATTATTCCAGGTTTTTGCGGAGACGGGGACCCCCCCAGCCCCCAAATGAGTTGTTCCTAAAACTCTTTGTTCGTTCTGTGGAGGACAGAGGTGTGGGTCATCAGAGGGCAACAGGAACATTACCCAAATATTTCAGGGTTCTGAGTCAAGACAAACATACGGCCATGGAAGCAGTTTGAACCGACTCCATCAACATCTCAGGATAATGGAGCTGCACTGACATGTAAGTGAAACTGAGTGGCTTTTCCTGTGAGGTATTACTTCACGTGAGTACATCTGAATGCATGTGACCTGGTTTCTAATTGCTCTCTATCAAAACAGAAAAAAAAAAAAAAAAGATGGTACTACAGTGAGGTGACTAATGATCACACAGCCCCCCTCCTGGTATGAAAAACAACACTGTGATGCAGGTCACGGAAAGCAATTCATGAGTTTCTGGCTGTAGGACCACCACGCGTTAATGAGGGGAGAAGTGGTTGATTAAAAGCGAGGAGGCGGGGGATACAGATTTTGTATTTTTATATTTCAAATTTCACTAAAGTGACATTTAAGTATTCTTTTCACAAAGGGCTTTAGTTTTATTTTGAGGTTCTCAGATATCCATCTCTGAAATGCTTCCCACAGTTGAGACAAAGGGAAGTTTGTTTGTGGAGAGGACTGAAAATAAATTCAAAAAACAACATATTTTATATCATTGTAAAATTTTATATCTTTGGGTTCTGAGCTGCTTGAGCAAAATAAACATTTAAAAGGAATCACTGTGGTCCTGTCGGCAAAATTCTTTTTTAGCTCTTTGAAAACAATTGTGAGAAAATAATCATTGCATGAATAATATTGAATGATTAGCTACAACCCTGGATGCAAGAATGTGTCATATTAGTTGCTAAAGTGTGAATCGTGTTACAGTGTTTTAGCAACATTTCCAATAAACCAGAAGGAAGCATGGAGTTGGTTCAGTGTTACAAACAACAGAAACACGCAGCATCGTGTTACCTTTGACTGACTGTGTTGCTCCATAATATGTGAAGAACACAATATGGGCCTTTTCAATCAGCTGGCACACAAATGCACTGGAGTTAAATCGGAATAGGAGCTGACATCTTACACAGATTATGGTCTGTGTTGTTTTATGGCATTCAACCAGATCGCTGTCTGGGGGCAAGCTCTGCCCAAAACCTGTTTAAAGAGGTATTCTAAGTATTTGGGGCAACATCTTATTGAATAGAGATAAACAAATTCTTGCCCATTGCAACCAAGACAGAAAAAACTGGTATGATTTGTCTGATATGGTTGCCGGTGTTGGACTCAGACAGAGACAGACTTGTGAAAATCTCGTAAATAAGTACTTATTAGCTTACTAACCCTGAAATTAACTCAATTATGAATAATAACAGGCTGTATTTCTGTTTACAGGCAGCCATATACATGATCGCTTGACCTGCAGGTTACATAAACACTTCCACTTGCCCTTGATTGTCATAACAGTCACACTTGAAGCCTTTCTATTCAATTAACAAGAGCCTCTATTATTCCACCAGGCCCTATGATTGTAGGATGCAGCGCCCTGTGCTGACAGCCGGCCAGCTCTGAGGGGGCTATGTTCACAGCCATGGCAGCTAATGCAGGAATGTGTCCATGTGACAGGCTCCAGACCATTTAGTCTAGTTTTTAACAACACTGCCAACCTCGCCATGCACACATGCCTCTGTTTAAAGTTCTGTGAAGCCAAGCAGCTTGTTAATCATTCAGTGGCAGAATCAACAAAACTTTCTCTTTGAAGGGAAACTGCTCGACTCGTGCCAGAACTTGTGTCTCTGATTGCTTTTGTAGTTTCCGTGTGCCAAATTTCCCATACATTTCTAGTGTAAATTATGGCCCCCTCCCTCCCACACACACACACACACACACACACACACACACACACACTTTCTATACCTTTACCTGGTCTAGTGGTTAAGCTTTCTGCTCAATCTCCCTAATCTTCCTGCCCCTGCCTGAGATCACGGCCCCACCGCAGTCCGTGAGCTAAGCCACTACAATGGGCCAGTGTGCAAGTGTGAGAGACACTGATGTCACATCGAAAGCATTCAGATTCACCGCTCATGAAATTAGAACAATATTTGTTTAGTTAGAGCCATGTAGCAGCTCCACGCCACCCTGCTGGGAAGAGAATTTGCGAGATGAGGAAGCATAGTTTTACCCGCATCTAAAGAGAAAAGAAAAAATGAGAGTCTGGCTGGCGGTTGGATGGAAATTTTAGATAATCTGATATTGTGGGGACTTGAAAGCACTGTTGGATATATTTTGTCAGTTGGTAGCTATTTTACATTTGATACGTCGAAGAAGAAGGTATATCACATATGTCATTTTCCAGAAATTCTCATAACCATGTGCCATAATGTGTGGCTACTTTTCAGTGCCAATACTGACATTTAAACAGAAAAGATTTTATTTATCAAGAAGAAAAGCATACAGTACGTGAAACCTCAAAACTCAGTTACTTTATGAAGTTGATTTGTGCTCACAGCAGGTGAGTGAGGTCAGGTCAATCCATAGAAGTTTTTTTAAACTGCTCTGATAATTTTAAGAGCCTCAAGAACATAAAAAAACAACAACTGATGAGCAAGTTTAGGCAAGATCGGACTATGAAAACAGCAAGTGAACAATGATGATGAACGGCTGTTGAAGCCATGTACTTGCATCCTGAGAGAGAGCAGCCAAGAGACTTTTAGTGGCAAGAAAAGAAAAGATTTATGTCACCAGTTACCTGTGACCTGAGGTCAAGGGTGATGCATGCCTCCATACATCTGTTGGTCCTGACTGCTATTATCTAAAGCTCGGGGGCAAGTAGCTGAGAAACATGATCAGCTTCCAGCCATAAAATGAAGTCAACATACCTTTCAATCAAATATGTATGGTGAGATTGTGGGGGGCAATCAGCCCTTCTTATATAAATCCCCATAAACCAAATACTGTCAAAGCTTACGTGGAAACAATAACAACAACAACAATAATAAAATAAATAAATAAAAAAAATCCTCTAAAATAAAAATAATAAATCCCCCAAAACATAACCTACCCTGTCACATATTGATATATAGCGGTATAAAATGCACTTTTTTCCCCAGCGTGGTAATTAAAGTTAAAAGAAACGAACAAAAAACAAATAAATAACAGTAAGAAAGTTTTTGTTTGTTTTCTTTTTCATTATTTAACTCACCTCAATCCACCTCTGTGCCTCCAAGTAGGCTTCGTCGCAGCTGACAGAGGACTGCTCACGCCACTCCATCACAAAAGCTTATAATGATCCGAGCTGCTCCTGATGGCCCGGATCTGCTCCTGATGGCCCGGTTCTGCTCCTGATGGCCCGGATCTGTTCCTGATGGCCTGGATCTGTTCCTGATTGCCCGGTTCTGCTCCTGATGGCCCGGTTCTGCTCCTGATGGCCGGGATCTGTTCCTGATGGCCCGGTTCTGCTCCTGATGGCCAGGGATCTACTCCTGATGGCCTGGATCTGTTCCTGATTGCCCGGTTCTGCTCCTGATGGCCGGGATCTGCTCCTGATGGCCCGGATCTGTTCCTGATGGCCCGGATCTGTTCCTGATTGCCCGGTTCTGCTCCTGATGGCCTGGATCTGCTCCTGATGGCCCGGTTCTGCTCCTGATGGCCGGGATCTGTTCCTGATGGCCCGGTTCTGCTCCTGATGGCCCGGGATCTACTCCTGATGGCCGGGATCTGTTCCTGATGGCCGGGATCTGTTCCTGGTGGCCCGGGATCTACTCTTGATGGCCCAATGACAAGGATCAGGAGCGTTTCACAGGTAGAGCACAAAGGTGAGCTGCTAATTACGCATCCTCATTCATGAAATATGCCGCCTATTGCTCATTTCCAGCAGCTCACCAAGAAATCAATTGAAGGTGTAACAGTGTCGGTATTCCGGTGTGCATCACCGCTGCCGCCTGCTGCTTTACCTGTGCTTTCATCCGACACACCTGTGCTTTGTGTTTTGGCGCTCCTTTTTACGCAACAGTGCTGCTGAAAAGTCGATCCGGCCTCACCTCGGCTGGCTGGGACTCTCTGGCAGGACAGATCCTCCTCTGGTGAAATTTAAGCAGCATGGGCTGGGAGGGTCTCCCAAGGTGGAGTCCCAGGGGCCACCCACCGGATCCCTGAGCGGCCTCCAGGTGAACACAAATGTTCAGCTCACTCTTGTTTCCTTCTCTGGATGGTCAGACAGTATTTGATCCCAGCTTTTTCTTTTCCTCTTCTTTTTCCCCCCACTGCTGTCCGAACAGAAGGGAAAAATCTACAGTAACATTCTTCTACACCGAGTCATAAACTGTGACTTTATATTCTCAGACTAAAACTCATTTCCTCGTTCCAGCATATCAACAGTCTGCAGGAGTCTGCTGACCACTTTTACGCAGAAATGCCAACAGGTTTCTGAGTCTCTGAGCAAACTCTTTTACTTGAAGGAGCTCGGCTGTCTCTCAGACTAACCCCTTTCCTGCAGCGCCACCCAGGGGTGGTCTGGCCTGGGTGACCTCATGCAAAAAGCAACTGCAATAAGGGCAGTGTTGGGCATGACTGGAACCACACTTCAATTCAGAGGGAAGTACTTCTTATTCTGCTATATTTAATCGGATGTTTTAGTGACTAGATTCAAATTAAACATTCAAAGTGATGCACTGATAGTTTAGCAACAACATTAAAATACTGCTTACATGCTGAAAACTCAATACTAAGAATCCACCTATGTGATGGCTTATGGTTGCCTAATTTTAGAAAGCATGTAAATTAAATATTTTCATTTTGTGTACTTTGCATTAATAAGCCTTTATACCATATAGCATTACCACGACTACAGTGGAGGTGGTGACAGATTTTAATTAAATAAGTCAGTATAACAGCATGTTAGAGCAAATAAACAAAATTTTGAATAACTAAGGATTAAGAATGGTGTTTCCAAATTGAGAGGTCTTGATCAGAATCAGTGCACCCAATTATTATTATTATTTTTTTTTTATTATTGTCTTCAGGTTCTGACAGGCCTGATATCTGTTCCATACATTCATCCATTACATACATCCGTCCTTAAACCTGTTCAAAGATGTTCGTGTCATAGCAAAATACCCACGAGAGAAATGTTGATATAAATTTGCATTTTTATTTGACAGAATTTCTAATTCTTATTACAAAAATGTAGGCACCTTCCACACAGTCCACATTTCTTTTGATAACCCTTTTTCAAACACCATGGCTGCATAAAACAGCATTAAGCCTATCTGCTTTCAAAGACACGACTGAAATTAAAGCCTTGAAAAACACATTGTGGTTCTGACCATGTGTTATACATATGACCAAAAATAATCACTACATACAGTATCTATCATTCAACCCAGACTAAGAAAAAGCAGTCAAACTCCCTCAGTGACAAAATGTTAAAATGTCTGTCTTATTCCAAAGCCAATCTCACCATGTAAACACACTTGAGTGCAGTGTCATTGTAGTGCAGCTGATAGCTGTATTTTAGTTAGAGAAGTTTCAGCAGTGACGAATTGGAAGATTTTTGATCTTCGCGAAAATTACCTTTACTTGCACAGCAGCAGCCTCATTCATTTGCAGTTTCACCCAGGGATCTATAACATTACTGTAGAATGATACACCTGACATTTTGTGATTTTACCAACATCACTGGCTACGTTGTTTTGGGGAAAAAAAAATTCAATCAGCACTTGAGAATGTTTGGCAGTAATGTTTTTTTCTATTTTCTCAGGTGGTTCCTCAGTACGAATCTTTGGAGAGGGCAATAATGGTGAAACGGACCTCCTGAGGGTCGCGAGCCATGAAGATCTTACAAACTTCTATAGCATCCTGCAGTGCAATTGAACACAAAATGAAAATGATGAATTGCAAGCCCGCTTAAAAATATGCATTTATGCAACTGTTTATTTATTTTTTTATTCTGTGATGTCATACCTCAAGGAAAGTGTCCTCTGAAGTTTTTCTGTGAACAATAGGGAACGGCTTCCGGCCATCTGGGTATATAAAAAAAAGACACTTCATTAGTAGCTTTCAATGTGCTTGTTTTAACATGAATAATTTGAACAACAACTAAATATTTTCTGTATAAGATAATACTTGACCTGTGGTTAACTCACCCAGTTCATATAACTGTCCCCCGACATTCACAAAAGCTATAAAATGCAGATTGACTTTCTCATCTAAGCTTGGAGCCTATAACAGACAAATATGAACATAAAGGTTGACTGAGGTGTACATGTCTTTAAGTAATATCGTTCAACGGAGCACATGTGATGTTATATCTGTCAGAAGCAATAGTCAGACAATACAGAGCATTTAAACTCAATACAAACCTCAGTCTGTCCCTCCTGTGCGCTTGTTTCATGTGTAACACGTATACTCTGAAACAAGAAGTGGGAAAAAAATGTTTTCTTGCATTGTACTTAGTGGTAATTTTCCCCAAAACAGCTAAATTGGGTTTTTTCAGCTATTAAAGGGTACAAAATATGAGTTGCGTATTTAAATTACTCCTTTAAATAATGTTGAGGCCTCCTGTTGAAAAATTGTAGAAGGGTCCCTTGGAAGTCAATAATACATTTTTCATCTATTCCTTCACTGCCTGAAAGAAACCTTATTCCTTTTCATGACCAGCAGGCCAAGCAAATTCAAAAATTCCAGTCATGTGTCTATCTCTGACCTCTTCATCTAGCCAACCTTGAGCAAAGACTGGCTCCTGTGTGTTTGCCTACCTCGTCTTTTTCCAGGAAGGCAGCCCTCTCTTCTGGGGTCATTTTAGAGGTTAGTTCAAGAAACTTCTTTAGAGCAGAATCAGGCTCTGAGGAGAAAGAGGTTCCCGCAGTAAGCCCAACAGAAAACTGTGTGCTTGGATAGCACATCAGTACACACAGATGATCAAAATAGATGGAGATTATGTAATGGAGAATACTGTTGTTACTATTGCAAAATGTTATCTTATTAAAAAAGTATCTTAAATCAAGCAATCTGATTGGTTGAAATGTGTTATATAATGAGTACGATATACAGCTATGATGTGAAATTACTTTTCACAAACACATTTCACTCTGCAACTGACAAGGAAAGAAAAACAAACAATCCAATACAATAATAGAAAAGCTAAGCTAAAAAGAAAATAAATTATATAACCATATGGAATTATTGCTCTTAAACTGCAAACATAGGAATCGTTTCCATGTCTACCATCCTTTATGGTGTGAATGAGTGACTGCTAACCAAAGTCCAAGTGTGCCTTGTTGTTTGCCACTGCATGAATTAACCCTATTGTTCCACAGGCGTTTCCAATAGTTTGCTTGATGAAGTAGACGTCTGGAGAGACATCCTGTCGCTGATCCTTAAGTTTCTCCTCCTCTTCTTGCTTGAATGCCTCATACTGGAAGGCAGCGTGAGAAAAATAAGAGAAAAGATTATGTAAACATGTATTCAAACATCTCACTGACATTTATACATTTTACACCAAAGATTTTGCAAGAATAAATTCAAGTACCTTCTCTGTAACCGGGAAGAGGAGTAGCACTGCACACACAGGTCTTGGTACCATGCTGAGAAGCTCAGGGTCCAATCCATAAACATCTCCAAACTGCCAGGTAGGCTTCATACCCAAACTATTAACAAACTGCACAAGAGCTTAGAGTAAATTTGTATGCTTACAAGAACACAACCATTATTACAATTGCATTGCATTGCTGTCTAACAAAGACCACTGTCGGATAGCAATCTAGCACTCTCCAAAAATTTGGAACCAACTGCTGCTTGATATGAATATGATATGTGGAAAGCACAATTTAACAATTCAGAATTTTTATAATCATTTTTAAAAAAAAGGGGTTCCTGTAAACTATGCAGTTTATATTGATTATTGGAAAAAACTTGATAGAAGAACTTCATTTAAACCAAAGTAAACTTAATACAACAATCCTGTAATAATCCCTCCAGAACGATGTTTAGCTTTTGTTGGAATTGTCTTACAGAGATATGATGATTGTGGAAGTTGAGTTTATGCTGCCATTAAACTGTATCATGTTTTACAGAGCTGTAGTGCTCTTAATAAGTCCACCCTCACATATACAATGACACAAACTTGCGTATGTGCAATACCACAGCAGTGCAAACAACAGACTCTGGAACTACCTCTCCCATAAAGTTAAAAGAACACCTATTTAACAGTTAAAGGTTAGATGTGCTGCAGGACTGCTGCTTCAGCCTGCAGTGTTTTCAAACCTGTATCCATTATAAACTGGCTAATGAACTATGTTGTATTGTATGTTTGCCTGCAGAAAGATTTTCCATTTCACATGTGCAGCCTGCCTGGCGCGCACTAACTAAAAGGTTTCACTTGAATTACTAACTCAGAGGTGTACCAATAACCACACTTTCTAGTTTCTCTCATAATCAGTGACAAATTGTACAGTTCCTGTGAACTTGCATAATAAAACATTACAGCATTATTCTTTGTTAATGAGAGATACACTGAACTGGCATTTACAGACTGATACAGAGAAATATATCCAGTCTGTTCACAGTAACTTTATAACTTGTTGATCTTTACTGCAGATTGAAGGCCCTTCATTTGGTAAATGTGCCATTGGTTCAGTCAGTATGTGGGAGTCTACTGGTTTGTTAATCTTTAATTTATTGTTTTGTTCATGGTGGTGGAAAGTGCTGTCAAACATGTAACCCAAAGGTGAACTGGGTTGAGCTACGCTGACTGCAAAGGTCAGATATTACATACGATTAACATTTTTTATATTCTTCAGACCTTCTACTGCGCTGTTTGGGGGCATCTATACTTCTCCACTCATTTATTTATGTTTTTCTTTTCATTTGTCCCATTCTTTATCCAAACATATAACCTGTTTTTAAATCATCACTTGCAAAATGCTACCACTAATGCATTTTAGTAATGATTATGTGCAGTTCTTTGAGGCATTTCTGCCTTTACACTTATTCTGTAATGATCACGTTGTATTAGCTGTAGCTTCGCTGCTGGTTAGGCCTTTTGCCTCAGTTTGCACGACTCTGTGCCGCCGATCATTCAGTCCCATCCGCTGTTAAATTCAGCCAGAAGAGAATACTCACCTTCGTCATAACCTGACAAGGAGAGAGAGAGAGATAAATGTTAATTCATTTGCTGTCGCTGCTCCGCAAAGCCGCACCGGCTTCAGCTTTGTTCTCTGAGCTAGCATCAGCTAGCCTAGCCCTCACATGTCTGTCAATGAATGGTTCAGATGTCAGGTGGTGGAAAAACATCGACTATACATACTTCTGGATTTGACTCCAGAGGCAGCCAGCGTGGACAGTCCATGTTTTGGAGTAAGGTAAAGGCTTTGTTGTCTTTTAGCCGAAAACTGAAACTGATTTACAAGAACTTGTTTGACAGCTGGAAATCACTTCCGCGTCTAGAAGGTTCACCGAAACATGAAGAGAAAACGGAGGGGGGGTCTTCTACGACAACTTAAAAAAATAGAATAAAATAACACAGCAAGAAATATCCAACACAAACAGACTCTATTTATATACGTGCTTTAATAACACATTTTAATGTTTTTAATAGTTTTTAAGGTTTTTAGTCCGTAAAATTGAATCTCTTTATTTGTACCCACATTCCAACCCACCAGTGGAACGATCCGAGATCATGGGCGTGTTTTACAGCGACAGTTTCGTATCGGCTGTTTCTTTATTCCTTTTAATACGAATAAGATTAAGCACCTAATCACGTTTATCTGCATTAATACTTATCAAATTAATAACGACAGTATAAAAATAACAACATTTTCCAAAACAGAATCAATCGGCTGAATTTAGCTGTCATGTGACCGCCACATGAGGCCGCTGTAAGTCCCTCCTTCATGGAAGACCTTATTATTCAAAACACATGTCCATTTTATCAATGTTCAAGTGTTTAACACTGTAAATGGTGAGTACAGCCCGTCTTCGTAAAGATAATGCTAAATGGAAAGAACAAAGAAATATAAAACAAATATACTAATGAAAGACAAGCAATAAATACAAATATACATTTAAAAAAATCCCCCTGTGGTGGGGTCGAGTCTCTGGAGGGGTCCGGTCTAGTCTCTGGGGGGGTCCGGTCTCTGGACGGGTCCATTCTCTGGTCTCTCTGGAATGGCCCGGTCTCGTCTCTGGTCCCTGCAAGGGTCTCTAGTCTCTGGGAGGGTCTGGTCTCTGGTCTCTGTGGAGGCATCCAGTCTCTGGAGGGGTCTGGTCTCTCGTCTCTCTGGAGGGGTCCGGTCTGGTCTCTCTGGAGGGGTCTGGTCTCTCGTCTCTCTGGAGGGGTCCGGTCTGGTCTCTCTGGAGGGGTCTGGTCTCTGGTCTATCTGGAGGGGGCCGGTCTGGTCTCTGTGGAGGCATCCAGTCTCTGGAGGGGTCTGGTCTCTCGTCTCTCTGGAGGGGTCCGGTCTGGTCTCTGTGGAGGCATCCAGTCTCTTTGGTCTCTGGTCACTCTGGAGGTGTCCAGTCTAGTCTCTAGTCTCTGGGGGGGTCCGGTCTCTTGTCTCTATGGAGGAGTCCAGTCCCTATTGAAAAGAACACATCACAGTGACTAAGAAATCTGCCTTGGTCAATCCATGGCCTTTCAGGTAAAAGAGGAAAAATAAATTCTAGCGTATTCTTATTTATTTTGTGGCAACTTCTACCTAATCGTAAACATCCTTATGTTTTATATTCTTCACATGTATATGTTTTAGCATTCACTGCCAAAATGAAAGTGGCAATGGTAGAATTTGCTTGTCAAATAAGCATACAGCCAATGATTTTGACAAAATGATATAATCTGAGTAAAATGCTTTCTTTTTTTATATATGATCCCTGGCCTTAATCTGATGATGTGAAGATTTGATGCATGCTTTTGGCAGCATCATGTAATCCTCTCAATTTTTTTCTATGTGTCTACAGAATGATGTATTTGAGTGGGCAAGGGACCACCATATACACCACAAGTACCCAGAGACAAATGTAGACCCTCATGATGCCAAACGGGGATCGCAGTGTCATTGAAAAGTGCCGGATAATAGATATGTCAGACCTGAAATCAGATAAAGTGGTGATGTTCCAGAGAAGGTGTGCAAATACTTAAGAGGTTGTTTTTGAGTTTAGAGCTGTTTTTTGTTTATATATATAATCAGTATGTCACTTCAGGTTATTGAATGAGACCCACTGGATTCACAAGCTCTGGTGCTTCTTAATTGTTACACAATATTCTTGTCTCCTAAAAGAACAATGTTTAGCTGTAAAAATTATTATTGAAATTTCTTTCTTCCCTGCATGAAATAAAATGCTCTTATTTAACATACCAGCAAAACTGTCTGCAGTTTTTAAGTAAAAAAAAAAAAATCATTTCAGTGTCTCTAAATCAAATTGAATTTGTGTCAAATGTTGTGAAATAAAATCTGAAAAAACATTACAGTCATGTTTCAAAAATAAGAATGGTTACAGACTATTTTAGTTTGAATAAGACAGAAAATTTAGCACCAATCTATGTCATTTATATGTTGCTTTGCTATCTCATGACCTAGAGCTGTTATGTTTTTTATTAACAAGATGCGATTTATAACATATCTGCTCATAGTTTGTGCCAATGATTCAATTTTGGCTAATCTGTTCATGGTATTCGGATAGGGGCTTGTAAATTACAGCCAATCTTTAAGATTTTTAAATCAATGAATAAGCTTTTGAAAAAATTTCATGCTAACAGATGGTTGCCACGTCTCCACAACCCTGTGATGAGAGGGCAAAGACAGATTTATATCTTCATTCAAGTTATGCTGGGTTTTTTTTCTTTTGATTTTAGGTGAAGGCTTCCACGGCTACCATCACACATTCCCCGTTTGACTACGCTGCCAGTGAGTTTGGCTGGAAGCTCAATCTCTCCACTGCTTTAATAGACATCATGTGCTTCCTGGGGTTGGCAAAGGACTGCAAGAAGGTGTCAAAGGAAATGATCATTGCTTTCATGCCACAAATGGGTGACTCAGCCAAAAGTGGTCCCACCAGCTTCAATCTCTGAAACTGATGCCAATATTTAAGATCAAGACAGAATGTAGCAACATGAGGAAAGGAAAAATTTCATGATGGGGTGGCAATTATGATGCTTCTGATTATAAGTTCCTTTGACTAATACTGGATTTGTCGAGTTGTAGATCTGTTTTTATAAATTATGTGGGTTTCTTCAGTTTTGAAGCTTCAGTACCGTAAACCAGCACTATCAACTTGGCCACAATTACAATCACAGCTTTTTCACACTAATATTAGACCAGAAAACAACTTAACTGGTTTTTGTGAACTGTGTGTCAAAGCAGTAATTAAAGATTTTTTTTTCTTTATATGAAAAGGTGTATTAATAGTCTTTGGCACCTTAGAGCCTTCACTGAAACTCTTTATAGTAAGTGTTCTGTATAGGGAAGATTTTGTTTCAATGAGTCCTAAATATGGTTTACTATAATTTTTACTTTTCATACTGATACAGTTGTAATATTATGTAATATTGCCATATAGAGAGAATATGTTCACACTCCCTAATCTGAGAAAATTCAACATTACATAGTTTCACAAAACACGTCTAATTTCAAAATTGAGAGTTAAACCAGTTCAACAACTTCTTTTTCCTTATGAAATTCCCTCTAGTCTTTGTGTTATTGCCCCTCTGAAACCAAATCCTTGTAATCTTGTAAAGCACATTTGTCTACCCCTTCCTGTCTGTAATATTATATTAGATTTGTCCCCCTCACAATAACATTAGAGACACATTTGGAAAGAAGAGCCGGTTTGAGCAGGAGGAATGACTGTAACTCATAACTTTTTCAATGCCGATATATAAAGATAACAATTTAAATGAGTTTAAATGAGTTCCTGTTCATGTTGATGGAAATAACTAGACGAGCCTAAAAGAAGATGCCACTCCGGTACAGCAGGAGGCGCTGTGCTCTTCCTTCAAACCGCTGTCTCTAACAAAGAAGAATAATGTTAGCTTGGAAGTTTTCAGTCCTTAGAACCGCAGAATCCTTCACTGGGCGATTTTTAAAAAAATTTTTTATCTCTGCAAAAGTTATTTCTGCAGAGATTTTGAAAGTTGCTGGATTCAGCGGTGACATTGCAACAGCTGTGAAAGCTGCAGGCTGTCATAGAGGATGCCCTCAGCTCAGGAGTTATCCGGTGGGTTTTTCACTTTTGGTCGCGGATCTCATGTTGTTACAGTTTCGGCAGATTTTAGTTTGATTAGCCAGACGACTAAAATAATGAAGCTAATGCGGCTAACGGTCCTACACCATTCAGATTAGCGTTAGCTTCGCGCTGTAGCCAGCCGGGGAGTCTGTCGGGGTGTTTATCTTTCCCTAAATCTAAACCAAACCTCATCCACAACCACAACCAGTCGTCTCCTTAGATGGCTAACTATTCATTAACCTTAACCTGACCCCAACTAGTTACCTCTGTTAAACCAAAACATCACTCCAGCCCCAGCTAGCACCTCCTGTTTATTAGCAAACAAGCTAACGCACCGAGGACGTAGGTTAGCTTTAAATACGACTAACCAGCGATGTTTAAATGACAAAACACACACATACAGGGACGTTTTTAAAATTAATGTTTCCATAACTATCCGTCAATGGGAAGGAACAAACATTTGAACATGTTTCATGTCCGTCCAGTTACCTGTACAGCTGACTGGTTCAACTTTTGTGTTGTACACATCTCTTTTAAACATTTTAAAACATAATAATTAACCGTTTTTACTTCATGAACTGATAATTATCTTCTCTAATAGTCATTAGTATTGTGCTGTGTTATCATACATTTACTCACTGGCTCCACTTATTATCCTGTGGCGCTTTCTCTTCATCACTGTCCTGAATGTGTGTTATGTTTGATTTTTACTGAATAAAGTTTTAATGAAAAACAAAACAAAATTTTTTTTAATGAGATTTCTTCAGCTAAAATGGCACAACATTACACAGATATCTTTACTGATGTTATATGTAAGAATTGTTTTTTTGTTTTTTGTTTTTTCCTTGTAACAGCACATATAAAACTTAAATAACTGTTACACTTGCTTGCTTTCTGTAGGAGACACATTAATTACCACAGTCAGACTCACATGACACCACAAGCATCTTGAGATCAGCGGTTAAGAGCACGAATACATACAGGAAATCTTATGCTGAATGATTTCACTTTGTTTAACTTCTGTTTCTCAGGCACCAACAAACTTGTGGACAGCATCTGTAGGCTTTCTCCAGATCTGTTAGCTGACGCGGTGAGTATGTTTTATCTCGTGTTGTTTATATTCCAAATGCAGGTTAAAAGCAAATAACTAAGAATACACTACAGTCCTTCATTAATAGTCAAAGGCGTCATAAGAGAAAAGAAGAAACCACACAGGCCAAACCTGCAATATTGAACTGGATGGTAAATACGATGCAGCAGTGATCACTGAAGGACTGTTACCAGCCATGCTCTGTATAAGTTGCACAGGATGTGGTGTCGTTGCTATAGAGGTCATACTTTGGTTCTGATAACTAATCTTATAATCTCCACAGTGTCAGCACATACTGATTTATCTCCAAGGGCAGACTAGAGGAGTAGATTCAGCTCAAATATCTGATGTGAGTCAATGTTTCCTTAGAATCTTTTTAACATGTAGTAAATCTTCCCAGGTTCCTCTTTCGTTACTTGTTTTGGGTTGTTTTGTTTTTTTTCTTCCTCTGGGCAGAGGTTTCGAAGAGCTGGAGTCAGACTTGACCATGAAATTCTGCAGGACATTGCGAGATTTTTTTTGTTAACATTCAGGTATCTCCCACCCTACTTCCCCTCATTGTTGCCGTTTATTTATTTATTTTTATATACATAATATTTTACACTTTTATTTTATGGTGAGTGTGTCTAAAGGTAAAAGTCACTCATAAAACATATTTTTGTAGTGAATTTTAGTGACAGCTAAAATTTCTATCAAACAGGTCAGCTGGGAAGAACAACCTCTCGGGAGATGATCTTGTGTCAAAGCTGGAAGAAGGCAGCAACAAGTGGTCCAAAGCATCCCTTCAGGTGTTGCATAGGTTGTGGAATGAGCATGGCGCCTTAGTCCATGCTCAGCAGCAGGTCCAGGCCATGCTCAGCATCGGCCAAGTATGTCCACATTTAATGGAGTAAAGCAGGTACTCATTTTCATGTATTTTCTGAAGACCTAAACTTTTCTGTATCTGTCTAGTTGGTGGACATACAGTGGAAGCTCGGTATGGCAGTGAGCTCCGATACCTGCCGATCTCTCAACTCCCCATATGTGACTCTATTACTGAAGATCATTGAGCCCTCTGGACAAATTTGTCAGAGGTCTTTTGAGATGACCATTCCACAGTTTCAGGTCAGTATTTAGTGTTTTGCTGGAGTGTGTTACTGGTCAAATTTTTTTACTGGCTTGATTTTAAGATTTTTTTTTTGTTGCTGTCCTCTGCAGAACTTCCACAAGCAGTTCAAGGAGATGGCAGCTGTTATGGAGACTGTTTGATGGCTGCAAGCACACATAAGTACATGTTGTTTACATGCTACCACTTGAAGAACAGCTTGAGCCAGGTATTTGCCTTTGATTTACTGGCCCACAATGTGGAGACACAAAAATCAGGGATATATGGTGGATAACATTTGGCTGGGGTTGAAATCGAACCTTTGGTGGTTGCAGTTCTAAATTTTTACAGTAAGTGACTGTAAAAATAATGCTAAACTAAGTCAACCGAAATTTGTCGATTGTTATTATTTGTAATTATTACTAACAATCCATGATTGTAATTAATGTCACACTTTACTACCTGTTGACGTAAACAGAACATCAACAGAGAAACAATACTGAGGCACTTTTGGAGAGATATTCATTTGAAATCTGATCTCTTGCTCTTTTTGTTTGGCGGGTCTGCAGCAAACTGAGGGATGCTGTAATCGTTGTGTGCCGATTGTGCACAATTGCAAATGTTAGATTTCTTTATTTGCCATTCTCACTGCAATTCATTGTTGTCAGTTGATTTGTGATGTCAATGTTCAATAAACAAAGATACAACCATGTGATTTCCTAATCTGTGGGTGTGAGCCTCAGTGTTTGTCTCTTTGGTCGCCTCTACTTCAATATAAAAGTTCACTGTAGTAAAAGTATGAACATCCTGATCATCAGTAGTGTGATGGGTGGTAGGTTGCAGAGCTCTGGCTTCAGGTTAGGCTTCCTTGGTGTAGAGGTTATATATGGCAAAGATACTATTTTTGGGATTGGTGGATGATACATGGAACTCCTCATGTACGCGACGCATATCAGATGTGATCACAGCTGTTCAAAACTGACTCACCACAGGCTGCGAGCACTTACACACTTTTAAACCGCCTGTGGCACGAAGTATTGCATATGATCGTTGTGCTGCCTGTATAGATCGAGGCGGGGCGTCGTCCTGTCACGTTTAGCAGAGCGGCTCTGACCCTGCACACTTCCCCAACACATGGGATGGCTGGGCTGGGCGGATCCGTCAGCGCGCAGCGCCGCTCCGCCTCCAAGGCATTGTGGAAGAAAGGATCACCAAATAGTCGGGAGGTTGTTCTAAAAGGGGCGATAAACAAACATCAGTGTATATTTTTTCTAAATAGGGAAAAGTACCAACGTAAGGTGTTAGGAGACGGATCTTTTTAGAGCTGGGACTGTGCACACGTGTCGCCCCGTTACGCGCTCAGGAGCAACGTCAAAGAAATCAGATTTCTCTGAGCGACTTGTGTTTACACAGGAGCCATCCAGAGCCACGTTTTAGCAAAGCAAGCCTGGCTGGGACAGCACAGGGCGTTTGACTCCCTGTCCGTGCAAACAGCGGGCAAACAGAGCACGGTAGCAAACCACAAATACACAACAACTGGAGTAAACTGAGCTGAATCCGTGAAGGGGAGCCGGCGGCTCTGGGTGAAATTTGGAAGGTGTTTTTGCAGACCATGGAGGGCTGCAGCTGATCCACAGGGCGAGCACATGTTGTGCACGTAGCTCATCGGCTCGTTGTTGTGAACTTTCACTTTGGATGTGCATATGGAAAGTGTTGCAAACTAACCACAACTGTGCCCGACCTTGGCTGCAGGGAATACTCCATCGCTATTGTCCTTTAAACTAATCTTCAGTCCTACAAAAGCTGTCAAAGAGCCCCGGGCCGAGAAGTCTGCACCATGGAGAGTCAGGACGAGAAGGAAAACAGCCCTCCCAGGTCGGACAGGAGCTTCTCGCTGACTTACATCGGCTGGTCCTCGCTGGACAGGCGGACCACTCTGCCCATGCTGCCGTGGCTGGTGGCCGAGATCCGCCGGAGGAGCGAGAAGAGCGACTGCGGCCCCGCCGTGCAGCCGAGGAGAGTTCAGCTGGTCCTCAATCCCCCCTTCATCCGCTGCGTCCCCTCCGACAGCAACAACTCCTCCGTGTTCATCTTCGAGCACAAAGCGCAGCTCATATCCCGCTTCATCCACAACAGCAACGACCTCGGCTACTTCGCCTATCTGCTGCGGGGTCAGCCCGAAAACCCCGAGTCCGAAATGTCCTGTCACGTCTTCAAGGCCTGCGACCCGAACCAGGTAGGCCCACATAGGTGCTGGACCTGGTCCACCGTAGGTACCTGGATCGGTGAGGGAGGGGACAACTGGCTGAGAAAATATGAGCATCAGTTGTGTAATCCACTTTAAAATGTAAATTATATCTGGAAGATTGTAAACCTAAAGTGTGGTTAGAATAATATACTGTTTAAAGGTGATAATGTTTCATAGTCAGTTTCAAAAAGGCTTTCAAAATAAAAGTCTTGTTTACAGAGACTTTTAAGCATAGAATTTATAAATCCACATCAAGTGACGACCACACAAATACATTTTATGAAGAACTGAGCCTTGATTTGACTGTGAACGTGACACAAAGGATTGTCCTGCCCATCCTGAATTGAAAATCTCCCTGTGGCAACTATTTAATCTCAAAAACACAGCAGATAAATCAATAGCCAAAACATGTTTGCTTTGGTATTAAGTATTTAGGCCGGCGGTGGGTGAAGATGATGAACCGAGCACCCTGGATTTTTTTTGGCAAAGTTAATCCATCTCAGTGCTTTTTTTTTTTTTTTTTTTTTAAATCTTAAGGGGAAATCAGACATCTCTCTGATGGCTAATGGTGTGATAACATTAACAACTGTACAGGCGCAGTATTGAATCAGCGCATTAATTTGCTGATTAGCATGTCACTCTTGAGTAAAAAAAACAATGTGGTGAAGAGTCAAAAATCAGGAAGGTGGGAGTGCATGTATGAAATTAATGTGCAGTTTCTGCCTTGTTGGTCTTTGCTGGGATGCAATCAATGCCAAACTGTTTGTTAGACACTATGCTCAAGAGCTCACTCATGTGGCCCTGATATGAGAAAGTTTATGAACATTTCTTGCATAAACACATTAATCATTTGCTTTCCCATTGTGGATACATGATTTGTAACATGCCATAACACAAACTGAAGTGCTACTCTTGTTAACAGTGTTTAGGAAACCTTCAAAAATATTGCTCACAAACTGATATCATGTATTGTGCACACATAATGCACCAATCTCAAATGTGCATGCATTGTATTATGTTCCCTGTGGCATGTCCAGTGTGTGCTCGTCAAAACTGAAAAGAGAAGACACAGTTCAAGGCAGTTGCACTTTCAATGTACCAAGCCAGCTCTTGAACATATCTTGTTCAGCATTATTGTGCAACAGAAACTGGTTTGGCAGTCAGGAAGCAAGAAAAACTATGTGGTACACATGGGTTATACTCACAGTACTCTGCTGCCACACACAACCCCTTCTAAAGTCATTGTTGATGATTTGATTATTTCTAAAGCATTTGTTCATAATACAGTCATTCTTATTGTGTTGCTTTGAATTTTCTTTTCATCCCAGACAAACTGTAAGACATGGTAAATTACTGCTTTATTCTTGGACAACAGGTGTGTTTTCAAATCTAGTTTTAGTCGTGGAGACCAAACGGGTACATTGTGCAAACTCAAAGGAATGACTTCTGGTCTTTGTCCAGATGATGTGAAAGGTTAAAGTAAGAAAATGTCTCCCAAGAGCAGAGACACTTTGTTGGCTTGAGTACAGTTAGATCCTCTGCATGTGGAAATAAATGGGTTCAACTTGAGGAGATGCTAACAAAGCAGACTATGCGTAGACATGGTCGTGTGTTTCTTTGTTTTGAAAAACCGAGCATTGAAAATCAAGTCCGACTTCCTTAACTTGAAAGACAGGGTAACCATTTATCTGTTGAAGTATTAGCTTTAACTGGAGTCTTGTTTGCTGTATCCAAGACAAGAGACCATGGATATATTTACCAGAATAATAACAAACTGCAAGTTAAACATTGTTGTTTGGAATTGAATTGCTATATACTGATTTACATCTTCAGTCAGACAGGCAAGGTGGCACACACACATTGAACACACTTACTCATCTCAGACACTCTCAAACCAGTACCATACAGTCTGATCCAGCACACTGCAATCCACAAGCCCCCTCTGCTCTCACTTGTATCTGGACCACACTGGACTTCCTCACTGGGTGACCCTCAGCTGTCATGCGAGCGCTGTTCATCCTTCAGTGAGAGTAGTGACAGTGGGATTAGTTCATGAGCCAAGTCTGGCCAAGAGGAATGTATTTGACTGTAAGTCAGAAGTGAAGAAACGTTTATCTGCTGTGAAAGTCATAATTTTCTACCTACTAGGTGTTTTTTCGTTAACCTATTTAATCGTAAGACACAAACATTACCCTTTTTTGTTCTTTGGCATTGTATGGTGTTGGCAAGCTTTTCCTCTGTCACACACGTGCCTCCTGTTGTTAGCCAGGGGAGGTGATGTGCTCCAGTCATTATCTACTTACATGGTCACATTTCTTGCTAAATAAGACCCAAACCATAGATTCTTAACAGGCTGCCATGATAGACAGTTATAGAGTGCAGTCATCTTAGCAGCAAGTTAAATATTGTCACATCTCACACCCAAGCAAGGACACGACTGTGCTTGAAAATATTTGATATTATCAAAAAAGACTGTCAGATCCTGTCATTTCAGTTATGTCCAGCACAGTGGCTTTCAAATCACAGAACTAAGTTCCTGTTGACTGTAAACAAATCACGAGAGTAAATTTGTACTAACAGGAAACTGGCTGTGTTTGAATGACATAACACACACACAGAAAAATAATATGCCATTTGATGAAAAAAAAAAAAGTTAAGAGAGGGGGATGGAAAAGTGAGTTTATTTCACTGCTACCTTCATACATTGTAATGTCTAGTTACATGAGCTCTGACCCACTGTCGACACAGGAGTTTTTGTCTTGCTTTGTTTGAAGTTGTTACATTAACTTTGGCCCACAGACACATGGAAAAGCGCTAGGAGGACAGGTGTTATTTTGAAGTTTACATACAAACATAACAGCAGGGAAGTGCCTTCAGAATTGATTATTGTACAGCTCCAGGCACATAAACACTGTATCGTGTGCTGACAATATTTACAATATTTATATTGACGTTGTCTTACTCAGCAACTTTTACAACTTCTGTTGGTAGCATTTCATTATTTCTGTTTCAATTATTTTAGCAATTAGATTTAGCTATTTTAGCTAAATCTTACATTTGAATTGTTTAGGAAAATGTCACCATAATTTAATTTCTTTCTTTTATTTGTTTTTTGAATGTCTGCACAGGAACTTCGATGAATTACTTTTATACTGAAAGGTGTGTGTTTTCCATTGCTACTGGTCTAACCTGCTGACTTATCTTCTCTTTCTCTGCCTGTCTGTTTCCATTCACTCTTATCTTGTATTTACACGGTGATAACCTGTGTGTCTCTAAAACAGGTCTAATTAGGCCTAATCGTGTATTGGCTTCTCGACGTTGCCCTGTGGTTTAGCTTAATGGTGCTGATAAGGGCAGCAGAACTCAGTGCCAGTGACAGTTTGACCTGATGTTATTAGGGCCCAATCGACGGAGGGTTGATATTTCATGAGCCATGCACTCAGGACTGTTCCAGCTCAGAGAAGACAATCCTTGTGTTCTGCTCTCCTAAGCACCAAAGCCATGCTTGGCTTCTGCTGTGTATGTAGGCAAGCTTTGGATCACCACCAGCACCACTGAATTATTTTAGAAGGCCAAGCAGTGACAGATGAATATCAAACATTAAAAAGTGGCTTGAGGAATCGTTGGAATGGGGGGATAAATTTTGAATCGGTTCCCAGCGGCCTGACTATACTCCCTGATGTTCTGCCTGCCCGTGCCTGTCTCCACCCAGCAAATTATCACCTTCACTGGCTCTGTATTAGCTAGTCTACAAATAATTCACCAGATTAAATAGGGCTGTGGCGTCAACTTTCTCATGTATAATCTAGAAGGTACCTTTAAATGTTAAGACAGTGCTGTAATCTTTTCCTTTGTGATACAACGGTGCGGGACATGGGCCTAATTGCATGACAGACCAGACAGTGCAGCTCTGAATCTGAGCCATTCAGGCCCCTAAATTATCTTGACCCTGCAGTGTCAACACAGGCTTTTGCCAACGCAGAACTACCCTTTACCCTGCAAAGCTTCACACTTTGTCAATGACACATTTCAGGTTATTTGCGTGCGGACGTTTGACAGCTTGAATTTTGTGTGGATCTCAAGACTCTCTGAATGTCTTTGCAAAATAAATCAGGTGACGGTTAGAAAATTCATTCACGCAGTTTAGATGTTTGTTGGTGTGAAAAGAAAGCTTGGGTGTGCTTTCACAAGAACTGACTCTGGAGCACTTACCCTACCCCCTGCCCCCTTTTCTCATGTCAATACAGTCCTCTGTCAGTGGACCACGCACAGCTCAGCCCTTAGGAAGGAAAATTGGGCTTTAAAATAGCTTGTGTTTCCACAGCAGCGTTATGGTGGACAAGTATTTTATTTCTGTGTCTCACAACACATGAAGGGGCTGTTGTGAAGAACAGGGTTAGGATGCTTTATAATTTTTATGTCTTCTTTGTTCTGTTTCTCTCCGATCCTGTTTTGCCCCCTTGTTAATGTGCAGTTATGGTCACACCTCTGGAGCATATAGTTACATACTTCCCCTTCTTAGTCTATGTTATATATATTTGCTCAGCAGTCAGTATGCAGCTCTTATCAGGTACCAAAGGAGATGTGTGCTGTGTGCGGAGTCACTGTTTGCACTCATTGTTACCTTAAACACATTATTTGGCTGGCCTTGGCCGTGGCCCAGGGTTTATGCACTCTTGCTTTTTCAGAGTAGTCTGCCAAAGTTTTCATGCAGTAAGAATTTGTTGCTCTCTTTTCTCTTCATTTTAAGTGGAAAAGACTCTCGGAAACTGAATTGATCTCATATTCTCAAGTATTGCTGAAATATTTCCTCCTATTTTCTGTCTTGACTTGTTTGGGTTTTTTTTTTTTTTCATGGAAGCAACTTACCTGAAAACGCACTTCCTACTCTGATGGTACTGGCTTTTCCCACAGGTGTTGAACGAGCTGCAAGTGCACAACAAAGTGGAACAAAAACAGGCTTAGTGGCCTTCAAGTCTCTTCTTTCTTCCTTTTGTGTTCTGTCAGACAGCATGTGGGAGTTCCCTGGCCCCTTGCCCTCCCCTCCATTTCAGTGTTTAGACTCTCTCTGTTGTTGACTAGTTTATGCTCATTCAAATGAAATGCTTTTTTTTTTTTTCAAACTTTATAGTCACAACATGAAGTCAGGGCATGTCAATCGTTTGCCAAGTTGATCAATTTCCTGAATCAACTGGAAGGGTTAGGGAAGCTTTATCTAGACATTGTTTCTTGTTCTTTGATGACACTTTATTTGGACTTTTACTCAAACCTTTCTAGGTAATACGATTATTGCTATTCATGTTAATGTGTGTTAATGTCAGTTGTATCCAGTTATGGGATTCCCATGTTGTTCAGTTATAAAATGAACCACAGATTTTCTCTGTGGTCATTTTATACAGGTGTTTATGATCGGTGGTTGGTCCCACCTCCCTCCCCCCATCTCTTTTGTTATGATTCTCATTGTTAATGTTTTCCTATTCATCATATACCTCTCTTCCTCTCTCCTCCCTTCTCATAGGTCCCTGAGGTGATCACAAGCATTCGCCAAGTATCGAAGTCAGCCCTAAAGGAAGATACCAAGCCAAAACAGGAAGCTGACGAGGCCTTCTACAACTCCCAGAAGTATGAAGTGCTTTACTGTGGCAAGGTAGGAAACTATGAAAACAATTTGGATATATAGTGTGTTTTCATTAGAGAAGGTCATTAAATTAATGATATTGGATTAAAAAAAAACCCTTTAAGGTGACAGTCGGGCACAAGAAGGCTCCATCCACCCTCATTGATGATTGTATCGATAAGTTTCGTCAGCATGAGGTGGAGCGCAAACGCCTGCGCCTGCTGAATGGCCAGCGGGGGTCTATTGAGAGCCCCCCTGCTGAGTTCATCATGGGGGAAGAAGGAAACCCACTCTCCTCCACGGTGAATGAGAGCATGGAAGACCCAGAAGTTTTTGGAGCGGAGGATGTGACCCGAGGTGGAGGTAAAGACCTCCTGGTGCATATAAACACAATTGTTGTAGTTGTAAGAAGAGGTCAGTGTAGTAAAAAGCACCATTAATCCATAAAACCATTTAAATTTACACGTGTCTGACACGCAGGTAAAGGATTCTCCAGCAGTGCCAGTCAAAGCAGCATGCGAGGAGCCTTCCCTGAGTGCATCCTGGAGGACTCTGGATTTGAGGAGCCTCAGGAATTTCGCACGCGCTGCAGCAGCCTGGCAGGGAATCTGCAAAGAAAACCTGGAGAAGGAGTCATAAAGGCTCTCACACGCCGCAGGCATGCCAGCGCACCAAACCACGTTCAGCCATCTGATGCAGACAAGAACCGCACTATGCTCTTCCAGGTACAGGAGGTTTAATAACCAACGAAAACACTTTCCAGGGATAGTGTCTATATGCTACAGGTTTGCTGATGTCTCGGTCTCAGAATGTACGCAGCGCCTCCGTGGTATCTTATCTCTGTGCCCAGCTCACTTCACACTCTTGGTCTGTTGACGGCTAGAAGATTTATCATAACAGCAGTGTTATCTAACTAACCTGTGGCTTGGTGTGGCTCAAGTGCCTAGCCTGGATTTGGGGATGTATTATCTATTATCTTTTAAAGCAGTCATTTGAAACAAATTTTTTTCTTTTTTCCAATTTGCAGTTGAACTGAGTCATGAAGATATTTTATTTTCTTTGGCTGACTTCAGAGTTGACCTGTTTATTAGGTTTATAGGCAGAACTTTTGAGTGTACTTCTTTGTCAAGGAGATGGATGTGTTTTTGTAGTTACTGCCAAGTCATGACTTGTCTTGAAGAACTTGATCGCACCTGTCACATTAGAAAACCAAATGCTTGCTAACATCAGTGCAGGTTCTCCTTCCTGCATAGTGACTAGGTTTGGTTTCTTGGTTTAGCCTGTGAGGTTCTCAGTACAGCAAATCACTTTTATGTTCACGTAGCTGTCAGTTATAATGCATAGAGCAGCTTGGCCCCGTGTCTTCACTTAAAGAGGCTGTAATTCCTGAGTAGAATTTCTGTTTTATTTGGCAGTGCCACTCCTGTGCACATACATATGGTTGCTGCTTCAGTGCATAGCCAGCTGCCATTCCTCGCACACCATGCCCCATCCTCATGAAGCTAATTTTAAAAACTAGAGCACAACGGTCAATATGATACTCAACATAGCAGTCAATTACAGGATAATCGTTGGTGCAGACTTGTTGACCTTGTTTTTGAGTGGATGTGTGTGAATGTACATGTCATAGAGCGGGTGTCAGAATAGTTGTAGATGTTATGATGAAATACTTGACTACTTTTCCTTTTTGCCCTAAGTTATATTTGTGATTTACACACAGTATGAGCATCTTTATTGTTTTAAACACGACCTTGTGTTTTGTTGAGTGAATCTGTCTGACCAAAATAAATGTGTGCATCTCACAGGTGGGGCGTTTTGAAGTAAACCTCATAAGTCCAGACAGTAAAACAGTTGTGCTGGAGAAGAACTTCAAAGATATCTCATCCTGCTGTCAGGTTAGTTTATTTTTACTCTCTGTATTTGCACTAAAAGCCTCTCTCGTATCCGTGTTGCATTCATTGACAGAAAATAAGCTCAGACTAGTTTAATGCACCTCCTTCCTAGATATCTAATGCATTAGTGCTCGTCTGTACAGTACAGCAGGCTTTTTATGTTCATTCGCTAATTTGATGGCAAATGACATCTTTATCAGTGATGTGGAAATCTTTTTTTTTTTTTACTGCCCAATGCCTCCCATTCCTTTGAATGTACATCCTACATAAAGATAATGTAGTGTCTCATAGCAGGAAAGCAGTTAACTAATTTAATGGAAAATGGAAATGGAGAATGTTGTTTGAGCCATTATAGTGTCAGTGCTACTCTTGGTGTCAGTTTTATCATTTGTGTTGGACTGAATACAAAGATATCAAAGCAAGGCCTTCTCTTGTTGAGATTTATAATAGTTTCCTGTTTGTTTTGACTTTGACAGGGTATCAAGCAGACCGACCATTTTGGTTTCATCTGTCGGGACCAGTCAGAGTCTGGTCCCAGTCAGTATTGTTGCTTTGTTTTCCAGTGTGCCAGCGAGTCCCTGGTGAGTCACAGCAAAGATGTGGATAAAAATCTCTTCAGCTTCCTCTCCTAACCACAAATTTCAATTTTAATCTCCCCTAAAATTTCAGTTTTATCTTTGTGCTTGTTTGTCAGGTTGATGAGGTGATGCTGACCCTGAAGCAGGCCTTCAGTACAGCAGCAGCCTTGCAAAGCAACAAAACCCAGATCCAGCTATGTGAAGCCTGCCCCATGCATGACTTGCACAAGCTCTGTGAGCGAATTGAAGGCAAGCAACGCATCCAGTGCTTCTCGCTGCTTGATTCATTAATATATTGATGCATTGCAAGGTCTCCTTCACAGATTTAAAGCAGGATAAAAGAACATTCTTATTTCATGTTCTGTTTTTAGGTCTCTACCCACCCAGAGCGAAGCTAGCCATCCAAAAATACCTTTCCCAGCTGACGGACAATGAACAGGCGGAGATTTTTGAACAAGTTCAGGTAAGGTTCGCCCCTCCATAGAGAGAAAGTACACGTATTGGCTGAAAACGAGTGAAATATCAGTGACTCTTTGTGAGAAACTGTGTATTTGTACAGATGCTACATCTGGTTCAAAACAGTTTTTTCCCATGGGTTGGGTTTTCAATGTTTGTGTGTCCGTTGTGCAGAGATTGAAGCGCGGGTCAGACCAAGAAGAGAATGAGCTGGTGATTCTTCATCTGAGACACCTTTGTGAAAGCAAACAAAAGTCCCACCTTCACATTGGAGAAACCCCTCAGGTAAACACTTTCCTGGTTTTGATGCCTGAACCATTTCAACTGGCCCCTGAGCTGAGATCGGTTGAGTCAGAGCTCCTCATCCTATCTGTAAGGCTGAGTTCAACCCTAATAATGTTTTCTCTGAAATATGTATAAAATGGTATAGATTGAATGCCCATGGAGATTTTGAGGGCCTTTAGCATCCTTGAAACTTCAGAATTCAGAGGAAAAAAGTCAAATCAGGCTCAGAACCTCCTTTCAGATTGACTTTCTGACCTGTTGTTACTAGATCTCCAGAAATAAGTCTGAGAAAGGAGACATAAAAACTACATAGAGATTGTTTCTGATAATTAAAACCACAACATGCAAATGTTTCCTCCTACAAATACTTAGAGTTAAACACTTTCCATCATCTGTCCCGTAATCTCGCATGAGGGGCTGCATGTTAAACATTATCAGTCAAATGGCAGAGCTCCAACAACAGTTCCACTATTACTGAAACAACCAGCAGCCCTAGGCTATTCCTCAAAGCCTTGTTCACGTGGTCTGCTACTACAAGAGTTTACTCAGTTTGTATATTTACTGGTCACTGCACTCACGCGTTATTATTTAAGTGCTTCAGTGATAATTTTTCTTCTGTCCTTGTCGTCTGACAGAATGCAGCAAACAGCTCGGTGGCAGCAGACGGCTCAGCCAGCAGCAGTCGCTTCAAACTTGATATTCTCAAGAACAAAGCACGCACCTCCCTCACCAGCTCTCTAGAGAACATCATTGCAAAGGTGCGTCTGAGCACTACCTGCTACCTGTTCCATATTTCATCTCTGTTTAATTCCTTGCTGTTTCCTGCTCTTCACCATTTCTCTCCTTCTTTAAGTTGATCCGCCTCTTATTGCTTTGCCCCAGACAGAATATAGTCTCTGCGTTGTATACGTTCACGTGTATCCCTGCACTCTCTTTGTAACAGATTTGGATTGACCTATATCTGCCAGTGAGGCAGCAGAATAATTCCTTAGTAGTAGGACCCAGGCAGTCCGACACCTCTGCTGCCATCTGTTATTGTCTTAGTGACTTCACTGAACACTTACACTGCTAATATTATTGGTTACTGGTGGCCTGGCAGCATCAGCCATTCTTTTTGTAAAAAAAAAACAAAACAAAAGTTTTCTTGCCCCCTTCCACCCCCCAAAAAAAGAAAACACTTATAAAAATCTTTCAGCGATCTGTACTTAATGTTTTTCCATTTGTATTTCCAGAACTTGTTTTATTTTGTGTTATCACCTCTGTCACTAGGGGGCCAGCCGAATGCGAGGCCGCTTTGGAAGCATGGGAAGCCTTGGCAGTTTTGACAGAGTAAGTGTCCTTGTGGAGAAAGCAAGGTATTTCTGGCGCGTCACTTAGCGGACTCTGTAAATTTTCACTTTTCTACTTAGTGACTTTCAAAAGCATGCCATGTTTCAGCTACATCCTCAGGAAAGGAAGATTACCATGCTCTCACTTTCATTGGTGTCGGTGGTTGGAGGCTGCCAATGGCGCTTCACATGGATCTGGGGTTCTGCTCTGTGTTATTCCCACATAGTTTTATGACAATGAAACCACATCCAAATACGGAATCATGTATAAGGAAGAGTGCTTACAGAGCTGTCCCCGAACCATTTGGGGTTGTTCACTCCACTGCATCACTGCTGTGCAGAATGTGGAGTGAGGTTGTGATGTCGTCGCTCTGAGCCCTCCCCCATCGCTCATGATTGATTGCCCCACTGATTTTTAGCACTGCACTCTGATAGCATTGTCAGACTCTCAATGGTCATTTTAAGGAAAAGTGATCAAAATCAATGCAGCAGAACAAAATAGATTGTCTTTTTTTTATCTTTCTGGTCAAAGACTGGTCTCTACATTACCTACAATGCAGTGCTTCCTCTGATAGCTTGGCCATGTGGTGTGTTGCACTGGTTGCCCCGTACGCAACCTCAAGCTGCGATTAGGATTGGGCTGTAGAGGTATGGTTAACTCACTTAGTAAAAGACATGGCGATGCGGAATTTTACATTTGTTTTGGTCCCCAAATCATGTGATTGATCACATTTCATGCAGCTTCCTCTCATGCCACAATAGATTTTACTATGCTGTGCTCCCCAAAACCTGTAAGCAGACTGATGTGTATAATCAGTGGCCCCATCCCCTTTAAGGATGTGCTGCTAGTGATTTTGAACAAGCAGAGATGTGAAATTGACCCGTCCAGCTTTTTAAACTTAAGATTTTTACTTTGCTGTTTGCACCAGTCGTATTTTGTCAGATTCACCGAAAGAATGAAATACTGAGCAGTGTGATATAATTTGCAATAGCCTTGAAGTGGCAGCTCGGAGTGACTGACGGGGATTTTATTAAGCTACTACATTCCTCCCTTCTGCCAAATCCGATAAAAATACTGTCAGTCGCAGCTTTACAAAATCAAATCAATCATAGTCACAGGGACACAAATTAGCCTAATTATGAAAAGCAAATGTTGTCGTTGGTTACATAAGCAACTTATCTTTAAATGTCATCGCCTGTCTGTTTATATGCAGAATTAGCGACTTATTAAATTCATTAGGATCCTCTCTTGTTACTTAAAATCACAACTTTGTCTCATCATTAGGCGCGTGAACAGTCATCTGGGGATCGGCAGGCAGGAAATCCAAGTCAGGATGTCGAGTTTGTTTTGCGTGTGCTGAGCCATGCCTGTCCTGGCTTCCCCTTCTTGGCCCTGTGACAGGACGTGGTGCACGAGCGTCTGATTTAAGCCACTTCATCTCATCAGTTTCCTCAAATCACAATGAAGCTGCTCACAGTGTGATTTACACGTGCACAGCAGACGAGACGGGCGATTTGCGGTGTGTTTGTGACTTTCAGTTTAGTGACAGTAACTCTATTAGAACTTGCACGCTTATTTTTATCTCTCTTTGCATTTGGAAAAAAAAGCAGCTCAAATATCACTGCATGTCTCTTGTCATGTCATAATTTGGGGAGGGAGGGATCTGAAAAACAAGGGAACACGGGAGGAGACTGGAGGGCTTTCGTTTGGACTTCAGTTGCCAAAGATCCTCCCCACCAATGGTGTGTGATGTTGTGAGTCACAGGACATTGTCCATTAGAATACAATAGATGTGGGAGTTGTGCTGCTAGATACGAGGCACCAGTGAGCCTCAGAGTGTTAAGAGGAAAGCTGAACGTGGACTGAGTCTTGCTGTGGGGTGTCATTGGCTAGGTGAGTGCAGACTGGTAACTTGAGTCCCGGAGCGTTTTGTCTGGCTTTGCACTATGAAATAACGTTACTGGCTTTTTATGGTTTGATCAGACATTTAGAAGGATTTTCAGTCTGAATCCTTTTCTTGGTTATTGACCTGCACAGCTATATAGAATATTTTTGGGTTTGTATTGCACTCATTATTCACCCATCACTCAGCTGTACCGTCACAAAGATCAGGAAATCCAAGCATACTACAAAAATCATGATATCAAATAAATGTACATCTCTGTTGAAGGATTTGACACATGCGCTGACATCTTTCTCTCCTTCACGTTGTTCCTCCTCCCCAGCAGGATGAGGAATCCCCTGGTCACTCCCCACCCGGATCCCCCCCTGCTTTCCCCGATGATGATCCAGACAATAGCCTGCATTTCCGCCGCCGTGCCCACACCTTCAGCCACCCACCTGTGAAGAAACGCATCTCCTTCGAGGGACAACCGCCCAGCAAACAGGCTCCACTGTACAGACAGCAATCTCTCAACTCAGAACTTCTGCAGAGCAGGTGAGTCACACCTCACCTGTCCATTGCTGCATTGCAAGTTTCAGCCTCTGGGCGAAAGCAGTGATCAGTGCAGAGTATGCATTTGTTTAGTAGAATTGCAGGAGTTGGCGCCTTTTGCTGAATGTATCCTTTTTTTTTTCCTGCAAGATTGAGCTTTTGTGTTTTTGTTAATGGCTAATGCTGACTTTGCTCAAACCAACAGAACCACTTGCTTTTCTTTTAATCAGTTTCACACTGACTAAATATTTAGTTGACCTTTGATTTGCACTCAGACAATGTGATCTATTTGCAACACTTTGATCAGTCCTAAATCTCTCTACCTCCTGCCCTTCTATCCTTGAACAATAGCATCACAAGTTTCCTGCCACTGTTTTGATCGCTTGTGAGTTCTTCTTTGTTTTCTGTGCTCCGACTCGAAGGCCTTTTCTTTTGTATAATATTTGTTTTCCATTTGTGGGCATTTCATGTTTGGCTCGCCCAGTCCCGTGGCAGTCTCGAGAACGCGCAGCGTTTCGGAGAGCGAGTCCTCCTTCAGCCTCTCTTCCTCCTTCTCCGCTCCTACTTTCCTGAAAAGCTTTTACCAGGGCTCCCTGGGCTCCCTGAGCTCCTTGGCAGACACTGGGAGCCTCAAGAGGTGAGAGGGGGTGGTCAGACAAACCCCCCCTACTGAGACCCAAACGCACTGGCCAGGGTCTTGATGAAGGGGACTAGATGGGTGGGTGGGATGAACTGGTCTTTGCTGGGATGGCAGTAGCAGCATACATGTTGGCTGTCAAACCTTTTAACACCTGCCTTTTTGTCCCTGTTTCCTTATACTTTCCTGTCAATGCCTAGCAACTTTTTTTTGGGAAAAATACTTTCTAGCTTTTTCTTTCTTACCCCCAACGTCTCTACAGCTGGATCCTCCCTTTTCCTGTTTCGCTCGGAAGTAAGAAGGGATGCTGACATAGCCCTCTCTTATTGCATTTGCATGTAAATTTCGAGCTTTTTGCACGGCAAACCTTTATTTAGTCTGGATTTATACTCTTTATTCAAAACATTTCACACTTGTGACACCATCTTTCCCTCCCAGTGGTATTCAAAGCGCCTTAAGATTACAACTGTGAACATCATGCTGGTTCAGTTAAGTCATTTATTTATTTGTGAGAAGTGGCTGTCAATTTTCAGAGGCATTAATAAATCAACTAAGATAGCATGTTCAAGAAAATACGACATGGGGGGATGTTCGTTACAGACACAGCTTGGGTGTCTTGCTGGCAGATAATAAAGGTTAACATTTACATTATGAATGAGATTCAGTGAAGCAAACTGTTGTAAAATGTCATATCCACCGGATGTTTTTCCTGTCTGACAGCCATCTGATCACCTGAGCACTGGCGTTGATAATGCAGCAAAAGGCTGCTTTATCAGCGCATGGCGCCTGCGGTGATGAGCAGGGGAAGGTTTAAAAGAAAATTGCCTCAGCCTTCTGTGTGTTTCAACCCAAGGACGTCAACAGTTTCAAACCTTGGGTTTGCTTTCTACAGTGAGATATGTTTACCTTGGTGACTTTTCTGCGACGTTGTTTTTGACTCGACTGTGAGTAAAACAATAGAAAGCGACATGTCAAGTGAGGACTCTGAATCTGTGAAAGAAACAATGGAAAACGTGCCGAACAGCTGTAAGAGCAGAATTTTTTGTCTCAGTGACATTTGTCTCAGTCCAAGGTCACTTCCTGTTTTTCATTGCCCACATGATCAGACAGGCATTCGCTTGCTGATCAAGCTTGTTTTCTACTGTAACTGACTCAGTGAGTGACATAAAAACCCTGTTTCTTTATTGGAAATCAAACATAATCTGAAGTATAAGGTGAACTTGCTTCAGTAGTTTACATTTTATTTTAATATGTAACAGCTTTGATATTTTTTATGTGCATGCAGAGAGTGAAATAAGAATTTTGCATCATTCACACCAATGTATCCAGATTTACACAAGCTGCTTATTACTCTTGACTTATTTTTTTTTTGGCCTATGATTCCTTTCAAGCTTCCCCAAAAGGTGTTTACTTTGCAAAACCTGTTGGCAGTTTCCTCTTTATTTCCCAGTTCTTTATAAAGCAGACTTGTAGTATATTAAAACAAACAGCAGACGGATTTAACAGAACCTCACTGTCTTTGCACATAAAGTAAAGCACCTGTCAACTGTTGATTCCATAATATGCTGAATTTGGAACAACTGTGGGCTTCATTTTTTGCTTTGGTTAAAAGCATCTACCAAACAGGAGAATGTAATTGTGAAACAAGCAAAGTAGTAACTGTGCCCCCAAAAGCTCTTGCACTAAAGTTTCCTCCTATTAATACAAAACAATAGCTTGGCTGTTTGTGTGGCTGATGTCTGTTGTCATTCTACATACTAATTGTGAACTTCTGCTTTATTAACAAGGACACAAGGACACTGTGCTTAAAGGTTCATCTGGAACATTTCTCACCAGCTTGCAGAAGCTAAGATGAGAAGCTTGTATGAGATTGGAGATGAGATATATGTGTATTCATGCACTGAAGGGTGTGTGTGTGTGTGTGTGTGTGTGTGTGTGTGTGTGTGTGCGAGTGCTTGCCTTTGTAAAGAGCTTAAGGAGTGTTGGTGTTAGATGATACCCGACTGATTTATCAGGTGTCTGTGACGTTGCTGTCCTCTCTCACAGCAATGGGGAAGGCAGAAAGAGGACCCTGTCTGGGTGCAGCAGTGACTCGGTGAGTGGAGGTCTACCTCCGACCCCACGCAGGGTCTCCTGGAGACAGAAGATCTTCCTGAGGGTCGCTTCACCTATGAACAAGCAGTCTGCATCCATGCAGCACCCAGGTCTGGTAACACAATCTCTCCAGCAGTGGAAGTGAGACACAACATGATGAACAATGAATAAGCTATAAATAATCCAGTGCATAGAAAATGAGTACAAGGCAGGAGGAACATTTTCTTTCTGGCAAAATTTCTTCTTTGAAAGTTGCAAGAATATATGTGAAAAGCATTGAGGGTTGAAAGGACAGGTGTATTTTCCTTCTCTACAATGGTTAGATGAATGTGAAATTGAACCTCCTACCTGTTCACATGACTAGTGGACTTAAGAAAATGACTTCTGTACTCAAATAGCCTTCTTTTTACATTCCTTTATCCAAAAATGCAGTACCTGTCATACTGTATGTCCAGTAATACACAGAATCCAAAATTGTCGGTTTGCTTCACCAGACAGCTGTTGTTGTGTGGTGGTGCTCAATTATTGTTACAATGGGTCAATCAGAGCTTTTTTTGCTGTCTGCTGCTGCTCCGTGGCCAATGAGAGTGGTAGATAGAACCATGTGGTAAATCCAAATCGATAAGTTAGAAGAGGCTAAAAAGCTTTGAGGGCTGAACAAGCCATTTGATGGTCATCATATTAAGTGTCCGTGTAAAATGGTGAATTAAAAATATATTTTCTATGTTTACTTCCTCTTGATGTTTTAGGCAACTGTGATACAACGGAGCTGTTGCCTCTCTCCCCTCACAACTTGAACTCAGGCTTTGACCCACTGGGGCATCTGATGTCACCCACGGGTGACCCCATGTCTGGCAAGACACCTAAGAAGACTGGGGCTGATTATCGGGCCCTCTGGAAGACCGCCATCCACCAGCAGATCCTCCTACTGCGCATGGAGAAAGAGAATCAGAGACTGGAGGGTGAGTGTCAGTCGTTACTGTGTATATGAAATGAAGAACACAAAGCTTGTAGGCTTGTTGAATCTCTACTGCTCATTTTGATGTTCTATACATTTGTTTTTCTAGAAAACATTTTGACACATGCAGAAGCACAAACATGCAGACACTCAGCGGGTTAAAGTGAATGAGACCTTGTCCCTTTTGGGAAAACCAACAGCAGCAGCTCTGTTGGTTCAGATTCAGTAAAATAACAGGATAGACAGCAGGTTTAGCCAAAATGATGCCCTCTAATGGCCGAAGTTATTTAGGGCGGGTGCATTCCAAAGTCCTTTCTCTGCACCGGTTAATTTTCTCCTCCTCTCTCCTCCTCTGCCTTATTAACAGGAAGTTAACAGGAGACAAGGGTCAGAAGAGAGAAGGTCTATTTGGGACACTTCATTAAAGACTTAATTATAAGAAATAGACTGTTAAAATGGTACGAAATAAACTCCACAATGTAAATGATTAAAAGAGTGTAACCAAAAGCAAAATGTAATATACATACCTTTTTCCTGGACAGAAGGAGTTGGGTGTTTTTTGTTTGTTCGGTTTTTGTTTTTGTTTTTTTTTATGCTGTGGGATGCACCTGCCATGTGTAGCCTTTCATGATTTACAATATCAATCCATCTCTTTCCCCTTTGTTTGTTACTATGACACCATTGCTGGTCTGAGGACCAAACTGTGAATAACCATTTTCAATAGAAGGTAAGCCACAATAAAGGAGCTCTTGGGATCAAAGCAGATGCTTTGCATGATTTTAGGTGTTGGTTATTGTATTCATTCAATCTGGCTTGTTTTGCTTGCATGTTCAGGGACAATCATACTTCATGGTGTTTTTGTTTCATTTGCTCTTTGAACCTTTTCACTCTTTTTGATGTGGCTTTCTCATGGCTTCAAGATTTTAAGTGTTAATGTGGGTATTGTGGCTTGTTTTTGACAAACTTTCAATAGTTACTGGTGTCAAAAGGCGCCGGTCTTGAATTTGAAGTCCTTTTAATCCACTACGTTCTGTTTTCACTTTGGTAAAATGGAGGGCTGCTTATATTTCTAGTGTGACCTCCTTCTTTGGTTGTCAGCGTTGATTTTCCGACAAAAATCTTGATTGATGAAATCGTGTTGAATATGCTAATGTCATCTGTTTCATTTCTGTTTCTTCCGTGCTGCAGCAAGCAGAGATGAGCTGCATATCCGAAAGATGAAGCTGAACTACCAGGAAGTTGGCCAGTGCTCCAAAGACGCGCAGGCATTGTGGGAGAGAAAACTGACCGCCCCAGGCAGGACCACAGTCCCACAAAACAAGGAGGAGGTGTATCATGCACTCTGCCAAGGTGAGAGATATGTGTGTATGCATGTTTTTTGTGTATTAAAAACAAAAGTGAGATGGCTGATTTGTGTAGCTGCAATTCCTCGTCTTTGTGTGCAGGTGTGCCCAAGAGCAGGCGTGGGGATGTCTGGTTGCTTCTTTCCCATCAGCACCGGCTGCATCACAGACTGCCTCAGCGTCAGCACGCCCCAGACACCCCCTACCATGACTTGCTGAAGCAGCTCACCGCCCAGCAGCACGCTATTCTGGTGGATCTAGGTGAGAAAAGGGTCCCCACAGTGTCCCCAATGTGAGGGAATGTGAGTTTTATATTTTAAATTTGTTGAAAATAATTCAGGGTGATACATGACAAGGAAGATATTTCAGAACAGCTTCAGCCTCAGTTGTTCGGTGAGTGGAAGCTCACATATATTCCCGATACTGCTTATCTATGCAGGGCCAACTTATCTAGACAAATTCAGGAGTACCAGGAGAGAGACAAAGCATTATTTATTGTTGTTGTGATGCAATTTTCTTCACTAAAAGAAAGTACCGCATTACAAAATACTTCTGTGGCCATGTTATATCCTCTGTCTCACTCCTCAGGCCGGACCTTTCCCACCCACCAGTACTTCTCAGCCCAGCTGGGTGCAGGCCAGCTTTCCCTTTACAACCTCCTCAAAGCCTACTCTCTGTTGGATACAGAGGTACATGCTATAATCCTGTTTCCCTGTTGTATATCACTGGAAGGCACGTGAATAATGTGCTACATGGCATGAGAGTGATAGCACATAACATGTGCTCCTCTTTTTTTTGGTACCATAAGGTTGGCTACTGCCAGGGTACCAGCTTTGTGGCCGGAGTGCTGCTGCTGCACATGAGCGAAGAGCAAGCATTTGACATGCTGAAGTTTTTCATGTATGACCTCGGCATCCGGCGCCAGTACAGACCTGACATGGTGTCTTTGCAGGTCAGTAGACAGATGGACCAATTATTACATGGACCGATATTATAGCAACATCATTTCTTGTTCATATTTTTTTTTTTTTTTTTAATGCTTTCCAGTCAGTGAAATGGAGCCAAGTTCACATGTGATTCTGCAGGAAAAACAATCCTCTCAATATTAAAGCAGTTAGGAATACTGAATAAATATACTGTGAAAAATAGCCATGCATAAAAAGATGGAGTGATTTCACAACAATCCATGGACTGCACCACTTTTTATGTATGTTTTATGTTACATTTAGCTTCAAATTATTTTAGCATTTGAGTTCAGAACTCTAATCACACATAGTGCCTTTAAATTTAAATGCTGCTGCTCAGTTTCTTACACACTACAACTGCGAGCAACAACCACACTAAGTTTTCAGTTTTTTTCATCTTCTACCTGCCATAAAAAGCCCAGCTGTCCTCCCATCTATGTGCGTTATTAGTCAGCAACAGTGAAACATCAGTCAAGTGTATCCACCTCTTATTCAGACCACGCCTACATGCCTGCTCTCTTAGCTCCTGTTAAACATCAGCTGACCTCACCTGGGAGAAAGCATCAGCAGGCGTGGTAATATTTAATCTGCAACAGGTAACCATTTAGCTGAGCAGCGACCTCTTGGCTCTCCCGCACACTGTGAAGAAGTTTTTCAAAGACAAAGGAGATATGTGTCATTTCACTGTGAGGACATAGAGGTACTGTGCTTGTTGTTTGTTTTTTTTCTTTCTAACTGTCAGGAACTGTAAGACTTATAATAGGCTAATTTTAGCTCAACCTGACTTCTGCTTCTCTTTTCTGTTTGCGTGCATTTCATTGTAGCACTTGTTGAGAACAGTGTGATATGTTGCAATAGAGTTAATGTGGCTCATGACATGCTTGGCCTTTGTGCGTGTCTGAGCAGGTCTCTTAAGCAACATTTGCAGTACTAGAGGAGCTCCCTGCTGGGGTAAAGTTTCATTTAACAGCTATAATTTTTTTTTTTTTTGCTATGTGATAGCCTTTCCCTTGAAGATCCAGATACACCAGTTTGTTCCAGTCCAGCGTTTTTTTTTTACCTTTATATGTCTTATGGTTTTGTTTGTATGCATGTGTTCACCCTGTGCACACCGTGTGTGTTATCCCAGGTTCAGATGTACCAGCTCTCAAGGCTGTTACACGACTACCACCGCGAGTTGTACAATCACTTTGAGGAGCATGAGATCTGCCCCAGCCTTTACGCAGCACCGTGGTTCCTCACCCTCTTCGCCTCACAGTTCCCGCTTGGCTTCGTGTCCCGCATCTTTGGTATATTTTTAGAATAATGGCCCCTTTTGTTTGTCACACACAAATGCTTATCAGCACAGTGCTATTTTCAACTGAGGCCGACATTTAAATAGCCTCACAACAATTACAGCTTAAGGTAAAGTGTGTAAAGCACGTGTTTATTGTTATGTTTGTGTGTGTAATTAGGTCTTTTTTTCCTCTTTTTCTCAGATTTTGTGTTTGTCCAAGGGACTGAAGTGATCTTTAAAGTGGCCCTCTGTCTGCTGAGCAGCCATGAGGGGGAGATAGTGGAGTGTGACAGCTTTGAGGGCATTGTGGACTATCTGAAAACTACACTTACCACCCTCACTCAGACAGAAATGGAGCAGACCATTGTAAAGGTACAAAGTGTGAAGTTCAAGGGAATATATTCTCAGGTTTCCTAACAATAAAACCGTGTGAGCCTTGGAAACATAATACACACTGCATGAATGGTTACAAGCTTTTTGTTTGCAATGATGGAAAATGTTCGTTAATATAATGTAAGACAGGGCCAATATCATTTTTGTTGTATATTTAAACCAAATTCATTCTAAGAGAAAACATTTAAATCAATTTGGTCAGTCTTCAGTTGTTCATTTACACTCTTTCAGTAAATATAAGATATTCAAATTAAAAGATAAGGCAAAAAAAATGTTTGAATAGTCAACAAAGGTTTAGCTTTCTGCCTCTCTGTCTGTGTGAGGAACTTAAACCCAGTTGTTCTCAGGATAAAAATCACAAATGTAAACTAAAAAAGTTTAATAATTAGCTGAAGCTGCTGGGAACTGTAGTTTTTATTACATAACTATTATTAAAAATAAGTGCAGATAAACCATTTGTGTGAGACTATGGCAAATTGAGACTACAGTGTACGGCACTAGGACAGAACGTTTGTAACAACTGTAATATAGGAGCATTAATGCATCTTTAACAGTTTTTGGGGTTCTATAGGAATATCGCCTTACTTAATATAATTTAATGACTTATTACTCAATGGCAACTTTCTCAGTGTGTGACCTTTTTGTTTGCCAGGTAATGGAGATGGACATCTCCAAGCAGCTGCATGCATATGAGGTAGAGTATCATGTGCTTCAAGATGAGATGTTAGATTCTGGGCCGCTGCCTGATGAGTCCGACCGGCTCGACAAACTAGAGAAGACAAATGTGCAGTTGAAGAAACAGAACATGGACTTGCTAGAAAAACTTCAGGTAAGGAAGAGACATCATCAGACTTCCATTTTGAGACCATATCCTCGTCCATTTATCCATTACCCTTAAAAAAAACAAAAACAAAAATGCTAATATAAAGGATTTTTGTAGTTAGATGTGGATCACAGTTTTTGTTATTCCCTCTTTGGATGAACAACCTGGTGATGAGGAGCTCTGATGTTGTTTACACATCTACGACAGTTGGCACTGGTAGTATCTCAAAATACCTATAGATGGCGCTTAAATATAAGCTAAAAACACAAAGGAAACAGTAGAAAGACAAAGGAATTGAATGCTATATATGTCAAAATACTCCTGTATCATTTTGATCAACTGTATGTAAACCATGCAGCAGGACGGTAAAGTCACACACCTTTATAGTTCTCACTTTAATGAATCTCAGAGAAATGTGGAGCTGCTCTGTTCAGAAGAAAATTCAGCAGAGTCATTGAATCACGGTGCTGGGGAATTATCACGTGTGATTTGAACAGGCCACTGGCTCTGTATTAACTACTGTTGTGTTTGATTGTACTTAATTGCTGAGATTTTAAAATGGGGTCCTAGAAAAAAAATCACATGAATGTGGACTTCCAGTTGAGTTCTTAATATTAATTGCCTCTGAGCTTCTTTCCTCCACACAGTCTAAATTTCTATCTTTGTATGATATTCCGGTGCTTACTGATGTGCAATGACTGTGTCCTTCAGGCTGCACGGCAGAAGATTCAGACGCTGGAGATGAGCATGGAGAACTTCCTTTCTCGAGAGAGCAAAATGAAGCACATGATTCGCTCTCTGGAGCAAGAGAGGGCAGCTTACCAGAAGACCATTGAACGCATGCGCTTGTGCCTTCCCCCTGACACCCTGACAGATGTGGAGATGACCCAGATCAAAACAGGACCCAATGGGAAAGCCAAAACTGCAGCCAAGAAGCCCTGATGGTAACCGGGGGGGGGCTGGCTGCTCAGGGCAGATGCACAGAAAGAGAGAATGAAGTGACTGTTTTAGTGGAAGTCTGCTGGGCTCTTCAGCTATTGTTGTAGTGCTGCGCCAGAGTGGCGGCACTCTGTAAATGTGTGATATCTGGACTTGAGACATGCAGACTCTACGGGAAATATCTACGTGGTATTTGTTAGCAGATATAGAAGAGTGGTGGGAGGATGGTTTCAATTACGTCAGCAAACAGATTGTTCCGTCCGTGGATCAGAGCTGCTGCTGTTGTCTCATCTATGTCACTGCCAGTTTGAAGGTGAGATCAAGATGAACAGCATCCTTCCCCATTCAGAAATCTTAGTAAACACAGGGATATTTTCTAGATTTACACAAGTGAGAAACACGTGTGCCTCTGCAAATGTTTTCGAGGACTGCCGTGATGTATTCTCAACTGGTCCCAGTAGCACCCCAAAAACAGTGAACAGAAGGTACCTGCTGGCAAACTGTCCTTTGGACCTCAGGTTCACAAATAACCATCACCAGTGTGCATAATCCTGGAGCTGACAGCCCAATGTTTTTGTGACTTTTAAATTTGTGTCTGTGATGGAAACTCTGCCTCAGGCTAATTGCGTTGCTTTGTTATTTTCCTTTTATTCACTTGAAATGCTTGTGAATGTAATTTCCCTCCAAAGATCATTGTGATAATGTGTTTTTTTCACGACAGAGCCATGTGGACGCATGTCTTCCATATTAGGCTTGGACTTTCAGGAGATGTATACTATCTTTTTGCCCATCGCTCGGCACAACATCGCTGCCTTCACGTGTGAGACCTTTAATGCTTGCCCTCACTACTTTTAAGGAGGAAGTGCTTCTTCCAAAGATCAGGCAGGATGTGAGGTCGTCTGCCTTCTCAGTTTCCTGTGTGAGTGACCGCAGCGTCGTCTCACTTTAGCAGCACATTCAGACACGAAGGAGGGGGAGCAATTTCAATACATATGACATGCCCTAACCCAGGTTAGTCAGTATGACTTTTTGTTTTAGTCAGCCCGAGGTTCTGCTAGAACAAAAAGCATCTCCTGTTGTAATGTCTGAGTGTGGGACTAGAATCAGCAAAGATTTATAGACAACACATATCAGCAGGTGCATTATTTGTTGGCCTCTTGTACAATTCTGTACTTGGTTTGAAATGAAAATCAGGGGAAAAGGAAATGAGATTAAATTGTCATTTCAGTATTCTTTTTTGATATACCCAGTGTATGTTCTCACAAATACACCCAAGCTGTGTGGTGAACTGGCTGAGTGTATAGGCAGACAGTTCACATGAATTCAGAGTGTCCCTGGCTCTTTTCTTGGTTTTGTTTTATCCCACCTCCGTGTCTGACTCACCATTGCCAGCTCTGATTGAAAGCAAAACAGTCCTTGGCTTTCATGAAACACCTGAACATTAAAACCAAGGTGATGTCTCTGAGGACAAAAAATCCTTTACTCTTACTGTCTGTCAGTCTTCCTGTCCGTATTGACAAGTTGTAATGACCCATTTGTGACTGTTTCAGTGTAAATCTTTTATCTTCAAGCTGAAGTCCTTTGGCATGCAATGCAATATGTTTATGTTTAGCTCTCCTGCATGCTTGCACCCAGAACACTTGGCTATTTTCGCAAAGTCACAGGAGCTAATTCACATAGTTTGATAGTTTGATAAATCCATCCTGACATTCTCTGCCAGGGTGAAATGTTAGGGTGGTAATTGAGGTGACGTTGAAAAAGTTTGCACCTAGCTTCTCATAAATAATAGAGATTTTATGTTTTATGTTTTACGTTTTTACGTTAACATGATAACCATTTTCTAACTACAAATTTTCATCTTTAAGTTTGTACTTGGATAAAAGCTTGAAAAATAAACCAAAAACAAACATTAAACATCTTGACAGTAAAAACAAAAAAAGACCACCGGGAGACTTCTTTACTCATCATTACACACCATTTATGTATTCTCAGTTTTTGAGTAGCGCCAAAAGTTACGATGGCTTTTATTCTCCATTTTGTTGATGTCTAATATAAAACATTTTGACGTAGTCAGTGGAGTTTTACATTTGCGTCAAGATTACTAAATAGAATTTGTATCACTGTGTTTTAAGAGACACGTCAACAGGAGGGCTACGCTAAAGAACTGTCATGAATTCTTCAATAAACTTCACCATGCCTTGTTTTCTGTCTACTCATGTTGGAAAGACTTACCTGTCCAGTGAGCTCTCATAAAGAAATCATGTTCCCTTACTGCTCTGCAGGGTGGTATTCCTAGTGTAGGATGCAGCCTTAAGCACAAATGGTCTCTCTGTGTAGACGTATTATTGCGTAAAAGGCCAAAGGAGGCTTTGTCAGTTTCAGTTTATTTAAAGACCTTTTAAGAATTGTGCTTTTGTTCACGCCTTGGGCAAAGTGAACAGTAGCTCCCTACAGGGAGAAAAATCCTCTGTAAAATTGTATTCTTTGCAAAGTATCTGAAATGTTCAACCTAGTATTGTACATTTCTGATTTGGACATTGTGAATGAAATCAAATACTTGACTACTGATGACAAATGTGTTAGTTTTTTAAATAAAGTGAAGATATCACTGGTTTGATGAAAGCATTTTGATGTGAAAGGCTACTTGGACAACTGCAATTCAGTGTCCACAAAAATGAGCAAGTCTTACGGCTGCCTCAGAGTAGTGGATAAATAGTTGAGATGTAGTTAAATGTAATCGATTAGTCCCAAAGTTTGCTATAAAGTTTGTAATATGGAGGGATAAATGAAGACTTGTTAATAAAAAGAAAGTTCACTGAAAATGATGGATAAACTGTTTAGATAGCTAGCTAACACATCATTGATAAAACAGGTCAAATAGTTAATGGAATAAATGGCAAACGGAATAGATAATTGGTTAACATTGTTATGTACCATATACAAAGTCAATAAATGTGACAGGTTAAAAAAAACCGCAAACACTGATCACCAAGGAATAGTTTGGTTGTTAAAATATGAACCTATGAACCTATCCTTGAATAACAATGAATGATAATTAACATTCAGCTAAAATGACCACTAATCCAAAAGGGCTTCAGGGGAAGGTCAGTTACTGACAGGAACAGTTGGGAAGCACTGATTTAGATGCCTTTTAGCTCTGTATTTAAACTGTACTCTGTGCATATGAAGCACAGTGAGAGCCCAGTAAGTCTGCCATCAGCCAAGGAGGGGCTTTGAAAGATAGCAGCCATAAGACCAGTCATTGTTTTCCTCCGAGGATCATACCCAGAAAGGACTGCTGAATGTTGCTCTGATCAGCCTCTGCCAAGCCTGGAGCTTGTCACACGTAAGACACACAAATGACTGCCAACCAGGAGCCTATCGCACACTAAACAAAAGGGGCCACATTCCTTGCGTATTCCCACATGGGGGACACATCCTGCAGCAGGGGAAGAGTGGGATATTGGGAGTCCACTGGGGATTGGCTGGGAATGACACTTCCTCTGCCGAGGGCTTTATCAGCTCTGTTTATGTTTTGTTTTGTTTTTTTTCCCTCTGCTCTCTCTGTTTCCAGTATCTTCACCCTTCAATCCATCTCGACTCCCACTCTGCTTCCTGCTCTTCTCATCCCTCCCATTGGATTTGTGAGGCATGGTCTTAAGTTTTGCTATAATGTATGCTGTGCTGTGTAGCCTGCAGTGATGCAGCAATGAAGATGTCCAGACAGGTATGTTAGTGAATGACAGACTGAAAACAAAAAATGACAAGTATCAGCATTCAGACTGAAAGACCCACCAGTGTTTGACTTAAGACTGTTGTTCTCAGGCAACCCTCAGTAAGATATGTACACGTGTGCATATGTGTGAGTGTGTCTATGTCTGAAGGGCATCAGACCACGGTCTCAGCAGGAAGGGAAGAGTGAGCTGACAGTATTAGCTAGTTGCAGTGAGGGGGTTGAAAAGAGAGAGTGGAGGAGGAGGGAGAAGGTTAGAAAGGGTCCTCCTGCCTTATATGGGAATTCATACTGCTCCGCTTGTGGCGCAGTCTAAAAGCTGGAGTCGATTCGATAGGAAACACTGGGCTACAGCTGTCAGGGAAAAAGTATTATGGGTCATGATGCGCCCATGCAGCAACTCAACCTTTACGTGCAGCACAGTTATCTGCAATTCAAATCAATATTTTGGTTTGGAGGCAAAAGCACAAACATACATGAGCACTGTTAATGAGCTCATATGAGTGGCACTAGGCTTTGGCGCTGCAGACGGAAAGTTAGTGAATCTGGAGGACAGAGGAAAGAGTGAAGGCTGGGGGGGATGTTTGGAGGTGGTGAGGTAAACAGCTGGAGGGGTGGGAGAGAGACTCAGGTGGGCTCAGCCAAGTCCATAGAGAGGAGTCGGCTCCCCCGAGGCCAGGAAAAAACACAAACGCACATGTCTCAGAGTTTAGCTGTGCCTTGACTCGTAGACCCCTAACCGTCAACTTTACAGATAAACTTACTGTTCCAGCTCTTTACTGTTTCTTCATTATCTTAAGCTGTGAAATAAAAACCGGCATGGATTCCAAACAGCTATCCACACTGAACAGGTACGCACACATGTGCACCTAGACACACAAAGCAGTGCCACAGTGACATGTTTTAGTTAGCACAGTGACAGATTGGCTTCCTACTGAGTGCTTTCTCTTTCTCTCTGTACCTGTCATGAATGTAGCTGCAAGAGGGGCTGATGGTACACGGCCAGAGTCGGGACTGACAGAAGGAATGGTGAATAGGACGATAATAAATCCACAGAAGAAACGCAGAACTAAACACACATACACACTCACTTCCTATTCCCATGACTAGTCCATTTCTTTGGTTCTTTCCACCAAGAGGAGCTACAGCTACGAGCTACTGCCTGGAGAGTCTTATGATTAATGACACGCTTGTCCTGTCAAAACCCTCTTCATCTTTTTTTTCCTGACGTGAGCCACTCTTCGTCTCCTAACCCCCCTACCCCCCAAGGGCTCTGGCAGACACACTACCCAAAATCTCCTGGGGCCAGCTGCAGCACATGCTGGGGACTGTCGCCCAGCTTACCTGATCCAGTGCTTCATTCATCTGTGGAGACCCTGGAGGCCAGAATAGCACATGGTATCCTACACATGCACTCACACAGACACACACACACACACATATATATATATAGGTATGTGCACACAATTGTGCATTAAAAATGGCCACAGATGGCCCAAAATCCTGTTTCCTTTTGGCCTCTGGGGTCAGTGGTTGTGCTCATAGAGCAGGTGCAAACACACACACCCAAAAAGAGGTGAGGATCACACACCTTAAGTAACGAGTCTGATAGGAATTATCCACATAATTTTTAACCCAGAGATCCCCAATGAATGCATCTGACGGCCCAGATTATGGGAACGATCAGAGCGTACCCGACTTTGTACCTGAGCCCCTTCTAATCACATTATCCACCCGCTCTGCCTGGCCCACATCACCTCAGCAATGATTAAGATAAACATAGGCGAAAGAGGAGGAGAAAGAGACAGTGAGAGACACAAAGAGAGTGCTGGCAGGCTAGGAGGAGGGGGTGGTCAGACAGACAAGGAGTGAGTCAGAGAGGCAGATATCCTCCTACATGTACCGTAGGTCCAGCCAATAAAAGTGCAAATAATAAGTAAAGATCAAAAGCATTACAGGAAGTCTCTGAGCTGACTTTATCTGTATCTGTGTGCAGGGTTAAGCCCTGTGAGATCCGGGTGCATGATATCAGCGATTGGGGACACAGGATGGGAGGTCCCCTCCTCTGACATCATGGAATGTGAGTACATATGTGATTTTTACAAGGCCGCTAAAGGCACAAACAAAGATGTGGCAGTGGGAAGAGCCTGCACATATGTGACTCAGTGCACCCTGGACACATCCTGACATCAGCCTCTGGAAAGCCGATGAAAGGAGAGTGATTTGACCAAACTGCCACTAGTTCAAGTGTTCACCACCTATTGCTCTCACGGCTTTTTCTAAACTACAGTGCATCCCCCGATTGTCACTGGGATTTGTGCAAGAAAGTCCGCAAACTCTCAAAGCAGAGACGATAGGATCTTGCAATGCACAAGTCTCCCCTTGCTTCTTCACTTTCTTTTCTTTTCTTTTTTTCTGTCCACCAAGCCACCCAGCTGTTCCTGTGAGCACAGACCAACACACTGGGTTTTATTATGCTGATCTGACATTGCTGAAGTTGGGAGGGGAGACAGCTGTACTTGTGTGGCCCTTGGCGCTCCCGTCATTAGTGCCAGCCTCGCTCCACTCTTCCTCCATCCCTTCCCTTGTTCCAGATCTTTCTCTCTCTCCCTCTTTCCCTCCTACATTGTTTCCAAAACAACGCCGCACCCTTTTATAATATTTGCTGGCCTAATTTCTGCCAGTTTTCATCCACCTGTCCATCCATCCAACTAAGACATGGCACCCTGACCCATCTTCACCTCCCCACCATCTGCCACCTAGACGAAAAAAGGAAATAAATAAAAAAAAATCAGTATTGTGTTGTAAAAGGATGAGTGCTGTGTGCTTGCCAATCAAGATTTTCCTCAATAGATAATTTCCAAATTGATTCAAGCTGAGCTCACGTCTAATGGTCTGTGTGGGCTCTAATGTGAGAGGGAGGTAATCAACACCCTGCATTTCTGCTCTGTCTGTCCATCATTTATATTTTGCTGTCTCCATACCTTATACCACTGGTTTCTTTCATTTTCTTTTTTTTTTGTCAGAATATTATCTTCTTCTCCCCTCACATAACCTATTTCTATAAACAAGGATAAAAAAAAAATCCAAGCAGGGAAACAAAGTACAAAGGGTCGGGCTCCATGCAAAAAAAAAAAAAAAGAAAAGAAAAGCAGAGGCAAGGTCCAAAACACAATGAAGATCAAAACAAGCATGCAAAGAACAGAGCACTGGAACACTGAGAGCATATGCCCGAAAGACAACCTGGCATAGTGTAGAAGTGAAAATGGACCAGTATGTTATATACCAGAGAGCTAATAAGGGGATGGAGAACAGGTGAGTAGGTGAGGAGGTGAGAGGGGGAGGAAGAGGAGCAGGTCTGGCGATCCTAAAGTAGGCAGGTGGGGGAGTTGACAGCACAATTAGACCGTCTATACACAAGTAACTTTGAATGAACAGCAGCAGACAGAAACTCAAAAGCAATGACGCTTTCTACCGATTCTCTCCGGCCCCCTTTGCGCCTCTCTGTCTATTTGTTGTGATACTATTTGTGATGCTTAGAGGTTGATTTCCCACTGCGTGTCATTAACCTGCTCTCTCTCCTCTTGGTTAACCCCACTGAGTACATTCTGCTGTGTGAGACGGAGGAGACTTTGGGAGCACGCTGCACTCACTCAAGTGGGATGGAGGTTTCTGCAGAGATCATAACTACATCCTTATTAGCCACCGAGGTGATTCTGTTACTGTACTTCTCTCTTTTACCATATACCAATATTTCCTTATGCCTTGCTCTGGTTTACACAATTTATCTGAAACCTTTATTTTTAGGTCTGTGCTGTAGAGGTGTCAAAGAAATTACTCTTTGTGATACTAGTCTCACCCGCCCTGTACCTGCCATGTGACATAACACCAGTGCTAGATAAGAATGCACATGCCATATTGTCACCGTGGATGCAGAAAGATGATTTGACCCAGTGCAGCACATTGTTGTTGATAAGATGCTTCGAGCCTCCAGGGGGAATGAGGGAGAGAGACAAGGAGAGCGAGATCATCTTTGTGCATAAAATAAAGAGTCTGTCGACTTCCTCTAAAAGTGTGTCTAATCACAATGAGTGAGGTGTAATTAATGTTTCACTGGTGCGCTGTGTATGTGCAGTCGAGGACCGTGGGTGAGAGGATGTAGTGTGCGGTCTCTCTAACAAGCTCCCACTCACCCCAGTGGAGGCAGGCGGGGAAGGCTGGAGTGACTGCGAGGCTGTTAGAGCAAGTGGGTTGCGTTGGACGTTTCTGTGTCTGTGTGCGCTGTGTGCACGTACGTGCCCGCGTATGTGTGTGTGTTTGAATCTTGTGTTGAGCGTGCGCTTGACAGTCAGTGTGTGTTAGTGTGCAAAAAAAAAAAAAAAAGTGTGCATGTGTGTCCTTTTGTGTGTGCTGTACTGGGATGTGGAAATTGAATGGAGCCTTTCAGTTCTACTGCTCGTCTCCCCGGGGGTGAGAGACTGGTTGCCATGGTTATCCTGGAATCCTGCCGCTAATGGGTGGGAGTTTGTGTAGCTCTGGCAACCTGGCCTGTCTAGGGTGGAATATGTGTGTGTGTGTGTGTGTGTGGTTGTGTGTCTGTGTGTGTGCACTGGGGGGGTGTGGTTGGGTGGAGGCAACATTCTAGGACACAGGAGGTCACATATGTGAGAACACAAGCTCCCCATTCCTGCATGGTCCGGCAAACACAGACTCTTGTCACATGTACTTCCCACTAAATGGTACATATTTCTCCTACAGATACGTGAAATTAAAACCCGCTGCGTCCACTGACAAAAACTCTGTGCAGCTCCAAAATCAATGGCACACTGCTTGATGCCATAGCTTTCCATCCGCCGCTGCAGAAAAATCTTTTACTCACTCGCCACGCAAAGTCAAATTATAAGCAAGGTGGATATCACAATCACAGGGTGATGAAACAATCTTCTACTTTTGCAGCGTTATTGCAAGTGTAAAACATAATGGAGTGAAATAGTTGAGCCCTACTCTCCCGTCATCCCTGTCACCATCTTTTTACCCCCAGGCTAGTGGGACTCTTAAATGGGCACAGAGACCCAACTGAACAGGAACACAGTGGATAGTAGGTATGAGAACCTCAACGCAGAATAGATTAGTGTAGGGAAAGATCCATTTTCACTCAGTGTCTCCTTTACTGTACGATTTCAGGTATACTGGGAAACGCTTGTCCACCAAAGAGTTCCACCTCACACATACTTGTGCACATATAACAGCACATGCTAATTGGGTTGCATTATAATTGGATCCAGAGCACTTTATTGATAGCACCGAGGTTGGGCATGCCATGTTGCTGTGGAAAATATATATCCATGGCGTGCAATGTGACCAGATAATCCTGGTTTTCCTATTCCCAGCATTCTGGTAGAGGGGATCAGTCCCTGCTAGTCACACAGATGTCTTGGCTCTGGTCCCTTATGGAAGACTGATCCATATGCTGCAAAAAGCCCTGTGGATTCAAAGGAACTTGGCTTAGGAATTTACTCTCCACCATTCCAGTCATTATGTAAGGCCAATTTACAGCAACCAGGAAACATAAGGAAAAATGTTTCTCTTGTACCAGGCCCAATATGCATAAAAATAGAAAATAAAAGCAAAGGCAATACTGTGATTGTGATCACGCGTGACATTTTCACTATATTCTCTGGATGGGGAACCAGGGGACCAGGGCCCAGGGGATGAGGTCATCAGTGAAGAAACTCACTGCTGACAAATTCAGTGTGGTTTGATTAATTTTTGTGTGGAGCCCATTTCAGACCACGTCGCTCCTCAAAATGTAGTCGACGGAGGAATGTGGCCTTCACTTGTGGTCAAACCCATCATGGGATTCACGGGGGGCAGAAGGACCTTGTAGATCCACCCATTGCTTCATAGTCAAGATTAAAGCCAAACAATTATATAAGTCATTAAAGATTTCCAACTCTGTAACATCAGGTTATCTCACACGCTGACAACCAGATCAACATCTTTATTTGTATTATGACAAACAGTTGTAGAGCTCCTGGAAAAGATTCCCTAACTAGCAAATTTTTTGGTTGATGGATAGCAATATGTTTTAATATGAGAACTACAGGGCTAAAGTTATATCTCCTTGGTTACTTATATAGCTACTCATCTCTTTACCTTTAGATGACCACTCAGGAATGCCAGTCCTGCCTCTGTTTATATCCTGTTGTCATGTAATGTCTTCTCATCTTATATAATGAATTCCTTTCCCTACTGCTAACATCATTACGCTGTATGTGATAGTAAACAAAACAGTTTTGCAGTATTACAGAATATACCAACACCCATTTTCCAACCTTTTCCCCCCACTAAAATTCCAGAAACCCTCTAACCAGGTCACTTCAAGAGCTTCCTCTAATCCTTTATTTTGCATGTTCCCTTCTCTTCGCTCTCTCTCCCCAACCCTTTTTCTTTTTTTTTTTGAGATTTCCACTCACTAGCCCAGACAGTCTTAGCCTTGACTCGGGGCCACCCCATGTTCTCACTGTCCAACTATTTAACTAACCGCAGTGAAACAGCTTTAATTTCAGCTTACTGCTCGGCCTGTCTCGATGCAGCATCACTTGGGGGTCTCTCTGGAAAACTGTGGTATGGGGCCCAACAGGCCAGGCAGGCAGACAAGGGAGAACAACAGCCCTGTGCAGATAGATCTCAGAGAGACCCCGGAGACACATGCGTCAGTCAGAGGAGCCTCCCTCAGGAGTCGTTCAGTTAGTTATGGCTCTTTCAAATGCTTCCCTGCATCGCCCCTCAATATGTGGAGGTGAGAGTTTATTGGATAGCCAATAGTCAGTGGCTTGATAAAATCCCCGTTAAAGAATCACCGTTGGACCAAGCTGAGCAAATAACCTGCTTTATGTTTTGTTTCAGAACACTTTTTGATTTCCTTGTTCACATATTGCAGCTAAATGTGACTCAGCCAGAGGACTTATAAGGAAAGAAAGGGAGACCTGGGTCTGTTTTCACTGCTGTTGTTATCATTCCCATCATTTACAATGTAATTTAATACACCAAATTCTATTTCATGGACATAAGGGCTGTGGATAGGTTTATAAAAAAATTTAAGTCTTATTTGAAGTGTTTGCACTCTTATGTGTGTACAATAAATACATAGCAGTCATTTAGCTTAGCTGGGAAAGAGGAGGATGTGCAAGCTTGGCTCTGCTCATAACTAACAATATTAATCTGCCAACCACCAGCACGTCTTCTTCCTGGGCTTATCTCATCAGTCAAGTTAAAGATTATGATCTTATTGCATCAAACAAAACAAAAGCCTCCTGTTGTGAACTTTCCCATATCTTGTATTTCAACTTGTAGACGAAGTGTAAGGTAAAACAAAAAGTGAAGGTGCATGTGTGTTTTTGCTGACACAGTAGACTGTGGATTTGTCTGGATGAAGGGGAATACATTTATGGTTTTTGAGGAGTGAGGACCCACACCAGCCACCCAGGGGTCTTGTTATCCTCTCCTGTGCCTGTGCTCTTGGGGCGACTTTAATGAATACTCCTGTTCCAGCCCTCTTCTGGCTCCAGTCAGGCTATATAGAGGGCTGCCCCCACCCACCCAACCAACTTCCACCACCTTCCTGATTGTGCTTGGTTGTATCGCAGAGCTGGTCCCTCTACAGCAAGAGTGAAGATGGAGACAGCAAGGAGGCTCGGTGATCGAGCTGAATAATTGATGTGCAGAGTTCACTCGGGAGCACCTCAGGAGTTTGTCTGAACACACACTGACCACCATTTGTGCTGCTGCTCCCGGACAGATTTGAAGGGGAAAGTACTAAGATAGTTAAAACTTTTGCACAGCTCGAATTTCACAGAATTACTGTAGTATTACTTAGCGTACATAGGAGATTTATAAGGCCATTAGAGTATGTCACTAAATATCAAATTGACACTGGCATCAGATAACGATGTAAATTGTTGTAAACAGCATGCTAAAGAGTGAATCATTCTGGCTGCCTGGACTGATAAGAGACCCTAAGTACCTTAAATTTGTATTATACCGATACGGTCATGCAACAAGTGCTGGGATAACTCTCATTATCCATGAGGTAATGGGGGTTGACAAGGTAATACAGCCAACAAACATGTGGCATGAAGCAGTTACAAAACACGAGTTCAATATTATGATATTATTATAATAAAAAAGCCCAAAGCCATCGTACAAATGTTCTCAATGAAAGTTCTGTACACTTCAGCTGAACTGAAACATGTTTCATTTATGAAGTGAAATGAGAGGTGACGCGACAGCTGGCAAGATGGATTTTATGGACTCCTTTGATGGTCATTTTCTTCAACACTCTCTGAAACAAAAAGATAGTGATACAGAATCCCTCCTTAAAGGAAGGGAGGAAAAAACACAGGTCGTTTGCAACATAATGGTATTACTGGTGGAAAAGTGTCAAAATGAATGAAAATGAGGATGATTCCTGTTGTATGCCTGCTCTCGCCCCCCTCCCCCAACTTCATATTTTTAGGGCAAGGGTGACAGCGCAGTGTGTCTGCATGTACTGTATGAATGCATGTGTGTCTCTGAATGCAGAGGAAAGCTCGGAAAACTAACACTTCTGGAATGCCCCCTGCAGAGCGAGGACTTCAGGGTTGGATGTGTGTTTATGGGAGCGTTTTGGCAGGAAGAGGCAGGGACTCAGTCCAGAATAACGGAACAACAGTGGAATGTGGTGCAGCGGGGAATATCCTGAGTCAAACACAAGGCAGCCCTGGGGTCTGAGGAGGAGCACTTAGTGGCAAGACTTTTATAAACTCCATTTTTTTTATTAAGATAGATGACATCCAGCGCACTGTCCTCTTGTGTGGTTGACAAGGAGACGTGGATGCCTGCAATCGGCTTTCATTTGATTATTTTCATTTCACACCACAACTAAATTAGAAGACCATGTCCCATGGAATATCTTTCAAACCTGTGAGTCATTCACTGAAAATCTCTATCCAAATGTGAGAGCCTCAACTGTGGCGGTGTTGAAGTCACAGTGAATATGAAGTGTTAGTATTTCTCTTCAGGCTGTGCATTAGGCCGGATGCCACGCACCTTCGCCCACATGCCTCCCACGACCCAGCGCATGTATATAGAGGGCAGAATCTGAGCCCAAGCTGCAAGCATGCAGATAAAGACAATCTCATTGATGTAGGAGCAGCTCACTGGTAAAAAGAGACATCTCTGACACAACCCTGCCTGCGTTACCCTTGCTATAGAATCAGATTAACTACTGCCAAAATACTGTGCTAAGGCTGAAGGCGTAGAGTCAGCTTTTACATACACAGTTATGGTGTATCTGCATATATGAATATGTGTGTGTGCATGGCCGTAAACCTGGTGGTTGTAGGGAAATACCTTTAACCGAAACCCTGACAAGCAGCTCAATCCTTAAATTCCTTCAGGAGCCATGTCTATGCTTGTAGTGACATAAATATGCACTGTGGAGCCCGTGAATGACATGTTCCACCCACGAAGCGGTCTTCAGACTACACATCTTAATACTTAATGGGGTTTCTTTTCTTATCTGAGAACACAACCATTTACACAGAAAGTTAAAATGGAAATCCGACGTTCAATGCGATATTATCCCCCCACCTGGTTAGCTCTTCTCCTTTATACGGTCTGTGTAATCTACACAATGAAGCTACAACTTCACAGTACCACCCACATTACACAAGAAGGATTTGATAGACACTACCAACATTTATGTGCTGTTCCCCCAAAGTATTCCACCTGCTTTTGTCTATTTTGTGAAAAGGTTGAGTATGAGATAAGGCTGAGTGCTGCCTTTATTTTTTTCCATTTTGTATGCCTTTTCTGTTTTACTCTATTTTTTTTCCTATCCCCTCTCACTCCCAGCCTGTTTCCTCTCACTCTCTTTGTCGTTTCTGTTTTCTCTTGCTCTTGTCTCTGCCAGACCTCTACTTTACACTGCCCCTCCTCCCTCGCCTCCTCCCTGAAACCAACTCCTTGGCAACCAGTTGCAGCGTCTCCCAGAAAGGTAGACAGCCTCTCTGTGATGCCTCAGCAACCCAAAGCAACATCAGACAGGGAGGCATGCTACATTATTAACCAGAAAAAGCCAAGAGGGGCTGTCGAAGACCAGATCATGGACAGGAAGGGAGAGAGTGAGAAAGAGAAGTGTGGGTAGATGAGAGTGGGTGGGTGTATGAGCCCAACTGCTGGTTGTTGCAGTATAAACTTCAGAGGGGAAAAACCACTTCCACTTTTGTCCTGACATGCATGACTGGACATGCATGTGTGTACGCTGTGAAGACATAGTAACGCACATACACACATATGCAAAGAGAGAAAAAGAGAGCAGCTGAGTTAGAGAGAGAGAGAAAGACAGAGAGAGATTTTGAAGCGGTTACATTCAGCCAAATCCACAGGGGGATCAATAAGGAACATCTGGGTCTGGGGTGGACAGGCCGGCTTTTGTTTGCAGGCAGTACATTGGCCTGACACCTCACCCAGATTCTCTCTGGGTTTCTACACAGAGGGAGGGAAAGAGGTTGGGAGGGAGGTGAAGAGAAATGGCTGGGGTGCAATCGGGAAGCGAAAGGTGTTTGCTTTTCTGCAGGCATTTGTCTGTTCCAAGGCCAAGGATTTACTACCACGAGTACTCAGACCATTGTATGTTCTGAAGAAATTGATTCTATTTTTATATTTAAAAAAACCCCCACAAGCTTTATTTTTTATATAAAAATGTTTTCATCTTTATTTTCAACAGATATAATGACATGAGGATTCAGCGTCGAACCAACTGTGTGCGTTTGGGCTTGGTGATAAGGAGCTGGGGTATGTTTGGGTAAGACTGCATCCTGGCTGCTAAAATTTGAAATGCCCCAACTGTATTTCTGTCTTTCAGAGTTTTTCTGTATTTCCTGTTCAGACAAATTAGCTTATGACATTTAAATGCAATCTATAAGTATGATACTAACAAAGATATTGCCAGTCTGTATGTTGAGCAGGCAAAATATTTATCATCTTAGTTTAGCTTACCACCGCTATTAGCTATTTGATTAGCACTAAACACAAAGTGCACTTGGGTCTGATGGGAACATCGCACTGCAGGTATGTTGATGGTAAAAGATGCAAACTTTGAAGATCCCCCCCAACACACACACAGACACACACACACACACAAATGACCACAGTGAAAAGTCCATGATATTTGTTTTAAATTTTTTAACACTTTCACAATTGAAGCATTTGTAGATGCTGAGAATTTACTGTAGTGTGATAAATTTGCAATTGATCTAATTACCACAACATGATTTTCAGACAGGGAACCCAGGGAGTGTTGGGGGCCTGAGGGCTGTTGTCTGGTTCACCTGTTTTGTAATTCAGCCCACAGACAACAGGAGCGCTACTCCTGTAGACTGTAAAGGCTAAAGGGATAAAACAGCTGCAAACAACAAACCTCTGAGCTTAAAGTTACCACTTACATGCTTTGTTGTTGACCACAAATTAATTAACACTTTCAATACACTCTTATAAATAACCGGATGTGGGCATTTCTATTGAATTAACAGGAAGAACTGTAAAGAACTGTAGAGCTCGGCAAAGTCACCACGACAGAAGAGAAAGATCACCTTTTCTTCATCAGGTAAATCAAATGATCCCACATTCTCAGCAATTATGTGCAATAAAGATTTTGCTGAGGGGGGACGAGACTTAAGTCTTTATAGTTTCAAACTTGAATCAACCTCAAGCTCTTATTACCTCCCCTGTGTCTATGTTAAGCTTCCTAAGGAAATGTATTTCTTTCCTTTGAACAGTTATAGAAGGGCTAGAAGTCAGATTTCTTTAGATACATACAGCTCTGGAGTAATGGCCGCTCACACTTCTCTTTAATAGCCCCACAGAGTGTATGGACAGGTGAGTGAACAGGGAGCCAGTAGGCAGGGCTCTGGGGTTAGTTTTGTGCAGCAAAATGTGTGATGGGTCATCTCCCCATCACATAACGAGGCAGTGGGAGGAAGAGTTGGGAATTACTATATCAGATATAGACTGCAATCACCTTGGTACACCTATCATCAACATGTATTATGCATGGGCTGCTGCACTGCAAAGTTATACATCTACCTGTCAGTGAGTTGGCCAAACTCCACCAACCCAGCCAGCCTCATTGTCTGACTGGGACTGGCTGAGCCAACCGTATTTTGGACAATTATATTGAACACCTTTTTTATATATGTATGCATTGCAGTTATACTTTTTTTTTAATGCATAGAAATGTTTAATTTTGCAGCGTAAAGTGTCACTGTGATTGAACAATATGTGCTTCTTTTTTTTTTGAGTACTAATATTCCAAGTAAGTAGTTGAATCTGCACTCTGTTTCATGTTTCCAGAGATTCGTGCACTTTCTTCAGCCTGCCCTGCTTGTCGAACGGGGGGGCACAAATGGAAGGATGGAGAGACAGACGGGGAGAGCACATATAAAAGCTGGGGAGGACTGCAATGGAAGAGATGAGAGATGCTGAAGAGGAAGGAGAGGGGGAAAACTAAAAAACAGAGAGTTGGAGGGTCGTTGACTTGGAGGTAGGTGGGGAGGAGGGTGTGTGTGTGTGTGTGTGGTGGGGGTGGGGGGGGGGCAGAGGAGAGGTAATGAGGCCAGTGACTGGCTTTACACCTCGTCTCTGTGGAAACTAATTGGGAGAGAGCTGGAGGGCACTAATTTGAGCACTCTGCTGGGTAAATGTAGTGCAACGAACTATGAAGGGTAAATCAATGTACTACCTCTCCCAACACCTCGCGTTCTCTCTTTCTCCACTTCATACTCCCCCTACCATTATTATTTCCTAATAAAAATTTCATTGACTTCAACTATGCTTGTGGGCATAGAGGTATTGACCTGGGTAGATGTGTGATGAGGCACAGCTCGCTAGAAGACGAGTTCGCCTAGTTAACCAGAAAAACATACTGAATCAAAATAACTGTTCAATCAAACCAGTGCCACGAGGTGACAACGCTGTTCCCAATGAGCTCTGCTCAACGGTACATGCTGTTTAGTTTACAGTACTGTACGATATAGTTTGGAGATGTGTTTTCTTCCCACAGCAGCAACATCAGAGGAATGAAGCGATCGAAACAGAGCGATGCTTACTTTGAGTGTATTATGTACAGCGTGTGTGTTCCCTCCCTTAGTGGCATAGCGTCTGATGGGAGAAAGGGAAACATAATGTATAGTAACCCCCTGTAGTGAGCCAAAGGGTGAGAGAACAAGCCAGAATTTGGGAAGCCTTAAGGGGAATTATCCTCACCCTCGGGCTCAGGGATACAGCAGGCTTTTCAGCTTCACATAACAGAGCAGCCCTGCTCTTCATTGACATACACAGTGAGATTCGACACTGCAGAAAGAATAAAGGAAAGAAAGACGGAGCTTCAGTGCTTGTTATTCATCAGAAACACCCATTTTGTTTTTGGAAGTGTATATATAATTATTTATGTTGCTCTATTTGCTTGGAGATATTAAATTAAGAGGACAAAAAAAGTTGCTGTCTTTGAGGTTGTACTACATTGAGTGATTATGTGTGTTTGTCTAACTCCACCTTTCATTGTGGGATTTGGAGGATGCTGATCTCCTCTGTTCAGCGCCATCTGCCCCCTCTCTTAGCGACAGTGCCTTGCAGCTCGTCCCCCTGGGAAATAGCTGTGGATAAGTTATTCAATTAGAGGGGCATTATTGGCCCGCTCTCTCAGAGGACAGAGCTGATGATGCTGTGATTATACCGCTCTGCATTCCTTTATGGCTGTGCACCCTCTGACTGTGTGTGTGCCTCTGGATGCATGTGTGTAACTGCAAATCAACAAATAATGTTTATATTGTGAATGGACATGAGGAGGGAGGGAGAGAGTTTTTAAAATAGTGGTCTATCAGACGTGCCTCGGGGATTGCAAATGAGCCATACTAAGTTTGAGTCACACACTCAATCTCACACATAATGGAGGACCTCATATTGACTCAAAGAGGATGATGTCCCTTCTGAGTGACTAATAAGTGTGAGATGGAGATTCTGAGAAACTTCCACTGGTTACTTACTCTTCCACGATTGAAGAAGAGATCTAGATACTGTTCAATTCAACTACACCCATATGTTTGATTGATTCATTCATTTTATGGGTTTGCAGCTGGTTTCACACAAATACAGCTTGTCTGAGTCAGTATTGGGGCAAACCACCTTGGAAGAAATAGCAGTAAGGGTTGTTTTTTCCTGTTGACGATGGGCGTACTGCAGCATGGCTCCTATAGAACTATGAATAGTCTTGTATAAGATTGGTTAAGTCTTCTTTTAAAATTGCGGTATGGCTTTTTCAGATTCTTTCAGGAGTCAAGTGATTTCTTTTGTCACCAGAGCTATGGTGAGAAAAAGAAACAACAGTGCTTGAGACAAAGACACGGACAGAGAGACATCTCCTCTCAGCAGGCAAACACAGAGGCCCACACACCCAAATCCAAACACATCCCCTCTCTGCGGACCAGTGAGGTGGTCTTTAAAGTGCTGCCATGATGGGACTGCCCTATCTGCCCAGTGCAGACCCACAGATGCCCTCCCGCGGGGACGGGCTAGAGGGGAGCAGGGCAGCGGGCCTGGAGCCTCATCTGCTCTGCCCAGAATACAAATAGGTCAGTGTGTGGTGGGAGAGGAGGGGCACAGAGAAGGACACACACACACACACACACACACTCAGACACAAACACTGACCACGAGGAAGAAGGGGGTTCTGCCAGCTGAATTCCTCCATTGGCCATGATGGGAAGGGCCATCTGGTATCAATGTGGTGAAGTCAAGCAAGCTTGCGCACACATTCGCATTCACACCCACACACACTCACATCAGACATGACTTTGTTTGATCTATGAGCGATTCAGGGCAGCACCTGAACATCATGTTAGTGACCTTTCACTCAGACTCTCATATATTCAATACGCACCTCCCAGTAGTGCGACAGTCTTTCATCATTAACACCATTCATCTTGGACAGATGCTTAAAGCATGTCGGCTGCTGGACACGTGCAAACATCATGTTCATCCGGTGAAAAAATTTCTTGTTTTATCATGAATGGCGTTTTTAAAACAAGACATTTCATATTCAGTCGTTTATCCATCAGATTCGCAGGAAAGGGGGGCTGCTGGAGCCAATCCCAGCTCGCAGCTCGGGTAAGGGCGGTCACCCAGGACAGGACGCCAGTCTATCTCAGGGCCAACATATAGAGACATATGGAAACAAACAACCATTCACAGTCATGGCCAATATACAGTCACCAGTTAATCTAAATGTTCATATCTTTGGACTGTGGGAGGAAACCCACGCAGACACATGGAACTCCACTCCACACAAACAGACCCCAGGCCCAGGCTTCGAACCCACGATGATCTTACTGCAGGGCAACAGTGCTAAACACCATGCTGCTGTGCCGCTAAAACCAGACATTCAATGCATTAAAGAGAAAGCATGATTTGAACATTCTTACAGTTTCGTATAATATAAAATGGTGACTCAAGCCAACTCAGTATCAATGCAGGTATTATTCAGGTTATTATTCTTATTCTTGTTAGTTAAGTAGTTATACATAGAAATCTGGAACTAGTTACTTTTACAAGGACGCCAAACCCTAATGGCTCTAAATTCCAACCCCCCCTGAGCAGTGTATAATCTCTGTGTTGACCTTGCTTTAAGCTTGCAGTCTAATTCAATTTTTGTTGCACTGTGCTCAATCCTTCAGATTTCTCCTGTTTTGGAAATTCCTGGAAGTAAGAAAAACTTTTGCCGGGGTAAAAATAGACATTGTTTGGCTGTGATGTAATCCTTGGTCTGTATTCTAAAGTTTTCTTTTTCGCTGTTGGTGCAGGCTCAATGTATCGCATAAAAAGGGAAACGGATTTATTTTGGCTCAATATCAAAACCCTGGCCTGATGAGGGAAGGCTTGCACAGAGTAAATCAAGTAGAAAATAAGCCAGGCTGAATTATTTTCAAAAGCCAGCATACTATTAAGACAGAGCAGGCCCGTGGCTGCAGCTCATGAAAAGAAAACATTTCAGGTTTTCCATCATACAGTTTCTTGTAGCTAATATCAGCACCTCTTGGTAGATACATAAACTTTCAGAGGGATGCCAAGCGCTTTACATCAGGCTACTGCAGAAAGTGTAAGGAAACACGTGCACCACAAAATGTGGGCAAGACCCCTGCTGTACAGTATATGTGCCTGAGGCAAATTAGAGAGTTGAAGGGGTCTGGATAAGCACTTGCTCGTGTACTTTGTGCCAATGTTTCAGACACTAAACTTAAAATTGGTTCTTGGAAGTAAACCTTCAAAAATTACATTGAGAGTGTGCTTGGAACAAGGAATTGATTTGTCTCCCGGACATTCACATCCTCTCACCGAGATGCTACAATTGAAATTATTACGAGTTCAGTCTTCCCTGCTGCACTTAGATTGGCAAGATAAGTTCAGAACCACACATCACAAATATCTCAAGCATCCTTGTCTCCACCCACCGCAGTCTTATGTCTGAAAAAAAAAAAAGAAATCATTTGTTGTGCAGCAATCTGCGTCCTTTTGATTAACACCCCCATTCTACTTCCTTGGCATGCCCCCGCCTCACCTCTCTTTCTTCCTCCTTCTCTTTCTACGCACATCCATCTCTATGATTATTTAAATGGGTGCCAGAAAAACACTGTGACCCGTCTAATTTGGGCTGTGTGAGAGCGTAGACAGGAGAGAGGGGCCCTGCAATTCTCCACACTCCCTTTTACCGAGCGGGGAAGTGGCGGGTGAGAGAGAAGCTGTTGCCATGGCTACGTGCTGGCAGCTTCTGTCCTTGTGTTTGGAGAGCACTGGCTGTTCCCTCTCTACCCAACGCCTGGGAGGGAGAGGAGGGGAGGGGAGGTAGGGAGAGAGAGGTGAGGGAGAAGGAGGTGAGCGGAGGATGGAGGTGAGGAGGGAGAGTTTGGGAGGGGTAGAGCTGCCAAGGGGAGGCGGAGGGGGGGGCAACACGAGGTCTCACCGCCACAAAACCAAAGGGCTGCTGGTTGGAAAAAGAGCAACAAAAGAGCAACACTGAGGGGCTCTGGTGGCTGGTCAGCCCCTGCCCCACACACACACATCAGTGTTGATGGCAGGCTTTGACAGCAGGGGGGGGGATGTGGAAGAGTGGAGCTGGGTAATTGCTTCAGTGCTGCCACACTATTCAGGTGTCTCCATCTCTCAGATGATGAGGCGAATGTTGTAGCCGCCCCTTTGCTGTATGTTCTGCTTAAAACACAGATTTATTATCATTTACTTTTTAACAGGTTTGGTTCCACTGAGGCTGTACTGTAGGGAACCCTTCCATGCCTCAGTGTAAAGGTGTTGCATTTTCACATGGTGGCTTTGTAGATGCCTGATATTCAATTACAATCTTTCCATGCTGTCCTTGCAACATTTCTTGTGTGTGTACACATGATAAGGTATTTCAGGAAAGCTGTGGTCTTGCAGGTTCCTCCCTGGGTCTTCTCACCCAGTAAGGTGATCACAGTAATGGATAGCTGTGGAATTCGTCCTCTTAAGCTGCAATTTCTTTGTACACTAATTCAAACTATCTCCCTCATTTTTTCTTTAGTATTTATGTATTTACACATTGTAGGAGGTTTACTAACCCCCCCCCCCCCCCCCATCTATCTCAGCCTGCTTGTTTGCAACTCTATATCGGTGTTAAAGTTCATTATAGTGGTGTAAATGTGTGCAAGAGTTTTGCAGTTGCTATTAGGCACAGCAGGCTGAGGCCCTGGTGGTCATGAACCCCCCCCTCCGCACACACACACACACACCCAACCCCACCCCCACTGGGAGGAGGCTGACCTTGGCAGGGCCTGACAGAGAGCTGGCCTGGAGGGGGATCCACGGAGCTCCACGCCAGCCCACTGAGCCAACCCACTCAGTCTGTGCAGGTGTACTGACGCCTGGACAAACACACACACACACACACACACACACACACACATGCACGCTTGCATGCATAGCCACTAGACCAGGGGAGGCCCCCTGAGCGAGCAGATGTCCTGATGCTCGAATTTTTGTTACCTTTTCTTATGGATTCCTCATGGTCATTCTTTTTTTCTTTGCTATTTTGTTGTGCATTTTAATTTTTTTTTTCATTATGAGTTATCGTTTTCTCTTCTAACTCATTTTTATTTTTTATTTGATTTGATCCTTTCTATATTCTTGTCTTATATTCTACTTGCATACATTTCTTCACTTTGTTAAATGTTGAAAGATCATTGAAATGTAACTAAATCCCACCAGTTAAAGCTGCTATATACAGAATAACAACTTGAAGATTCATGTATTCCAGGCTTTTTCTGTTGCCACTATGTGAATTGTTTGTATCTTTAAATAAAGGAGAGGCCTTCCTTGTTTTCTTCATTGCTAGCCTGTGGACTGATTTCTGTGTAAAGGACTCTGAAATTTTTGTGATGATTATGATGATGATGATGATTGTCCCAGTGCCTCTCTTCTGCTCGCTCACAGCAACATTACAAAGTCGATCCACAAATGTCCGCTGACCCCCAGCAGAAAATAAAAAACATTTTCTCCAGTTTAAAATTACTAATTGCACTCCCAGTGATAGTTTAGGATTATCCTTGACTCAACCAACTGCCTGACCCACACAGTGCAGTAAGATTGAGCCAATCATAATTTTGCATGGCCAAATCTGATGCAGTCTTAAATAGAAGTTAGAATTAGAAGTTAAAAGTAACACGTTATAACTTTTATCAGAATGAAGCCAATTATATATCATGATGTCACTGTTTTGGTTAATACCCAGGAATATCACTTGCACCAAGCCATGATGTCGAAGCACACATGCAAATAGAATTATGGCTGCAGTTCACTTGGCAGAGCCCAACGGTGTGATTCGTAACGAAGGTTTTTTGAGTGTTACAGTAAAGGTAAACATTTATATGGTAGTATCTTTTATTATAAGCATATGATCATTTTAAACATTTCTATCCCTTTAATGAGCCAGTGTAGAAATACAGGTGTAAATGCATGTAGGAATCAATAATTTACTCCTTATGCCTCGTTTCACCAGTGATCAATATAACAACATTCATGTAGTAGAATACTGTATGACTTAAGAGAAGGCAATTCATCTGGGAGCTTGGCTACATCTGACACAGAGGTCCCATTGGAGACATAAACCTCAGCTCGGCTACATACTGATGTGGCAGAGTGAATGTACTCTTGAGTTATACATACTGCAAACACTTTCTAATCCGAACTCTCAGCTCGCATCATTTACTGTGGAATTTCAGTAATCCATTGCAAAAAGTCATCAAAATGACATTGGGTAATTATATATACCATGGTATTCTATCATAGTGGCCCCTCTGAATCCACTGCAGCACAGAATGAAACACAATATATGAAAAAGTCAACTGATGGCTCCATCTTTCAAATCAATCAGGTCTATGAAATATTTTCGATCATTCTTGTTTCCTTTCTCCGTTTCTTCCAACATGAAAACAAATATTTTTGCTAAGTTGTGGCTTTGTTTGTTATCTCTAGGAAGAGAACGTTAACCAGCTCTCTCATTGGTTAAGTGTTAATAACCAAGAAAGAAAGAAGAAAACTAAAGAAAACAAACATATATAAAGCCAGAAGGGAAGAAGCAGAACTTTATAGAAAATTTAATAGAAATGTTGTCTGACAATATTCGCAACCTGAAATAGTTTTATGAATAAAACTGATTGTTTTGACCTGGGGACACTTTGAGGCTAAAAAAATCTGAATAATTGACACAATCAGATTTAGATTTAGATTTATATATATATATATATATATATATATATATATATATATATATATATACATATACATATATATATGTATATACATATACATATATATATGGCTTTTGCAAAATGAAGTTAACGGTATGAATGTGAATTATTGAGAATTCATCCATGTGTAGCACGTCAGTATTGATGAATTTAAACAGCTATCTTTGTGTGTGTTGCAGTGCTGCTTTGCAAGTGCTTTAACCTGGCGACCAATGCCCACCTCAGCTCAAAATGATCTGTTTAGTCGTCTAATCTGTTCACAATTATACTTTCAACGTGTCATTCTACTGCTCTCTGCCCCTATATTTGCTGTCATTCTAACAAATGCATAAAAATGTCCTAAGGTAAAAGAGCACATATAACCAGCAATGTTCCCTTTTTATTGCATCAATGAAAAGACTGGATATTTGAGTAATTATAATGACTGCCAAAGTGAAAATGTCCCCAGTTTTCCTTTCACTTTGGGTCACCTTAAATTAAAATTATAACATTGAAATAACAGAAACTCACCGGCCATTTTGATCGTGTCCTGACAAAGTTATTTAACAATAACTTAAAAGTATTTTAAGTTCTTTTATGCACAAAAATATGTTCACCTTGTTGTGACTTGTTGTGAATGATGTTTGTTGGACACTTCTGTACATGCTCATCTTCAGAAAGAGGAAGGTTTTTCTGCTCTCACTTTAAAACAAGGATGGATCAGCATGATTTTGCAGCATTGCAACTAGACCAGATGCCAATCACATGTGCACCGTATAGAAATTGTCACGTGGAAGCTTGATACCTCCGCTGTAAAATACTTACCTATTTGTAGTTTAATGTCAACAAACAAGTCAAACCCTGCTTGCTTAAAATGTTATAAAAGAAGAATTGGTCAAAGTTCAATCAAAAATGGGATTAAAATAAAATTAATAAAAGTATATACTTTGCCATTGCAGCTGTACAAAATGTTGGAGTGGAGCTTTGCACCAAAAACACAGTACAAAAGAATCTGTGTAATCCTCAGATCCAACAGTCACAAAACGCATCATTGCCCAAAGTTTTGTTGAAATTGTCAAAGTTATTGCGCGTGACAGGCAGGCAGTGAGACGAAGAGGCTGAGGCCAATCCATCCATTGTACTTCTTGGATTTCATTTTGGAGGACAGAAAACCTTGACTCGCGAAAGCGTTTTTCATTTCATATATGTAGGCCCATTGTGTTCGGCATTCACAGCGAGAATAGAGTGCGACTGCGGAGGATAAAGAGACGCTTCAGAGGTGAGCACTTTATTGCCCACAAACTGGAGCTGTGTGACAGTATGAATATATATATATTCTCGTCCATCCTATTTTCAAGGTTTCAAGTTGATTCTTCACAGCCATTGTGAGTGTTCCTCACAGCACTTTACTTTTATTTTTTATTCTTTTTTTCCCTACCTGGTTAGTTTTTAACTCTATATTGTATTTAAAGCCTTACAAATATTTTAAAATGAACCGTGAATTACTGCACTGCATCCTCTTCCTAAAAGGGAAAAGTAAAGTTCAGCTCATTTCTCCCTCACGAGTTCCTTTGGACAATGGTTAATGAAAAGGTACAAAATGTGTCCTTCTATTTCATATGTATTGATTATAGTCACTCTCACTCAACCAACTAAAACAGAACATCCTCCTCTTCTTGAGTAGTTTTTCCTCCCCCCATTTTCACCCACTCCCTTCTTCCTGACTGTGCAGTAACAGGCTGTGTTTAGCTTCTCCGCTCTCTACTTCCTCGTCTGGCGTGTCTGTTCTTTCAGTCCGGAGTCTAAAGTTCAGCCAGAGACAACAGGAGGGGAGCATCACATCGCTCACTTGTAGCAATTCGAAATTCAAAACACAGACACAAACACCTACGCACACACATTTTCCTTTTTCTTTTTTCTTTTTTCTTTTTTTGCAAAGTCAAATAGTCTTCTCCAGCACAGTAAGAACGCTCGCCCCCTCTGCGTCGACATTTTGCAGTGTGTGACTAAATGATGAATAGTGTTACAATAATTTGATGAGATTGGGTGAGATGATGCAAGGGAGAAGTGTGTAATGATAATGCTCTTCTTGATGTCTTACAGCTTATTATGCCACATCACAAATGATTCCCCCAGACATCCATGCCGTCTTTGAACTGCTCCCACCCCAGGGTGATGTATTAGCAACCTGTTAGGAGTTGGCATAGCTCTGGGAGAGGTGCTTGTGTCTCAGGTGCTTAATAAGCCCTACTGGGGTGGCGACAGGATGAAGCTGGAACCCCACCGCCTTCAGAAAAAGCTCCCTTCAAACGCCCCATCCCAGCCTTGCTGTGACCCCTCCCCCATGTCCGTCAGACCATCTCTCATCATCCTCTCTCATGCTTCCTCCTCTTCAAATTCTCCTCGACAGATCTCCGTGGCCACCACCTCCCTCTTCCATCCGCACTCCTCCCTCTTCCACCTCCCTGAAAGTGCCTGTTTTGCGCTCTGCTCCGCTCTTCCCACCTGCCTTCCTTCAACGCCTGCCAGGACTCCTCAGGCACCAGTTACACAGTGAGGATTTCATTTGAAAGAGCTCCTCGGGACGTCATTACAAGGATCATCACCGGGCCTCACGGCTGATGTTACATTAATGTTCCATCACACATACAGCCTTCAAAGCGCCTGCTAACTAACCAGCCCTCTCATCACACAAATCAGGATTTTCCTGTCAGATTGGTATTATCACATTAATCTCACTGGATACCAAAGGATGAAAAACTATACGTTAGGTGTCTGTTGATTTTGTCCAATTGTATGGCATCGTGCAGATGAGGAGACAGCAGACATGTTAAAAGTTTCTGAGAGGAGACTGACAGTGGAGGAAGTAGGATAACGTTTTGCAACCAAGTCCAGCTCAAAAATGTTGCACAGACTTGATAAACTCACACAGTCTGAGGTGTACGATCCCTTTTGTTAGTCATTGATATCATTATTGAGAATTCAGTGTTTGTGCATATTTTTTGTCTTCAGTTATGGTCAATTTACATGACCATGTTTTCATGCTTCATGTCTTTCCTCTAGACTGATTTCAAGTGTTGTCTTGCTATGAAATGATTATTTCAGTGCTCAAACTATACAATACAAATGCAGTGAGTATTTATCTGACTGTTTAACGGCATTTCACTTTTGTTCAAGTCTGGTTATGTTGTCGTGTTTCAGCCATAACAGCTATTCTTATGTTTTTACTGTTGATTTTGGTGGCTATATGTGTATTTGTAGTTGATCTCATGGAAGCCAGACCAAGAACAAGCTTTTTCGAGGTTAGCTGATGGTGCAACACAAACGTTTTATTAAATGAAAATAGGAGAGAAATTGATGAGACACTCTTTGCTAACCTTCTTAAAATGTATTTAAACATTTTAATCATTACCTGTCAAAAACATCTTTAAAGCAATAACTGATTAAATATGTATTTTGTAATTATGCAGTACATTACAATACCTCATCTCCCCCCATCCCTCAATTCACCCATTTGTTCACCTGCCCCCTCTTCCCATTGGACATTTAGAGCCCCTCCTATCGAGGCAGCCAGAAAATGCTTCTTAATTCTCCCGTATACAATCGCCCACCTCCAACTCGCCATCCAGCATATACAGCCTTATTAATCGTGTCTCTCTTTCCTTTGTTCCATCCAATTGTCTCCACCCAACCATTTCAACCTCCATTCATTGCAAACAGAAGACATACAGTACTATCTGGCATGAAACAGAATGAATATTAAGTGGGTAGCAGTTGGATCGGCCTTACACTACTACTGTAAACTGTCTTTTTTCCCTCTCTCTCTGTATCATCTCTGGCTCTCTCAGTCATGCTGTTCCAGCCCCACGACAAAGCCTCGGCTGCGTAAAGTGGTACGAGCTCCATCAGCCATGCAGATGAGTCCTGCTTCCTTTACCTTAATTAGAAGTCCCAGGGGAGCAGCTGTGGGCGCTCGGCAGCATCAGCATCAGCCTCTCATGCCACACAGATACCTTTCATCAAGGCTGAGAACACCAGGAGGAAAAGTGACATGGGTACAAGTGGCTCAGGCACTACACAGAAGAGAATTTAAAAGCAGTCATTATGTGAAAATGTTCCAGCATGTTGTTCAAAGATAGTCACTTAAACACCAGGCAGAAATGAAACGTAGGACCAGAAACCAAAATCCCACAGAGAAGATGGAAATAGCAGCTCTATTATCCACACAAACTCACTTCTTTGGTGTGAGAATTCAGGAATTCGGCCAAACACAGCTGATAAATTGATCGATGAATAACTCCAGAAACAGAAAAAGTCATTTCCACAATTGTAAATAACTAGAACTGTCCAACAGCCATCTAAAAAAACATCAACTTGGAATTACAACGTTTTATTTAAGCAAATAATTTGTCAATGAATTAAAACAAAAATTGATCATTAAATATAAATAAGACATTAAACATATTAACAGCCTGGCTTCCTCCCTACTCTGTATACAGATTATACAGCCTTGCTTACATCTGTGATTGTTGTATTTCTTCAGCTGTAAATGATTAAAACAAACAAAAAAATATTCAATCGAATTATTTCTCCTCCTCAAATCTCCATATAAATACACACACATATATTGTACCTAAGATTTATGACTAAATAGGCTTAACTATAAAAACTTTACTATTTCCAATTACTCTATTATTTAATCATTAAATATATGAATTATATTTCTAGAGCTCACTGACACTTTAATAAATTTCCCTTTTTTTCAGGTTAGAGTCCAACACTATGACGAAGGAAAGCCTCAAATCTTCAAACTGATTTAATCCCATTTGGAGCATTTTTACTCAAAAATGGCCTAAAACTAAAGTACTTATTTTTATTAATGAAGTGCTCCTTTCATTTCCTGTCCCAATCGATCAGACTACTTACTGTCGCAACTCTCATGAAAAATATTCTCATTGTTCAGTTAAAATATTTGAAATAACTGAATTACAGCCAGCCTAGACTTAGTTAGTCCCAAATGGAAACACTTGACTTTAGTACCAGGCCTGTAGAAATTCATCAAATCAAATCAAACTTTATTTTTAAAGCACTTTTCTTACAGATCAGCCACACAAAGTGCACCGGACCATTAATTCTCTGTGAATATCACACTGCTTAACAAATGACCATTAATGCACATCAAACAGGGTTGAAATGATCCACCGGATCCGGATCTGTGTGTGTGTGTGTGTGTGTGTGTGTGTGTGTGCACGTGCACCTTCCTCTCCGGCCCCTTTAAACGGGGAGGTGCTCCGGTGCTCACCCCCAGATCGGGCTCTCCGCTCCGGGAGGGGTGGAGAGGGAGTTCGGGCTGCTTCAGAGCGGACGCGTCGGAAACCTCCCCGGAGGGGCCCCGTGTAATTCGATGCATGCTGTTAAAGCTTAGAGTATATTGTCTTCCCTTTGCTTATGAAGCCTCCACCCACCGGCCCACCCTACATTTAGCGGATCATGTGACTCGGGGTAAGTCATTTGCAAGTACAACAGTTCTCTGTGCGCTCCCATTCATTTCCTGAGAACTGCCTAAGCTGAGCAGCTGAGAGGCAGAAGGGGAGGGAGCTGCTCACTTACATACACTCACTCACACACACTCACATACACACACACACACACACACACACACAGTCACGCACACTCACACACACACACACACACACACACACACACACATACATACACGCAGAGAGAGAGGACAGAAGAGGAGAGGAGAGGGAGAGGAGGAGAGGAGGCAGAGAGGACTGTAGAAAAAGGAAAACAGTGTCCCAGTCTCCACGGCTCTGCAGCTTCTGACAAGGTCTGTGCATTTTTCTTGTCCTGTTCCTCTGCTGGCTGGCTGGCTGCTGCTGCTGTGTGCTTCATTTGTCACGTTGCTGGGCTTTGTGCTTGTGTTCAGTGCGTCTCGTTCAGCTGTCATTGCTCTGTCAAGGCAGATGACAACTCAGATCACCTATGGCATTGTGTCTGGTGAATGTCAGCGGGGGAAAATAAGAGACCCTGCGTGTTGCCGACTGGACATCTAACACTTATTCCCCATGTAAATACATAAGCTGTCATGACGAGAGAGGGAAGAAAAAGTGATTATACACTGAATGGCTGGGGGCAGAGGCAGCATCCTGACTTTACTGTGCCGGCTCCGGCTGTGAAATCTCTTATGTGTCACTTATTTACTTGTAAAGCAACTTCAAAACATATCAGCTGAGCAGCGCAGCGGCGTTGTGCTGTAATACTGACTGGATATCTTGGGGAGGAATATGAGAGTGAGTTGAGACAATACCAAACTCTTCTCGCTGGAAAAAGTTTGCTGCTTGTCTTGAGAGAGTTGTGTGTGTGTCTGTCCATGCCTGTGTGTGTGTGTGTGTGGGTGTGCATTTGTGTGAAGCATTGTGGTGTGTGTATGTGTGAGACGGGCTTGTTTGCCTATAGTATACCTACTGTAGCAGCTTGGAGACAGAGAGAGGAGGCTGTTAGCAACGGGTTAAACATTAGGAGGCTCGGGTAGCGGAGGAAGGACACTGGGGGGTGTGCTTGTGTGTGCATGTGTGTGTGTGGGAGTGTTGCAGGGGTGGTGTCTTGGATGTCATCGGCAGCGCTCTCACTTCCAGGGTAATAGTCATTGGTATTGATGGGTGGCTGTCAGAGAGGCAGAAAGCCACCAGGCTGGGGAGAGTGGCCGGGGGCTGGCCCTTGGCTGTTATTTTCAATTACAGGGGACCGGGGCAGAGCTGACAGCAAAGGCATTTGTAGATCCAGCAAGGGGGAGGAGGAGGAGTGTATATGTGTGTGTGTGGGTGTGTGTGTGCTGGGGAAGTGGGGGGGCAATAGGAGTGGAAGGAGGGAGCAAGAGACCAGGAGGGAGGGAAGGAGGTAGAGAGCAAGTGAGTGAGAAAGGTGGGAGGGGATGAGACACTGGCCTCTGCTCCTGGGTTTGATGTGGAAACTGAGCACTGACCTCTGTGACTTTACCCCCGCGTTGTCGAGAGGCCCTGCTTTGCCTTTAACTGTGTAACAGCCGTAGGGTTTGTGTTTGTGTGCGTGTGTGTTTAAGTATGGGTGCCATCACATCAATAAAATGGGGAGGGGGGGGGTGAGCAGGGTGGGTTTATGTATGTGCGGAGGAGACCCCCTGCAGCTCACGGATGTTCAGCGAGTGAGATTAGTGTCCATTTAAACTCTCAGTTAAATCCATTTACAAAGGGGCCTTCTCCCTGTGCATGAATAAACAGGCTGATATTACCACACATGTAGAGTAAACTCCTCAGTGGTGTGTTTGAACAGTGTAGAAGACACACACTGAAACAGGTAATATATAAATATTCCCTGGCACTGTTGAAACAATCAGCTGTCCTAGGTTGCTCTGAAAATACTTGAGAATAATATCTGATGATATGTGATTAAAATACTTCAGTGCAACATTGAACTCCGTGTCATCATAGTTAGCGCTAGATAGACTACAATGAATCATTACTGTGACTGCAACCGGCATTGACAGCAGAGCCGCGACACAGAAAAAGTCACAGAAATAAACAGAATAGGCCGCTGCGCTATCCACTGAGCTGCTGATTCTGTACTGAGCCGAACATAACAGCTTGGAGGCAGACTGAACGTACCATTGGCAGCATGAATGGCTATGCATTCAGTTGCTGATGTACAAAAAGTGCCTTTGCAGGGTGACACATTACAAAAAAGTGAACAAACCACAAGGTCAGTGACTATGATTTTTTTTTTTTTTTTTTACTGGATAAACAAAACAATGTGAATCAGGAGAGTAATTTGTTGCTGTTGGCGGATGTTTGGTCGAGTATTTCAAAGAGTTTTTCAAATTGAAAAACAGAATCTGCTGCTCTGCCTTTCCCATGTCGTCATCACCGGCGTGAGAGCGCCTGAATGCTACGGTCAAGGCTTGGTTTAGCTTTAGGCACAAAAACAACTTGGTCAAATTTAAGGGAGGAACATAGTCTGGGTTAGATTACAGCTTTGTTAAAGTTAAGGGAACCCGTGTCATTCCTACAATAACAACCACCATGTTATGGCTATGAACCAGTTGTGGTGATGGATGTAAGAATGGGAAACAAACAGCAGGCTCTGATGGTCGTGCCTTGTTGATCCTTCTGTCCACCCTAACTTCCTCCCTCTGCAGACTTTGTGGCTCTGTAACAACATCATACAACTTTTTATTTTGCTCTCAATGGACAGCAGTCGTAACACCTGCAGCCAGCTTCGTCGCGTGAAGGTGAGCATATGTTGTTTTCAGGTATTTGCTGAAATGGTTGATGGTTGTTTTTCTTGGGTCGCCGTGCGTCGATGTAAATGGTCTGTTTAGTTGTTTAGACCACACATCAGCTTGTTCTCTGTAGTTCTCTTTGTACTCGACCAGGTGTTTCAACTTTAGGTAGTTAAATACGTTTGTTGTTCTTTCATTTTGTCATGATGTAAAAGTTGCAATGTTAAATTTGATCGCATTAATGGCATCATGAACAAAATCATACTGCAGACCTCTGCTTGCTTCCCCCCCAACATTAAACCACAGCTGCCACTTCGATTCCATCAGTGGCTCAACCCTCCATCCCAAGACATGGTCCAAGGGCTTATGATAGAGATCAGTGCAGGTGGGGGGAACTCAATTAAAAAGCCAATCACCCAAGGATAGACTCTATCTGTCCATCAACGCCGCTCTGCCCAGCACATTTAATTGCTCGGCAGGATTCCCCCACTAAAGGCATCATCTGTCTGCCACACATCACAACACATAAATTGGTCGCGTGTTGACAGATTGAATCTTTCAGGAAGAAGTACAGCGCTGTTGGATGTGCACTCCAACCACATGCCCTGTTTTATGCGAGGAGATGTGAAATTCCCTGTATTACCCCTAATCAGCTGGGTTAACTGCTGGCATATTGACTGACTGCTGAATCATTGATCCATGTGGGTGTTACGGAGTGTATCATCATTGATCGCAGATAAGCTGCAGTGCATGGATATGGTTGGACTGTATGCCGAGGATATTCAGGGTTAAAGGTGCATTCTGGGAGATCATACGGCAGAGCTGCTGTTGCATCTCCAAAACTGTGAAATGTGGACGGTCAACCCGGAGACAAAGACACAGCCACACAAACATAACCACAAGTTATGGCAACAGATTAGTTTGTCAAGGTCATGTGTATACAATGTGTGAAACAGACAGCAGCTAAATAGGTGACTTTGCATATTGATAGATGTACCTGCCATTAAGCAGGTACATCTTAAATCAGATAGAAAAAGAGGTCATAGATTGAGAGGGAAAAACATCCAAACCATCCGCAGATACTTCATCTGCTGCTGTTTTATTCTGGCCATCAGGCCTGTGCTGGTGGTTATCTTGAACTTGCTGCACTTGAAAAAAGACTAATATTTGTAGGTGATAGCTGCAGACTGAACTCCCCGTGCTGTTATTTCATCATGTCAGAAGATGACAAAATGTTCTTTTCCCTTTGCATATTCTCTTGTGGATTCAACCTTTGACCCCAGCAGCCAGCCCACGTTTGTTTACCAAAATTGAGTTAAAGGCTGTACATAGAGTGCTAGAGCAGTGGTGTTTTCTGACTAAGAGAGAGAGCGACAGAGAGAGCATGGAAAGTATTGTGCAAAAGTGGTGGCTCGGATGTTGATAATCTAAATATTGAACACAAACAGAGAGAACTAAAGGCTAACACTGATGATTACAATGAGATAAACATCAGTGTGAGTATTTTTAATTTTTCGGTGCATTCCTCTTACAAGGATCTACTCAAGAGAAACCAAGTTTATCTTTGACAAAAAAAAAAAAAATTCATCAAACTACAAGCAGATGTGGGGGGGGGTAGATTTTTACATGATGTTGTCTGGCCAGAGCAATGATCCAAGTTTGCACTAGTAATGACACCATCTCCAGAGCTGCACACTCAGTGCTTACTGGAAATGACTCATATGTGCAGAGCTTGCCCCCAGACTCTGATTTAAAGTTGCTCGACATGTTTCCATGGCGAGGATGGAAAGGTATGTCAATCCGTCTCTTTGCGGCGATGTTTCCTCTTTCAACCAAGTGTCTTGTTTTGCCTCGGCCAAATATTGTGAGTTAATAGAATGAGGGAGAAACGGAAGGAAGCCAAGAAAAGAGGAGGGAAGAGCGTTCAAAGTCAGCATTTTCAGATTGTTTTGGATCACTGTGAGATGGTATCGCAGGAAGAGTTTCCCATCTCACAGTCTCTGGGTTGCCACATCTCTCTAGCCTCAGTGCAAATGGTCTCAGCAGACCTGCACAGGGATGCTACATGGATCAGTGTGAACTTTGTTTCCAGTTGTACTGTAGGTCAACTGTTGGGAGAGGAAATTATGCAAACAACATGTGGAATCCATTTAGGGCTCGGGGGTGGGGTGGGGGGGTTGCCTGTGCCTGTGCCTTTTGGCATTCCTCAGGCTCTTTGGCTTTAATGTGAAAAAACGTTGATCCATTGGTTCACGCTATGCACCATAACTCCTCCTGATTAGCTCCTTCAACCAGGTATCAACGCGGCACAGCATAAGATAAAAAAAAAAAAAGAGGAAAAATAATCGAAGTGAAGGCATGAGTTGATGAGTAATAGAGGTAAACACAGCTGCTGGCTTTTACTGAGTGGTGCTGGAGAGCTGGAATGGGTCAAACCAAGGGGAAAAACTTAGTGAGTGAAAATAACTGCGCACACATTTGCTGTAATAAGTGTCAGTGTGTAGGAATGTTTTGGTTGGTCCGTTATAGTCTGTTTCCATATGCTGTGTGTTGGTGTGGATTCAGTTGTGTCAGCACAAAGTGAGGTTAGATAGGGTACTCACTTCATGATGCTGCATTAAGAGGACCCTGGAAGACTATTAAACACTGAAGCAAAAGCACGCATGCTCGTGTGTAAAGCGCGTGCACAGCATGCATGTGTTTGTTTGTATCACAAGAGATATCGGCTGGGATGAAAGGAGAGCGGGGAGAGAGAGCCGGAGAGAAAAGTGCATGTTTCAATGTTTGAGCTGCTGTTATTTCTATGTGAGTTGCTTACAGCAGATACTGTAGATGAGTCAGTATATCAGTGCCTGTGCATGCTTGCATTCTGCAATTATTGTAAAACATTTAGGTCGATCTTTAGGAGTGCATCTTAGTGCACATGTGCTGTGATGCATTCAGTAGACAGGCCATTGTGAGTAGTATGTACACAGTACATATGTTGGGGGAGGGTGTGGGAGTGCTCACACACACACACACAGATTCAGACATACATGTTAGAACACAAGGGTACACACATACACTATCAGAGCCTAGGGGGATAAAAGGCAGAAGCGTAGTCAAAGAATCCCCCATTAGAGCAGGAGTGTACTGTCATCCCTTGGGCTCGGGAGGAAGAAGAGAGGGAGAGTATGTGGGTGGTTGGCGGTGATGGTGGTGGGAAGGATGCAGGTTATTGTGAGGATGCTAATCTAATGCATCCCACCTTCCTGTAAGGGCAGCAGATGAGAGCAGGGATTCGTTCTGACCCTCAGTTTGAGTAAGCAGGGAGCAGCTATAACCTTTGCATTAGACTGAATGCCTGGATTCACTCGCATATACTGTATGTTCACGTATTTTGTCGTGGGTTTTTATTCTAAACACGCCGTCTATAATAGATACATCTCTGTTATGGTGTGGTTCACACCGGGGCTGCTAAAGCATTCAGTCTAAAAAATTCACAGGGGTTTCAGTATTTTATTTACCATGAATTCAGTACAGGACTGTGCCCACAATGCACCTCTGTCAGGTTGAGATAATCATTAAGTGCTGCAGTGTGGTCACCTTAGCCCAGGACCTGTGCACTGAGAGTAAATAAGAGACGAGAAAAGAGTCACTTAGTGCATTTTTTATTGATCCACTGGAGCTAACCTCTTTCTCTTTATCTCGCTCTCTCTCTCATGCACACATACAGTTTGGGCCTACAGTGTGCAAACCTCTACATAAACATGCAAAGAATATTGCAGTATCTTTCAAAGCGGCTGCGCCAATTACTCCATGTGTTTATCCGCATTTGCTCAGCTCCACCTCCCCCTCCTTTGGTAAGAGTGAGGTTTTTGTGTCAGAGGCTATTTTAGATGCACAGCCACTGACCCTACTGCATTTACTGAGGTCTGTGTGTGTGTGTGTGTGTGTGTATGTGTGTATATGTATGTGTTTGAAGGTTGTTCTGGAGAGGTCATCTGAATATGTTGAAACAAGAGGACACCGTAGTTTAGGAGCTGTTTTGTGGCGCCTCTTTGTTGTTTCTTCAGAGTGGAACTTGATCCAGAATATTTAACTTTATTATTTCTCATGATTACATCAAAATAATCTTCAATTGGACATAAACAGCCTCGAATGGTGTCACAAATTGCTTTGACTTCTGAGTCAAAGCTCACTTTAGTAATGCCACCTCACTTTAGAGCTGCCACGGTCACAGCTTGTTTAGCTGTTTCTCTGCTCCATTTGAGGCACATGATGCAAGAGGATGTCAGACTCTTCTGTTTACCTCTCTCCGGAGCTCTGTGGAGGAGTGTGTGCGTGTGTGTGCATGTTTGTTTGTGTGTGATTGTGTACTGTAGGTGTGTGTGGGAGTCTTTTTATGTTGAATGGGCATCTATATTGCTCTTTCATGAGAAGAACTGCAATATTGAGACACAGAGTTTTGTGTGCATGTATGTGTGCGTGTGTGTGTGTGTGTGTGTGTGTTAAGATAAATATGGTTAATTGTGGGTGCAGGCAAAGGTCACAAGGTTTGTGTGTCTGCATGCATGTGTGTGTGCACGGTAGTCGACTAGAACAGAGCAGGGGCTGAGGAAGTCGTCTTCATAAGAAGTGCAGACAGACACAGACAAACCAGACGGCGACCGACTCTTCTCACTTTGAGTGTTTCCGCTCAGAATAAATAGCTTCTTCATTTCCCATAGTTTCACAAGACCTTAGATGGCTTAGCTGGAGGTGGGGATCTTTCACAAAGACAAAGCTACAGAGAAAATTATGAAATACGCAAAAGAGTTTCCCTTGTCATCATGAAAACGGATGTTTTAGAGATGTTGATAGCTGTTGAGTTGCCATCCTAATATTTGACGTCAGACATGTATCATGTTGAAGAGATATGACTGAGATTAATGTTTATCTGGTTCTTTAGCACCTTTTTATTAAAAACTGTACATTTATTTGCTTGTGTAAAAACATACAGTAGTAGTTGTGGCGCTGTATTTAGTGTCCACTCAACAAAGTGTTCCTACAAATTATTTGTGTGTGTGTATATACACAGCAGTGTTTGCTGTTGAGGGCAGCGGACTTGAGCCGCATCCGGCAACCTCATCTCCCTCATCTCGGCAGGATTACTGACATAAGATCCCCCTGCCCCTGGCAGAAATAGCAAAGACCCAAGGGCAATCCAGCAGAATATGGGAACTTCTGTGGGCCTTGCTTTGGAGTGTGAGTGTGAGTGCGAGTGTGTGTGGTTTTTGTTTTGTGTGTTGTCTGCACATTTACATTGGTAACAACTCTTTAAATGGAGCTGGTTTCCTCCCAGGTGCTAAACTCCCTGATTCAATAGTTCACACACAGACACACACACACACACACAATCCCTCCCCCTCTTCTTCTCTTCATTTGTTGCTCCTACTGTAGAAAAAGTTGGACTGTGTACTCCTTAGTTAACTGTATTCTATATTAGTTGTGAACAGGAACTTCCACAACGAGGAGAGGAGGAGTTTTAAAAATGACTGTTGCTGAGCTGATTTCCACACCTTGTATCAAGTCCTTCATTTAATCACAACATACACTATTTTATAACAAAATAAATATTGTCGTCCTCCATAGTAAAACACACTAAAACATTTAAATAAATTGATTTGTAACTGAAACTGTACAGAAAGAGTCCCACGTTGCATCTGTTTTTGTTCATTGGGTCACAAACATCCTTTTTTTTCTTGAGGCTGGGTTTCACTTCAGTGGATCTTGATTTGTATTCTGAAATACAGATCAATCAAATCAATACTCACCCTTCACTGTCTCCATTCAGGCACTGCAAATGGATTTGGTGTCCATTTATGGGACCGTCTCAGTCTGTTTTCCTCTGTTTCTTTGGGTCTATAAATGCCACGGGTTTGTTTTTTTTTTCTATACATGGCATTTTATTGACAGCCATTTTGTCAATAATATCCCCACTCACAACCAGCCCTAAGTGTGTTCATACAAGGCACTCAATAAATCATGAGGCAGTCTGTGAGCATCAGAGCCATATTTTGTTGCAGGTAACGGGCTCTTTAATGATAACAATTAAATCATTTTTGTGACATCAAAAAACCGAATCAGTTTTTGTGCCGTGGGTGTCATCGGGGAGCCCAGTCCCTTATGGCTACCACATCAAATTCAACAACTGCTGAAACCCAGACAGAGTCACACACATACAGTATGAAATTTAGTGCAACTTGATGGGACCTGATAGGCTCTCCAAGTTTGTCTGTATGTCCCAGAGAACATTCAACGCGTGAGACGTGTATTCTGTCTAATAATAGCTGTGAAGAGAGATCATTGTCCCTCTGTCGAACTGATTTATTCCCAGAGGAAACGGACAGGGCATTTTAAGTGCATCTCGAAGGGTATTTTAAGCCTAAAGGGATCTTATTTTTTTTTCTCTTCTTTCAAACAGCAGTGCACATAAACTGGTGTGATGCCGTTGTAGTTGTCGGGGAGGTAAAGAAGTCCACGCCTCTTTGAGCAGCAAGGTAGCAGCTCTCTACTCTTTTGAGCCCCGTTCAAAAATGTCCCAGAAGCATCCGAAAGACTTCACTTGCTGCTCCTGCCAAGGAAAATACAATTTCTGAAATGGAAATTCTGAGACCATTCACAGAGTGCCAGGAATGATTAGAAAGAAAAGAGACTGTGTCCATCTCAGTACCTCTAGGAGTGAAGTTGTTTGGGGAAAACACACATCTCCTCCTTTAACATAAACACAAACAGCATCTGCACGGTTTACCTGCTGTCTGCTGTTTGGAGTCAGATAGTTGTTACAGGACCGCTCCCCAAATTTAACTTGTATTGTTGTGTGTCCTCCGAGGATCTACACGTTTTAGTTTCTCAAGTCCGCCACACAATGATGAACTGTGGACACATTTACAAGGCAGAGATGTTCCTATGAAAAGAGACTGCTGGGTGTATTGATGTATGTAATTTAATGTAGGTGTGCAAATTTGATGCCTAATAGTCAAAATGTTTTGGCATCTGTTGTCTTCATTTTGATCAGCTATGCAGCTGCTTGACTGCACTTTTAGGAAGTTCATCTTATGTTTTAGGTCTGTAGAGATGAAGAAGCTCACTGAGGGGGCATTTCTGAAGTTTACCATTTGATCCTCTGAAAGGGTAACTCATCGTTAGATCTTCTGCAGACATCAGAAATCACAGTTTGGTATTTGAAGAATATTTAGCTGTGTAAAGTGTAATTTTTTTTTACCCTTTTGAAGATGAAGATCACCCTAAGTTAGGACAGGCCAAAGGGGCCTGGCTGTCTGTTGAACCTTTAACCACACCAGGTGCTGTTTCTTTGGCTGTGTGCAGTTTTTAAGTAGTAACTCTGCAGGGAAGCATTTGAATGGTTCTCAAGACCAAAATGAGGCCAACAAGATGAGGTCACAAACAGACACAGCCTAACATGAAGCAGACTGAGGTTTAGATTGAAATCAGCTGTGATTCAATTGTTTCACTATTGTGTCTACACTGAGAGCAAATAAGATAAATATGTTTTCTTGTTGTTGTTGTGGTTTTTTTTTTTTTTTTTGACATATATTAGACCTGTGTTGCTCAGCTCATTGTTGTGTTCTTTGTGACCTATAATGAGCATGCTATGAGCGTTCTCAGCTTTCACTGCTCTCTAAAAGTTTTTTCATGCAGATTCTCAAAAGAGAGGAAGTGGAGGAGTTTTCTGGTGAGTGAGTAGATGTGGGCTTGTTATCAGACCAGTGTGTCACATTGGGGTGTCCAGGGGCACAGAAGAGGGAAGTGGCAAAGAGGCCAGCGGTGCAAGCGAAACACAGGAAATGCTCATCTCACTTAAACTACAATGCTTTTCTTTTCACACATTTTTACATGCAGCACTAGTCAATTATTTGTTTCTTATTTTGCTACGTTAAAAATGTTCCCCCTTGCAGTTTCCTCTCTCTTGCTTTCCCCCTTTTCTTTCTCCCCTCTCTTTGGTGGAGGACTGGGTGGGAGGGGGGTGTTGGCATTCTTGTACCGTGTGCTTTGCGCTTGACCGGGCCTTGGCTCGGGTCCATATTCCCTCTCTACCCTCTCTTGCTTCTCTGACTACCGCCCCTCCTCCTTCCCAACTAAACACCCCACCACCCAACCTCTTCAACTCCCCTTGGTTGCTTCCCTAACCACGGCTCCTGCCAGCAACTCTGTGCTCCTCAACAGGCCCCCACCCTCACTCACTTCTCTCACTATCACCTTCCCTAATCCTTCCTCATGTGTGTATCATACCCCCCACAGCCCCCCACAGCCCTCCCCAACCCCCTCCATCCTTCTTCAGCTCTCTTCCATCCCAGACCATGGCAGCGGGTCCAGCCTCTGTGACACAGATGCACTCAGTTGCTTTGGGCACTCAACATGGGAACAAAGCATTTGCGGGGCCCGTCTGTTACAGTGTGTGTATAGTTCATGGTCTGTGTGTGTGTGTGTGTGTGTGTGTGTGTGTGTGCACGCGTGCACACAAGTATGTGCATGTCAGAGAAAGTGATAGAGGGATAGAGATGAGAGAACCTGCAGAGGAGAGCACGCACACGGTTAGATACTAAAACTGCTTTCATGAGTTTGTTTAAGCGTAACTTTCTCCTTTTTATATACATATAAAATGGTTTCATTGCTGTATGAACATCCAGAGATGATTTTAACAAGGATCTGCCTTCACACTCGGAAGTGCTGGTAGAACATGAGCTTGCAATGATTTACACCACCCACTCAACCCACACACCTTTGAGCTTTTGTCCAGTAAAGGTACCTCCTGTTTCAAGCTCAGCAATTAACAATCAATAAGTACTTTCGAGAATCCAGCTTGATTTGATTCATATGTGAATACAGCACATCGTGAACCGAGTCTTTCTGGGGGCCCGCTCCTTTTGAGATTTATTTGTTGCTTATGTTGTGGGATTGTCTCCACATGTGTGCCAGAGTGGATGATGTCACTGCGGATGAGGTCAGCATCTGGTCTCCGTAGGTCAGAGGTTTGTCACCTCTAATTGATCCAGCCAGTCTGTTCGGGTTGGTTTGCCTGAGCTTTAGCCTTTCACTCCATCTAGTTGCTATCGCTTCAGTCAGCACAGAGCCGATAGCCATCAGCAAGCTGGGAGACAGCGGACCTGAGGTCATAGATGCGGATATGTGGTGGGAGTTTCATTTCATACTTACATTAATAGGGACACAAATAAGCATAAACAGGAAAGCAGAGAGAGCAGCAAACACTGAAATATGTTTATTTCAAGCTTTTTTTGCTGCTCAAACTGGCCTCAATCTTCACCTGCTCCATTTACCTTTTTTATTTTTATTTTATTTATTTTTTTTTATGAGAGGGCGGGTAGGAGGGAGAAATGACATGCCTCAACACTCCACTGCCCTCCTCTCCATCCAACTCCCCCACACACCTGGGATGGCCATTTCATTTCAGAGTGCAGCAAATGGAAAGGTGATCTTAATCTACCCTGTTTCCCTCTAATCCCCCTCCCTCTCCCCATCTCCCACACACAGAGCCTCATAGCGCTGATGGACAGCACACTGCTGGTTGCTGCAGAGCCCGCCGCCAGCACACCATATTTAGTGATAGGAGAGGACTGGATACACATTGGTTTATTACCTTCAGCAAATTCTCTCATCTTTGTTCTTATTTTTAATCTTTTCGTTTGATGATCCTGAAGTACTCACCGGCAAAAATGACCCTTTTTCACGGGAGCAAAAGCGGTTGACGGTCGGCCACAGTCAAAGTATTTCGAAATGAGATCCTCAATACACAGCGCCCCTCTGTTAGCTCATTACTCAGAGTTAGCTCTCCCCCATGGCTGTTAGCTCTTTTTTTGTTACAATCACAAGTAGATGTTGCCTTGCCATTGATTTCCTGTGAATAGCTTGCGCTCGGCTAGTTCATTAGGCACACCACTGGATTAACTGGACTGTGGGCACATGGGGAGAGGTTCTTGCTTGCGTAATCCTGACTGTGGCATACTGAGCTAAATTAAAAAGTGCTGTGACTTCAAATTTACTCATGAGAGTATACAAGTTTTTTGTTAGGCTCAAAAATTTGTCTTGTTAAAAAAAAATGTAAAAGTGTGTCCTACTGAGCAGAAAAAAAGAAAATTCTCAGAGAAAGAGAAAACGCCTCCGCCACAATGAGAGTCACCTGGAGTAAAACATACCTCACTTTCAGCCACTCTTGGTGCACTCGTCTTTCTTCCTCTCCTCAACACATGGCTTGAGGCTGGACTGAGGCTGCAGTTCCACCCGCCTAGCCGTTACTATGGCAACACTATCTGGGCCTACCAAGACCTGAAGCCGAAGGACATCCTGGACAACAATACAATAGCAGCACAGCCAGGATACCTGAGGGACTTAGACCTGAGAGGCAAGACCTGATGTGTGTGTGTGTGTGTGTGTGTGTGTGTGGGGGGGGGGTGTTGCAGAGTAAATCCTCCTTCTTTCTCTACCTCCTTCGCACACAAACACAGTCAGGATTAGCTTTTGCTTGAGAATCCAAGAGGTAGTGGAACAATACTTGGCATTAAATGATTCTCTTGTGGCAATTTTGAATGAAACCAAAAAAAAAAAAGGCAAAAAAAAAAAAAACTATTTTGAGGGATTTCGCCGTGAGTACAGAAACTTTATTAGTGGACAGGCCTCATCTTAGATGTTTGGTGCAGTTAGATGCTCGGACTCTCTCGCTACACAGAGAGAATACATGCCATTCATGATTGTCTGAGGTTTTTTTTTTTTCCTCTTCCTATATCTCTCTCCGCACGAGGATAGTCACGATGCTGCGCTGCTGCTGACTTCAAGGATTGGGGCCACACTATCCAGCTGCTGGTGCCAACAGTGAAGAGTAATGGAGATGTTTAGAGTCTATTTGCCTTGCTTGCATTCCTCCATGTACTGCTGCTAAAATAATAAGAGGGAGGGTTACCTCAGGTCGGCCCCAGCTGAGGGATACGGAACATGCATTGTTGTCATTGGCTCCATCTGAGGATCCCTCTTAAAGCCACAGCACGGAGCTGAGGAGCCGGGCACTGCTGCCCACTTTACAGAAGCACAGTGTTCAGAGAAAGCACAGAGGATGCATGTGCACAAAAAAGTATGAAATATGTGTGTATTTATTCATGTGCCACATTTTGCATACATCATTATGAGTATTTATGTTTCAAATGTTCATATTTCACAGAATTAACGTTAGTTTGTTTAAAAACAGTGGTTAGAGATGAAGCTGTGTGGTTGTGCTGTTGCTGTTGAGTAACTGCATATCAAAGCAAGTGCTTGTATTCAATTGAAGCCTTAAGAGGATTTTATTCAGCGTTATGAAGTGTTATTAGCCCCACAGCAGCCCACCAGGCAATTGAAAATCTTTATTATGGAGAAGAGGGAGTCATGCTGTGCAGCATCTGAGTTTCTTCACTTTGTGCGCATCTTTTTTTGTCCTGCAGCTTCTGGTGGTTTTGGAAATATTGGTTTGTTTAAAATGTGCTTATTTCTCAGTGGGTGCGTGCAGAACATTGTATATGTGTGGATGAGTGTGGTACCTGCTTAGTCATGCTAAAAACACCCGTCTTACACCTCCTCTGTGTCCCTTCACAGGCAGTCTCAGAAACAGGATGTTAATGCTGGATGGAATGCCTGCAGTCCGAGTCAAAGCTGAGCCCCTGGAATCGGAACAAGGGGTAAGAGAGCTGTTGTTTTCCAGACAATTCCCTTTTTTCCTCCTGCTTTCCTTTCCTTCTCTCCTCCTCCCGGCTAAGGGGCCGATAATCACTCCCAGGCTTAAGCAAGTGAGTGTGAGAGCGACTGAGTGTGGGGGCTAAGAGGAGTGGTCGGAGAGCATGGTAGTAAGCAGGGAGAGGAGAAGAACCAAGAGGAGGAGGAGAGCCACAGCTGGGGCAGGAATGCATTGGGGGAGTTTCGGGGAGATGACGGGGGCCAGCAGAGAGTCTGCGCTGGCTGGGGGTGATTGCGCAGATGTAGTCACTGCTCCGGGGAGGAGGGTCACATGGGAACCTCTGAATCTTATCTATCTCTGTATGTTCCTGCTCCTTTGTGTCTCCTGATATCCCATCATCCTCCTTTGCCCTTGTTTTTCAAAAACACACGATTCATCTCACTTTAGCACACATATGCAAATACATACACACACACACACACACAGAAGCACAACACACCATGGCATACTCAAGCTCTGCAAACACCATCACCATCATTATTTTTGGCTTTATTGTTCAATTAAAGAGTGCATACTGACCATGTTGGGTATAATTGAGTTACCACACGCGGGGTTTTCACAGCCCACATACAGTATCAGTGCTCTCTGGTCCGACATACCTCGAAATAAAGTGGTCTTGTTATGGTGAGGCTGTTGCTAGGTTACCAGGGCTTTGTGTTGCTACCACAGCTGTGTGTGCGGTCGGTGCAGGCCACTTAATATTTGTAATCATGATGAATTAGTGTGCTGTTATTATCGATTCCCATTCATAACATATCAATAATATCTTGCCCCTCTAATATATCACCAAGGGTACTCGGTGGGAGAAGGGCAAAGTAGTTTCTGTTGAGACAAATCCGACAGCATTAGCCTGTGATGGATGAGAAAATTACCAGCTGCTGATAACCCATCAGGTTATCTCGGGTCTTGTAGAGGATTGTTTGGCCGTGGAGGTGCTGTGTGATGATAAGAAGCGACTGTGTCTCTCCACATTGGAGGACTTGACAGAAAGGCGGCAGGTGGTTACTTTCTGGGTGTGCTGTTCTCATCTATGGCTCCGGGGTTTGAGAGCCACACTCTAACACTGCACCACTACCTAATACCTGGAGTTTTGAGGTCATTCCCCATACGTGCAGTGATGTCAGTCACAGACAGGATGTGAGCGCTGCAGCCCACACAGCTTTGAAGTGCACTGAGATCCAATCTTGCCCTAACAGACCGAGCTTCCCTTTAGATGGCAGATGCAGACAGACAGTTTAGGCTGCTGCAGAAATGTGGTCCTCATTTGGGTGGCGGGGGGCCAAGGGCTTGCTGGAAATGGTCTGCCTCGTTAGACAATTCGCCCGCAAGGCCCTGGAAAATCTGCCCTGCTACACAGTATCCCCTAATAAAGACAATGGCATGAGGACAGAGGCAGGCAGGCGGGTTGAGCATATCTTTATATGTGTGTCAGCGTGTGTAGGTATGAGCGCATGTGTGTGTTGGTATCTGTCAAATTGAAAGTGAGGATGGTTTAACTTTTCCATTTGTGCCAGTAAAAATCTGCCTGAGAACCTCAAACCAAAATGCAAATACATGCCTGTTTTTCACTTTTGTTGAAAACCATAGACTGTTATTTCGTGGTGTTCCCCTTTTTAGACAGCGGCCTCTGAGGGTTGATCAATTTCAACAAATTTCCGAGTCAGAAAGTTTATCCCTGCCTGTCATGATCATGGTGTCATGTAAGTGAGCGTAACATTTCTGAATGCAAAGATAGGATCGTTGCAGCACATTCTTTTTTTTATACTGATGAAAAGTGGAAAATGCCTCCTCACATTACCTCTCAAATGGCTTGATGTCACTATTAGCCATTTAGCACAGGACACTCAATGGGTCCGAGGATACCTGGAGCACAGTGGGACTGACAGTGACAATTTTGAATACTTGCATGTCAGTCGTTGCATTTTTTCCTTTGAAGAAAACAAGGTAGCTAAAATAATACTATTAAACAGCTTTTGTTTGGCCACTTTTCTTACCTCTGAACTATATTTTAAGAAGTCACGCGTATACTTTTTCGTAGTTTATCTCCTTTTTTGGCATTTTTTAATGTCTACCATTTGACTTCCTCTCAAAAGGCCTCTGATCAAAGTAGGTGGTCAAAAAAAGTTGTTTGGGCAACGAAGCTTGTTGAATGATGGCAAATTTGTCACTGTCAACCGTTTTCAAAAGAAAGCAGCACTTTGAGGATGCATCCTGCATTTAGTTACACTGGTTGTACCATAACCAAAGAGGTCAGGTGCTCACAAGTAGAAAAGTTGACAATATTCTCTCTGTTCTTTGTACTCATTAGCCTCAGAATAATCACATGCCATATGGAACATTTCCTCAAGTCACTTTTATGAAAGAAGCTCAGAGATATTAATAGCTGGCATCCATAATAATAAAACTTATCTGTATGATGGTATTATATGTAGCCTAGCGGTGCAGATATAGTGACAAATGTTGAACTTCAGCAGCTGAGGAAGCCAAGATTTCCGACACACTGATGTCAGCCTCAGTGGATCTAATGGCTTCAAAGCCTTTAGGCAGTACAGCTCTAGGCAGTCTGCAACTCTCACATCCTATACATGGCATGTAAAAACGGAGAGATCACATGCTAAAGCAGCTGGAGGATTGCTTGAGGCACTGTCAAGAAAGGCTGCATCAGCAGTTGATGTGAGGAGATCACTGAGGACATTTGATACAGCAAACTCACTTTGACAATTAAGTGATATTTCCTCGAAATATTTTGAAGTATAGAGCAGCAGATATAGCATATAGCATAAGATAACCAGGGGCAAAATCAGTTTTTACACCTCAACAGCCAAAGGACAGATTTCATTCAACCATCCTATAATAAGGAGGGTCAACAGTGACTCCGATTTACTAACAATTACCCTAAGGCTGCTAATATTTAACTGCATTTTTGAGTTGTTCATCTTTATAGGTTTGATGGACTCAACGTGCTTCTGTTTTAATACATCCAGCTGTCTACACATCATGATAATGGCTCACGTTTTACACAGACTGTATGCACATAAGCGTATTTTTTACATTCCAAGTCTGTTTTCTTCAGTTTCACACGCACACAGTGATTCTGTGTTCAATTCTGCAACATGCACTCGATACTGTCCCTGGACGCAAACTATGTAGTTGCAGATGGAGCAGTGAAGCTGCTCTGCTCACATGCTGTTCACACTTTGCCTCCTGTGTAGACACAGAGTTAACTGTATGAGTGGAAAAACTCAAAAATGGAGCATTGCGTTAGTTCAGAGCAATAAAGTCGAGCCAACATCAGCTGATTAGTATCAGCTGATTCATTCATGCCAAACCGTCAGTGGCTCATTTGTTACCTGTTTGGCCACCGATGGATCAGCACACTCCAATATTCATAGTATATAAATAGTACTAATGGGAGGTGGTAAAGCGTTATTAATATCAAGGTCATTTTCAATTCTGCCTGGGAGTTGATTGCTTATTGATTCCCACAGTGTGGGGGGAAAATGTTGGCCTCCACTGATTTTTAAACACATTCCAAACCATTTGCATTAGCAGTGAGTATAATAATAAGTAGACCTGCATCAAACAGAAGGAGCTACAAATCAAATATTTATTGATCAGAATATCTTTAATAGATTTCGAAGATAAGTGAACATCACATTAACAGGAACATAAAATGTAGAAGGGCAGCACAGCCACATAGTGGTTATTGCTGTTGCCTCACAACAAGAAGGTTTGGGTTCGGTTCCCGGCCTGGGGCCTTTCTGTGGGGAGTTTGCACGTTCTCTCCCTGTGCCTGCGTGGGTTTCCTCCCACCGTCCAAAAACATCATGTTTAGGTTCATTGTTGACTCTAAATTGTCTGTAGGTCTGAGTGTGAGTGTAAGTGGTTGTTGGTCTCTGTCTGTCTCTGTCTGTTGGCCCTGTGATGGACTGGCGACCTGTCCAGGGTGTACCACGCCCTTGCCCAATGTGAGCTGGGATTGGCTCCAGCACCCCCCACAACCTGGAAACAGATAAGCGGTAGAAGATGAGTGAGTGAATGAATGAAAATAATAAAATACAACACCGAGCTTTGGCCTTGCTGACTGTTAATTAGTCCAGTCTTCACAATGTTATGCAATTAGCTTTGGCTTTACAATATAAACATAAGCCTGGAGGCTACTGATGCTGCTTTATTATTGATTAGCTATTAATCAGGCCCATTTAAATGGCCTGCAACAGATTTCCTTTTAAATGCAAAAAACTGTTTACTGTATGCTGTGGTTGAATAATGGGTGATTATTTTGTACTAGAGATGTTCATCCATTTTGCCCAGGAACATCATCGTTTAATTAGTAGTCTATATCAATCTCGCCTTATACCAGGCTGTAACCAAAACAACTGAGGAAGTGGATAATCGTCGTCTTTATTTTAAATGATGGGCTCCTGTATTCTCTGGAGTAGTCACACATGTGGACACAGGTTGATATGCAACGTGGTAATCTTTTCCGAACTACAGTCTATATAAATTGTTGCCAGTTGGCGTTCAGTAAAAGTAATAAATAGTTGTATTTTGCTCTGACTCCGGTCACACATAAAGTCAGAGGACAGAGCAGAGACAGATGCCACGCCCAGCTCGGGTGGCGACGGACAGGGACAGATGCTCTGTAAACTAGCACTTATAACCTCGGCCTACTGTTATTTGATGACATCAAACCTGAGGAGGAAAGAACAAGTTTACCTGACTCCTTGTTTCATGAGAACACAATAGTCCTGCTTCACCCTCTTATTAGAGTTGTCAACATTGTCGCCTGCTGTGATGCAAATCAGAGGTGGGAGTCTTTCTGTCATTTTTTCAGAGCCCATACGTAACGTGCATAGTGAGTTTATATGTCGGAAACATGCCAGCACGGATAAAAGGATCGATAAACATTTGATTCTGATGGCTCAGACAGCTTAGAAGGATTTTTAACCTTTAAAACCTTTATAACTTTACTCCATTTGGCCATCTCCAAAACTTCAAACATCTCCTATTGACACTTTCAGTATTTTAGACTAATCTATAGGTCAGCCAACCACAAGGAACTGGTTGCAGTGTTGCTACTGATCAGTCCATTGAACAACTGTGCATGTATGTTTATTTAGGTGGATTAGTTCACCCAGCTGCTCTCTTTGAGAGCTCCCTTAAAAAGGTTTCTTTTCTGCCAAATATTGCTCAATAACTGTTTGCTACAAATGGTCAATTCCTTGAGGGAAGTGTCCATGAAGGAAAGGAGGTGTGATGGTTTGTTTTTTTTTGTCTGTTTTTTTTACAAAGATTGTGGTAAAATCTATTATAGATTGGATGTGTAATGTTGATTATATTGTGTAAATATAGAATAAAAAGCAACAATTGACGATTAAAATGTTATTCCAGAAAACATGATTATATACAGTCCAGTAGAGACCCTACTGAAAGATTAGTGGGTGGTATTCTGAAGCAGACCATAATGTGCTGTGATCCTTGACCTGACACCAGTGACCCTGAGCTGAACCCCACTAAGGTCCTCAGGTCATCAGAGGGCATATTTCATGGGGTAGGGTTTGTTTTCCAACTGAGGAGGAGTTACACAGTGAGAAGCACTTTTTGATTCATGGGGTCGTACCATTTCCTGTAGGCTAAAAACGAGTATACAAGTCTGGAGTAAAAATAGCAGGCTACTACATAAAAGAACACACACACACACACACTCACACACAGACATACAACTCAGAAAAATTTCTAATATACCACAGATCCACTCTCAGCCAGCATTACATGAGGGGAGAGAAATGTGAGTCTGAAAAACAAAAAGCGAGGACAAATATCCACAATACAGAGCATTTTTCATTTCTGCTGCAGCCGGATTTTTCCTTTAACTTTAATGAGCTTTTCCTGTGTGATTAGTAAGAGTCCTGGATGTGCTCACTTTCTGATGGCCTTAGCTGTGAGTCAGCCTCTGAAAGGCTCCACTGGGAGGATCAACACCGCTCACCACACACACAGTCAGGCACCCCTCCCACCTCAGGCACACTGAGTCTAGATCAGCCACATCACATGCAACGTGTTTAATTTGACATTAAAACAAAGACTGTGATGTCAAAGTGTGTCAAAAGTTTGGGAGGCAGGAGGAGCAAATAGTAGCAGGGTGAGTGTCGCTTTTCTTGCTTTGTATGTTCTCCATTATCTTTTCCAAGTAAACTGGTTCCTGAAACTTGTGCAGACAGATGGGGCGGTTGTGTTACAGTCTGCTCGGTGTTAAGCGAAAGATATGTTGAGGGATACACTGAGCCACCAGCGTTGGCCTTAAGAGGCCCATCACTGAGAAACAGAGAGAGACGGTCAGGAAATTGAGCCCATATGATGTTTTTCCACCGTCACAAAGGAGATTTAGGAGAGATACAAGAGGAGCCAAGAGAGCTGTGTTTCTATGGGAGTGATGGAAAACAGGAGGAAAAGAGAGAGAGAGCATCCCACGCCAAGAGAAAGAGAGAGAGAGTGAAAGAAGGCGAGAGAGACAATATCTTTACTCCTGTATTTCATCTGCGAATGACATCATGCAAACCGAAGGGGCTTCATAGGAGGAGATGAACACTTCAATGAACATGAGAAAAATGACTGTTTTTGCCATAACGGTCACTGTGTGTAGCTCTCTGACAGGCTTCCATCATGCGGTATCAGGTGCTGTTCCTTCTGAAGCTGTAGTGAACAACATATCACTTTTTGGTTGAAATTATTGAAGGGCATCAGTGTAAATGTGAAATTTAATGCCATTATACATGTCCCTTGTTGGCAAAATGTGGGACTTATCTCTTTTTGTGTATTTGTAAGATTTTAAAATGACAAAAATAAACCAGTTGAGGGAAAATCTGACATCGCTCTTTCTTTTTCTCCCGCAGTCACCTAAAGTGCGCCCTTATTCTGCGATGGACGGCGTCCCTTTCTTCCTCAGTAGAGTTAAACCCGAGCCTCCAGAAGACCTGCTCGCTCACGACCTGCACTTCCACACACAGACAGAGCCTGTCGACCTGTCAATCAACAAACCCCGCCCCTCCTCTTCTACCACCATCCCCACCACCACAACCTCATCGTCATCCCCTCTCAGATCCGCCTTCTCTCCATCTTCTTTATCGTCGTCCTCCTCCTCCTCCTCCTCCTCCTCTCCATCAGTCATCACCTCAGCCTCGTCGGTGCTCACACCAGGCCCTCTTGTTGCCCCTGGCACCGGGGTGAGAGGTCAGCCGTATTTGCACATCCTGCACTCTGTGCCGCCGCCTCCTTCCAGCCCTCTCAGCCTGCAGGGAGTAGGGAAGCTGGCCAGCCATGTTCACCGCATCCCAGTTGTGGTACAGTCATTGCCCCTCATGTACACCACTGCAGTTCGATCACCCTCCAGCCTCAACAACGCCATCATGCTACCTCTGCTGGATGAGGTTAAAAGCCAGAGCAAAGGTGAGGCCCTGCTTTCCATATTCATGCAGCTGACTTTGTTTTTATGGGATTTCTATTAATTCTAAATTTCAGGTAGAAACACTGTAATTTCTCCAGTAATTAGAGAAGCACTCTTAAATCTCTAAAGGAAAGGATTTTGCATCATGATTCAGACTTTGTGCTACTGCTTCATGAATACATTAGTTTTACTTTGTAACAAAAGCACTCAGAGGCAAGAAAGTCAAGCCTCTGGACACTTTACCACTTACTTAACCTTCAATTAGAAATTTAATAAAATTTTACACAAAATCTACAAGTCTCTTTTTACAAAATGACTTAAGCCAAAAAAAAACCAAAAAAACCCAAAAAACTATCTCTGCCCTGGCTGTTATCTGTTCAGAAACATGACATGACACAGGCAGGACGGACTTTGCTGTAATACCTGTAGGATGGAACATGGGAGATCCTTTTTGACAGGAGGTGTATACTTCACATCACAGTCAAGGCTCAGAGTTTTAATTGCAATCTTTTTATTGAAAGAGATTCTGTAAGGATGTCTTAAATAGTCTGGTGCAGGTAACCTTCTGCTCCGGAGAGAAACAAACATCCAGGGTGATGTGAATATTGGACCTCTTCGGCCGAACCTCGACAGTGTCATCGGTTTACTCGCTGGGTGTGGTTTTATTGCTAACCACAGTGAGCGAGCCCACAGTAGGTGTTTCTCTGAGCTGTACAGCAGGGCAACTGTTAGTTGTAAAAGAAGTTTCTCCATGTCACTCCCTGCAGGATGGACAAACACACTCGGACTTTAAGCAACGCCCGTTTATGCTTTAAGCGTACATGCGAGCAAACAAACAGATGTGTAATTAGAGCATGCGCTCAGACAGACACTTGGCTGACAGGGTGGGGTGGTCCTCAGAGATGGGCGTTTTAAGTGCTGGATGTCTGCTCCCAAGGAGAGGAGAGGAAAAAAGGAGGGACAGGAAAAACAAGACTTGCATAAGAGGGTGTGGATGGACATTGAAGATGGGTGGCACTTCCCCAAACACATGCACGCACATATGCAAGGTCCAATATTAGCTGTGCCCAGCTCCAACTGCTCCAAACACAAAAGAAACAGGGGGGTGAAGGAGAATTAAAAACAATGGGTGTGGTGGATGGTCACTTTTACTCAGACCGCAAATACAACATTAAGTTTGAACTTAATGTGATGGCAACTTTTACATACAATTTTCCAGCCCCTCAAATTTAAACATCTTATTGCGTTTCACTTTGATATTTTTGTGATATTATGGAGTCCTCTCTGTCAGGCGTGACTGTTGGTGGATGGCAGGGTGAACAAGTTGTTGACACAAACTGAAGCTATTTCTGCCCGTGTGAAGTTTAAAGCAATTATGGATGCTCTCAACACAGATAAAAAAACACTTCCATGCACACGTTCATCCACTTTCCCACGTGCACACACACACACACACACACACACAGGTTGGCCATCCTCTTTAAGAGAGGGCGGGTACCCTTCCTTTCACTGCTGTCTCCCTGTCTCCAGCAGGGGGTTGCCATGGAAACAGGGCTTGACTGGAAACAACAGGAGAGAAAAAAAGAAATCCGGTGCTCTGCCCACCTCTCCACCACTCCTCCTTTGTGTCCCTCGCTCCAAATACCCCTTTCCAACACACAATGCATTTCTGACTAATTACAGGTTTTCCGTGGGGTAGGCGAGCTGGTGACCACTCTGCATGTCTTAGTCTGCTACAATAGTTAGAAACCTTTAAAAGCAAAAGCACCAACAGAGTCACAGCATTACCCCACCAGCCCAACCCCTACAAATAATAACACCATGTCTGCTGCTAACTCTAGACCCTTATTATGGGACATTATGGCCACAGTCTTGGCTGAGAGGGCAGAGGAGGTGAAGTCTTGATAGCTTGTGAAAGCATCAGAATTACAGTATACTGGGCTGTTACAGAATTCAGTATATTTTAATATATTCAGTGTTTGCGATGACGACATCTTCAGAGCGAAGACTAGTTATTATAATATCTTGGTTATGTTGTTTCCCTGTCTTCTTTTCTGTTGAATTGTTATTATTTTTCTTCATCAATGTTTAATCCAACACTATAGATTTATGGTAACCTTTCTTTGGCAAGTAGTCAGCAGCAAGTCTTTACTTTTCTGCTGGTGAGGATGTGTGCAGCCTGTGTCTATGGAGACAGAGAGGACACGGTGGCTGAGGACTCTGGCTGTGTTTCCAATGAGCTTATCCAGGAGAGAAGTTGTCACAACTTGTTGAACAAATGTAACTTTGTCATGTAGAAACAAAGACCCCTGTGCTCACTGGCCCAGAGGGTTATGGTTTAAAAGCACACTGGATGTACAGCTAACTTGCTAATTAACTTTGGATTTTCTGAGAAAAGAACAGAGTGATGAAAAGATGCGGTTTTGACTCTGCAGGCCGGCTTTTATGGCAAGGTTTTTGTTATCAAGTATATGATTCTCTGTGACTTGTGTATGCAGGCGGACGGTGAACGCAGTGCTCTGTTGAGCTGCACTCATGTGCATGTGTACTTTTTTAACTTGGGTATATTCAGACGACACACACACACACACACACACACACAAACAAAGTAACAGACGCGCAAATGTTTCCACACACCACACAGAGACAACAAAAACGCCCAAACAATGCTCCACCCAGCTCCTTATCTCTATGGTTAAAGCCTGATAAAATAGACATGTCTGTGTGTGAGTGAGTATGTGCGCCTGTGCATGTGTATGTATCTATTTGTTTACTCTTCTGTGTATATATAACCGCCGGGTAGGCTGTTTGTTGGCTGTCCTGTCCTTAAGTTGAGAGTTGTTTCCCTGAACAGGCTGAAAACGCCAGAACTGAGGTGACACAAACAGCCATACACACACACACACACACACACACACACAGAAACATGTGTGTGTGTGTGTGTGTGTGTGTGTGTATAAAATAAATCATGAAAGACATAAATGACAAAAGCTCATTTGTAAGACAGTTCCTTAAAGAATGATGGATGAAATGAGAACATCAAGTATGACGCTGATTGCCTCATTACAATTAGAAACACTTTCCTACACACACACAATGTGATCTGCCTTATAAGTTTGCAGGGCCAGCTCCAGTATCATGTGTCTGACTCCTGTGTCTGTGTCCCGTTCTCACAGCACACACAGACCCCAATGGCCTGTCGCCAAGGCAGATCAAAAGTGACAGCGATGACGACGACCTGCCAAACGTGACCTTGGACAGTGTTAATGAGACCGGCTCCACTGCGTTGTCTATAGCCCGTGCTGTACAAGAGTGAGTATCATGACCTGTACGCGCGCGCGTGTGTGTGTGTGTGTGTGTGTGTGTGTGTGTATGTAAGGGGAGGGGGGGGGGGGCAGGGCGGATCATCATACAGAAGGGACATTTTCCTCCTGTAATGACCTTAAAAGCTTAAAAAAACTCACACACACACACATATCTTTGCCTTAAGTTGTTATTTCTGTTTTGTTTCATCAGAGGAAGTCTTTTTTAGGAAGTATAGCTCTGATACTCATGTTACTTAATACCTATATGGGAGTTTCAACTTGCTCCACTATTATAAAACTGCTGGTGTTGGAGAAAGCACTTTTTTCACATTTACAATATTACTAACCTAAATAAGAAATATTTGCCTGTAGCCATGGCTGTTTGTTGAAAATAATTTGTTTATTAAAATAAGTGCTTTCTAGCACTTTGGATTTTTATCACCAACCAAAAAAAAAACAAAAACAAAAAAACAAGATAATAATATTTTAATATTGTCATATTAAAAGTGCAGCTAGTTTAATAGATGTAAAAGTTATTATTTTGGAAAAATATTCTAACATCTTGATATATGTGCAGGTTTCTATGAAGCGCTTTTATTTTGAAGATGTTATGCACCTAATCTGCTACAGGCAGCCAAAAGTCCCTTTTTTCCTGTGGACATTAGTCTTTGTCTTAAATAGTAAGGTACTGAGTCTTATTTATTTAATATTTAGGAAAGTTTCAGTGTAAAAAGGAGGAAACATAAACTGTGTGGAAAAATGAAAAAGGTACATTTAGTTACAAAAATCTAACACATTTCAGAGTTCAGAGAACAGAGGTTGAAAATGTTTTCGCTGACGCCTTGGATGAGCGAGCTGTTTACATATGAACCTAGTGTGAGACCCAGCATTGTGAATTTCACTGTGTGGTTTTCTAAATGATCTTCCACTTTTGGATTCAGTCTGCGTGGGTGTGCATCTATATGACTGCATATGGCTCAGACATACTTTGTGGCCTGTATGCCTACAGACATTCCAACTCCTGCAGTGCCAGTCCATCTGTGTTGAATGAAAAGACTTCCCTCCCCAGTGAATGACAGCTTACAGTTTTCCGATCAGAAACAGGAAATCAGATGCAGACAAACATTTGCCCCCACCAACACCCCCGTTTTCTCACCTTGCCACCCATAAACTCAGAACAGTAATAGCTGGAATCTTGGCCAGACTAAAGTTAATGCAGATAAGACTTTTATTTAGACCAGCTGTAAGGAAAATATTCCAGGACTCTGCGAGAATCCTGCTAATGATGTCGCAGCGTTAACAAGGCAGAGGCTGATGGCAGGTCAAAGCCGGCTGGCTGCGTCTTGGTGGTAACACACCACCATACAGAGACTGATATTATGCACAGTACAGTCTTCATTGGTGTGCCACTGTGTGTGTGTGTGTGTGTGTGTGTGTGTGTGTGTGTGTGTGAACCCGTGCAGTTGTACAGCCAAATGAGCATTGTGGTGGCACTATGCAACACACTGTGTTTAAAAACTAGAAATGAAGCTGTTACAGTTTAGTGGTACAAGGAAAGGTTGCCATGTTTGAAGGAAGACGCAAACACACATACAAACACACAAGCACACACTCAAAGATACTCACAGGAGGAATCAGGTTTCAGTGCAGGTTATTGAGAGGGACAGGCGTGCCCCTGAGTGCCACACGTGGGCACTGGGTGGTCAGAGGAGAACAGAGGTTGGCAGGACCCAACCTTTCACTGCCCAAGCTTTCACTATGGAGATAAATCACCAGCCAGGCTTAGCAATGCCCTGCCAGGGCCTGCCCACACATTCACTTCTCTGTGTGCAAAGTGCAGACTTTGCTGTGTGGAAACTGTGCTGCTGTGTATACGACTGTTTGTGCGAAAAAGTATGTGTTCACGTCCGTAAGTATTAATCCTCCGGTGTATGTGTGTTTGCACTGTACGTATGCACGTGTTTCTGCACAGTGGACAGAACAGCTGGTTCCAGAAGGAGGTCAGCCATTGTCAACAGGAACACAGACTTGCATGTTTGTCTGTGAAAAACAAAGAGGTCTGTAGTCTTCTTGAGTTACACGCTGGAAGAATGTGCATTCTGTATTGACACAACACATGCGCTCAGTGGACATCTGCACTGCAACAGAAGCCGACGGCTCGTCTTTGAAACATGCCACTCTCTATTGTGTTGTTATATTTCTTCTCTTTTTATTTAAACACGTACGCTGTGAGTGCAGGAAGAGCTGCTTTATGTAATTTAGTATCCATATTTATCCAAGCAGTCATCCAGGCAGCGTTGGGGAGGGGAAGTCTAAGGGTGGAGGACAGGAGTGCCTGCAGCCTCCAATCCAGGTATCCATATATAAATAAATGAGTGAAAGGGGAAAGTGAGAGTGAAATAGAGCGAGTGTGTGTGTGTGTGTGTGTGTGTCATGTGCTTCTTGGGCAGCCTCCTCCATATTCATGCGTTTCCCTGGGGACCAGTGGATAGGCTATTGTGGGAGAGTGCAAACGAAAGAGAGGAAGACAGTTAGGGGGAGATAGGAAAGGGAAAGAAGGTGTGTGTGTATGTGTGTGTGTGTGTGTTGTTGGGGGCAGGGGCTTGTGTTGGAAGGGTCTCTGTTGAAGTCTGGCTTGTCCCCAAGGACCTGGGTGCAACGGACCAAAGCGGGTGGAAGGAGGGGAAGAGGGGTGAGGTGAGGGGTAGTATCTTCGGACAGGTACAGGAATGCCCGGTGGGCAGTCTTCCAATGCATGCACACACACACACACACACACTCGCACACAATAACACATTTCCTTTCCTGTTTTCTTCATAATTCCAGTTTTACTGCAGGTTTGTTCAAGAACCACACAGAACTGTTGCTGAGTTGAATGTGACCCCGTTTCCTTTGGGAAAAATAAGCATTGTGTTTGAATGGAGGGAAACCCTCCTATAGGTGACACACACAGTGTCTGTCTCTCTGTCTCTGCGATGATGACGGGGGGAAAAAATGGAAATGAAGGAACCAAAACAGAGGTCAGCTGTTTGAAATCCTCCTCAGCTCTACTTCCTATTTCTCTCGGCTGCTCTGGGAGAGAGAACCAAACATATTCACGCAGCCATGTTGACACAGAGTTCAAACTAGTGTGACTGTGCCTCTGGACTCACATGAGAAAACTTACATTCTCACACAACAACTACTGGATATGTTATTGGTGCGAACACATAAGGCAAATCTTTGCGTATAATGCCAGTTGCCACACTTTGAATTGAATTATTCAATCAAGTTATTCATCTGAACTGTTGATAGGACAATCTGTCAACACAATTTTATGTTGCAACAATACAAATATGAGACTACTTTAAACCTAAATGGTTAACAAATCAGTGTCTAATTTGACTTCTTTGTGTGTGTGTGTGTGTGTGTCTGTGTGTTGCTGTGTCAGTGCAACATTTGAACACAGATCTCTCTGTGTGTATTTACACACAGAGTAAACCTTTTGATTGGCTTACAAATAACACCTTCCACTGCTGGAAGCATCTTTAAATTACTATCTTTAACAGACCAGTGTTGGGAAGACAGATAAAAATCCCTCCTATTGTAGCTTAAACGTAAAACTGCTGAAGATAAGATATGTGTTTTATTGTTGTAATATATTTTTGTATATTTATCTTTTTTTATATGACTACATTACATGGAAACGGTTGAAAATTGCTGGTTGTCTTTATGGCTACAATTAGTAATTATATTTCAATGAATTCCAATAATTGTCTAGCCTTATTATAACTCATTGCACTTCCTTAGAGCCCAAAGTAATCTTTTAAGATGTATTATTAAGCCTGACCAACAATAAAAAAAATAATAATAATTGTGCTTTAAGGTTATCCTGATTAAAAAATAACTCTTATTTTAGTGAAGCTGAAACTGACAAATGTTTTGCATATAATACAAAAAATTAATCAATCATCAAAACAATCTAGAATTATCATCTGTAATAGTTTCAGCTGTGCTTACATTATTTCAAGTTTTTAGTAGTTTAAAGTTGCATTTTATACATTTCATATGTGTATTTGTTTATTTTGTTTCTTGACTAATTTCCCCTCTGTGATCTTTAAATTCTAATTTAAGTGAAGGGGTTAGTTAGGGTTGTTTACCTTTGTTACATTGACCACACACCTGTCTTTAACATGTGGGATCTAGTAGGATTTGGAGACAAACTACACGTACATTAAACACACAATAAATAAAGCCAGAAATCTCTCACCGGCTCTCAGAGTTACTGACAGCAGGGGAGAAGAAAAGCAGCTGCATTAAATGAGGGATGAGATGATTTTTTTTCTTCTTTGTTTTAAAAGTTGTGTACTCAGACCTCCCTAAATTATATCATAATCATGGACTCACTTTATGGGTGAAGTCAGAATGTAAACATCCATCTCATCTGCTCAGTGGCTGAGGTCAGAGTGTTTCCACTGTAAATCCTGCCACTCTTCCTCAGTCTCCTGGACACAAACACACACAGGACTAAAGCACCTCAGATTCTAGACATCATCTACATTTCTCTGTGAGATTAGTAGATGACCCCGTAATCTCCTCATCAATCAGTTCCAATCAAGCCATGCAGTCTGCCTTTGGCCTTGTGAATACACTTCTTTGTCTTAATGCTCAGTTTTGACACCACACTGCGGTGTGAACTCAGAGACACGAAGTAGAGCGAGAGCGATCAAGAGAGCGAGAGAAAGAGAGGGGAGTTAGAGTTCACTTCATATCTGACCCATGTGCTCATTTCCTGCACAGCTTCAGTTTGGCAGTAAGCCAAGAGCAACAGGTGATCTGTATGTATGTGTGTTTTTCTGTGATTCTGTGTATTTGTGCAGCCCGCGCATATGTATATATGTGTGTGTCTCGATCGCACACGTATACACACATACGTGAGTCCTTGTTTGACAAACCGTGCCTGGGTGAAAGACATAGAGACGGGAAGTAGCCTCCAGTTGGACTGGCTGACTGTCCCCGCTGCTCTTTCAAATCCCTCAAACACAACTCAAGCAGTTCCTCTTCTGCTCTCCCTCGTTTTTCTCCCCCTCTTCACGCTTTTACCTTTTTTCTCAATATCCACAACAGTGGCTCTGAGACCTGAAAGAAGAGCATTTGTGCTCCTCCAGGGCTGAGAGAGATCTGTTAAATATATCCCACAGATATTACTCCTCCCCTCTAGTAAACAGAGATCTTCTTGTTTTCTCGCTCTACTGTATCTTTCTCCTTCTTGCCAGTTTGCCATGTATGTGTGTGTGTGTGTGTGTGTGTGTGTGTGTGTTGTGTGTTTATAGCTGTGTGGAAGGTGTTCACCGTCTCACAGTTAATCACAGGCGAGGCCATGTACCACTTCCTACTTACGTACCCTTGTTTTGTTTCCTTTCAGAGATTACACGTCCTTAAGTGTTTATTTTATATGAGCAAATCGAGATTTTCCAGAGATACAATACTCACACTCACTAATAAATCAGTCATGCATACACACACAGACACACACTTTATTACGTGGCTCCAATGTTAGCAGTGACAAATAATATAATCAACAGTATTATTGATTACTTATCGGAGAGGAAATGCCATGATAAAACATATTGATCGTGAAAATAACTCATGAGTCATTAACCTCAAAAAAAAAACACAGAGGAAATAATAAACAGTTTCCACTTTTGATTGATGAAAGTCTGGGGGCAACATGAATACCAGCCTTCTGAGCTCATCTGCTCACTCAGTGATGCTGCTGAAGTGTTACACTGCCACCTGCTGGTCGGGGCTCTATTCTGCCATTTAGACACAATGTGAGAATAAAGCAACACTGTAGTGTGCTGTGTTACCAGGAAAATGAACATATTTTACAAGAAGTTACAGAAGATTTGTATTTTGGGATGACACATAGTCTTCACACAATTTTATCTGCCAACAAGTAAATTAACACACTTAAAATGACAGGAAGCAAACAAATTGCTGTGTTGTCTTTGCTTTTTTCAGTTTCAATAAAATTTAATTGTACACAAATACAATCAAATGTTTGTTTGTTTTTGTTTTTTTTTTCACAAAAATGGAGCAGTTAATTCTTGTTTCCGGAGCTGTTTCTACAAATTCTAAATTACTCTCTTTTTTTTTTTTTTTGCAGCTGTGTGCAATGTGCACTCAAAAGGTTTTGATTTTTTTGTGATTTATCATTAATACTTTAATTTGTCCGTTCTTTTGTCACAAAGACGTTGTTACAGTCTAATAATATGTTTACTTTTATTTTCCCCTTGCAGTTCCATGTCCCCGTTCAATATTGACAGCATACGGCGCCCCCGAAGGTCAGAGTCACCAGATTCCAAAAAGAGAAGAATCCACAGATGTGACTTTGAGGGTTGTAATAAGGTGTACACCAAAAGCTCCCATTTAAAAGCACACCGAAGGACACATACAGGTCAGTAAGAGTTTGTGTGTGTGTGTGTGTTGTGTTCACTTGTTGTGATGTCATTATACTGCAGTGTTTCCTCAGCATGTCCAATACTGATGCCATTCCATATTAATGCTGTTGCCAGACATGAACTAACAAATTTGCCCGTCAAAATCACTTTCAGGTCTTTCATTTGTTTAAAACAATGTGTATATTTGGATTTCAGTCTAGACTACATAAAGTCAAAGGTCAGTCCCAATCAATCAGTGATGAGATGAAAAGAAATATTCAGAGTATCCGTAATGATCTTTTTGAGAAGAAAAATCCCTGCACAGAATGAGAGAATCATCCAAAGCACCAACGCCAGACCTGAATTCAAACAGGCACAACCAAAATCAACCTGAAGCGACTTCGGGGAGGTGGCTTTAGGTTGTGTGACGGTGAAGTCTGCACTTGTAATGTCGATGTGTTATAAAGCATTATGCTTTATATGGCAATATGAAAAAGGAGCCATCATAATCCCTAGGGATCCCATACATCCCTATCTTCATGATTCAGAAGAGTACGATGATGTTAAAAGCACTCATGACTTTATAAGATATAATATAAAGTATTTTAGCTCCTGTTGGTGTGCATAACGAATGTGAATGTCAGAGAAAGTTGCTGTATCATCATTTACAAATCATTCAGGCCAAACAGTGGCTGTTGTGTCTGAGATCTTCATGCTGATAGACGTGCACTGTGTTGTGTCTTTTTCCTCTCCAGGGGAAAAGCCATACAAATGCACCTGGGACGGCTGCACGTGGAAGTTTGCCCGCTCCGACGAGCTGACGAGGCATTACAGAAAACACACGGGGGTCAAGCCCTTCAAGTGTGCAGACTGTGACCGCAGCTTCTCCAGATCTGACCACTTGGCTCTGCACCGACGGAGACATATGCTCGTGTGAATCAGACGGAGAGAGATGAAGATAAAGAGAGAGAGAGAGAGAAAGATGAAATGGAACAAACACACCCTGACACACACACACACACACACACACACACACACACGCAGGCAGCCGGGGGAGCGGGATCTCCCTATGAATGTTTTTCAGCTGGCCTGGATGTACACACACACACACACACAATCACGCTCACAAATATGCATATATAGATGCACACACACACACACGTACATGTACACACACTCTCATCCATCATAAGGAGAGGAGATATAGAGGTGCACAGAGCTTGTGGAGCACAAAACAGGGTCTCTTCTGGACCCTCTTTGGGCTGGAAGGAAAAGACGTCAGGATCTTTTATTGTCATTGTTTGGAGTACAATAGGGAACTGTCTTTTACAGCACTGTTCATTAATGTTTCACTTTGATTTTTAAAATGAACTCGCACTCGTCATATGGACAAAAAAAATCTATATATAATGCAATCGCAACTGTCTCTCTTTTGTTTTTGGTAACTTTCTTTTCATCGCTGTTCAAACGGCTGCTTTTCTCGCATTCATAATGTGAAAGATCCGGTTGTATGGAATGGATTTTTCTGTGTGAGCAGAACAAAGTTAAGCCCAGATGGATGACAGAAATCTGGGTCTGGCTGGAGTTACTGTACTGTCAATACAGGCAGTATTGAGTCGTCGTGCCTCCCTGTGAGTTGGACTTAAGACCAGCAGAGGGTGCCATTTCATCACTGATGGTTTCCTTTGGCTCAGCTGGAGTTTGCTGTCAACTCCTCTTGTCAGAGGTATCCAATGATAAGAGCTGAAAGAGGGCTGGATTTTCACCTTTTTAGCAACTGCCAGCAAACAACCCAACAGCATGACTCAAAAGAGCCACAGCCTGATTGGATCAACCTCATCGCCACCTCTGCTACTTCAGATATTCATTGCTTCGTGTCAAACGATGGAAAAATTGACACGTTTATCATCCCACCAGCAAAGAAACATCCCATTTCTGAGTCTTTGACAGGATTACTCCAAATAACATCAGTGCTATTCTTTATGTTGAGCCTCTTGAAATCTTTGATTGATTTTGTGCTGTGATTAGCAATCAGTAAAGTGCAATCTTAAAGGATAAATATACTTTCAGTATGACGGCGTTTGCTTTGTTGATTTTTTTTAATGCCTGCTTATTGCATATGTTTGACTCAGAAAAATACAACCCCTCATGTACAGTGAACTTTGAAACAATCAGAGGAGATCTTCAGTATGTGAAAAAAAAAAGAAATTAATAATAATAGAGGCACCTTACAGACTCATGCTTTCATTCTGCTCTGGTCTATCTGTTTTTTTATTATTCTGCTCTGTTTTCTCAGCTGGGTTTTGACAGTGAAAGGAATTTGTGTTGGTGGTTTTTGCACAGCAGCACTTGACCATAAGCTGACATTGACACCAGCTGCAGTGTTACAGGGATAGCTTGGTACCTGATGTACAATACTGAAGAGCAATACATTTTGAACAAAGCGATGAGAAGGAATGTCACCCTCCTCTTTGTTCGGTTTGCTGATGTCAATATTCGAGGAGAAGTTTCTAGCTGAGCCAGCTCCTCGCTCAGTACCATGACTCCCTTGTGTTACCGATTCGGTTCGTAGCTCCAGCACAAGACACAAATCTGATGTATCTCAGTTAGTGAGTTACTATAAATCATCTTATTTTACTTTATTTTCTTTGTCTCAAATACAGAGAGTCACTTGAAATGTTATCACCTCAGACCATTTTCTGATTTAGCTGAGATTTGGCATAAAAGGCTGAAAAAATGGAGGATTCACACGCGCATGCTCACATTTATAAAAAAATACCTATGCTTGCACGTACATGAATATATTATGTATGTGCATTATGGCGACATTTTAAATGCAGGTGCTGGCAGATATATTTCTTCAAGAACATTACTTAACTCCAATCAGGAAGCTTGATTTAAAGAAATATTTTTATACTCACAAGAGGAGACCTTTTTTGCACGCTCTTTAACTGAGAAAGCGCTGCAGACATAAATTGAGAGCATCAGGCCAACCCATATTATTTGATACTTTTGCTAAATGTATTTATTGGACCGAAGCCAGTGAAAAGAAACGGTAACCTTTTTGATAATAGCACCTTGAAAACGACCTTATACAGCGCACACACACACACACACACACACACACATAGCTGCATGTTTGCATTGAACCTCCTCACTTTCAGTAAAGTAGCCAAATCCAGGAAGTCATTTCCACACAATGTATGTGACACCCCTTCCTCCCCCCTTTTTAATGTAATGGAGAATGGTAATGTATGTTATCATTATTTATGTATATTGTTTGTGCACAGCGTCATTAAGCCCAGTTGTATTAACATTTTTGGCAAAAAGCATATCAGCACCTTGTGTTTATTAGTATGATTTTTTTTTTTTCAAATTATTTTATTTCAGATGTCGATTTATAAACAAATAATCATCATGGTATTTTATCATCCATATAATGTATAAGATCGTTTTATGATTGAGGGGCACTTCGTCATTGCATATAACTCTTTTTCTTCTGTAAAAAGGATCTTTTGAAATGTTGTAATATATGTGATAGTGAAGATAAAACTTATTACAAAGTTCTACAGCCTGTATATACATTGGAAAAATAGGGCTTTTGATTAGTAGATGCAGGAAATACATTTATACATGTAAAGTCTTTTTCAGAGACTGTAATTTATCTAATTTGATATACAGTGAAATGGGGCTAATGGTATTCATCATGTAAATTATCATATGTGGTGTTATATAAGAGTTTGCTCTTTTTTTTTTTTTTTTTTGGTTTGTGGTTAAAGTTCATGATCAAATCATTTTTATTCCTAAGGCTGAACCAGTGTTTGCTATAATCAACAAATTATTTATATACATTGACCATATTAAGGTACTCAATTCCCTGTGTTGCTATTTTGCTATTCCCAGACAGAAAAAAAAAAATCTATTGATCAAGCACATATCAACAACACATGTACTCTCCTAACCAGTATATGACGTTGCATGCCTTAATACCACCGTTTTTTCAAAAATTCAATTAGACTTGAAGGTGGTGTCTCCACAGGACAGGGTGAATTGTATTTCCCTCCAGCATCTCTCCTCGTTTTAAAAGCATAATTTTGTAACGGTAACCAGGGTCAAAGTTATGCAATAATAATGAATAGTGCCTCATACCACACACTTGTAATATCTACTGCTCTGTGCAGAGTTTTCGATTTCAGCACGTGTCCTCAAATTAATAAATTTCAAATAAGAAATCCTGTTTTTTTTTATTTTCTTTTTTTTTAAATATAATTTTTTTTTTTTTTTTTTTTGCTGGGGGTGGGGGGGTGGAAGCACAGAAAACATTATGCAAGTCGGACCTCTAATGTTTCACTTTCTTTTTCGCACTGAGCCTTATGCCATCGTGTCAAATGCAGCATCTTCACATTTCACTTTCACAGGCTGTCCATAGCACTCACCGCATTATTACTTTGCTTGCAATAAGTCACATCCTCTAAGGGGAAAAAAAAAAAAACAGAGTTACAAAGGCCTCTTGATGTTTGTGCTTCAGCACATGAAGTCAACATAGTGATTCCTTGAAAGATAATGAGGGATCTTACTTGTCGGAAAAAGAAATTCTGTGGCTGGGATTCCAGAGCGATGCCTTTTTGTTTATGATCCTACACTTTGTATCAGTTCAGTATCTATTTTACTTTCTGTGTAACATCTGCTTTTGATTTCCTGGTTTTGAGAAATTTAAATAGTGGAACCAATGCCTATGTTTCCAGTTTGCTGATATTACGTACAGTAATTGTTGTTCCTGTATTTATGTAAAGTGAGTGTAGTGTAAATATATTCAGATTTTTCCATTCTTGCCGTTTGAAAAAAAAAATTGTGATATTGTGAAGCACTGCTTCAAAAGGGAGATTCTGCTCATGGAATTCCACTTCTGTAAAAGAAAATTTTTAATCCTGATATTTTTCAAAACTTCAAGAACAGATGTCCTTTTTTTCTGTTACACTTTTCCTTTCTCCAAGAGTTGTTTAAGTATCCAGTCAGTGTTTTTGCCTTTTTCTCTGTATTTTTCATATGGATGGAGCTGTGAAATTAAAATAAGTTCAAACATATACATGTATATTAATATGAATGGAGGCATGAAGGTTAATAAAGTTGCATTTTGTATGTAACACAGTGTTGAAACTAGTTGCTATGTATGACAGAGATGGGTGGTATGTGGATTTGATGTCGGTGAGACATTTGAGCACCGTACTCACATTCACTGGCATTCAGAAACCTAATCTTGGTATTAGGGAAGCCATTTCAAATGATAGCTGACATACAGCACACAGAGTGTGCCTGATCGCTACGGGAAGGAGAAAAAATGTCGATACAACTGTAGACATATGATAACGACTTTTTTGTGTGTGTGAAGAGTAAAAAAGTCATGAGTTAAAAAACTTTAGTTTGACTCATGTACTTAAACCTCCAAGGAGAGCATCATGTACTTGCATGTGACCTACATTGTTTGTCGTTATTATCTATCTTTAACGTAGTGTGTAAAAAATAGACCTTCTGAGAACAGGTTGCACTCGAGAGAAAACGCCCAGTACATACTGTACAGTGCTCTATCATAAATGGATCTTGATGAATGTTTCTGTCTGCCAGTAAAGGATTCCAATGATTACAATAACAAGGTTTCAATTCCCACTCTGCTAAGATTTTTTGGTCCGCACATACATCATGATTGATTTACTTTTCACAACAACCTATGTTGTGCAAACTCTACTGTACAAGTGAGGCAGAGTACAGTGAGAAGAAGCTAAATGCGAATCAGAGAGATGGTGTAACAATCCACTCTGGGAACTTCCTCTGAAAAGGGACAAGCTCAGGCATCTTCTGTGGTTTGTTTAGTTTCTCTTCGCACCTTTTGTCAGCTTTTTAATGGGGACTCACATCAAGGATGTTTTCCGAGGCGCGTTATGATTTAATTACACGGAATTGTTATTACAATAATAAGTATATAATGCAATAAGGGTGTGCTCCTTAAAAACGGAAGAATACTGACGCCAAATCAAGTCTCACTACTCCAGTAAAGATTAAGTAATGCTGGGAGAAGGTGAGCGGTGAATATGAAGTGTGGAGCTATTTTGAAATTAAACACTAAATAAGCTGGTTTTTGCAGATATTTCTCAGTAATGACAGACAACACAGTTGCTCCTGGTTGTCTGTCGTTTCCAAACTGAAATGTACAGTAAGAAAACCACTGGATGACTCATGGTTTCATTGAATGAGTCACATTAATTTTTAAATTGTAACTGAAAATCAATACTGATGACATCAATCTGACATCTGAGACATTTAACTTCTTAACCAACAGGAAAAATAACTAATCAATACATCCATGCAATATTTAAAAAAAAAATGCATTATTCAGTTTTCAGTTATTACCTGGAAACACATGAGGTGAAAAATCTGAAAAAAAAAGTCAGACATTCAGAAATATTCATTGTTACAATATTCAACACAAAACTTTTATTTGCATTTCGAGAGTCACATGGCTTTGTGGTACTTTTTTTTTTTTGTTTGTTTGTTTGTTTGTTTGTTTCTAAATCAGTTTGCGTTACATCTTCATGTTAAGAAGCTAAGACACAAAATATCCAAACACTTTTTATGTGCGTCACCATGTCAAAATATTTGTCTGTATGTACTTTATATTTTCCAAAGTATTGCAATAATTCACTGGCACACACTCCACTGAGCTGCAAGCTGCTTGGCTAGAGAAAGTGATGATAATGTCAGACTGTAACAATATTCAGTAATTTGATCCATCTTAGACTTTGCCAAGAAATAAAAATAAAGTCTTTGCATTTTAATACAAAGTTAATAATCATTATACACCCTAAAACAATCAATGGATTCAATACTCAAACAGCAGACACAAAATATATACATCTTAAGAAATTATAGAAAATCAGCTTTGCTCAACCAGACACAAATTATGAATTAAACTTGGTCATAAATAGAAAAAAAGGAGGGGCAGCCACTGTACAGCATCATTTTGGCAGAGTAGGGTACCTGATAAAACAACATTGTCCCAAAGGGGCAGCTTTCTTATTTTTTCATTTATCCAAAAAAACAAAAGAAAAAAAAGCAGTTAAAGGCACTTTGAAAAGGTGTTTGAATACATGGATGGCAGTCAAAGAAACCAAAAGCTTTCACAGATGTTCAGATTGGCAGGTCTTCAGTCTATGTCGGAAAAAAAACCCTCAAACCCAGAGACATCAATTTGAAACCACTTGAGAAGATAGATCGCTGGCGATTTGATGTTGCAATCCTGTTGTGAGCAGAACAATATATGTAATGTTGCAAAACACAATTTGCAACCGAAACAAAATCAAGATGAACGTCAACTTGTTGCCTTCCAGGGGAACGACAAACAACTCTCATTCTCAAAGCTGTATGTCTTAAGTGGCTGAAGTTCATGTTGGGTAAAACCAAGTCCTTAAAATAATTCTTTAACCTTTTAAGTAATTAAATGAAATCCATGTATTGACCATAAATGTCCCGGAACTGAGAAAAACATGAAACCAATAATGCATCAGGATATATCCCTGCCTAAAAGTATTGAACACATTCTTTCTGTAATGTCCCTATGTGTGTTAGGAGAGCAGAAATATAAATCCAAATGTATATGATGAATATTTCTCATCCATTATATTTCAGATGAATACAGATCTAGTTTTGTTTTGAGTGAAGTTCCTCTGTCTCTGGCAGTGTTTAAGTCGGGCTGTGAGCCATGAATGCACCACGGTCTTCACCAGCTGGGAGACAACGCTCGTACCAGGATTCACTTACTCACTCCTTTCTTGCGGCGGGGCCTTTCATGAAATCCATTTTTTGCTACAACTTTTCTATTTTTTATATTACACCTCCTCCCCCCAGCCAAAACAGCACATCTCTTTGATCTCCCAGTTGCTAACAATACTTGATCTTCCTCAGCGCTTACAGTATGGCAGTATGCTATTGAAGCTAATTAAATAAATGCCCATATGACACAGATGAAATCTGTACAGTGATGAAATTGGAAATGAAAGATTGACATTTCCTGAAAAATTGCTCATAATCTGATGGAGATAAACTCTAACTCCATCATTACATTTGGCTAATGATTTTTTTTTTTTTTTTGACTGATACCTCAAGAAAATGGGCACACACGTGGAAATAAAATAAGGCAACAGTAATATTTAATCTTTTTACAATAAAAGAAAAATGACATTTGGGCCAGCACTGCTAAAATCATGTCCACTGGGAAGTAGAGTGGAATAATCCACCAATTTTTAATTTGTCTGTCTGCTGATATGTAACTGCGAGGTCTTTTCCGTGGTTACTGGAAAAAAAAAAAAAAAAGAAGAAGGGAAATTGACTTGATCTGCAGGCGGGTGTCTCTAGCGCTGGTGTCTCTTCATGTGCAGGGCCAGGTGGTCCGAGCGGGAGAAACAGCGGTTACATACTACACACTGGAAAGGCTTGGCCCCCGTATGTTTCCTGAAATGGCGAGTCAGCTCATCAGAGCGAGCGAAGCGCCAATCACATCCCTCCCAAGAGCAGCGATACGGCTTTTCTCCTTTAGTGAAAAACACACACACACACACACACACACACACATAAACACACACACAATGTGACTGGATACATTTCAATTAAAAATAGTGAATATTGTCTTCATTTCTGAAAAGACATAAAAGAGTTTTGATGATGAAAAAACTGATACCATGCCTCGACTGTGAGCCATAAATCACAGTGAGTCCCGTCTTTCCCCTTGCCCCCTTTATGTGAGCTGCTGGGTTTATGTGATTTGACAGCAGTGAGACGGGGGCCAGGTCTGTCAGCACACAGACTGCATCTGCATGCCAAATATATTTCTCTGCCTGGCAACATCACCACTTTCACCCCAAAACAAGAATGCAGCTCCAAACCCTTTACCTGTGTGGGTGCGTAGGTGGGCTTTTAAATGAGAAGACTTGGTGTATACTTTCTTGCATCCTGAAAATAAATGAAGACAGACAACTTATCAATAAGTTTTCCCCCGTGGTTTAAAAAGGAACTTTTGTATTTCTAATGCTGCTAAAAAAACTGAAAACTCACCGGGGACATCACAGTGATGAATCCGCCGTCTCTCCAGATCAGGATTATTCCTTCGATTGTACTTGACTGAAGCTGACTGGGCCAGCACTGGGGACAGCGGGCCAACACCTGGCGTTGTTGGCACTGGGGTCAGGCTTGAATGCTGGACCGGTCCAGCTCTTGGACTTTGGACGAACTCAATGCTGGAATTTTGGTCTGGACTTTGGATTGGCACTAAAGTCTGTCCTGGATCGATGTGATTAGGGGTCTGAAACTTAGAGGCGACGCTGGCTTCGTAGGAGGGAGGTGGGGATAGATTATGAAGGAGCTCCTTCCCCCTGTCTGGACTTGGGGGCTCAGAGTTTGGCGGAGAAGGCGGTAAGTAGGTTGGTCTCTGCTGATGGTGTTCATTAAATTGAAAACATTCACCATGCGGAGTGCCTGTGTGTTTAGCAGAATTTTGCACTGAGCCTACATGGACGTTGCCATTTGGAAGACTTAATGGGACCATTGGGATGGAGTTCAGCTGCGAACTATGAACAAGCTGCTCCAAATCAGAGTTCAAAAGCTGAAACAGTGGAACCTCTTGAAAATCTGGTACTTCCTGTTTGACGAAAAAGTTACCAGTTGCTGTCTCGCCTGCATTAAAAACACCTGGGAGCGATGGCGGCACGCCATTGACCTGACAGGTGGGGTGCATCAGAGAGTGTGACGGCTCTGTTTTAATCTGTCTCATAGTCCTGCAAAGGCCTGGGTGAAGATACGTGATGTCAGGAAGGAGCAGGCTCATGTTGACGCTGTAAGGGGAGGTTAAGTCCTCAGTGAACGGCAGCTCGTGCATCAGAGCACCATCCCTGCACAACATTTTGGAATTAACTATGTCCTGTGGGTGCGGAGACAGGTAGCTGTCCATCTCTGACTTCCCCTGAAAAAGAAAAAGCAAAAGAAACAATCAGGTCAACCAAACACAAGTATCCAGTGATGGATTCTGACTCCCATGTCGTGACTTGAAAGGGAATGGGAGTCAGCTCATGCTTTTCCCTTCAACTCCTGATTTTACAGCATTTTTAAAATTTAGACTCAGCACTGAATTTGGCATGAACCTTGAACAGCCCAGAGGGCTCATTTCACTTGTAAAAAACAATCATTCCAGGACACATTAAAAAATAAAAAGACGTCCTGCCTAATGTTAAACCATAACTACACTCCAAATCATTTTCCACTGATGCTACACAACAATCACGAGACTTAAATAATAATGAATCAACCTGCTGTGAACATATTTGTGGATGCATTTGGGGCCTGCACTCGGTACCCCCCCTTCAACACACACACACACACACACACACACCCCTCCCTTTACAAGCAGCAGACACTCTTTCTGAGACGCACCAGCCTGAGCTGTTTGGAAATACATGGCTGAAATTAGAACATCCAGTTGCTCTGCAGCGTTATGCATCTCTTCCTCGCAAGTTTTTGGTAGCAGGGTGCAACGTTTCACATCCCGGCCATGCCAAAACGATTCACGATTCAGCCTGCTCAGTGAATGTCAGCATCAATAGAGAAATTCTAAGCTGTGAATGTCAGTGGCGGGATGGGGGGCAAGCAGCCGTATATATTAGGCTACAACGAGTAAACACACAGGCCCTATACCGCTAATGTTGGGCTCAGATCTGATAAATGAAAACTGCTTTTTGCTTTCATCAGCAATATTCGACATTTCTACGTCAAAGCAGCAGGCATCAATAAACACTGATGCTCCGCGCTAGATGCAGATGCAGAAGAAGAAGAAGAAGAAATAATAATAATAATGCAATCCTCCCTACCAAATTGTAATCATGATACGATGAAGTTCCTGGGATGGCATCCCTCGTGTTACAGAGCACTTGTCCGTGATGTTCAGCTCTCAGACCGTCGGTGCTTTTCTGGAGAAACTGCGCGTCCTGCCCCGGAGCGACCCAAACATTATTCCTTATGGCAGCGGCCATAAAAGCAGAGGAAACTGTCGAACTACCCGGAATCTTTCACAAATAAATGACGCATAGGTGTATATATATATATATTTAAATATGATATTTAGCTTTTCCACACAACCTGCACAAGCAAAGCGGCGGCTGTCAAGCGCTCATTTCTCCCCCCTATTTTGCGCTGGCTTGTCAAATTACGCAACTGCGTGGTACGAGTGCGTCTGCAGGGCGGGGCCGAACTAGCACAAAATAATAAACAGGACGGGATACACCTAGTGTAATGAATATTGTGGTTGTGTGATGCGGAGAAACGGCTGAGGAAGACTTGGGGAAATAACACCTGGGGTGTAAAGAGGTGAATGGAGATGGATGAAGGTGTCAGGTGTTAGTGTTCATAAATGAAGGGTTTATTCCCAGCCTCCAGTATAAAGTGAGTCATCATGGTCAGAGCAGAGCAGCTTTAAACTTTTGTATGACTTGTCCAAACTGGTCATAAACCTCACAGACTTTTCAGGTCAAAGGAGGATAAACGAGTAAAAACCTAATTGTAATGCAGTTTTGGTATTGCCTTTTTTCAAATTTTATTATATACATTTAAATGTGATTCAGTTCTTTCTGACCTCTGTGACTCCTCAGGACAAATTAAAAGTGATGTACTCTCTGCGTTTCACCCCCAGCCAATCAAGTTAGTATTCCCATCATCTTTAGATGCAGTTTCTGATTTTCTTTGAGCCTCCAGCACACTTGGGTCCTGGTCTGGCATGTTAAAAACGCCACTGCAGTGCAGCTGTCTGTCAGGGCTGCATACTTGATGCCAACATTCCTGAGCCAGCAGTTAAGCCTGCACACACACACACATACACTGGCAGTTGATGTTTCCATCAAAATAGCCCTGGGTTTCACTCAAAAACAGTACCACACTTTGATTCAGCGGCAATGATGAGGATGTTCTGAAAAGCTGCCTGCTCTGGCTTGAACTTTAGCCCACAATAAACCAAACTAAACTGTTAAAGCCACGTTCATTTGATTGCCTTTCTTACCTTTTGTTGTGACCGTTTAGGAACTTTGACCTGATGTTTTTATTTGCCTCCTTTGTGTTCTTTATATCCTCAGGTATAATCCAGATAGTTGGTTTAGCGAAGAAAAACAAGCATTAATCCAACATGGAGCCCCCTTGATATCACACTGACAGCAGGTTTATGCCTCAGCTTAACAAAACTGAAGTGACTTGTCAAGATTTTTTTTCCACCACACACAGTTACTATTAAGTTTTAGCTCATGTCAATGTTAATTACAGGAAAACATGCTGGAACTGGAAACACAGGTATGACACAACATTGACATAGCTGTGGAGGCTAAACAGGATTTCACCATAAGAGAGAAAGAAAAAAAAACAGTTTGTCAAGGATGTTTTTTTTTTCTTTAATGTGACATTCACTGCCACTCCCATCTCTGTTTTTCTTCAGGCAGTGTTTGTCCTCTTTTTAAATACTGTTAAGTGCACAGCTTGCAGGCTTGACTGAACACGTTTCAGATGTGAGTATCTCTGAGGTTAGATTGGGTCATATTTGAGAGCTAAACATTCTGAAAGAAAATGTTTGTGTGGTTTGTGTAAAATAACTTCACCCATTTTTAACCAAATTTATAAATGTACTGTTACGATTCAGCTGTGATAAGGATGTTATGATAACTTCCTCTTCATAAATTTTATCTTGTGGCCTTCTTATTTGTTCATCCTCACATTTTAAGTCGTGTAGTTTTAATTTAATTTATTTTTACGTCAGTTGAATCACTTCTGTTGTTGTATTTTTTTTTTACAGTTTACTTGAAATTAGAATTTAATTTTCAGTAAAAATTTAAGTAGTCATAGTTAGTATTTTGTTTTGATATCATGATGATTTTATTTATAATATTATCATAAAGAATGCCATACATCTTAAAAAAACTTTATGGTTGGAGTCTGCAGCAAAAAAATCTTTACCTATTAAAAAAAAAATATATATATATATTCAAATGACTGCTGATCATCCAATTAGGAGCTGACTGATTGCTTGTCATGTGCTGCTGACCTTTCAAGTGCAATTTAAATCCATGGATGTCTCAGCTCCAAGAGGAGCAACTGTCATTCTTGGCCGTGGCTCTTCCTGTACAGCGAATGTGAGCCAAGCCCTCCTCCATATCCCCTGTATTAAAACCTCACAATATGCCCAACAACTGCACAGCGGAGGAGAGAGAATGTATGGTATGTGCTTACAGCATCACAACTCCTCTCTGCTCTCACATGGACTAATATGGCCAACCCAAGGGGGCAGAGGACAATAAACACATGCAGCACATTGCTACTGTAGGCACTGCATGTTGCTTTTTTATTTATTTTGATAGGGTGAAATATTTCTCAGTCATTAGATCATATTATTTGGGGTGTCTCCTTTATGAAATTCCCATTTCCACCAGAAAGCATTCACATGCAGATGCCCTGTCTTTGCTCTTTTGCGAGTTATCTTGCATGTTATGACATTTAGTGTGACACAAGAAATACAAACAAATCTTACATATGCTCTAAATTTAGTCTGTCTTCAAGCAGGTGCTTGGCATTCCCACCAGAGGGCAATGGTCAGCTGCAGTTGAGCTTCACTTTTGCATTTACGTACTGTAGCTTTGTACTGCTGAACCATCAAACTAAGACTGTCATGCATTCCAGTTTTATATTGTGTATAATTACCTTATATTGTCAGTGAGTGGAAACAGCAATGGGGTGTTTCTTCATGCAATAAACTGACACTTTGATTCACTGCTGTTAGCTTTTAAATTAAAATTTGCCTGAACACGTTTTTAAAGATACACACAAGTCAATTTAAAAGACTGATTACATTTTTTAAAAAGATAAAACATAACTATACATATTTATACAAAGATCATTATATTAAAAAAAAAAAAAAAACCTTTTTAATTGACTGTTTGACTTTCTATTTTCTATTTCAAGGAACAGGCACTCAACATTATAATTTATTTTGATGCCAGGTTCACAAAGCCTGCCCTTGAAAAAATGCAATCAATAACTTCTTCTTTGGCTTTATTATTTTGTCTCAAGTTTGGCTCCGTTACAAGCTTGGCTTGTTGACTCTGTACAGCATTTATCTGATCTGACACAGTTTCATTAGGCATTAGTAATCATTTCCATAGCACACAACATTAGAGTACTCCTGTTTGTAAAACAGCAGATGAGGCTAATGCCGTTCTCTGGGGAGAAATTCAATATAATTCGTTAATTAAATGGAATAATTTAATTACAGTAACTTAAAAAGCATTCATCAATATAATTGTTTCTGGAGCCACCATTATAATTGAGGTTTAAGTGAAAACAAGTCCGTTTCTAATGTTGGTAATGTGCTGACATAGTTCTCCCACCCTCCATTTGTTCCTCTCTCTGATCTTCCACCATGTCGTTTCTCCACAGTGTTTTCATTTGATAGCCAGCCATACCACATCAGCAAGACCAAAACATTTATTACAGCCATTTAATTTAACCTCTCTACAGGCACGGACAAGAAGACAGAGATGATAGTACCAGCCGCACTGAAAGACTCTCGCTGTACTGCTTCTAATCTGATCCTCTCTGTTGCCCTTTCATAAAGACACCAGAGTATTACCCTGACTCCAAACATACCTCTGCCATTTAAACTGTCTTGGATTTCACCACAAAGACGACGAAAAAGAGTCCAATTCATTCTTCAGGGCCCAAATAATAAAACATAATTTTAGTCTAATCTGCCTAAAGAATGTCCTCTGTTTGAAGTTGACAGTGCCCTATCTTCTGGGAGGAATAATTGCCTTTTGAGTACAGCAGCAGAGGCCACTGAGGTAAGCCTGCCGACAGTCTGCACCTTACAGGTGTGCCCTTGGACAGACAACATCCTCGTTGTTCTGGAGAGAGACAGAGAGAGAGAGGGGAAAAAAAGAGAGAGAGAGAGAGACGGGATAAAAGCCAGACCAAAAGTATTCATCTGCCAGTTGAAACTTTTCAGGGCTGAGGCAGAGCAGCACCACACTGCCTTCTCCTACCGCTGTGTGGCCTAAAGTGAAAGCGAACAAAGAGAAGCTTGAGCTCCAGTAATTCTTGCTGTGTGATACAAGCTGACAAACTCTTGTCATTAAAGTTTTATCATCACAGGGTTTGTGAAATTGACCTGGATGTAATCTGTCTGATTTGGACAACCGGATTCGCAATGAAGCCGCTGACAATTATTGTAGTCTAGACATGTACACGATGCAGGTTTTGTGTGCTTCCTGAAGCAAATTCAATACACCAGCCCACATGGACATTTAAATCCTATGCAGCTATAGATTATGAAGATAAACATTAATTTCATAATCATTTTACTTAAAGTGTAGTTATTTGTCAGCTATAGGCGAGAGCTTCAATTCCACGACTAACTGCTTCTCTGCTTCATTTGTCAAACTTCTCTCTGATTTTTAATGGGGCCTATTAATTTAGCAGAAAAATCTGTCCCTTTCTGAACATGGCATTGAAAGCTGCTGAACAGCTGTCCCAGCTCTGGAGAATCATATGGAAGAATGCATTATCGGCCTTGTTTGAATATTCCCTTAGATTTGGAATAATCAGGCAGCTATTCAGCAGTGAGATGGCCACGCACAGATGCCAAAGCACAGCTGAGGGGAGCACAATGGTGCGATGCTGCTGAAACACACACTAAACCAACGGCATGAAAGACGTGAATAATGCAGGTATGCTTTACTTCTGTACGGTGTGTTTATCATACATAATAGGCTAAGACACCTTCTTGCAGTCTTTTTTACCTCCCTATTTTTCTCTCTTTCTTCTTGTCTTGTTCAAGGTGATCCTCGCTTTGCATATGGCTGATTAATCTTATTGCACAGTAGCTAACATTGATCACAGAAATGATTAGAAATGCATTAGTCAGCAAACTGTTTGGAGTGGTTGGAGTTTAAGTGCTAGTGCCAAGCCATTTTCCATAGGTGTCCATGTTTTTAATTTTGTTATATAGAATTTTGCAAATGGATGCACGCATGCCGCCCAAATACAGCATCAAAGCTTTAATGCTTACAGACATAATTTAATCTCCTAGATGGCAGGCCTGATGGACTGTGTAGAGAAGGCATCCCTGCTAAATTCATTATGCTAAAAGTTGCTAGAACTCACAAGCTGATGAGAGAGAGAGAGATAGAGTAGCATAACCTGTGTTTTTATTTTGTGCTGTATAACAAATCTTGGCTCTGCATTGCAATGCTGATGAAAGCAATGTGTATTTGCACTTTTTTTTTCTTTCACTAAGTTAATGAAGTGAACAATAGCAAATGATGCATGCAGTTACTGTAACCATAAAAGGCTTTAATCAAATGTTTCCTTCTCATTTTAAAAAGTGTGGTTGTTTCTCTCAACACAAATAAATCAGGCAGTGTAATCCAGTAAGCAACCTCACTGTTGCTGACCGCATGAATTTGTTACTACAGTGCTAATGTGTTTAAAAAGTGACACTGCCACCTAGTGAACCAACAGATGACCTGTTGTTTCAAAACTTGAATTGATCATTAAGACGTAAGAGCAATTAGAACATCCTTTTGCGTTGGAAACAGTCATAATCACTTCAAAAAACAAACAAACAAACAAAAAAAACAAAAAAAAACAAACAAAAAAAAATTCAAATACCGCCATCCACATTTTTTGAAGGCTTTCTTCAGTTTCCCTGACCCCACTGACTACAGCCCCTCCTCCTCACTCATGGCTCAGATGTCTCCTTTAATCATTAAACAAAGTCTGTCTTTATTCACAAACTTGTTTTCATCTGCTGATTTCAGAGGTAATGGAAGGTCAAGTTCACTCTAAATGCCTCTTAGGTTTTATATTTACTGTGCTTGGCTATATTTCTCTGTATATGAAACCCCAAAGCAAAGCTACAGAACGATGTAGTATTCAGAGATCACAAAAACAAGGAAATATAAGCTAAAAAACAAGGATTAATGCATTTCTTTTGATTTATAAAACAGGTAGCTGTGATCATCACCACAAAAGAATGGACTGCTATGTTACAGCATAGTAAAGATAACAGAATCAGAATCTAAAAAACAAGTCATCAATCATGCTTCTTAAATAAATTGATTTGTACAGTTTTCCAAACAATAAAATGCACTTGATTACTTAGCAAAGGGACACCTTTACAATTAAAAAGCATGGCATCCTTTCAACAGCAGAGGTGCAACTCATAAGGGTCCCACCAAGACAACTCTTGCCACATGTTCAACACTCCCCATTAAAAACCTGGGGAAATTAATGAGCTTCCATTGGCACCCTCACAACAAAGGGATCTATAAAGCAGCCTTAATGTTCTCAGGGAAACTTTACTCTTCAGTAGTTCCCAATCAACCGGTAGCAGCAGATTTGTTTTATTTCCCTTGTAACCTACAACAGGAGCTAAAAATGCTATTCACTTACTCTGCAACTTTACATAAACATTATCCTTGATTGAAACTGCTTTACACTCCTTCTTAATCAAAGATTTGTCAATAATTAAACATGTTGGGCTCTCAAAATCCAATTCTGTATAAATATACTGTAGGTATATCTTTAAATAACAGCTGAGTGGTGTTCTTTCAAAAATCTATAAACCTGTGAAACACTGCTAAACAACATTTATTTGTTATTCATTCTCAGTTCCACCAAGAGTAGTAAAAAAACGGCAAATGGTGTACATGGAAAACAAAATTCTCTCATGTTGTGAGCACTGACTTGTACTTTCTACCTGCTTGTATACAATTAAGAACACTTAGGAATCAAAGAGCTCAGAGGTTTGCAGAAAGGTATTAATTAGAACTTTATTTATGCAGATGCTTTGTAAATTTGCATAAAAAGCAATTCCACAGATGGGTTTATGGCAGTAATGACTGTTCCAGTCTGCAATAAAACATCTGCTTAATCACAACAGAGACAGTCAATGGCTGCTGTGAAAACAGCCTGTCCAAGTACATCTTAAAGAAAGTACTGAGGTGAAGAGCTGGTGTGGACAGGTTAGCGGTAAAAAAAACCAGAAGAGAGATTTTAGAAAAAAAAAACCTGTTCAAAAGCACCGCTAGTTAAAAGAGGCGCACTTTTCCCAAACATTTGCTGGTGGTACTTTGAGTGCTCTGATGTTGAGAAAAATACCCTTATCGTGTTGGCAGAATAATCCACTTACTGTGTCTAAGAGAAGAGAGAATTTTGTTCCAAGTCAAGCCAAGTCTTTGTCTATGTGTGCCAACTATTTTGAAAAATATTCCACTTTGTGTCTTTTTAATCCATAAGAGCCACACACAGATAGGAGCATGTGCACAAACACACACACACGCTCTCTCTCACCCACACATACATACACACAGAAGTGTGGCTGCAAGGTCACTCCAAGTATTGATAAATCACCCAGCTGTGATTCCCTCCTGACAGCTCAAACTAACATCAAGCTGGATGGGGGAGAACAAAAGACCATCAAGCGGCCCTTTTCCTGACACTTTTATTCAATCACGGCCAGATTGCTTACGACAGCACCAGCAGCTGTTTCGTCTTCATCTTTCCCCATTTGATAAAGCGTGTCAAGTCATATTTCTGTAAGTACTTCACCTCACCCCATACTGTGCAGATCCGCAGCGATTCGGCATATGCACATTCCACATGAGGGGATCGTCAAATGGGTCAGAGAGTAATGACACCTCTCTGAAGGTCGCAGCACACTGGTGTTGGCGGGGTGGGAGCAGGTAGGTTTGGTGGGGGGCTGTGTGGGTGGGGGGTGACGACAAAGCAACAAGCTGAAGGTCAAAGATAAGAACAGCTGCAGAGATATCTAAGATAGCCAGCAGAAATTAAACAATGAAGGAAAGGCAGTAGGGCTTTGATTGTGTGATTGTGTTTAAGTGAGAAGTGGGGGCTGTTGGTGCTCGGGATTGTTATTTTGGGATCGCCATCCCATTTGGAGCTCCGTTGACCTTGTTCCTCATGGGATGGAGGTCGGTGATAGGACAGAGAAATATTGCAGATGTCTATTGTTTGTTTGTGATTGGACATAAGCCTGGAGAGAAATGAGATTTCCATTTTGCAACTGCCTTTAATGTTAACATTAGAATCCTTTTACAGGCCCCATGTTCCTGCACAAGTATCTAATAACAATTACAGGTGTTTCACATTATTAGTAAAGAGGGTGAATGCCAAATTTGAAAATTAAGATTAGATTCAAGGATTAAGAAGACTACCATTGCTTGGCACTGATTATTTTCATGTAACTTCTTAAGTCTTATAAGTAATTAGTTTATTAGTTAGTTTATAAGTTATTAGTTTAAGATATAAACTGTTCTCCTATAGTCTCCTTCTTTAACCTCAAAAGCTTTCACTGGCTGCTTTTAAATGAATTACTTAAAACCTAGAAAATTACATGACCAATCCCATACATATATAATAAGACATTATATGAACTGCATATAAGCAGCACAGCAAATCAGGAACAAGTGCAGTAATATTCACCATACCTTAAATTTTCTTCTGGTCCTACCGTCCGACCAAATCCCCCCCTAATGACATTGCCCCATGTTTACTTAATGCTATTTATCCAGGATTAGCATTTGAACTAAGGTGGTAAACATGGTAAACATTGTGCCTGCAAAACATAAGCATGTTAGTATTTGCACTGCGAGCATGTTAGCATGCCACGCCAAACTACAGCCTTACAGAGATGCTAAAGTGGTCATAAATTAGGCCCAGTTCATTTGTTGAAGGGTAGGTGCAGGGAGAAAGTCAACTCTTCAATTTTTTAAATTTATTTTATTTATTTATTTATCACAACTTGAACATTTTGAAAAACTTAATAAAAATGTTCTTAGGGGATATTTAGCTACAATCATTTGTATCTTCTCTCATTCATCGCGGACTTATATAGGGCTCCCTGACTCGACAGTTTAGCATCTATCAGATGTCCAGCGTGCTTCATTACAACAAGCCACTAGAACCTGGACTGTAGCTCTTGAAAACTGTGTCACTGAGAAAATACAGTTACACAGCTGCTCAGGTCACACACCTTACAGCAGCTAATATGAAACATGTCCCACCTCCACAGCATCTTTTGACTGAGAAAAATGAGTTCTTCTGAAGTTGGGTACTGTTTTGGCCTGAGTGAATGGCTGCTAGTTTTGTGGAAAAAGAGACATGTAAATCAGGTGGAATGCAGGAGACGCTTATATCAAAAATGGGGCAGCTCACTCCACTCAGACTTGGCCTGGATCCCAGGAATGCAGTTAGCTAGCATACAATCACTGCCTATTCACGATGGCACAGCTGCTGTGGACATATGTTCCCCACCAAAGGAGGAGGACATCAACCAGACACACCTTGAGCAGGTTAGCAGATGAATGGCGTTCAGTCCTTTGACAGGCTGCCCTCGTCTCGCAGCGTTTTCCCTTGCTCAACAAATAAGTTCCTCTTCAGTGTGGTCTATAAACTTTTCCCATTCATTCATCTGTGACAAACTGAAAGAATTAAAACGAGATGGCAACAATATTGTTTTGTTATCACTCCTTGGATAACCCAAACTAATGAAAACTTCTGTAAATAAATATCTCAAATCAATGACATTATTCAATTATTTAGGGTGGCAGAAGGACAATGAATCTCAAGGAATAGTAATATGGAATATTCATAGCAAAAGCGCATACAAAGACTTTTTTCCTAGCCCTCAGCAAATGACCAAATGTGAGAGAAAAGATTACATTTATTCATAGCTGTCTTTCATCAAGAAGCTTAAAACCCAAACTTTGAATGTAACCCCAAATTATATGCATATTGAGCTGACCTCTTTCACCCTTTTTCTTAAAGCCATGGAGGAGGTGTGATATGCAAAAACCCACAGATCCTTCAGCTCATCATTTAGACGATTTCAGCACTTTTGGTTTTCCAGCCGTCCAGGGGTGATCACGTTAGTAACTAATAGATAAAGAAAAGGCTCTTCCATTAGCATGGAGGTCATATGTTTAATGTCAAAAAAAAAGAAAAGAAAAAGAAAAATCACAAACCCGGCTGCCATTCAGTCAGAGGAAAAAAACAATCTGACTTACATTTGAAATTCACTCGATGCAATGTCAAACCATTCAAATCCTGACACACAGAAAGCACCAGATAACTGCAATCCTTTCTCACATTATCCATTGTTAACACTCTTTTGTCGAACGTCTCCGCAGCTATGATCTATTAGTTTTAGTGAAGTGCTCTGAGGCCACGGAGCCATGTGAAGGTTGTTCACCCATCCAACAGGGCCATTTACACAAGAGAGGCCCCAGAGCTGAGCCACAGCAGCTCTCTAATGACTCTATCAGCTACACTGATGGGAGCAAATGGCACCCAGAGATTTCAACACATTCCCTGAGCAGGAATTACATTTGCTCTCCATATATCCGTTATTGTGTTGTAATGGTGATGCATGTATGCATGTAGGGACATTGTAAAACACTTGACACTACGCCATTGCAATATCAGATTTTTTCTGTTATATTTAGCACCCTCCCACAGATGCACATGCACACACTGCAGTGTTCCTTCAAAGTAAATATGGTATGATGCCACTGCCATCTGAAGTTGCAAAACACATTTTCAAAAGATCCGTTAGCTCTTTAACCTAAATCCAACCTCAGTATAATTATTGTGATTTCCAAGGGAAGTGGGGCTGATTTTGCACCTCAATCCAACAATTACAGGAAACTATGTGTAAGATAAAAACAGAATATGTGCTTCCCTTTGTGAGAGATGGTGCGAAGTCACAGGAGTATTCATTAAGGCCTTTGTGTCCTGTTTGAAATAGTGCTGTTAAAGGCTTTAGCTGTGGGCATCTCTCTGGAAGAGATATAATGATCCTCCAATTAGACACAGAATCATGAGACCTGTTTATTAGTCCTAATTCATCTCCTCATTGTGCTGAGCATATCAAATACCACAGAGGAAAAAAAAATCAACAATTTGCCCACCATAATTACAGATCTATTAATAGTTTCACAACAATGACAATCAAAGCTATTCACATCATTTTCCACTGACAAGAACAATATTGCTGCACCGTCAATGTATTCATTAAAGCCTGCATTTATACCAGCTCAGTGACATCTTGCATTTCAAAGATGACTCTGAACCTCTTTGGATAAATTACACTTTTTCATTAACAAGAATGGTTTTGGTATTATTAATTATAAATGTATTTTCAGGCACCTCCCTACATTTGTAGCTTATCATACAATAGCAGGCTTTTGTGGCTGTAAATGTATTTTCCATTAAGATGAAAAAAACAAACAAACAAAAAAAAACAACAAAAAATTGCAATGCATTGTTGAATTTTTTTAATTCCAGGAGTCTAGTGGTAAAGAACACAACACGGGAAAAAAATAATCAATGAAAATCACTATATCCCATGAAATAAAAGTAACATTTGACAAAGCTCAAGCTTCAGTCACATGAAAACCTTTGATGGAGATTGTTTTCCTAACCCTTTGAACAACCCATAACACCTGTATTAATAAAGACTAAATGTGGATTTGGTGTGGGGATAGTTTGTATCATTGAGGGGAAATTCTTTATTGAGGTTTGTTAAAGGATAAAATCGAGGTGGCTGCCTGCCAGCTGAAGCTCAGCAGAATCTGTAAGATACAGAGGGATAATTACCCTCAAGAATTTAAGTAAATATATTACAGAATGAGTTCAAACAAAGAACCACCTTTTCAAGCAGCGTAGTCAGAGCTTGGCCTAAAAAGAGTCAATCACACTGGTCATTCTGTGAATATGGATGAGACAAAGCAGCACAACAGTACAAAAACCCCCCTGAACATTGTGCAGGCCTGGACTGCCACTAATGGAAGCGCTTGTTTGAGGATATTGCTGCCAATACAGATTTGATCAGTTATTAAATTAAGCTGACCAGATTTCTGAAATGAAAACCAACAACAATTCTAGTTCTGCGGTCAATGTATCAAAAAAAAATAGCCAGTGTTTTTATCTATGAAATGAAAAAGGTGGACAGTTATGGTATGATTTTGACAAAGGTAATGGTTGTATGCTACTGTGATAACCTATATCAACTGTCCTGCAACTGGAACCTAAAAGATATGGTTTATATAAAACTGAAATCCACTTTCTCTATTTCACAGACTTAATTCAGTACAAATCTGTAGTAGGTTTGTTTCTGGTTTGAGTTTTAAAAGAGGGTAAATTTGTATGACATCAGGAAACTTTCCTGTTCGGCTCTATCTGATTGTCATCTTATGTTTCACCTCACAGAGAACAAATGTCATTGTGGTCTTGACACACAACCATCACAGCAGAACTCGGGGACTCCAAAGTAAAGGACTACATAGTGAGCTCATCAGTAAAATTGAAAAACACTTTTGGACAGGACCTGAGTTATGTCTCAGCACTTTTTATTTAAATGTTTATCATGTAGTCCAATAAATGTTTATCATCAGCCTGTTGTATAACATAAAGAACAAAGAAAGAAGTGCAAGGAAACAATAATGAAAATAAGTAAATAAATAATGTATAAATTAGAGACAATTTTAATGAAAATATTCTGAGTAGAATTCAATGCCAAAATAAAATTTTGACTCGATTAAAATAATTTTAATGATAGATTGGATTTTGATAATCTGGTTTTATTAATAGAAAATTTCCCCACCAAAATAAAAGTCGGACACGTTTTTCCCTCCAACGAGATGTTATATGACGTTATATGACAACCCCCGGACCAATCAGGGAGGACATAGCGGCTGCAGTTTCCGCAAGCTAATTAAAACGAGTCCGCTAATTAAAACACAACAACCGCACATAGAAAGTACTGGTATTAGTTGATAACCTCTGATTGTGTAACCTGAAGACTACTGACCTGCACAATAGCACAAAAGCTAACTGCTTCGACCAAAAAATACGAACGTAACGTTAGCTAAGATGGCGTCGTTATTTTGACTTGAAGCTAATTCAGCACATAGAGTTTAATGTCATCTCGAGGCTGAAGCTAGCTCCCTGCTAACTTAGAGGTAAGGGCTGTTATATTGCGGATTTTCTGGTGGCTAAAGCTATTTTAATCTGTTGTGACTGGGCTAATACTTGTAAAAGTTTATTAGGCAAGGGTACCCACACATCTTGAAGTTCATTAAGTTGTCAAACTTGACTAATGCACGGCGTTGAACATTGTATACCAGAAATGGCATTGGGGGTTTTTTCCAGGTGATGGCCAATGTCCTGTTTGACTTCCACAAGGACTAACTTCCCCTCTCATGTTTGGGTGAAAATAAATTGACTCAGAAGACTGCAGCACCCACAGCGGAAAGCAAAAAAGGACACATTATGAAGACCTGCCATATCATAATAGTCAAGATATCTGGTATGTAGATGATATCAACCACTTGTTTTTATTGTTTAATTGTTTTTTTCAATGTTTATCATGGATTAGGGAAAAGTGTCATCATAGTAATTTTAGGGAGCAAGTAATTTTTTCTTTGTTATATAATATGTACTGGATTTGTTGAAAGCTTTGTTAGGATGATAAGATGCACATAGAAGTTGTCAATAGAGAGGCCAAATTCTAATCAAAGCATTTTACTGTCCAAATATTTTATAGTCACCATGCAGAGACAATTTAATGACATCCACAGCACAAAAACCCAGCAAAACTGGCATTCTGTTAATCACCGTAGTATCTGATAATCAATGAAGGATTTGAGTATTTGATAATCAATGAAATTCATCATGTCCACCTCTTAACTAACAAAAAGAGAAAAAAAAAAAAATTACATCAGTAAAATCGGTGAACAGTATTCACCACTGGGTTTCCGTTTATCGTAGCTTCTGGATGGTCAGAGACTAAATAACTACATAGTCCAGTGCAGACTGAAGTATGTTTAACTTGGGGTCATTCATTCATTCATTTATACATTCAGTCATTGCTGGAGTCATTGTGTTAGCAGGTTGTCTATCTGTTTGTCTGTCTCTCCCAGACTCCAGACACCATAACTCAGAAACATCTTGGGGAAATTTTCCCGCATATTTGTATACTTGAAGTTGATGGTCAAAGATCAAGGTTGCTGACCTCATTTTTGGATATAGCTCGGGACCTCACAATGTAAAGACCAAACGTCACACTATTGTCCAATAGGATAAAATGATGAACTGCTGACATTTTATATCCAAGAGATGAAAGGTCAACTTCATTGTGATGACATAATGTTCTACAGGAACACTTTTCTTGCCGTTATTCCACAATGTAACTCAGGAAAAGAGAAGGAGATTGTGACCAGATTTCACATTTGGTGAGCTACTGAATAGGTGACACTAATATATTATGCCTACTGTGAAACTATTGGTTTGATGATGTGTTTGAAATGTCCAGTTTTTTCACATTTGTAGCTTCGTTGCAGCAAAATCAATATTTTCCCCATTGTCAAATCAATCCCTCATTAATAATTATTGTAATTATGATAAAAATAATTTAATTATGAAATTCTGAAAATTATTTTCCCTCTTTATAAAGACATGAATTTAATATGCAAGTTGACCAATTGGAGTCATGAATCCAAGGGGAAATAATTTTAGGATTCCCATTTTCTTACCTTTCATTAACGATGTACATTTGTAGTACTTTGATTTTGTTCAAGTTCATGCTTATAGTCTATGAACTTGGTATGGTCGAGAGGTAGATTGAACTTTGACCTAGTGAGTAAAAGTACAGCTTAAAATAAATGTATGTGGATAATATTGGTAATACTAACAACCTAATTAGATGACATGCTTTGACTTTGCAGTGTTTGGGATTTATTGAGCAAAGTTTGTCATTAGTCCATCCACTCTGCCAGCATTGACAATGTCACCAACTTCCTTCAACACCCAAAAAGATGACAAGTTGACCTCAAGGCAAGGTAACTATCATTATATCACTACCACTCCTCATTTAGTTAAAGAAGTTAATTGTTATTAAAAAGCAGATTTAATATTCCATCTACTGCAGCTATGTGACCCCAACTTTGTGATACATATTTAATGTTTTTTTTTTTTTTTAAGATTCTTTGCTACCCCTATGACAAATAGTACTGCTTACGACAGCAGAAGCTGAGACTGCTGCCGGCTTTTGGGAAAAAAGATGTGTAGAGTGCATCGACACATCAGTTTCACATGGTGCAATCTTCCTCCTGAACTCCATCATATTACCAGCCAAAATGAGGCTGCTGTGTTGGCACAGCAGAGAAAATGTGAGGTTGTCTTATGAGTAAAGCTGAGCTTGGCCCAGCTTTTGCCACAACACAGTGTAACCTGAGTCAGGTAATTCTAAGGTTTACCTTGGAATCAAGTTTCAAAATCTCATCCCATTGTGTTATAAAGCACTGCACAGGTGTTTTGGCATCTAATAAGCCTTAAAACTTATCAAGCTACTGTATTACTCAAATTGGGCTCCTTGGATTTAACAGAGTGCCAGATGTCCTCTTCTGAAACCAGACTACATTCTGCAGAATTTTGGGGAAAATCACAGTTTGTGTTTGTGAATTAATACACATTTTCCATTTTATAATGATTTTTTATAAGGACTTAGAGAAAAATCAAAAACATGACCCAGCAGAAATCCTGAGTTCAGTGTGATTTACTATTTGTTGTGTGTGGTGTGAAGTTTCATACACAGATTACAGACAGATGAATCCATAAAGGGTATGGTGATTGCTCTGTAACTTTTCCACAGGGTATTTATCAGATATTGGCAATGATGTTACTTTTGATAATACACGCTTGTATATTTGAAATGTATGTGCATACATATAAAATATTGAGAAAATTACCTTTTGGATAAGTCTGTCTTTTGATTCCTTAACTTTATTTTCAAAGTACCTTAACTTGAATTTAGTATGGTATTGGTGGTTTACTTTCATAATATGGTTTGCTAATAAAATTAATTATTTATTTTTAAGGTTGATTATTCTCACTTACTCTTACAGTGTGCCCACTATAAATGAGACTGGGTAAATAAGACTAAATGAATGCTGATGCAGAGAAACCATGTGTTAGCCAGGCATCTAAGTTAGATAGACTGAAGCCCTGCTGTCTGTCGGGACAGGGCAGCTCTACTTTGGACAAATTAATCTCCAGTAAAGATGACTTAGATCAACTTTGAAAAACATTAAGATGAAAACCCATGAAATGATTATGAACGGTGGCCAGAATGACAAGTATTATCAACAAAAATTAATCAGGTGCATCTTTTCATGAACTCAATTAATAATGTGCAACAACGGGGTCTTTTTTCCCTGGAATGAAAATTAATTAGCAGGGGAAGGTCACTCGGAGATGCTGACATCACTCATCAGGCCGCTGTGGCAGTTCTAATTATTTGTCTTCCAGGCTTGACTGATCAAAAATTATTGCCATACCTGAGCAACATTTAGAAAAAAAGCTTTGTTTAAAGCGCTTTTAATTAGACCTGCTATTTGATTAATGCCATGTAAGCGCTCAGGATCGGCCTTCTTATCAGCATTTCTGACAAGTTTGCTGGGTATTGTTGTGTGAAAGACGTTTTACTGACGCTAACCGACTGTTTAGTATCTAATTCGTTCACTTTAGTTGCAATTAAAAAGCTATTTAGTGCCAGAGCACTTGTTGATATTAATATAGATGTTGTAAACTTTGACAAAGCACTCTGCATTGATACTTGAAATGAATGTGGCATGTAGTGATAATAAATAACTGAATTTGCATTATTTGTGGATTAGAACCAATAAAGGGTGTTACTAACAACCTACAATATCGCATACAAACACAGCCGAGTTGTGAATTATGCCGTGATCACCCAAGTTGCTCCCTGCGCATTCTTCGAGAGAGCAAGCGCAGCTCTAAGGTCCCACAATTTATTGGGTTTTTGTCAGCCATAATTAATAACAAAAGACAAAGGTCACAGTAAGCCAACATGATTACCTAACCCCTTTCTGATAACATATCTAGCCACTACTGGGCCTCTCTGGTCACATGGAGAGAAGACTTGTGCGAAGCAGTGCTATGATGAGGCTTTATCAAGCTCTTGCATTTTGTTTTGTTTTCTTTCTTCTTCTTTCCCCCCACAGTTATTGTGTTGACTCGTTGCCTGAACTATCTTCAACCCTTACTACATCAATTCACATTACCTGCAAATTAGCAAAGTTCTACTTTCAAGCTCACAGTACATTTGATCCAAATAGACTCTAAATGCCATTTCTGTTCCTATTAACCTACGGATCGGTGTGGCAGATATTTTCATGAGGTTGCTGGGGAAAAAACACGAGGCTAATGGCTTGGTTGTGACAGCACTATTCATGATGATTTATGATTCTGTGTTTAAGTTGATTACTCCACTGCTGACTCGGAATACTATTTCAATTAGTGCACTGAAGGTCACTCCACGAAATCCCTCCATAATCTATTCCTATTAACACTAATGCGCCGAGTATCCATATCTGTTCACCCTTGTTGATTCAAATCATCCCCACTCCTAACGGCCAGCTTGTTTACTAGTTTACTGGTTCGGACGTATCCTAGATGGTAATTTTCTCTCCTCCGTGTATCATTAATGTCTTCAGTCTTGACACATAGCTAGAAGGGACATCTCAATAAAGCTTGGGTGCATTTTTATGGCTTTTATTATTTCTAATTTGTTTTACAGATCAAGTGATATTTATGCTGAATGAAATTGATCCTGAAAGCCCTATAGGCAAACATGGTAATATTGTGAGGTTAGAAAGCAACAACGTCCTATTACTTGTCATCATTAGAACCAAAATAGCCTAGGCGTGATCAAAATTTTAGAGGTCTAAATTAATTTTACATCACTTTCATTCATACTCCCACTCACCCATGCAGAGGAGGAAATTAGCTACCTGTATTTAATCTAATATGTTCCCACTGTAAGCGCTGGTGGACATGATAGACTTAATCAGTTCACACTGAATCAAAAAGCTCACCAGGCACTGCTTAGTGAGGAACAATGTATTAAGTTTCAAAGACAGGGTCTCTGAGCTTACTACCTTGAAGATAGGTCTATTTTATTTAACAGGATAGATTACTCTCCCCATTTAAATATGCTAACTGTCTAATTTAGTTCTCTTGATTGCAACTGAAGGCAAAAATCTGAAATTGGCAACTACTTTACCACGAAAAGTTTATTGCATAATTGCCCGTTAAAGCTTAAAATTACTAGTTGTTTCGTGTGGCAAGAAATAATTTTATTACATTTTAAGCAAGCAGAGAAAAATCTGTAGTAAAAAAGGTCAAAGCCATAACAGCTCTTATCAGGCACAACAGGCCTGTAGGCCTGAGAACAGGAAACATCCTTTTTTGAGAGAAGGGTAAAAGTGCTGACATTGTCACCAGTTGATGAGACTCTATCCAAAGGATAGGTGAAAACACTTGGGCACAGTGACATCAATTTTCACGATGATTTAACTCCATACTCCTGTGTTGGAGGAAAGAAACTTCAGACCCCTGATTTACCTCTGATGACAGCCACGCGGCCCCCGAAACAATGTTTCCAAGGCTACTAGCGAATGACGAGTGGTCACGTCTGTACAGCCGTCCCCATTGGTTTGATTTATGTGACCGGGATCCAATAAAAATGGCAATCAAATCAACCCAGCCACTTTACAGGTAGAGGGCTGTCTGATTGAGTTGTCGAAGGCATGGCTGAGGCTCAGAATGATTATGCTAGGAAACGGAGAGGGGTCCATCTTTCCGCACCCAACAAGGACACCATACATCTCCCCATGCAGCTTTCCTACTCCACTGTGAAATGTATCCAAAATAACTGCACACCTACTGCTTGCCTGCCTCCCCTCTCTGAAGGTTATTTGTCGTCTGAAGGACTCTCCCTGTCAGAGTATGATGAATACCATGTACACAGACAAGAGCAGCGTCAGGTCCAGGATTAGCCGGAAAACTCACTGATCTGTGAATAACCTAAAAAAGAGGAGCTGAAGATTAGCAATGATGCTTTTAGGAATGATCCATCAAACTCAACTACCTCAGTCACTCAAATGAATCATCTCACTTGATTCTTTAACCCAGGAGAAGTACGAGTGACTGCCACGCTACCTGCAGGTCACAGAGATCATTTTGAGGATGTTTATTAAATCAGTGCTATCAATTTTCTTACTGATCATCTTTTATCTGTCCTGTCCTTGGAGATAAGTCAAGCACACAATGATGTTAAAGGTTGTGGTATTCAACTTATGGCTTACCCATTCAACCTCCAGAGTTCCATTGGCAATATTGAATTACAGCCATTGCCATAACATACAAATTGATACCTGAAATATGTCCCACATTAAGAAGGCCTGTCACTTAAGTGAACTCACTTCTGCTAACAGAGCTACTGTACAAAGCAGAACAAAAAATGAGCAAACAATAATCATGTGAACTATTTGCCTTGGCTTTGAACTAATGACAGTTTAGGCAGGCCTGTTTACTGTGCATGAGGAAGCACACATTCAGGAAGTAAATTGGATCAAAGTACAAGCAGCTGCTTAAGTACTTACTCGCTTCGATAAGCAGAGTGAAATCACCATCATTGTTGCATTAGAGTGACTTGCTTCAGTCACCGCCAGGAAGAGGAGACAGGAAGAGGAGAGGGGAGCTGATAGTGCACTAGCTCCATGTGTCATGAAGGAGTCACTGGCTAACAGCCAGCCTGAAAGAGAACAATTGAACATCACTGTTGAGTCTTTTTGTGTTGGAAACACAATCACCTCATTGGAGAACAGAATGCATTGTACAACAGGTACAAACACATCCTGGAATAATAGTCAAGCATGTTGAATTAAACAAAATCCATCCATACTATTCAAGACACACATTTATGAATCAATTTAGATTTTTTCCTTGGGCTGTAACAGATACCTTATAGTTGTATTATTGAGAGGTTGGTTACAGTCAACTCACAAGAATAGAAATTTAAAAACATTAAATAAGTTTGTCAGTTATGATCATCAAACAAGCAAAAGTTTGCACAACCAAGATCCTTTCAGTATTTTCTTTTTGTAGGGTCAAAGGAGAGAGTGAAAACAAAACTCCTCTGATCCAGAGAATCTGAAATGATCTTCTTAAGTTTCCACTGAACTCTGAAGACCTTTCCTCTCCAGCAATGAGGACACAACGGAAAGTTCAAGGATTGAGCAAGTCAGTTGGACTAACATGCCATGGTACAGGAAATAGCCATTCATTGATTTTGTGTGTGTCCAGAAAGATCAATTTTATTCTTCCTTTGTTTTCAGACTACAATGCACTAAAGCTCCTGCAGCAGCAGGATGTGTTTCGTACAAGCACAGTCCAAATGAAGCTATAAATCAAGTGTTGGAGCAGAAACACATAATGTCATCCCCCACAGACCACATACTGTACAGCACCACACCTCAAACTCCTCCGTTCTGCTTTCATTCTGTCTGTACAAACAGGCTGACAATGACCGACAAAATAATTAATGAGTCTCAAAATATCAAAACAAGGATTATTGAAAACTGTTCAGATTTACTTCACCTTAGATATAGATGTGTTCGTCCTCATAACTCTTCAAGGCAAAGTTGGTGAAAGTTAGATTGCAATGTATCGCATTTGCTTCTTTATGATCTTTGTGTAATGCAGTTAGCTGATTAAGTGTGTATTTGTGTGTGTGTGTGCGCGCGCATATACTGACACTTCTTTAATTGTATTGCACTTGTGCTATCTGGTGCTGGAGTTAACTCGTAAAAGTGAAGTCTCAAGCAGATTCCCAGCGTCTGCCTATTTAAGATTCATAGAAAAGACCATCCACCCCAATCAATATCTACTTGAGATTTAAGTTGCATTATGTGTCCCCTTCACAGGCATGATTTAAAACATCAGCACAAAGTATTCTTAATTTTATTGCCTGCCGTAAATTAAAATTAATGATGCTGACATCCACAATTAACAATGAAAAATGCAGATTCTTATAATTACTTTAGCAGTAATATTGTTTTCAGCCTAGGCTCAAGGTGCTCCTCAACATTCAGTGAAACACAAAAAGACAGCTTCATTACATTTTATTTGCTATAGGAAACAAAAAAAGGGTCTAACAAAAATCCACAGCTCATTGGGGAATATCTCGCCATGCATAATTAAGCAAATTTGATTGGAATTAAGCATGACTTCTTTTGGTTGGGTTTTAATGAATGCAAATCAGGCATCTACATCCCTAAGATTAATTTCAGCCAATTAAAAAACAAAGCTTGTTGGAAAGTGTAAAAGTGTTCAAAGCAGGGCAGCAAAGCAGTTTCTCTCTCCCTCTCCCATCCTTCTCTCTCTCTCCTCATCTCATCTTCATAACTTGCACTCAGGAGAATCCCCCCCTCAACTTTGATCATTAGCATGAAGTTACAGCCAAACAGTATGAATTCAAATGCACTGCCAAGATCCTTACACCTTTTTAATCTCAAAAGTTGTACCCCTTAATAGTTTCTTTATGCAATTATTGTTTGAATGTTTCTGTTTTAACACTGATGCGATAGTCAGGATGTGTTTTTGACAGGAAATAAACTTGCATATAAAACTAAATATATTCACATATTGACAGAGTGTGCCAGTGTTTCTAGTTAAGTCAAAGTCAAACTTCAGAGTGTTAAATATGTCATTGTTCTTGGTTTTGACAGGACAAAATATGACAATTATTCTGCATTAGTTTGGCCACAATAATGTTAGCACAACCTGAAATCAACCTTTATCAGTGTTCAAGAGCATTCAATCCATCTGACTTAAGCACTCAGGAGATCTCATTGTGGTATTTTCCATGTGAAGGCACCAATGCACACCAGACCAGTGACAAATAACACAGCTCACTCCAATAACAAATGTCAGTGTCAGGCACTGTCTACGGGTTAGGTAGGTGTTAGTCCCATTATGACAGCTTTACATTATCCTCCATCTTGAATGTTGTGCTCTTTTTTGCACCTTTCAATGCAGCACTGAGTAAATCCTGATTATTTGGAGTCAGACGTAAATGCTAATGATTCAGGGCGAGCTGGCACCTTCGGACTAATGCTAATCTGCCTGCACATTGCTCGGAGAGAACGCCGTGTACATTGATTTGATCTCTCACATCAAAAGACAAACAGTGGTGCAAGTCAGCACATCCCCAGTCAATGTCATTCCTTGAAGTGGTTCCCCCACACGTGCATCTTCATGGGCTCAGAGAGGGAGGGAGGGAGGGAGGGAATAGAGAATTAGGCAATCAGATCTATTGGCATTTCTTTAAAGGAGATTCATGGTGGGAGGAAAGGGTAAAAGTGAAGAAAAGTGTTTCCCCATTCACCTGCTAGCCAGAGCCAGTTCTGTAAGGCTTGCTGTGTTTAGATTGCATTAATCTCTCTGTCTCTACCTGTTACACAGCTTTCATTAATGTTGTCTTTTAGCATCAAGTCTCCTGCAGAGTGGGGAATAAGTTGAGAGTGCTCAGAACTCTGCGGAAAGTTCAAAAGACCAAAAGAAACCCTTTATGTGTTCCCTTAATCATTCAAAAGCCCATCCTAGTATGCCACTTGCATAGCTTCTCCATATGACGAGAAGAATTAATATTTGGCCTCTGATGCATTCTTTTTGAAAGAATAAAGGAATGTGAAGGAAAAGCATTATCTATTCAAGGAGCACAGGGAATACTCTGACTGTGTCTCAGTTCTGTTGTAGCTGCTGCGTCTCATTTTGTCTATCGCAGATCACAGGACTGCAGACTGGTACGTTTCTGAGGGAGAATGGAGAGTGGGAAATTGTAATGTTTTATTAGAACCCTGTGGGAGAGTTTTGTAGAGGCAAGCATGCCATTGAGCCTATTTGCATCATGCTACTAGTGAATAGATATGATAATATTGTGATACTTTGGAATCACTCTCACAAAAGTGGTTTATGTGATGATTTTTCTCCAGCGAGAGCCTCTGGCCCCCTCCTGATATCTTACAGATAAACCCACACTGCTGTTTTTCTGTTAATTTAATTTTTTTCCTACCACATTACAGAGCTACACTCATGATCTTAACCGATGATTGCCATTTGAGTGAGTGAGAGATCAAAATATAAGGCAGAATAATCATTTCAGCAGTGCTCTCTGTCATTTGTTCTTTTTCATTTCTTTGTATTTCTTGTCTGTTAGTCCTCTCGTGTTAATGTATTAACTCTGATGCCTTAGGCTTTTCATTTCATTCAGTAAAGCCTCATTGCTATAGAGTTTGCCTTATGCTTACTTTATGCACCAGGGACCACACATTCAAGTTCACTAGAGCAGACCTATGCGCCTTTTGAAACATTTGGACCGCGTTATTATGAAAATATAGTGTTCGTACATTTGTAACTGCAATTGCAACTCAGCCATCAGTGCAAAATTTGCTATTCTAAGTTTCCTGAATGCTACTAGACAGAGAGAAGGAAAAATGTGTGTACCCTTTATTTTCACACATAATAACACAACAGAGATTATTATTCAGGGGGTAAATCCAGTGAAAGCCTATTCAGTACATTTGTTTCAGACTGTCCGTGTTGAAGAAAAAAAAAATTGAGAACAGGAAAAATTGCACAAAGCCTTTAAACATTCTGTGCATTCAGTGGTTGCTTTTAAAAGCATTTTAATTAATTTTCATTAAATTTAGTTGAACTAGTTAAAAAGAGGGTACTATGGAAAAAAGCCTGTCTGCAAGGTGTAGGGCTAAATTGTGTGGAGTGAAGAGATGTTTCTGAGAGATGGGAAGCCCAAGGGACAAGCAGGAGGACAATGCTGTCTCTTGGGAGAATTTTATGCTGCTAAAGTGAATTTGAATGCATAAAAGAGAACTCTGGTTAAGAGGAAAGGGGGGTACAGCATAGCTTGGGTTTCCCTGGTCCCTTGTGTGGGAAAAGAGGCAGATTACTGGGTTTTTTTTTTGTCTCCCCCCATTCTGGCCTTATTCTCAATTACTAATTTCACCTTTTAAGGTTTGCAATTGTATTGTGAGTACAGACGCTCAACAATTGCGTATTTCAACCCCATTCATCATGCTTTAAATGTCATGTGTTGCTCTTCAGTGGGAGTTTATTAATTTATTTATAATGAAAGTAGCCGTTACTACTGCGCAAATCTGTTACAGATGCATTGCATCGCAGTAAAACTGTTCAGCCCAGATTTATTGCTTCCACTAAAGAAGTTACATGTTTCCGCCCAGTTAGTTCGTTTTTCTGCCTCCTTGTTGGCTCAATGTATCAAGAGATTTGCACAAAATTTGGTAGACAGATGGGATTTGGTCCAAGGAGCAATGGATTAGATTTGGGTAGTGCTCGGGATGTAGGATTTTTGTGACAGAAGACTGTCTAATGATGGTGGTAAAACTATGAGACTTGATCTTAAGGATTTGTTTAAAACGTCTTACATAATTGATCATTTACAATTTAATGATTGTGATCTAAGAAGTTTGCATTGTTGACCACAAATGTTGTGTGTTTGCTTAAGTGAAAAATATATATATATGTACACACACACAACACAGGGCAACATCACACAACAGCAGAATAAACACAAAACAACGGAAAAGAATGCAACATATTCGTATCAGCACATTTTCCTGCTCAGGCAGGCAACGCCCCGCACATTCTCCCTTCTTAGTTTTCCTGTTTGGTCTGCCCTCGTTACTTTGTCCCTTATCTGAGCATCATTCATTCCTCCACTGTGATCCTGCACTTGGCTGTGGTCTGCGAGGCTTGGCAACCTCCCATTCCCCCCTCTGCCACACTAAAGACACTGCTCTGCACTGTTCTTTGTCTTCAGCTAAAAGCAGAGGGGTTGGTGTGTGTAAGGGCATTACTGTTTTTTAATATGCAGCAGCCTCACCTGTTAGTGTTTCACCTTGCAACAATGTCTGCATTTGATCTCGATATAGGGAGCTTATAGTAAACGCAACATGGCACTTAAAGTAAAAGTGATAAGTAGAACAATGTTTAGATTATATCTTAAGTTCTAAATTAGTCACCGCTCCTTATTTGGTCTCTGACTCTGAGCCAAGCATCCCAAAGCAAATAAGGAAAAATGATTCCATATACCATGCAGCATGAAACCTAAAGCATTTTAAGAACAACTTTGAGGTTTTGGCTCTGTGACAGCACAGTAAATAAAACAAAATTTAAAAATGTGATGTTTTTTTTTTTTTTTTTTTTTGTAGAACACAATAAGTTGACTTTGGGGCTCAATATTTCCATTTGGGGTTCATGAAGTGAAACTGTGTACAAGAAGAGCAGACTGATCATTCTGTCCTACAATCAGCATGAATTCATTTGCCGTTGATGTTTTCTGTGTTCCTGTAGAGGTCACTGTTGTGTGTCACCTGCATACACCTGGGATACTATATCCAGCCCCAATGCCTTCCTTTCAGACATTTGCAGCAAGTGGTCTGACATTGAAATAAGATAAGAATGTGAGCAGGGGAGGGATTACAGAGATGATTTTGTTTGCCAAAGCATAATGTCTAGTACAAACAACATAATTTTTTAAGGGAAAAGTTTGTTGGTGCCTAATCTTCACAATGATGAGTAGTAATTATTTTTTATGCCAGTGTTAATCATGCTGTAACAGTAGTAAGTTAATTTGGACCAAATAAAAAAATCTTATGTCTGAAGGCATCTTAGAATTGTAGGATTATTTTCATTCTGGAAGAAGCACATTATGCTAATCACAAAATCCCCATATTTGTGTATCTGAGATGTTTGGAGCGAGCAATTATGAGTGGGCTTTATTACCAACAACACAAATTAGATACTATGAATGAGTTCATCCCGAGCATTTGTATGTGCCATTTAACTCTAAAATCCTTGTTTATTAAACTCCATTTGCACATATGAATCAACTCTTTGGCATTAATCATTAAGTACAAGGGCCCAGATGGTACATTCTTAGCCAAGCTTGAATTAATACGAAAGGTTGAATCGCTGTTGCATCGAGATCCTCTCAAGGATCTTTGAAGAATGACATGAATAATCATTATTGTTGGATGCATAGTTTATTAAGTCAGCGGAGCATAGTGACCTACTGCAAACTGTGAGATATTATAGCACATGGTGCTGCCCTGCCAAGACTTTCTGATATATTGCAGCTTTGATACTAAAATGAAGAATGGCTTCTTGTATTAACTCGTAATATAAAATTTTAATATCATATCATGCACCATAATATGAGTATCATATGGTAATCATGATAAATAAACATTATCATGACCATGTAACACAACAACAATGGCTACACATCACTGATTTTTTATGCTTTTATAGCCTGTTGGTGCTGTTGAACTGGTGAGATGCTTGTCTTTAACTTGATTTACCCAATGGGATTAATTTGAAGATTGTCTCTTGGTCTGAACGTGCAGGTCAATGTTTATATGTTGTAGTTGTTGTAATGCACGTTTGTAGCAAATCCTCGACCCCGAAAGACCGCATAAGTTGTCTGTTGCTACAACAACTACTTGTTTCGATTAGGAAATAATCAGTGGTTTCCTGTGTCAAAGACCTTTGGCATTTGTTGACTCTCCAGTCTCCTCAAATGTGTAATTTCTCACTTTTATACCACCTAATTTCTTCTTTTGTCCCTTTAATAATTATAGGGGCCGCTGCAATTTGCATAAAAATAAAACTAACTGGTTAACTATGGGTCATAGTAAACTGCTGCCATAGATTACCAGCCGCATTGTTATTTACAGGTTTCTTTTTAATGCATTCTGTTCATATAACAGATTAACAAACCAACTGCAAAACTGTGCAAAATAATTTAGATGACATTAAATTGCAACAGAAAACAGTGGAGAAGTGTACCTATTATTTTGTCCACTGAGTTAAAATCCATCAGAGTAAACTAAACACCACGTATGTCTGACTGAATGATCCAATAAAGGTAGACAGCAGCACAAACTACATCCTTTAAAATGATTATACAGTTAAATCCAACACCACTTAACAGGTGTGTTAAACTGCATTAGTTTTGGGTTTACGTACTTGGTCACATGAGTGTATGTCCTGTCATTACTCATTGTAGCAAAGTGTATAATCCTAATTCTTTTGTTCCAAAACAGTCCTTATACACTTTGCTTTGGTCTCACATTTAATGTATTCCTGCTTAGCAGATTTCTTGATTCTAAAGGACATTGCATCTCATTTCTTGTCACTCGTCACCTAAATTCCTAAAGGTACAATTAGCATTTTGTTTGACGAAATGTTGAAAGGTTCATAGATTGATATTTGCAAAAATGTAGCAGGGTGGGTTTTTTTTCCAAATGCAAATTCTGACATTTATTAACTTTTATTACAGATACTCTGTTTATGGATTGTAAAACTCTGCATAGATTTAATGGGAATAAAGTAAAATTACAATGTTTAAACACAATCAGGATGGCAAACCAGCAAGTGTGTAATTTAGTGTTGTGTGGCAATGAAATGTTTTACGGGCCTTGATTTATGTCCTGTGCATGGCATTTCTAATGAGAGAGACCAACATTGCAGTGTGCCTGTGTTCCAGGAAACTACATTTACAGCAGATCTTTTTTCTCAAGAGTGTTTTTCCCTTGTGAAATAATGTCAGCACTTTCCCACCTTCAAAGTCCTTTTGTTTCCAGATCTATTAACAATTCTAATTGTACAGGAACACTTGTTAAGTAAGGCTGGTAAATAAAGCAGGAAACGCATTATTTCCTTTTAGTGCAGATTAAAGGTACAGCTATGCTGGGTTGAAACACATTAATGAGGTTTTAAATAAAAATGCTGGCAGGGAATTTACACCGCTGACTGGTTTAACTGCAGTAAGCAGTTGATTTTCCTTGATGTTAAAGGGGAACATTATTTCACCCACTAATGAAAAATACATCTTTCCACCCTCCTATCTGTTAATTAACATGTTTGTGTTAAGGGATTTTCAAAAACGAATACAATCGTTTTCAATCTGATTAAAGTAAGTGATACATAATAGGGAGGTTGTTTTCCTTGGGTCTCTCTGTTAATTGAATAGCTTTGTATGACTTGGAATGTTTTTCCTAGTCACAACAATTCGCCCGGACCTTGCTGCTCGGGATGCCCCTATCTTAATTACGGATCGTTTTCCAAATGTGGTTCAATTTCCTCAGCAGGACAGTTTCTGTTAACTGCTATTTTTAAGGCCAATAACAATGTCAAAGCTAGAGATGATTAAAGCAATTAAAGTTTCCCTTTGTTTTCTAAGCACAGCAAGATAGGCCTGCCTGTTTGTATAGCATTTATTAAACATTTACTAAATGGAATTGAATCTGTCATCGATGAAGTTTTCTGAGACAATTACCTTTTAGCGTGGCAAACACTGTTGTGCTCAACTAACGTCTCACAGCTTATGGCTGTGATTAGCCATTTGATTTCATCAAGCCAAACTGAAATCCTCCAGTGGAGAGAGCGAGTGAGTGAAGAGAGAGAGAGTGGGAGAGGCAGAGGGGTTTAAATATAGTTTTACCATCGGAATTTCTCAATTAGCATACCACATTTTCTCCATTAGATAAACCGCCTTTAGAGAGCTGGCTGGTTTAATCTGTTTAATGTCCGTGTAAACTATAATCTCCTGATTCTAAAAAGAAATCCCTTAAGGACATCATTCGCATACACTCTTCATAAGACAGTTTTTGAAAGACATGATCGAGTGCAGCTTTTAAAATGGGACTGAATGGTGATGGGTTGTTATGCCTATCATGCTTTTATTTCTGTAGTGCATGGATTGTGCAAGTAGTGGCTTCACTGGCTTGAGTTGAGCTAATCATTAGTAATTATGCTTTTACAAGCTTGTCCTTGCTTGACTGTCACTGGAACGTACAGTACTGCTTCATTTAAGACTGTCTCAGTAGAATATAGGTATATGTGGATACTCAGTCCTCTGCTTAGTAATTCAGTGAGTGTCATGGCAACAGTCTGTTGTCCCTGAAGTCATATGTTACATTAAGTCACTCTTCATGTAAGATGGCATTTGCCGTTTTGAGAGAGATGATTTGAGAGAGATATCACCATGTGACATGGTACACGAATCCATCTTGGATCTGAGATTGAATCAGAAGTGTATCGGGCTGTTTGTACACATTACTGCCAATCAAAGCAGCGAAGGGCCGTTGTATGGACATAGAAATCAGGATTTGTTGTTATCCTATTGAACGATGAGCAGAGAGAAATCAGAGTGTTTACATGCATATCATTGCCTTCCATCATACACTGCAGGCTGTATGAATTAGGGCCTGCAAACACGGCCTCATTCTCCTTGCATCACGCCAAGAGTCACTCCATTGATTACCCTTCCCCGCTCCCAGGAAATGGCTCATGCATCTCGTGTACATTATAACAAATGTTCTCTTTGCATTACAATTGAATTGTGATTGTTATGTTCAATCAATGGGGAAAGGTCACAGGATCGCTCCTGCCAGCGCTTTAATGGAGAAGTCGATGAGGATTCATTTTAATCACTGCGGCTGTGGCAGAATGAGCACAACACTGAGAGACTGTCAATGGCCCGGTAATTACCGCTGTTTATACAGGTTTCTGCTTTAACAATTTAGATATCCACAAATCTCTCTGTTTCTTGCACCCCAGTTATATTGGAAGCTGCATGGCACCAAATGAAGTACTGTAGGATGTGGGCTGTGACTGCTCTAATTGTGGAACTATTGTTGAGGCTGGCTCTTTGAAAATGAAGTGAGCTCCATTTGCTCCTCTTTTGAGCAGTTATATTACCAGAAAGCTGTTATTTCCCATAGTTTGTGTGAAGGAGCATTCTATTAGCATATCTGAGTCCATGTCCTGCCTATTGCACTTGTATTAAGAGGTGGAAGATTGCTCATACCCTTCACCTGTACTTACAGTGCATACCTGTCCAAGTAAGTTTTACTCTATAGAATAATGTTTGCTTTAAATGATCTCATTCTAGATGCCATTGCTCAGGAAGAATTTGTGATTTCATACAAAGTTGACTGCTTTCATTTCCCTGGATTCTCACTAAGGTTCTTGACTTGTAACTTTTATGTTTTCTTTGTATCTTTGCTCCCCTGGGTTGAGTGTGTTTTTAAATATGCTTTACACATAGAGACAATGGCTTAACTTTCACTTGGTACATTAAAAGCTGGTAGGTGAAGTATGTGGAAGCAATGCAAAAGTGGTGTTTTATGTAGATTAGGAGGGCAACTAATAATTATATTCATTATTGATGAATCTGCTTATTCTGGTTAAATCACTTGGGATATAAGAGGTCAGAAAGTGACAACCCAAACCAAACCAAACCAGCCAAACAAAAAAAAAAAAAACAGTGACTCATCACATAAGAATTTCTTTAGGATATTTTTGCATGCAAATGATTAATCAAATAATTATTTCAGTGGTAATGTAGTACTCAGAGCAGACCTATACTTTTTTTTTTTTTAAAGAATTGATGCGTCTAGTGTAGAATATTATTGCACAGCCTTTGCCATCAGAGTGCTCTCTGACAGCACCCCTTTACCCCAAGTGGCATGTTTGTCTTGGACAGTGTCTAAGGATAGATGGGGTCAAGGCAGTGTAACCTTTTGAGAAACAAATATTCATGATCAATAAGTGCTTTATTCCAAGCATCTAAATGATTCTAATGTCTGAAGCTGCTTCGCTCCCTCTTATTTGCCCATGCAGAAAAACAGTTTGAAGATTTATGTAGACAAGGTAAAAGGACATTTTAAAAGACTACACAGTATCACTGCTTCCAAATGTCATGTAATCATAGGTTAGAGGAGAGTGCTGGGCACAGAGAGCTAAGTGATGTTACAGATAATGAATTGCCTCTGAAATATAATACATCGTGAGTATGATTCTTTGTTCCAAGCTCTGTACACCAACTCTGTACAATTAAAGTTATTTATCTCTCTCGTTTTTTAAGTTCATCAATTATATTGTGATACACTTAATGTCCATAAGAGGATGATGTATGATTGGTCTAATTATTTCTTATTCACCATGCTTTCTAAAGCATATCAATTTTGTTAATACCATGTAATTAAAACACGTCAGTGCGCTACAAGTTGCTGGCTGTATTAATGACTATGAAAATTATTTTAATTAAATAGCCAATTATAGAAAAATCCTAACCATGAGAATTGACATTTAAATGAATTCAATTTAAATTGCTTTTCAACATTGTTTTATCAAAGCTTTATGGGGTGAATAAATTATTACATCAAACAATATACTGTGTCATTGATCATACACAAGTCTTGTCCCATATCTATACATTTTCAAACACTTTCCTGATGCCATACATCATACTGGGTGATTACATTTTGACATAGTCATTTGTTTACCGCAATCTCATCCACATGTACTGTACTTGTGTTTACTTTTAGGAAAACTCTTTAACTGTTTATGTGACTGAGTTCAGTCATGCTGGAAACTTCACTGCACTAATTTCCAAACTATTTGCAAGGACAGCTTTAAACTGCTGCTACTTAGTTCCATTCTGCCTGAGGGAATTTTCTGGCACGTTTTTGTCATAAGTAAACAGTTTCCCTAAAAAGCTGCTTCCTCCCAAGACAGGTTACCACCCTTGACTTGAACATACACTAAAGATTTTGCATTCGCACTGAATTATATCAACAAAGTGTTCTGGTGTTAATCACTGTACCACTACACAGATTTTATTTTTGTGTTATATTGTGTTTTCATATCTGGTGTCAAACACATGCAGCCCACCCAGTCTGTTGAAAGGCCTTTGTATCTAAAACATCATACATATCCTGTGGTGCCTTTTAATACCTATTAGCCTCCTCATATTTTCCTTTTTTCTCTGCATAATGTTAATGAAAGTCATTTTTCAGACATTACAAGCACAATGATTTGCAGTTAACCCATGCAAACAAGAGAAATAGTGGGCAAACTGTTGTGACATTCATTGTATATAATGAAATCTTAATATGGTGCATATTTAAGTGAAAGGTTAGCAACATAAAGGGCAAATGGATTGCCTGGCAATGAATTTTAAGCAGCTATTGATTTTACACTACAAGCTACCCCTTTCCCTGAATGATAATTTTGAAATGGCACACTGCTTATCTTAAAGCTGATCTCACACAACAGGACAACAGGAATACACAGAATATTAAGGCAAATGCTGACTGTGATAAGCAGCACTGCGCTTGATGACTTATACACTTTCATATTGCACGTCTCCAGACCCACCAGTTAATTGGAAATCTAAGGAAATGAGCACTACCAAGTTGGGGAACGGAAACTAAAAACCCTTACAGTTGTGCTGACTCCAACCGATTCTTAAACATCACCTTAATTTCTGCAAAACTCCAAACAAGCACCCTGCGAATCAGAGTAGCTGTAGTTATCTGTTGTAACATAGAAGCTGAGTATTTACTGGTCCTACCTAACATACCGAAGTCCTGATCTTAGTGGGGGGGGGTTGTGTTAATGAATCTTCTGCCTTTAGATAATTCTGCTGCATGAACACATTCTGTGGTGTTATACCAGCTTTAGTGCTTTGTTATAAAATGATCTGCACTTTATTGATGTGACAGTGCTTAAATACATGTTTAAACTCTGTATAGACTGCTTGAAATAAACTAAACTAAAACTAAACTCTTACTGTACATGGACTTGACCTTTTGATACAGTGCTGCAATCCCTCCCTCTCGGCCTTTATCCCTCTTTCCTCTCCTGTCTGAGTTTGAGATTGAGTGAAAATTTTAGAGTTCAGGTTCCAGCTGGGGTAAGCTTAGCTCAGTACTTGGCATCATAAAATACTATCACCTCTGAACAAGCTGGTGTACTTTCTGGAGGTTGTGCAATGTGTGTGTACCTTAATACATCCCTAAATAGTAAATATTATTTTTATGATTGAAGTGTAAATGTTACTTTTAATACATCTCACACCATTTCAAAATGTAAATCCACTGGCAGCATGAAGGTTTTGGTTTCTCTCAGGTAGGGACCTCTTTGTCTACAGTACATTTGAGTTCATGAACAATTGGCATGTCCATCTGCTCATCTGTAATTCTTACATAATAGAATAATAATAATAATAATAATAAATATATATATATATATATATGTTGTATACATTGTAGTGTAAACAGTGTTTTAGTTTGTATACAAAACTTCTATTTCTCAAAAACAGCCATTAGCTCATATTGTGTTATGATGTTACTTTATACAAAAAGCTTTAGCCGCTTGAGTTGTGTAAATACAATAACCAGACTAATTAAATGAGATATATTTTCCCGGTCACAAATAGTGTACCTTGAACAGTGAGAACAGTTAGTCATTATACCCAGTCAGAAAATATGACAACAGAATTAAAGTTTCAAAAGCATTTCAGAAATAAGACCTGAATGGGGGGAAAAAACCCAAAACAAAAACATTTACATCAAAATACAAGTTTGTAAAATCCTTCCAAAGGCTTCAAGCAACATAAATACAAAGACTTTTGTAAACATGTTGTTGCTCAGATTGATTCTCAGTAGCTCTGGAAAGCAGGTGTAACCTCTTAAATAACTATTAACTACAATTTCAGATGAACGCAGTCAGTGCCTGTTCCTTTTGACTACACAAAAGTCATGTTGTTGTCGTTTCTTCTTTTTTTCTCCTTTCTTTAACTCCATTATGATCCCATATATCCGGATCTCTCACACGTGGTATAAAACCAGACAACATCTGATCAGACCTGAAACATTTCAGATGTCTCCAGCTCCGAGTTATCTGTTCTTCAAAGGCTTCCACTGTCCCCTAGCTCCTCCCTCTCTGTACCGTGTGACAACAACAACTCATCCACAGAGCGGAGCTGCACTTTTCAGCTCATTTTCCTCCTGTCATTCCTCCTCCTATCTTTGATCATTGTCCCGCCGCTCAGCCCCCCCCACCCCCCCCCCCAAAAAAACCCCTCACTCAGCACGCCTTTTTTTTCGGCAGTGCTTTTTACTTCCCCCCAACTTATCTGAGGAGCTAAACTCTGGTGGATTCTTTCCTTTCGGGGTGTCTCGGCAGGCTGGGTTTTATACTTTGAACTTCGGCTGCTCTCTTCCCCTCCTGTAGGTGACCATGGCCGTACCGGCTGCTCTGATCCCACCAACTCCTCTGGTCCCACCGCCTCCGATCTCGACTCCCTCCGCGACGACGTCCCCGCCGTCGACAACTTCATCACCGTCTCCATCCCTGGCCCCCCCATCCGGACCCGGACAGAACCTGTTCAGATCAGAGCTCCTCGCCACCGGCAGCCCGGGCATCCCGACCGCGGCTCTTCCCCCCAGCAAGCCCGTGTACTCGACCCCGTCGCCTGTTGAAAACATACCGCAAAACAATGAGTGCAAGATGGTCGAGTTGCGCGGTGCCAAAGTGGCGTCTTTCACCGTGGACGGCTGCGAGCTCATCTGCCTTCCTCAGGCTTTCGACCTGTTCCTGAAGCACCTGGTCGGCGGACTGCACACGGTCTACACCAAGCTGAAGCGGCTGGAGATCACGCCGGTGGTGTGCAATGTGGAGCAGGTCCGCATCCTCAGAGGACTCGGCGCCATCCAGCCCGGGGTGAACCGCTGTAAACTCATCTCCAGAAAAGACTTCGAGACTCTGTACAACGACTGCACCAATGCGAGGTTAGTGGCGAGCTGTGTGTGGTATTTTGGGGGGTTGAAATGTCTATGCGGACAAGCCGTGCGTAAAGGCGCAGGAGCAAGAAAGGGGGAGACATTTTCCCTCTATAAAACAAGTGGTTCAAGCGACACGATTAACTCATCAAGCCGAGCCGTTTTATCGGGTCTAGGTGTGTATGAATGTGCATAAACGTGTTTTTCAAACTCCATCCCAACACTGAAGTAACGTGCTGGCAGCTCTGTTGGACGGGAAGAAGCCCGCGCGCACCATCAAAAGTTTAGTGAAAGTTTTTTTTTAAACACGTGCAGGGCAAAGCTGTGCCATGATGGATAGCCTGTCTGCCCCAGAACAAATGAATCGATAATGTAGACTACACCTCTGCTGAGTTTCACAATGCTTTTGAATAAACCTCAAGTGTAGAGCTGCCACTGCAAAGACAATTTCACAAACAGGAGCCTTGTCATTATTTCACGAGCCAAACTCCACTGTAATTCCTCTTTCATTTACCCACTCAAATTTATTTTTAAATGATAGAAATAAAAGTAGGTTATAGCCCATTATATGTCTGTGCCAAAGGGTTGTGTGATTTCACTTGCAAGTTCGATTTTTAGAGTGTAAACAATAAAAAACTGATTATTATAATTAGATAGTATAGAATAATTTTTATTAATTATTGTTTTCATTAAGTATTTGGGCAGCACTTTTCTTGAAGAGTTTATAATACACTTGTAGTTTCAGTTGAAAAAGTGCCAGTTTTTTTTTTTCACACTGTAAATGTAAGGGATAATTTTTCACACACATGAGAAGGTGCCTCAATTAAACAGGAAAGGAAGAAATTTAATATAGTGTGAGCAAGGTAAACAGCTACACGTGAAAATGAATGCATCACCCCCCATTACCAAATCAAATATTTTCAGCTTTACATGTTTTAATTTGAAGTGATTTAAGTTGAGATCAATATTTGATTAAAAGCCATTTTTACTCCTGTGTTGCTCCTAGCTTTGATGTATCGCTCAGTCTCACAGGATGGTTCAGCCTGGTCAAATTTACCATCTTACCTGTCACTATGATTGATTCCATATTGATCTCCCAGCCAGAAATGAGCTGGAAATGCAAATATGATGGAAAGGCTCACATCAGTGGGAGAATAACAATAAACACTTTGAACCACTTTGAGCCTCAGTTTATAAGTATATATTAATTTTTGGAAAATTTATTATATGAGGTCAAACCAAATTTTTCACTTTTAGGATGCACCAGTAAGTATCACAAGCATGTGAAAAATTGCAAATGCTCATGGAGTTACATGCTGAATTTGTTTTGCAAACATTATTTAATAACACAATTTTGTGTGATTAAGATCCATGTGTTTGACGAGGTATAAATGCAGTTTCATCCTCAAAGCCTGGTCAGAAATTTCAAAAGCTAGTAAAATTTTGAGGAACACTTGAGAGAGAGAGATTATCACAGTGGAGCATTTTCAGTTAAAAATATTCTTTTATCATGTAGTTTATTTAATTTTCCGGGGACTGTAGTTTACAGTTCTCCTTTGTTTTAGCTTTAAAACAGTCAGCTTTAGACATGCACATCCATTATTTGGAGCTGATGAATATGCTGAAGTTCCATATGTCCATTCTAGCAGCAAATGTCTTGACAGCTCACCTGTACACTTTGGTGCTTAGGCATCATTTGCATAAAGCATCAAGGGAGCAGAACCCCCCCCCCTCCTTTCTATAGGGAGAAAGATACTGTGTGCTGATCCTCCTCTCAAGCCTGGCGTGGGGCTTCAGGTGACAAAGTATGTGGTTGAACTCTCTGGGTTGTCAATGGGGGGATGGCCAGCGATGGGGTTAAAGGATAATGCAGTGCCTCGCGTCGCTTTAATGACGCTAAAGTGCTGGGCTATTACGGGCACATGGACAGGACTGTAATTGTCTCTGAAAGCAGCCAGGTTCTCCCGGTGCTGGGCTGAAATCAATCACTCAGACCCGGCCTGCCCGCCTGCCTGCCCCATTTGGAGAATTACATCATGGAACAGTGAGGCATCCGCTGGATAAAAGGCTTCTGTTACTTAGAATAAGTTGATTTTATTTGCTGGGATGTATGCTTCACTCCGTTTGTCATTGAATTGCTGCTGACAAAATGATCAGTTGGAGTAAACAGGACACAGGTTACTGAGATGAAAACAAGTTCCCCCTCCAAAGTCGATGTTCTCTTTCTTATGACTTACAAGTATTTGAGTTCACTGGCTAACCCGCTTTGGTTACACAACAAAAACTTATTGCCTGCGATAGTTTAGCTTTTCATGTCATCCTATTACCACAATGTCACTACTCTTTTTATACAGTGGCAGAATAGTAACAATGAAGTGAATAATACTCCTTTTACAATGGGTCTTACTATTTCACATGCTGTTTTTTTCCCCTCCCACGGTCTATTGTGCTAAAACAACACTACTCTCATTTTGCACACAGTGTGAATGTGAATAGCATCACAGAGCACCCCTGCATCCCGCTGTTTAGTTTTGATGTGGACACAAACAAGCCTCAACCAAATTGTTCACAACTATGCTTACTTTAGAATAACACTTTTTTGAAAATCAAAATTGTATTTTTGATCTTTTATTTATTTTCATTTAAATAGGAAATTCAAGCATGAACATTTTTTGATTCCTTTTACATACTTACTTTTTTTAATTTTTTTTATTTTACAGTGAGCATTTGAACTGTGTGCACTTTGCCTAATAAGTGACATATTTTTTAGTAATTATTGTTAATCTTTAAGATACTAGGAATATAGCCATTCTCGACCCCTTCATTTTCCTAAGGACTCTTGTGCCAGATTAGCAGTGTTCACTCTCGCTCCCACACTGATCCAGGTTCAGTAATCTCCCCTACATTATGACTCTGGCCCTCCAGGAGCCCTCCAGGAGCCCTCTGTTCCAGCTACTTGTTTTCCTTTTCATTTTCCCTGCGGTGGGATGGAAAAGGTTCTTATTGCTGCGTGACACTTGAACTCTTTGAAAGGTTATTATAACACAGGGGGTTGGTGGGGTGGTGCAGAGATATCGCATATCTCTCATTGGTCTGCTTTGTGGAGGCAGGCTATCCGATGCTGGGGCGCAGAAATGCAGCAGTTAATTGACAATCATTGTCTAGCCCTGAAGGTTAACCACACGCCCCAGACAATGTCCCACCACTGGGAATGGGACGGCTTTTCACTTACATGCCCTTCTTAAATAGATTTTCCCGGCTCGTTTCAGTCAAACAGACCTGACTCTCAAATGTTATGAGTGACAGGTCACAGTGAAACGACTTTTTCTTTAACAAATATATCTAATTGATACTGATATGACAGCAGGTGTTACAAGAGCTATCACCTCTCTTGTTCTCACTTTGAGTGTTTATGCCTAAACACACATATTTGCAAATGACAGTAATTGTTTTGTTTAGCGCTCAGTGTGAGCTGCCACTGAGGGTGCCAGCTTGTCTCTCTCCCTCCTCTCCTCTGCTGAGCTCTCTTATAATATATTTGTTTTCTACAAGGCACGGATGTGTTTACAGGTACTCAGGGGAGATTTCTGGATTCCATTCAAATCATTCCTAGTCAGAGTGGGTGCTAAGATACCCGTCACCCAGCAACCACATCCAAGAGGGAGCTTGGGCGATAATAACTTCAAAAACAGAGTGACAGATGCCTGATTAGAGAGAGGGAGAGAGCGAGGGAGAGAGAGGGAGAAAAAGAGAGGGGGAGAGAGATAATGGTATACAAAGCTGTTTAAAATCCAAATCTATTCAAGTACTTTCTTGAAAGTTAAATTGGCCCCTCATATTGTGTGTTGTTTCTTTATCGACGTGAAAAAAGCATTTAAAGTTCTCTCTCTCTTTGTTTTTCTTTTTTAACTTTTTTTTTTTTTTAAACATGTTTAATCCTTCTGTGAGGCTCTGCTAAATTTGATTAGGTACAGTACATGTGCTCAAGTCAACTGTGCAGTTGGCAGATGGTGGCAAGGTGTTTTTTTCCGCAAATAGTCTCCTTGAAAATCAGAATTGCTTTATTGACTTGACATTCACTCAGCTGTAACAAGTGCAAATTAAAACATTTTTTAGAAAAATCCACAGAAGAGCTCAGCAGATAAAAAGTAACATTCATTTTCTTCATTTTCCCTAAGATCACATTTTTGTATCTTACAATGATGCTGAGCCAAAACCACAGATTTCACTTGTTAAAGAGGCTTTGTTTGACACTGTCTAATGTCATTTGTGGATTTAGAGGCTATTTGCATGGCAAAGAGGCCTGTATTGTTAATTTGCCTGTTGGATGCATTAGTTGTCCAAGCTCCTATCTTATTTGCATGTCTTTACTGGATCGGCAACAGCAATTGAATTACCAATTAATTCTTCTACCAAAATGGAATGGTTGAAAATCAACATCAGGTCTTCTCACATTGATCAGTATATTAAAATGACATATTTTTTTATTATGTTAACCAACCATAATAGGGTATTAGCTTTGATTTTAATAGATAACAGACTTAAGCTGTTTGAAATATATCTGTCAATATGACTTATCTGGCATATTAAACTGGATTTGTTAACAGTGATTTTTACCTGATGATTTAACACTTGAGACTGATTGCCTGACAGAGCAGCAATAGATTTTGGGTCAGTCCGATTTCTGCTCTCCTCTCTCACCAGCCAGATCTCCCCGGCCTGTCTTCACTCATGGGCTCTTTCACATTAGGGGAGCATAGCAAAAGTCACTGATACTCGTACCAAGATGTTAAATGCTACTGACAGAAGTTAGAAGGAGCAGATGAGATTTCCTGATTGGAGCAGGAATGCAGGCCCTTGCCTGGCTCTGTCTAATATGGTCACATAGAGAAATTGATTTTCTTCAGAAATTAATTAATTTTTCATATAGCCCAAAGCTGGAGTTTAAAAAAGAGTGCACACTTGCTGGTTTCCTATTTTCCCCCTTTTTTAAAGAATTATTGCCTAATCATATTAATACTTTTGCCCCAAGGATGAAAAGATAATTGTACAAATGCATTTGGAAATATGTATCACTGAGTATTTATGATTAAATTATGCAAATAACTCCGCTCCCATCCTTCGTGGGCCCAGATTGTCTAATTAGGATTGATATGGCGAATAGATGTTGGGGAATCTGAATACAAGCATGTCCAAAGAGCAGAAAATTGAAAATGACAAGGCTGGAATCCTTAAAAAGTGTGTAGGTTTTTTTTTTTTTCTTCTCCTTCCCGCTCTGTCTAATTCAGCGTGGCTGTATCAGGAGTTAATTTTCCCTGGCTTCATTTCTCGTCTGAGCTGACAGGAAAAAGAATCCATTGGGGAGGCAATCTCAGATGGGATTCCACAAATTTCCTTCACTTGTTTTTTGTCCCCCTCCCCCTCTTCATTTTGTGGGGGCTATCAGGGATCAATCTTCTCCTGAGTAAACATGCAGATGTTATTTCTCCAGTGTCAAATGTTTTTGGAGCTCTCTACTCAATACAAAGGAATCCTCCTTAATAATTGAAGTATATTAAGAAAGGAATGCCCTCGAACAAAAAGTCATTTGTACTTTTTAAATTCCAGCAAAGTGATGTGAAGTGAAGTAAGACGCATATAAAACAACTTTTATTATTTTGCTCAAGCTTGACCGATACAACAGCCTTTTAATAAAGTTAGCTATTCTGTGTTAATGACAGGTGATGAAAAGACAGTCTTTTTTGCCCAACCAGAAACTTTTAATATAAATTTAATGAACTACATCAGACAGAATTCCTGACACCTGACACCTGACAACTGTATAATATTCCTGTTTACTAAAACTCACTCTAGAAATGTACCCCACATCAAATTCCAGTTGAACCTACTCAAGCACAAACAGAAAGGCATGCATTCTTACAATGACACTAGTTTGAGCCAACAGTTACATGTAATTCAACAGCCTTGTTCCTCGCTGGGCTCAGCGGTACATCACAGAAGAGAAACCAGGGAGGAAATGACATCGGTTTCCACTCTCTCTTCTTCTGTTGTTAGCTTCAGATGAACTGTGCAGCACAGGAACGGCTCCAGTGCCTCCAACAGTATCTATTAAAGGGCTGATTGTTATCTAATCTTTACCTGGCGCTAGCTGGAAAAGCCCTGAAGCTAATGACACTTGAGACTAGCAGCACATTTTGTGGTGGTTCAAAGCAGCTGCTCAGTCAATACCTTGTGATGAAAAACTAAGAAAACGGCCCCACAGCTATTTATGTGAAGTCTGAATTCAGTTAGACACCAGAAACACTTTATGCAGTCAATTTGTTGCATTGAATAATAACTAACAATGTGCATAAAGTGAACTCCTGTTGAACCAGCGGGGTCCACACAAAACAGTGTTTTGAATTTTACAGACTATGGAAAATAAAAAAACTGAATAAACAATACAAACTTAACCCGCATTAGTGATTAATTACACAACTTCTGAAGTGGAAGTGATTATTTTTTGTTAATTTTATTTCTGAGCCAATTTTTTCTTACTCCTCACAAATGTTTTGTAAGATGTATGTGTCCTGATACCAGATGCCACAAATGGCAAATTACTAAGTGCGGATCTCCCATTAAATTTATAGGTTGTCTCTAGATGACTAGTTCTGACAACAGTGTTGGACACTGATCAGCAGATTGTTCCAGATCTGTCTTTCAAATGATGAAAAGAAAAAAGAAAAAAAAAAATCTCTTTAACCTTGCTAAATCTGCTTGATCGAAATTCAGTTGTTAATCCGAAGGTCATTTAAATACTTCTTAAATTAGAAAAGTAATAAGTTATAATGTTTCCACAGTTAAATTAAAAGGAAAAATGTTTTTTTTTTTTTTTTTACAAGCTGATATATTACCCTTTTTTTTTTTTTTTTACAGCAGCATTATCCCCATGAAAATAAAAAGTCATAGCCACACCCAGAGCTGCTTCCTGACGGCATTGCACACCTGTAGAGGTTATGAGCGGGGTATCAATATCACCAGGTCAACACATTTTCATCTAACACTGACATCTCTCTTTGCCTTTCACACTGTGGCTCTGCTTCTGTCTCTCCCCCTCTAAGCCTAGTGAGAATATCGCTGGGAGTCTTTATTGGTTGCAGTGCTTGGGTTTCTCTGCTCGTAGACTCAAATGTCACCGTCTCCCTGATGTTTCTTTAAAATCGCCTGTGCCACCACTTGCTGTGGCGCCTGGCTATTATTACCCTGCTCTTAAAGAGTGACAGTTGGGTCCTCGGAGACGTGACACAAACCTCTGTGGATGGAGCTGTAGTGCTGTGTCAAGCCAATGCTCCTAGCCAATCAGATAGCAGGAAACAGACCTCTGGTGCACCTCTGGGGTATGAGGTTAGCAGAAAAGTCAGGAAACTGTATTTTGGTAGTTCAGTTTCATAGTTTGAAATGAATGGTGCTTAGCTCATGTTGCCAGATGTAAATAAAAATCACTCAACAGAAAAATAAGGTTTAAGTGATAAGAGTCAATTAAACTTAGATCTCAAGTGTCCAGCTTCTGACCATGCGTGTACTAATGCCTTGAAAGCAATGTGTTGTACCAGAGTATGTTCCAAGTAATTCCACATGAATGCAGAAAATACTGTGAAACATGTTCTCTATGGAAATAAACATGGTTATGATAATAAAGCGGCCGTTGGCTGGAATGGTCTGTCCACATACATTAATCCTGGGCAACTTTCACATTAGGAGTGTGTGAAAGTGTTTGCCTGTGTGTGCTAGATGCTCACTAAGAGAGTGTGTGCATGAGTATGAGAGAGAGACAGGGGGAGTGTGAGTGTGTGTAAGAGAGAGAGAGAGGGAGAACGACAGAGAGAGCAAGAGAGACCCTTGCACAACTTCACATATGAATGGTCTTGTGTGAAAAGGAGGATGAATTGAGTCAAGCTGACATAGCATGCCAATAAGCTTTGTCTCATTTCCAATGCCGTATTCATTTGTGCCACAGAGAGATTTATTGCATGATTGACAATTATGAGAGGGTGACCTAGTTCTTTGTGATGGAACAAAAATGGTTTTCATCAGTTGCCTTTGCTGTCTTTTGCATTGTGTATGTGTATGTGACGGTCTCTGGTAAAGAATAGGGATAGCTTCCATCCAATGAGATACTCCACCAACCCCCCCCAGTTTGCAACTATTGAAACTCATGCATTTTTCTAGTAATGGCTTCATATATTTTGCATAGAATCACATCATCCACTATGTCTGTTCCCCAGCAGAAAAAATGAATTTCCTACCCCATTAAGCAATGTGAGCTGTCCAAATGGATCACGTTAAAGTGACATTTTTACGAATACTCTTCAATCTCTAACTTTGGTGTGGAAATAAAAAGAAAAGGAAGTAATTTCACTGCCTTTGAATATATATGTATAAATATATGTATCTTCAGCACACAAAAAAATGATTTTCCACTTCAACTTAGTGGAGTATATTATCAGCAATATTATTGTTATAACTAGATCACTAAAATCACAAATACACTCATCCTTTTAGTGTTTGCTGTCAGTAAAGGGTTTCTTTTGCACCATACATTTCCTGATACCTTTATTCCTTTATGGTTCATTCTACCTGTCTATTAGCTGTGTGTTTGTCAGCGTGTCGTTTTGTGCGTATGCATGTGTGTGAATGTGTGTGTGCGCAGTCAAGCTTAGATTACTACGACTGTGAGGAGGAAGTCTCTGCTCCTCCTGGGACTCCTGCTTGACTGGCCCCACAAATGATACAAGCCAGGGTTTAGTTGGGAGTTAATATCCTGCAAAATTGTCCTGCACAGCCTCGGCAGAATGTGGATGATTAAATGACACAAGCATATCAAAAACATTTTTCTCAGACTAGTGGCTGTTAAGTGTCATGCTGGTGCAGCCCGTCTCCCAAGGTTACCATTAAAAAGAAAGGAATATTCAGTGGGAAGTGGGTGTCATTGAGCTTTGATTGTATGTGTGTGTGTGTACCTGTATGAATGTGCATGTGTGGATGCTTTAGATGTTTTGTATAATGCCCTGTTTGAGTGGTAATAATATCTCAATAGGATTTCAGAGTCTCATTGAGAGGTTTGGTAGAAGGTTGAGAGGACATATGCTAATTGTGCCTGAGAAGACTAGTCACTCTCAGAAACATATCCCACTAGACTTTTCCTTGTACACTGGATGCCAGACTTCCCCCAGTGACAAAAAAAAAAGGCTTGAGGCTCCAAAGCGATCCATTTTATCCTTTCTTTTTCAAAGGATGCAATGCTTTGTTTTAACCTCCGCAGGAAAGGAGATGAAAGGCAGTGTAATAAAGCCAAAAGGTCTTTCTGTAGTTATCAAATGGCCTTTCACTCCTGACCTTTAAGATGCCACAGTTGGAACTGGAGACAATGCTAGAAATACAGATCGGATTTCAGAGATCAAACACCTCTTTGTATAGCTTACTTGCGTGGAGAAGAAAGAACAACCTTTCACAGCACATCATTTAAACATAGGAAAAATAAAACCAGAAAGTATTTGGAAAAGAATGAACCGCCTTGTCAGCACCTGCACACATCAAACACTTATAAAGTTAAAGTGATTCAACATCAGAGCTATTACTTTATGTCTTGCTTTATTTCTTAATCATTTGTGTTCTTACTACAGCAATGGGGTTTGTTTGAGGACATTCATAGTCATCTGGGACCGGGCTCCTGAGTATTAGTCTGTGTATATGTGTGTTTGTATGTACACAAACATGAATTTACAGTACTGTTTGCAATGTTCTTTATGTTATATATCATAAAAGAAACTCTCTGCTTTTCTTGTTGCTGCATGTTACACAGGCTATTGTTGTTTCACTTTATCCCTGCTACCAAAAATCTTCTGACTTTAGATGAGATGGGTGTGTCACTATAAGATTGGTTGAAGTTCATTTTCTGAGCTCTGCTTAAGTGTACTCTCATTTCCTAAAGCCCCATTTACACACATAGCGATTCTGCATTAATGTGGCTACTGCCCCACAATGTATAGTTAATGGTTATATGTGTGATGTGGGACGTTTAGCAGGTTATTTGAAATGACAAGCTGCTGCACTGTAATGACAGGCCTACAATACCCAGTAGCCCATTTTTTAATCACATCCATAGACAGGTTGAATACAGAGACCGCTAATCATGCTCTTAGATGTAAAAGGTTATCGGGATGCATGATGGCACCAAGCATTCTTGTCATTCTCGACATTCTACTAAGCGGCACTTGCACTCTGTGCATAGAGTGTTGGTGCGTGCGAACCCGGAAGGGCTCAGTGTGAGAGGCCCAGTCGAGGCCCTGCTGGGCCATGCCTATTGACAGTTCCTTGGCACTGTTGTCTCAGCAGGAAGACATCAGTTGGAGCAACACAGAGCCTGTGGATGAAGGCTGTCTGGTCAGTAGAGAGAATGGAGTTGGAGAAGATTAGGCTTCACCCACAGGTCATTGTGTTCCCAGAGTAGGCCCAAGCCCATCGGCCCCGGTATTGTTAAAGGAAAAGGTCAGGTCCAAAGACCAGGCTAAGCCTATTAAACAACCTGCACTGCTTCTTCCTTGAAACCTGACTGTGCTTTCTCTTAACTACTGAGTAGGGGAAATATCAGCTCTGAACAGCTGAGGTCGACTATATCCTGATGTGAATTGGAGACCGCTGCTAAATGGGGGAGAAAAAAAAAATTACAATATACTTATATGAAAACATTGCACTCATGCCCTTTTATACATCAGACAGTGATTTCACTTTGTATTTTAAAACGTTTTTATAGTAACACTAATTGTTTAACCAAAGCCTTCAGTTGCTGTGCAGTATGTGCGCTAGGCTGCAGGAGGTTTGCTCTGACAGATCCTACTAGTGTCGAACAAATCCTCACATTTATATCCTCTCAGTACTAAATGCTTATGTACCGCATTCATAAGGTCGTCTGAGCCCCAACACGCTCCCATAAGTCTCCTTTAGCTGTAGTGATGGCTGGTGTCAGGGATGTCTTCCGAATGAAAGGAAACACAGGCAGATAGCGTTTGATCTGTGATGGAGATGAGTCCACATAGGAGTAGACCTAGTGATTAATAATGGTGCATCTGGGTAAAAAGGATGTCATCCCTGGACGTCTAATGAAAGCTCTTGAACATATCTGGGAGAGGCGATATGTTGACAGTGGATGATGCAAATGAGGCTAAATGTGAGAGGAAACCTGAAATGAATCACCCCCGCTGTCTCTGTGGCGTTTTGTGTGAGCGTGCGCGCGTGTGTGTGTATGTGCCCCGACTAGCAGCCAGCCGTTTACGCCGTACAAAGCTCGGTGTGACACTCTCCCTCCTTTGTCTCAAACTGCTAACTGTATTTAATTTCACATCTTATCGGGCCAGGCTTTGTCTGTCTGTGAGTCTCTGCACAGTGGAGGCGACCCCCGGAGATAAACTCTGTCAGGCTCTGGGGTGATTTATTAAATTCTGATTTCTGTGAAGGACTTTAATGTCGAGGGGGTGGGAAGAGCGGGAGGGTGGACGGGGTGTTGGCGGGGGTAGGTGGTGTGGGGGAGAAAATATGTCGCAGGTGTCTCTGCCAGCTCCGGGCACTGTTCTCTCTCCATTACCAGCATTGTTAGGTATATAGAGGCAGGAGAAAAGAGAGAAGTAGGAATCTATGTTGAATTTCCTGTCTTTGTTGTGGCAGTGGGCTTGTTTTTTCCCTCTGTTCCATGCCAGAACAGTAGTATCAAATCTCACTTGTTTGGACTGGAGATAGCAAAAGCAGTGTGGAACGTGGGTCAGTTTCACTGGGGGATCGACCCAGCTCGGGTTAACGTTTATATTTTCATGTTAATCTTCCTCATGACACCTGAATGGGGCTCTAACCCTCCTTCCAAATCTATTAGGTAAATCCTTTGACCCTATCACCTTCCTCATCCCTCCTGATATTTGACTGAAGCCTGATGTCAAGACTTGTGTGACATTTTTTCACGAGTTCAGCAGAATTTATGGGCAGCTATTAGAGCCTATCTGGGCCCAGTGTTTCATTTTAAAATATTTTCTTAAGCACACCTCGCAGGTCAATTGTGACTTTGCCGGAGCTCAGCATGTTAATTTTAATATCATTTTATTCATCTCAAATGCATCAGCTCCTCCCCCTTGAAATCTATTTTACATTTCTCTTTCATATCACCTTAATCTAAATTGATGTGTTATCATACATGGATCTCAGAGGAGGGGATCAAGTAATGACTGTCAGTGGTGCATGGTGAACTGTGTTTTTTGAACATAATTTGGTCCTCTACATTATAAAGTACACTTTAAAACTAAGTTGCAAGGTGCTTTTCATATGACCCTCTCCCTTTTTGAGAATTGTTAATTGAATAGAGAACAGAGCTGTGAAAGTGATGTTTTGCTTCCTCTGATACCAGTGAATCAGTTTAATCAAAGCTAATATTGGTGAGAGGCAATGCTGGTTCCTGTCCCCTACAATGTTACTTCCCAAAGGGCTCTCCTCTCTGTGACACGTCGGTTCCCTAAAGCAATGAGCGGGTGATAAAAAGTTGAGGATTCCATATATTTACTGCTTGTATTGGAGAAGTTAATAGAAGACTGTGGGCTGTGATGCGTGAAGGGCTGCATGGGACAAGACTTGTTGTCTTAGATGCAGAACTATAGAAAGCCAGGCTGATCGCATACATCAAACCACACAGATGTGTGTGTGTTTGTGTGCACACAACTACCCCACACACACACACACAAACACATGCACGCACGCACACCGATGCTCCATATCAAATAGTTTACCCTCTCTCTTTCTTTCTCCTCCCATTTTTCTTTTCTAACCAGGGCGTCTCTCCCACTCTCAGGGTAGCTATTAAATCAAGCCTAGAAGATGAGTTTGCAAAGCCAGGAACTCTCAGCAATCCGACTCGGACTTTTATAGAACTTAACACTCACAACTCAGCAGCCCCCACCTCCTAGAAAAAAATAGCTCAACAAGAACAGTTTAAATACACTTTCTGTTTTGCAGAAGCAGGGTTTGTTTGACCTAGTATGCAAACCCTGGTTAGCAGGTTTGATTGAGTATGGCCGGGGATCTTAGGGCCGGCTCCTCTGATACCTACATCTCCCTGTCTCCATTGTTCTCTGCAAGTCAGCATCTTTTGTCTTTGCCACTGATTTGTCTTTTGATCTGTGCAAGTGATTTATCTGCATGGAATCGTTTTTCTCTCTGTTCCCCCTCAGGAAATTTGGAATGAGGCTGGCCTAACCTTGCCAGGGCCAAACAAAGCCCGAGAGCTGATCTCATGTATTTTGATGCTGTTTGGGAAAACGACACACACAGCTCAGACTTTGAGAGGGGTGGGGGGGAGAAGAAAAAAAGCACCCTGATGGTGTCTGTTGTTTAGTGTTTTTCTCCAACCGATTTAAGTACCTCGAGTACAATTTCCATTTGGAAGCGACATGTTTTTCAAACTCGAAATTATTAAATGGTAGTAAGTGGAATTAAGTGGATACTTCTCATGCAGGATACTAGACGGCTCCATCCAGAGACCCTCTGGGAGTGTAAACTCTGAGATCACCCGGCTGATGGAATGGGGACCCTGATGTCTTTTGACTGCAACAGTTTTCCTCTGTTTGCCTGCTTAAAAAATGCTAGAGGTTGGGGGGATCGGAGTTGACAACCCTGAGGGGATTGGAGCTGTTTGCCTTGTGTGCTTTTTTTTTTTTTTTTTTTTTTCCACCCGCCCTCATGTGCAGCTGTTATATCTTCCTCCCTCCTCCTACCAGCTGCCAGTGAGGGAGAGACACATAGAAAGAAAGAGAGAGAGTAAGGGAAAGAGAGCCTTAGTGAGAGAGAAGGATAGGTGGCAGTAGGGGGGGTAAACACAACCACTCAACACCTGCTGCCCGGTGAAGAGAAAAGGTGTGTGCAAGAGAGAATAGGAGGGTGGGAGGGGGGGGGGCACAGAGATAGGTGGTTAGGGAGAAATGACATGAGTACAAAAGCCTTAGAATGTGTTAATGTGGGAGTGAGCATTGTGAAAAAACAAAGATTAGAGGAGAGACAGGTGGGGGATATGCAGGTAGGCTACAGTATCATACTCCAAACCTGTGGTATTCTAAGTGTTCCCTTATGTGCAAAGTCTGGTTATCTTTAGTGGTAATCTCTGAAAAATATAAATAGATATCTTTGTTCCAAAGGCAGGCGTCTCTTGCTCCAGATGTTTACGTGCTTTGATCAACATTGTTTTGGGGTTGAGGCCCAGCATGTTTGCTTGAGATCTCCAAGCGAGGAAACTTTTCCTGAGCAACACTAATTATTTTTCCATCACCACTCCGTCACCAGCGAGAACTACTCATGTCCATGTCGCCTCTCAGGCAGCAAATAGAGCACGTTTCACCAGGACAGCATAAACCTATTGTTTGCACAATTAACGTAGCAGAGATAGCTTTCTTTTGCCAACAACTTGCTTGTGAATTCAACAAATATTATTGTGCGATACCATTCAGACATAAGATAAGATCAGCACTGAAAGTTTGTGCATGTGGAGGTATTTGATTCCTGTCCAAAATGCATATGCATTTAATACAAATGAAGTAAGCAATCTTTATAATCAGCCATTTTCTCTGTATCAGGGCAGTGCAGAGTTCCCACCTGTTCCGTTTGGGACCGAATTGTCAATTGGCTGACATTATCTAAACAAGAAATATTAAAACTAATTAAAGAAATGTCTCTGTACAATCTTGATAAGGCTGAGGTTTGTTTTTTTTTTTTTTCTTCCTCTCTCTCTGACTACTGCTCTGTGCTCTGTTAGGAGACTTGCCACAGGCTTGTCTGAGCAGAGGAAGTTATGAAACTCCTACTGCCATATCATTTGCACAAGGAAGTTTCAGCCTGTTCCTCTGGCTCTGTTGACTGGAGTCCATAAAACAGCTTTATTAAAAATGACACCATTCCATGTATTTGCTCAGTGGCTGCTCATCTAGATTAGGTCACATGTTGCTGTGTAGTGTGGCCAACAATAGCCGGAGTTTATGACAGATAGCAGCTGTCTGGGCTGACTGCGTTGTGATAACATATTGCATGCTATACATCTCCAAATCTGCAGCCTTCTCATCGAGATAATCTGCTTCTGTTTTCAACAGAAAACTGTCTCGACCACAATTCAAAGGCAAGTCAGCGGCGTTCCAATTTCCTGTAACCAACCGCACATGATAGTAAATCATGGAACTGAAGTGACATGGCAAATGCTGCACCAACTAGAATTTGAGGCTTGTTTCGCAGAAATTGTTGTAACACTGTTACTTTGTATTGCACAAGCTGAATACTTGACTTACATGCTTCAATGAGGAAATGGCCCCATGTTTCTCAACCAAAGCAGAGTTTTATCTTGATAAAGGACTAAAATCTGTACTATCAAGATAAAACAAAGCATAACACAGCCATTGCACATGTCCGTAATGTATGTTTGTATGCACTTACAGTAGTGCCTGTGTGTCTGTGCCCATGGATGTATAACACAACACCACACAGGGAACACAGAAAGGGAGGGGTGAGCATTCAGAATTATGTTATGGCTGCCTCCTGTTTAGCTTTTCCCAGAGCCCCAGGCGACTGGAAAGCATCAAGGACACCTGGGTGCGACTTTATTAAAGTATGAAATGAGAGGTCAGTGACGCGACGGTCCCACACATGACATCCTGCTGCTGGCCCTTTCTTCCCTGCCTCTTCCCCTCAGCCCAGGGCTCTGATGACTCCTCTATGAAAGTCTGTTTCATTAATCCCCCTGAGGGACCCCTCAACTACTCTTTCTGCCGCGGATACAAATTTAATTCCTGATAGGTCTGTTAGATGGAAGCCGCGTCTATCAAGGCTTTTAATTAATGTGGCACTTCTCTCGGTGTATCGCAGTGTTTATCTGAAATTCATGACCAGGGCGAGGATGGACGGGATTGTTCAAAGATGGCTTGTTTTCCCTTTTTGGTTGAAATGTGAATTTTAATTAGACACGATTGTTGCTCTGAGGGGTTGTAAAAGGGGGCTCTGTGCTTGTTACAAGGAAGCATGTATGCGCATTGTGTGTGTGCAAGGTAATGGCAGGCTTTATCTATTCACTTACTGTCACACCTCTTCTAGGTGTTTATTTTTCCTTTATTAATGCTCCCATATTTTGAAGGAAAACAATGTTGTGAATAGGTTCAGGAAACTGCCTTCAAAAGTGGAGGTGACCAAATTCTTTGGGCTTCACTGTAAATCCAGAGCTTGACAATGGGCTGGCCCGACAACTGTTTGTATTGGCAACCTATTTCCAGCCTAATAGCTGTACAGTATCATTGTCAGCCTCTTATCATGGCAGGGACAGCCCTTTCTGACACTCTGACACCTCAGTGGTGTATGTGTTTGCATGTTTGTGTGTATATTCGGTGCACTTGTTTGCATGCATACATCTCTGTTGGCAAAATGATATTAATGCATTTGCATCGTTTATTGATTTATTTATTTTATTTTAATTAATTTATTTACATATTCACATCAAGCTGTTGATATGAGATTGAAGTGATGAGGCCTGATTTATTTGAGATATTTTATCCATCCTGTTCGGCTTGCCCTTCAGTGTGGAAGAGAAGGTGTCAGAGAGAAAGGAGAGATCATGAAAAGCCCATCTCCAGCTGTATCTTCACTCTCTAATAGCAAGGATGGTGCCTTGAAATGCTTCTGATGGAAGATTATCATTTGTGCAGCACACTTGTTAGTGCCATCCTTATCCCTGAATCTCATTCGTGCTGAGGCTAATTTGTATGCTGTCCTTAATGGTTGTGTTTGGGTTAGTTCTGAGTAGCACAAAGCCTTTAATTGTGAGGTTTAACATTTTGCAATTAAAATCTCCCCTCATTGCTCTGAGGAATGAATGAGCCGTCTTTGATGTGCTTTAATCAGCCAAGATGTATTGTAGTTTAAGAAGCATAAAGATGCCAGATACATTTCTGATTTAAATTGACACACTCTTCCACCTTTGAAGATGATAGTTTTTTTCCCCCGCTGGCTTAAAGCAGCGAAAGCTCAGTCCCTTGAACCCCACTGTCAGATTCTGGGGCACAGATCTCTATCTCCTATTCTAAAGTGGCCAAACAGGATTAGGAAGAGGAGCGCTTCTATTTCACCGAGGAAGCATACACAATGATTCACCAGAGCTTGACTAAAGATCTTAGATGCACACTGTGACTGTATCAGCTGTTATTTTCTCACCTGTTAGAGGAGCTTTTAGACATCCTCTATAAGACATGCTGATGTGATCACAAGAGTGTTTTTTTAAAAAGCACCAACACAAATTCGTTTTTAGATGTTTTTGATTTCCTTTGTTTTTTTTTTAATATTATTTATTTATTTTATTTTTGATGATTCCTGTTGCACCATTAGCAGATGCTGGCGAATGGAGATTATTGCACCTACCTCCTGAGGTATACTTGTTTTGCTGTATTGTTTTTGGACAAAAAACCTCATTAAGATCAGAGGGAAAAAAGAAAAAAAATTCATATTGGAGAAAAAGAGGTGGCAGTTTGATGAAGGCTGATTGGGAGCATCTGGAGGCTGTTTTCAGAGGACGTACCCTGAGTGAGCAACCCTGGCATTTAAGTACGGCCTGCTCCTAGAAACTAAAAATCTCCCAGCAAGCAAATTAACGGGAGCAGGGATTTGGTAATAATGGAGGTTCTCGGCTTTTGTTTCACCGTGACAGATGGACAGTGTGTGCTCAAATTGAATTTGGCTTTAATTGCATTGTGGCGTTTATAATTTATCTGCTCCACAGATTTTGTTTACAGGTTTATGGGGTCTTGAAATGCGTGTTTGTTCTCTTTCCCTCTCTTCTACTTTTCCTCTTCTCTCTCCCTCTTTCCGTGTGTGTGTGTGTGTGTGTGCTTGTGCTTGTCTGTGTGTACGTGTCGGCCAGATCCTTTTTCATCCTCCACTACAGCAGGATAAAGGACACTGTAATTCTCTGAGAGTGTGGTGTTCATTACCGTAGCAGTTTGCCCTCCAGGGTGAATGTGTTCAATAAGCGAGATTGTCTTTTTTCCAATATACACTTAAACGGTATAAGATTGCAAATGTAAGCTCTGTAGTGCCCGTCTGCTCCAATGCTCAATGTTCAAATCATTTGAATCACTTGGATAGGTGAACACAATATAATCAGATATCTCTCCTTTTGAATAACTCTTGCATATGCACCCAAGGACATACATGTTGGCACACTGGCACACACACACATGCACACATGGACATTTATATGTACCAAAACAGATCCATTTAGTTACTGTATGTTGTGCAGGGGAAAAGAGCCTACTTGAATCATTATCTACCCAGTATCTGAGGATGCCGACATATCTTCAAGTGCTTCTGTGTCCAGGTGGCCTGGGTGGTTGCTTTTGTCCTTTCATGCTAATAGCAGTGGATACTTGAGAAGCAGAAAACGCTTGTTTGTATTTCTTCAGAAAAAGACCAAGCGTAATATAGCCAGCCTGACATGCAAATCTTGACGAGCTACTCTGCGATAGAGTGATTACTCAAATCTCATGCTGGACACGTATGTAAGCCAGTGCTTTGTCTCATTAATTTTTCTCAGTATTTTAGCTTTCTTCTTTTTTCCTTTGCACTGACCTCCTGCAGCATCTCACTGTGGTGATAAAGATTATATGCTTGTCTTCAGCTCCATCTAGCTCTTCTCTCCTCTCCTTATCCTAGCCTCTGCCACCCTCTAATTGATGCACCCCTGCCAATTTACACTTCAGCCCTGGCTCTGACCCCTATTAACTACCTGGCCTCACTCTCCCAGAGAAAGCACTGTGTTCAGGGAGAATCCTCCACCCTCAATCAACTCCTCTTAAGACTGCTGCTAAACACATTTTCATACCCAGGCAGCGAGAGAACTCCACTTCACACTCTGGCCAACTTTTATCTGGATGAATGGAAAGGATAAGCTAAGCTCTGCTGTTTCCCCTAAGCGCAGTGTCCCACACCAAGGCAGTTTATCATGGGCAAGCCTCAGGGTCATTTGACAAAGGTTATTTATTTATTTTTTCCCCTCTGTCCTCAGATTACTGTCCTAGTAACACTGCACCAGCCACTTGTCATTGTCTGTTTTTCACTTGTCCTAGATTGGGAGTATTTTGAGGAATGTCCGCTCCGTTCTCTGTCGCTGTCCCAGAAGTCAGCCCATGTAGGTTGTGAGAAAGAAAGGGAAAGTGATCCGTGTGCCTCACCAACATTCAAGCTGACGTGTCTCTATCAGCCATGGCTTATTTGTGGTGGGCTTAGCCGAGCATTCCTACTCCACGTTTCACTTGACCTGATGTTATGTCATCATGAATGTTCTCCGGGGGTCCAGACTCTGTACTGATTAAAGGACAGCAGATAATCATGTGTGTGTGCTTGTGTGTGTGTGTGTGTGTGTTGTAAGAGAGAGCTGCTGATTGTCTGTGTTTATATTTAGATAATGTAGCCAACTGAAATGGACATATTTAGAATAAGAACTGCTGGGATAGGGGTGCTTCAGAGGGGTTAGTCAGTCACGTAGTTGAATATTTGCAGCAGACATGGTATGTGTGCAAGGTAATGAAGTAGGGAATCATTTTGTGTTCTTTATTAACAGTAATCACAAAGCAATTGAAGCATGAAAAATGAATTTGTTTCTTGCAATGCAGAACAGTTTCAGGACACGCGGCAAACTTATTAATTATACAACACTGTTGAGCTAGCAGAATAATATTTTTAAATGCTGTCATGTTTTGTCTGCTTAATTGTAAGTTCTTGAAAATGGTTTCTTCCCATTAAAGTGGCAGGCAGAGAGGAAACCTGGCAGTTAGTTTTAGCCCCACCACCCATCCGAGCTCCACTGAGTAGCATTGCGGCTGTTTAGCCACTTTTCTCTGGGCAAATTGTTTTTGTGACCCATGGAATGTTAGAGGAAATGCTTCTTTCTCATTGGCGGTCCCCTGGGTGTGGAGGCCATGGCCCCTGTCATCGGCCCCAGTGCACTCACAGACACACACGCATGCACGCATGCATGCACGCACACACTGGATCACTCTTTGCTGGTGGAAAGCAATCCACCACAGGAGAGGGACCTCCAAGCCTTTTTATAGCACCAATACTTTCCCCTCAGACTCCCAGACGTGACATCACAACAATCAGAGATCATTTTCAGTGGTATCATGACTACACGCACACACACGGGTGGATAACTCACACTTGCACTCTTTATTCTCTCTGTGTTGTTACTTACCCTCTCCCTTTCTTTTTTGTTTAGCTTTCAGTTTGTATGCCGAGTTATCATTAATTAACCTGTGTTTTGCAGAAATAAACAGACATCACATAGCATTAATTTTTTTTCAGCTCCCTAAAAGGGAAGTTAAAAAGTAATCATGACCATTCCCAATTCGAAAAGGATTTCCCAAGAATCTGCAGTGAAATATGCTCCTCAGATCAATTAAGTGTTTACAGCCTGTAAGAATAAGCAGCACAATAGAGAAGCTGTCTCTTCTGGACCCCGGAGGCTACCGTAGAAATGTTTCATTAAGTGCACTCACTCCTGTGGCCCCCTATAAACACACATTAATTAAGGCACACAGAAACACAGTCTCTGAGCTTGCACTATGGTAATGATGATATGACCTCAAAAGGAGAGGTGCACCAGGGGTCAGGGAATAAAAGCAGGGAGCGTTTAATGCCAGAGCTTGGCTGATCTGCAGAAACACGGTCTTAACTGGTCCAATTCAAATTAGGCCAAGATTTGCTTAATTGGCTAATTTAGATGTGCATGAATGTAGATTTGTTTCCAGCAGTGAATATAGCTTGGGTGTGTTTTCCCTCCCCATAAAAATAATGATGAGGGTCAAGATGACAATTTTCTCTATATCAGCAGTCAATGCTATGGTCGCAGTATAGCTACTTATATACACTAACAAAACAACCTAATAACAATAATGTGAGTCTGAATTTAGATATAAAATTGGAAAAAGTTTATTATGCTCTCTTATATTGACAAAAGCAATTAATAATCATATAAACAGAAAACAGTTCTCTTGTAATTTTGATAACCTGGCAGGAGGAACATAAGCTATCTGAGATGTCACATTGTGAGAGTGAAAATTTCCAGAAACAAGAGCTGTATTTTAAATCTTCATACATAGCCTGCCCTGTAGATTTGCTGCAACCGATTTGAAAACAGTCCTTGCTCATCCCTCAAATCATTTTAGTTTCGATAGCAGTGACCTCCCGTAGACAGTTTGGGTAGATCTGTCAGTGGCAAATGGGTGCCATCAATATGAGTCCAAACATTGACATTTTCTTTGGTGGGCTAAGTGGAAAGCCTCAGCCCATCCTCTCAAGATCTGCAGCTCGAGGCCAGGGGGCTGGTATCCATCTTCGTAACAGTGACTATGTTGGAGGAGGAGGTGAAGGAAGAGGAGGCAAAGAGATGGAGGGGAGGGAGGCAGCATGTCAATGAGCCTGCCCAGTGTCACTGAGCACCACACAGAACAGCCATCTGGAGAATCAAAGACTCCTACCATCTGGCTGCCTCACCCACTCTCTACCCCCACAGAATAAGAATCAACCAGATAGGACTTTGCCGTAACACTCCTTGGCCTTTTGCAGAAAAAGTCAGGTAAACTACATTCAAGTAAAAAAAAAAAAAAAAAACAAACAACAAAACAAAACGCCTGTTGACATTCATAAACAAGCTTAAAGAAAAAAGGTTCTTGACTTGTGTGTACACCCTGCTTATTTTATTTATTTATGTGTTTGTTTGTTTGAGAGGGAATGCAAAATAGAACTGATCATTCATCAAACCAACATATGATGAGATCAGACTTTTAAGTGAACATGTTCGTTGAGTCTGATATTTACTAATTCCATCTCTGTTTATTCTTAAAACCAGCTGCACATCTGCTTTTCCATATGTATGGATATATGTATTAGAATTATGTATAGAACATTTTTTATTTAAGATGATGATGAAGACAATTAAATACATATATATTTTTTGTATTAAATGCAAGTTTCTTGATTATTAATAACCACAATTCCTTTTATAAGCAATCACTTTTCATATGTGCAGAATTTGCTTTCTGTAAATGACTCCACAGACATGTAGTCTCTGACTTTATGATGTCCGACAAGAATTTCACTGTATATTCTTTCATCTTTTCCATTGAGGTCATATCTTTGATTCTTTGCACTACTTAAGGAGCTAAAACAGTAACGTAATGAAAACTTAAAGCTTAAAGGAGTCCCTTAACATTGAACCAGTCTTGCTGACTGGGCCCTCAAAGTCTTGAGCTGAATTATGTATGCTCTGTAAGTATGTATTTGGCAGGAAAGAGTGGGGTGAGGAGGAGGGATGAACGCTGAAGTCGTCAGCCATATTCCAAAATGCCATTTCCGTGTTGCTGAGGTACCATTGTTTACAGGGCTTTGATGGAGAGGTGCCCTGATCGCCACTAGCTGTTTCTCTCCCTCTCTCTTTTTCTTCCCACTCTTACTTTGAGAGAAATCTCCTGACGCTGTAAAATGGGCAATGATGACATATGTGGATGCAGGCCTGTTCATATCTTTGTGGGGCCTTTAGGGAAATAAATATCTGAGAACATTCAGTGAAATGAAGCTCACTCAATAAATCACCATGACACAATAAACACTTCTGGCACATGAGCACCCCCCTACCCATCATCCCCTGGTGCCCAGCCCCCTCACACACACACACACACACACTCCTCTCAGACACCACCTACCTCTCCCCGCCTCTTCTTGTGCTACCAAATGGTGCCTCCCCACAGGCCAGTAAATCAAATCCCAGCACAAATACAGTGGGAATTTATTTGGAATGGGCTTTTGTTCTCTTTAACGCCTGATTGTTAGGCCGACTAGGTCGCATGATAAATTTTGAGCAGGTTGCTTCTGTGCAATAGTTTTGTGTTTGTTGCCCCTTGTCCCTAAACATGAATCATACTGCCTTTAAACTCCACTCCTTTGACCATTTACACCCTGCGTAGATAATAGCTATTTAACTGAGGAATTGAAAGGAAATTGCCTCACAAAATCTATTTTTTCTCAATATTGTCACTCTGCCCATGTCTAGATAAGTTGGTGGGGCTTTACATCCATCATCAAGTGTCTTTCAATACACCTGTTCATGTGCATTTTAAAATGCAGAAAAAGTTGAAAGTTGAAATATCTGAAAAAAGTAACATTTTCAGCAGAGGTGAAAAAGTTGGTGTATTGTTAAAAAAAAACCCAAAATGTGACAAATGCAGTGGAAACAGGTCAAGTGAGCTAATCATCATATACATCCAATAAAACTTTGGCTTCACTGAGAAGACTGAGAACAAACAAAAAAACATTTGAATGAGAATATGATAATGGTGATAAGGACACTCTAACCGTCTGTTAAACAGAAATGCCATATTTGCATATTGTTTTCCACGTTTCTGTTTGCTGAAGTTTTGACTGATTAATTACATCACATCATTGCACCCTATTCAGCAATAGTGTACTGGCACCTAACTGGAGAATTAGCCCCATCAGCTGTTTGTTTGTATGATCCCAACCCTTAGTATTAGCAGAAGAGTAGAATGGAAACACATATTTATTTACCATGTCTATTGATGATTTAATGAATGTTTCAGACTTGTCTTTTTAAACTTGCCTACAAGAGAAATTGTGGTTAAACTACACAAAAAGACTAAAAAGTGATGAACCGTATTGCCTCTATTCTTTCTTTTTTTTTTTCCTGTGGAAAATGAAACAGTCTATTGGGAAAAAAAGAAAACACTGTTGGGGTGTTGTAGTGTTAAGACAGAGGTCTAAGTAACACTGTGGAAAGAATAGATGGCTCAGCTTTTCCTTTTGCTCATAGACACCCAGCTCCTATGACAGCCGCTGTCTACGCAGAAGTAATATAACAAGGTAATTGGTTTATCAGTGTTTGCTATGGTAACCCACATGGAAACGGTCCCTTAAACAATTATATTTTTAAACTGCTGGCGAGGATATATTTTCCCTTTATCTATGGGCACCGTGGATATGATTGTGCACTGTTATAAATGGCACGTAGTTAGTACAGGCAGAGAAAGACATTGTTTACACTAGGCCTCATGCGGTGAATCTGTCCAGTGTAAGGTAATCTGCAGTAATAAGCTCCATTTGTTTTGTTTAGCTTTTTAAACTGAGGGAGAGAGGAAGGGAGAGGGGAGAGCGAAAAAAAAAAAAAATCTCATTTCAAATCCTACCCACCTTCTTATCTCTATTTGTTCAGTTGTTTTTAATGCCACATACTGAAAGAATTTCAATGGCTGTTTTGCCATGAAGTCATTTGTTATCCTTCAGCGGGCTTTCGTCTCCCTATTGTGTGACAGCCCCCGAGTGCTCAAATCCTCCAGATGGAGCAGGTCAGACACACACAGACTCGCTCACTTGCACACACACATACACACATGCAGACACAGGCAGGTTCACACACACTTTCTTTTCAGTGGCTGACATAGATCTACTTGCCTTGTGACATATACGGAAATGATAATGTCATTTTTGGCAATTTGTCTTTCCCTCACTTTTCTGTTAGTTGGAAATGTGGCTGTTAAGAGCTGCCTGGCAGTTATACAGCTCATGTCATGTTTACAAACAGTCCAATTGAAAATGTTTCACAACAGTACTCTCGATTTACACGTATTGTAAGTTGGCCTGTTATGCACTTCCAGATTTTCCCTCCAAAAAAATGTGTGGACGCCTCACGGAACAGATGCATCTGCTTTGTCTTATTTGGCAATTACACCCATCTAAGGAGTCCTGCCCAAAAAGAAAAACACAGTGTGAAAGTCTTTATTCTGGAGTTGAAACACGTCACGGCTCCTCTCGTGCATTTAGTAGAACAGTCATACTCTGAAAAATGTGTTTCTTTCATCGTCATACTGACTTTTTCTCTTGTCCCTTTTTCTTTTTCTATGTGGTGTCCCGTGCCACTCCTGTTTGGATCTTCTGATATTCAGGTTAGTAGTCTTTATATGACCAAAACGTGAAGTACTCCAAGTTACACAGAAACATTACGATCCATACTTTTAATGTTATTACATGTCTATTTTCATATGATCTGTTGCATTTTTAAATTGTGGAATTATTCCATACATTTTCCTTTTTTAGAAACCTCTGAATAACTTTTGGAATATAATACTACTAGGGACAGATGACTTGTAAGTGCATGCTATGTATATTCAGTCATTCAGAAACAGCACATGAGTTACAGGACCATTTTACAGCATGTTTCAAAAAAACAACAGGTGCAATTTAGTGATCATTGACTTTCACTTGCCAGCGATGGTAATAAAGGTAAGAGTAGGTTCCATAACAACTAGAATGTAATAACTCTAACAGCCATCCTTAAATGATTTCATTGACTCACGCCAGACCTCATTGCTCCATTTTAAACCTAATGGAGTCTGGGTATAATTTGACCAAGCCTTGACTGACAGCCCCCTTCTCTATCTCAACAGTAACCCCTGCCGATGTACATTACAGTCGGATTAAAGTAAGGTGCTAACGCATATTAAAAAATTAAGCCAAGCCAGTGGACTGGCACAGCCCCCCCCCCCATTCCACATAACTCCTTTTGGATGGTCTTGCATTAAAATTTCAGTGCCGTCAAGTAGTGATAGGGACTTGTTAATACAGCTGCAACTTGCCCTTGTGAAGGAAATGAAATGACACAGTGCAGCAGGCCACAGTGAAAAGACCGATAGGACATTATACAGCTTACACAGAGCCAGAGAGCCTTGCAAAAGGGAGGCAAGGATACAACATCAAATACGAGAATGTAGCCTTCATAACTCAGTGCTTAATTTGTCAAAATGCCTCATTTTTGTCTAGGGCATATTTTACAGTGCCTCAAGCCCTTGGCATATTTAAGAGGACCATGGTAGTTTTTCCTGCGGCAGGATACCAGGCTTATTGTACTGCTTCAGCTGCTGTAAATAGTAGTAAATCTTTAGTGTTGCATTTATTCTAGCATGACACCAAAGCTTCCCACTCAAAATGATTTAATGTAACTTATTTGATTCTGCTTCCCTTCATTCGTGGATTTTGTGAAGAGTCTGGTTTGAAGACAATGTACTAACAAAAGATTGTTTTAACAGCTGCATGTCTTTGATTACATGCTTCTTTGAAGTATCACTTTAACTTAGCCTTTGAACTTGGATAGAGATCAGAAATGAGTCTAGCTGCTTTTTGATGTAAGAGGAGGGGATTTTATTGTTGAAATGTTCATAAACTGCTTCCAACCGTTTAGAGAACAAGCTCAGTGTTGATTTTTAAATTGAGGCAGGAGAAGGGGAGGGAGGTGCACAGTTTGAAGAGAGGAAAGGAGGGAGGGTGAGGGTCTTGTGTTCATGTGCACCCAATGACAAGGAAAGCAAAACAACGTCTTTTATTCCGCTCAATAGAGGAGCGTTCTTAGACGCAGTCCTCAAGTTACTCCGAAGTCTCAAGCTCTGCATTTGCCCATCTGGCTCATTTGGACAACATGCCATTCACATGTTTCACTAAATGATCGTTATATCAGGTTTTCCACTGGCAGAGGGGATGTGTGTGCACAGAATCTGAAGGGTTAAACCTTTCTGTAACAGTTATACTTAATCTGCTTGTTGCTTTTTGACAGCAGTAATAATGTGCATTTGAGGTACTTTGTTGTTTTGGACAAAACTCAAATTCTATTAAAGGATTAAGTAATTGAACACTAATCTAAAGGACTTGAGGTTTCTGTTCATTGGTAATGCCTTTAATCTTGGCACAGTTTTAAGAAAAGGCAGTGAAGTACTGAGTCACTGAGGGAAAAGCAGATTAGTTCAATTTCATATATTTTTGGGGAGAACTACACTAGCTTAGATGGATTACTGTTGAATCTGTCAAATGAAATGTAATGTTGCAAAAATGTGCCTATTTGCATAAACATGCAGCTATATCAACTTTGTCTTTGTATATTAATCGCAAGAACTGATTCGTGGCAGTTACGTGTGGTGTCTGCACTGTGTCACATTAATAGTTTTACAGCAATAGCCACACTAATGAAACATTTTCTAAAAAAAAAAAAAAAAAAAAGACGAATAAATGAAGTTTGCTGAATTTGGATCAAATCCCCAAACTACAAATTTCACACAATACCAAATTTAGAAATATAATACTCTATCAGCTGTAGGCCATTGTAACCTTTTTTTTTTCATCATTCCAAATTAATCATGCTCCAGATCCACTCCTATTGTTCGGTTTTACTGTTACCAGTAACAATAAAGAAACAAAAGTTGAAGAAATTGCTTGCCCTACATCTGTCATTGTCATTGAGAGACTGGTCATAATACTTTATTTATATTCCGCTCTGGAGATATGTGGTTTCTGTTGTAAATGTTCATTGACTCAAGGGCAGACAAATATACCCCCCAACACCCTAGATGACCCACATAGAGCAGCACAGCAGTTCTCCATCCATTAAAATAACATGATAGATACAAATAAACTATACACTATATTTCGTTACCCTTGTAGCAACCTCAAATTGCGTTTTGAATGTCGTCCATTCAATCTCTTCTTGTCTTTTGTGCTTGCTTTGATATAAATAGGCAGACTTTCAGGGGTCTGAAGAGTGGAAGTTAGAAGAATAAAAAAGGAAGAGGAAATTTAGATATTTTTAAATGATGTCCTACATTTTGTCAGCTAAAATCAGGATATTGCCTGAGCGGGGAGAAGCCATGTTCTTCAGTTGTCAAAAGGCAGTAAGTAATGATTAAAATAGCAGTGTGAAACGTGGGGAGATTAAAGTGATGCTAATGATAAGTGAGAGAAGAAAAGGGCAAGCTATATTTTAATTCCTGGGAGAATGGTTAATGACTTCTATTGCCTGAGATTAAACTAAACCTGTCTCATCAGCTTTTTCTGCTCGCTGAGGAAAAAAAGCCCCCTGCACTTTAATTTATTAAACTCTTTTAAGGAAGCACATTGATCTACATAGGTTAAACTTTCAAAATTTGGGCAAAAAGACGCCCTATAAAGCTGTCATGCAGGGCAAAGCTGTTGAGTTGCTCAAGGCACACTATAAAGAATTCATTATCTCCAAACTGCCACATTTAATCAGAAAATATCAATTATTTAAAAGGGGAGGTTTGCTCCTGTTTAGAACATCAGGTTTTACTGACACAGTGGATTATACTGACACATTGAATATATTTTCCCACTGTCACTGCAGTGATGCTGTGGACTTTCACATTTCCACACCCCTTTTTAAATACCTTTGGCTGAGTAAATGTGCATTTGGCCAATGTAAATGGGTCCGTGTAATCACATCAACAGTATAATATCACCCAAAAAGTAAAATATTTATCTCCTGCTTTCAGCTTGCTGGAAGGACTAAGACTTGTGCTGTGAAAAATTTTCGCATGGCATTAACACAGAAGCACTGGTGACCTCTGTAATGAAATGTATGGTACTGTTGACATGGCATTACAGCAATTCAACACTGTTCATTAATCTTTGTTTTGCTAGAACCCTTCTGGCATGTCCTTCGCCAAGGTGCGGAGCAATGCCAGAAATCGTAAGGCTCGCCACATATTTCTGATGGCAATTAGCATGCATTCCAATCCACTGAGCCCCTCACATAACAGCCCAATCCTTACAGCGGCCAGAGTCTTTATCAGCACCCGGGTGATAGGAGTCATTGAACATTCTGCTGACAGCAGATTATTTTTGTTTTTATACAGATGTCAGGCTTGAGTAGGTGGTGTTTTCCACTCTTATTGTGGGACTATGGGACTCTTTTCATTCGCAGAGGACAGAGCAAGTTGTTTTTCTGTTTTTTTTTTAACCTTTTCTTATTTTATCTCTTAGTCCTCATTTGCTTTTCAATATATCTTTCCTTATCTTAACCTCTGTCATTTCAGGTCTGGAAATAGGTCTGATATTTAAAGCACTGGTAAAGAGTGACTGTCACCCCTTTGAGGACAAATAACAACACTCCACCAGCGCAGAATACTGTGTGCCTCTGAAGTCTCAGTGGATCTGTCATCAGGAAGCAGCCACACATTTAATAACCCTTTACCTCTAATATTGCAGCTATGCTAAATGGGGATGATTTCATTCAGTTATAAGGGAAAATTTCTGCAAATGCCTATGAGGAGAGGAGGAGTGTTTTCAAAGAGCCAACCAATGGTATTGTCGTAGTAGCCATGATTCTGATCGATATCATCAATGGCTACTGCTGCCGTGCAGAATTTGATCCAGGTGTCTCATGCTAATGTTCATGTCTGTGTCAGATACAATGTAATCTCTTCTTTTGAATCAATGAGCTTTTTTTATGGTCTCATAGCTCTTTCGGTGGAGGTGCTAACACTATTCTTGAACTTGTAGCCCTAAAGAGGAAAAAAAAAAAGCTTTGAAAATGCTGACAGCTGGGTTAACACTTTAATCAACTATTCAATTGTACCAGCTGGGTGAAGGCCAGTCTTTTCAAGATCTGCATCATAGAGTAGATTTGTGACTTTTCTTTTGACGAATTCTGAATTTTCTCTGCAATGTTAACAATTTAAATCTTTAGATTTGCCTAGAGTCAGAAGAAGAAGCCTCTATTATTTTGTTGACATATTCAGGATGAAATGATTTCTCTGCCCCCCTGCCATCCTCCTTGTTGCATAAAGTAATATCTTTGTGTTTCTGGGGACACATTACAATAATGCATTAAGAAATCACATTAATAATGCACATATTTTGTCACATATTTATAACTATCCCCCAGACATCAACATGTCACAGTTGTTGTTAGATCTCCTTTGGTTTCAATTAAAATCTCGCTGAGGCAATAAAAATAGCCAATTAAATTGGAGCAGGCTCTTCAGAGGTACAATTGGTCTGATTAGATTAACCTTGAACATCAATTAGGGTTAAAAATAAGCTTAAATGTATATTAATAACTGCCCACCAGATTTGATACTAAACTATGTTCCAGTTGTATAACTCATTTTGTCGGTATTGATTCAGTAAGTGGCATTATTTTCATTCGATTAGGCTGCATTATCATTTATTTTCTCTCATGATTATTTGCAGCTTAATTATTTAGATCAGGGTTTTTTTTTTCCAGCGCTCTCGTTGTGAAACATTCAGACTTCATTATCTAATTACAGGAGTGCGTTTCCAAGTTACAATAGACAATAGAGATGTAATGATGTATAACAGGCATCATTTTACATATCAATCAACACGAGTCTCTAAAGTAGGGTCACAATCCAGCTTCCACAGCTGTCCAACTTCTCTCTTTCTCTGTCACTTATCCTCCTCTCGTTCACTCTCTTGTCACACAAACACCTAGAGATACTCCATTGCTCCTTTTTGATAGCTGTGGTGTGTCAAACTCTTCTCACCGCCACCACCACCAATACTGCCTGGTTGCCTTCAGTTATAACATCCCACCTGGTAACTAAGAGCAGAGCAGCCAGATGCTAAAAATACGCCTGGCGCTAATATCACACCCCCTTGCCACTTCCAGCACCCGGTTCCTGAAGCCCGGGCTAGTGTGAAGGGAGGGAGCCGAGCAGACATCTTTGTAATTCTTTTAATAACATGTGTAAATGGGCAAGGGGCCTATCGGTCTTTATCAGGCCTGGTGAGCAGAGCAGAGCAGCTGATACCACCTAGGGGCTGGGAAATGTTTGATTCATCTAACAGCCCGTGAAGCTGATTAATTTCGCTCTTCATTAAGAATGTGTTGTGGCATCTTCTCTGGACCTGAGCATATCTCTGTATCACCACACGGTCTCTTTTGGTCATGTTTTTTGCATCTTCTCCAGCTTTTTTCCCCACCTCACTCTACCTCGCCATCTTTCCTGGGCAGCGTTAGCAGCAGCGGCCACCCTCCTCCTCCTCTCTTTGCGCCCTTGGCAAATGAAAGGTCAAAGACGCTGCAGTGATTAATGAGCAGTAGACTCTGGGATCTCTCTGTCAACCCCCCGCCAGTCCCCCTCCCCTTATGCCCTCCCCGCTTCTCGCATTATTTCATCTACTAATCTCACACAACACTACTTAGTTAGTATGTCGTGAAGAAGACAGTGTTGTGTGTCTCCGCCAAGCTGCTTGGACGCACCAACTCTGATGAACTTTTCTGTAGGGCTTAAAAGCAAAGGAGGAGAGAACATTATGGAGGAAGAGGAAAGGAAGGGTGGGGGCAGCGCTCACAGAATGTTTTTGGGCCAAAGAAAGGGTGCTGTTGTGTAAATGGTGGGCTCTCAACTGAGCTTTTCATCTCAAGATGTTGCTACCAAGTCTAATGATTTTAGTAGTGTGCTCTCAGCACAAAAAAGTCCACTTCAGAAGCTTGGTGGTTTTATGGTGTAATTGAATGTGAACGTCACCGCTCCTTTCACAGGATAGATGACACTTCATGGGCTCAGACCAACTGTTTATTTGAAAAAGTAATGAAATATTTACTCTCCGTCGCAGTACAGATTAGCAGCAGTAATTGACTGCGACAGAGGTCTATGCACAAGTATGTTCGCATTTTATAGCAAGAGAGAGAGAAGGAGGGAGGGAGAGAAAGAATTAGAGGGCCCCTCGTGTTTGAATGCAGATCTGCAACACACAATAGGCCTGTTAGTGAGGCTGAGTTTCTGCCTGTCACTTTCTCTCCACATGTTGCTTTTTCTTTCAGAGATAAGTGGGCCTAATGCTGAACAAATAGTGGAAATCAGAAGCCACTGAGAATCATTTGCCTCTCCTTTTCCCATGGCTCCCAAATAGACACCCAGACTCGCAGACGGAGGGAGTGACGATGAGAGTGGGAGCGCGAGACGGGGGGGGGGGGGGGGGAACAGAAGAGAGAGAGAAGAGGGGAAAAAAAAAAAAAACCTCAATGAGCAAAACAATTTTGTCACCACAAGCAGATCCAATTGAAAAGTCTCCTGGATAGGGAAGAGCTGGAGTTGTCAGATCAGGCCATGGCAATGAATAGATCCAAGCAGGGTAAATTGGCATCAGGTGTGGGCTTCCCCTGGCTGGTGATAGGCTCTCACATTGTGCTGGCTAGACATTTGGCCATTTTCAAATATAATGGGAGAAATGAATGCAAATGAGTGAGTGGACTGAAATGTATTTAAATGCAGATTGAATGGGGGGCTCTGCGTAGCGCCTGATAACAAGTTGCTTTAGGAGAAGGGCCACATTGTGTTGGATCATCCCTTCAACCCCCACCGCTCTGATCCCCACACCAGCAGTCCTGTTCTCTCTCCCTCTGTCGCACTTGTGTCTCATAAGGGGCCATTGTTCACTGGGTAAACTCTCTCAAAACTATTTACATTACTCATTTATTTGAATTTCAAATATTTTGGGTTCTGTCGCTTTCCCATATATAGCCGACACACATGCAGCCTGCCGCCTCGGGCTATCCAGTAAAACAATAATTGCAAAAGGACAGGGGGCTGTGGCAAGAAAGGAGAAAAGAGAACATGAAGAAAGAGCAGGAAAAGGAGGGGTTCAATCATTAATGATAATTCCGCTTATGTCCATAGGCTCATTAAAAGCAGTATTGCAGTTAGTAGCATGTGTTTCACAAACAAGTTCCCCCTGCCCACTGCCGGTCTACCGCTAGCCCACGGCGATCCATCTTCTCAAACGTCTCCTTCCCATATTTAAGGAGCTCTCGTTACAGCCTTTCCCAGACCTGTGAATTTATAGTGCACTCCAAGCGGTTAGCATAATCACAGGGAATGCAGTCATTTCAGTGGGAATTAGGGCAGGAGAGAAAACGGAAAGCTGTTGGTGTGTTAATTGAATTTCATAAGAATTCTGAGCGGCACATTTGCCTTGTTCACAGGGCAGTGTAGACACAGGACTGAGAAATGGCTACCACTCGTATCTCTTTTTAAAAAAAAAAAAAAAAAGCATTTTCCTCTTTTTCAAAGATACAATAAAAATAAGAACTCCTTGATGTTTGGTATAGCAGGTTCTTTTATAAACATCTTTATATGCTATGATCTCAAAAAACAGAAAGAGTAACAGGAGGGTGTGTTCTCCTTCAAAAACGACTTTTTATTTTTTCTCTCATCTGCATTTAAAATATAATTTACATGCAATTAAATTTGATTAATTAGATACACTCACCTCTGCCCGTCCTGTGTGCACATGGTATATTGTGCATTTCAATGTCAGCCAACCCGTGTTTACTTCAACTTTGTGTTTATCAGGGGCCATCGTTGTGTTTAGTTTTACACAAAGGCATTATTTGAGATAGTAAAAAAAAAAAAAATTAAATTAAATGAAAAAAATTCAACAAAGACATATTGAAAGCCTTGACATAGTTTACTTGAGTTTACTTGAACAAACAAGTGGCTCACAACTTATCAGTGGTCTCCTGCTTGTAACTTTGAAATAAAATGATAATTTTCAGAATGCCACTTATTTAAGGTCGGCCCTGTTGGCATAGTGGACAGCTGGGGCCACGAGTGCAGAGATGTTTCAGTGTCCAGAAGTTTCCATGCAGTGATTAATAGGAGGGGTAATGTAGTGGGGAAATGAGTAAACACTCCCTTGCTCCTGGCTTTGTGCTTCAACGGCTTGATGACAAGGGCAGAGCAAGGTGAGAATTAAACAGACCCGCAGAAGAAGAGAAAAAGAAAAAAAAAAGGGAGCTGCGGACTGGAGGGAGGAGTGAAGCATGACAGACCTGGGCAGTGAGTGGGAGTGAGGAGAGGGCGATTGGAAAGAAAGAAGGCCGCTCTGACAAAAGTGGAAGTGGAAGTTTCTCCTCAAGAAGAATAATTAAAAGCGCTCAAGGGAGGGCAGTTTTAATTTCACATGTAAAGGGCTAAAGATTTCATTTAAAGGCGCGGCGAGTGGAGAGGAGGTTAATAAGATGAACAAAGCAGGGAATGTGAGAACATACAGTGTGAGGAAGCGCGTTGGACTTTCACCTGACACGTTTTTAATTATTGAACCTCTGATATTTCTCTGTTGGAGAGAGGGGGTGAAAAGAGAAGATTAACTGATTAATGGTCATGGTAACCAATTACTCACTCATGGGGAAATAGATGTAACTTCACTGCAGTAACGCTTCTCTTCGCCGCGAAACATCAGAGTGTAGTATTGCTTCCAACACCAAAGCTAAAAGCGTGCTCTCGGTTTTGCTGTCAGTCTCAGTCGCTGCCTACTGGGAACACAACCAGAGCATTGCATAATGCCTCCTTCTAAAAAAAAGTGGACTTGCTTCCACAGTCGAATATGTGCTCTTGATCACTGAAATCTCACTCCATTAGCGCTATCTGAAGTTGATGTATTCCAATTATCATAATAAGATCAGCTTGGTCCCATACTCCATGGGACTCCAAACTCTCTTACTGCCACATAATGATCAAAAGGACTTTGTGAACTAGACCCAGAGTCCCAGCTGTGGGCTGATTTGTTCAGTAGTGGTGAAAAAAGAACTTTAATTGAATATGATGTGTTTCTTTTACTTGTACTTTTGCGCCAGGGCTGCTAAAAGATAACAACAGAGATATGGCAACTTGTCTTAGCTAGATATCAACCCAAGAATACTTTTCTTTACTTAGAACACTGTTTAAGACTTTAATAAAGTTTGGTGTTTGCCAGACTGCACCCCAGTTATAGACTTGCTCTGTATGATGCCAACAGCATGTGCCATAGTACTGACGTGTCCCCCGCACTCCTCCCTCTTCGTGAAATCATTAATATTGTCAGTGTAGAGCATGGGAATGACTGTTGGACTGCAGTCCCAAAATCCTTTTCCCCTCATGCCGCCGCATTGCACTGTGAAGACACTGCACACACACTGTGTTTGACACTTATGTATTATATGTTTATCAGTCTCTAATGAAACACTGACAAGTTTCCTGCACAAGGGATACTGTTTTCCATTAATAGCCCTTAACGAACCTTGGGCACTCACAAAAAGGCTGGTCCTATTGCAGCTGACAGCAGAGGGGCCCTCAGTCCTGGCCCCCTGGAGAGGGAAGATATTAAGCGTTAGCAGCGTCTGCCCTCCCTCCCTCAGTCTCTCTGTCACCCCCCCCCCCCTCCCTATATGCATCTGTCTCCCTTGGAAGTAAAAGGTGTCCCATTCTATTTCTTCAGGCACACATTACTTGACCACAGTGTTTAGTGTGGAGCTTGACAAAGAGAGCAGTGTCAGTTAATTTGTCAGAGTGTTTGTGATTGATTTATTCATCTAGGGCTCAACAAATGTTTGTACTGCAATGAATCCTCTGAACCATAATTTACCAAATTAAAGATGGAGCATGGGAGTTTTACATATAAATGAGCATAGGTTATGTCAAACGCTCAACAAACAGGTTCATGCTGATGAAGGCCATCGGTGCTCGTAAAGCAGAATACCAGTGGTTTAAATGTGCTGTCTGTCGTGTCACCCAGTGATGGTTTTCCCAAAGCTGAAGAGGGCAACATTCACAGTGACACAGGCCAAGTATGTTACAGCAACTAGGAGTGCTGGTGGAGCTCATGGCAGGAAGACCATTCATGAAAAGCTTCTCATACTGCGGATAAAACAGAAAGTTGGCGTTCAGGGGAAAGATCACAAAGATGAAAAAGGTTTATCATTGGTGCAGTGTTTTATTGTTTCCTTGTGCTTTGTGTATTAACTCTTGCTGCCAGAGGGCCATTCCACCCCGAGGTTTAAACCCAGCCTTCTAATAAAATAAACGTAGTATGTATAAATGTAGTGGTGTACTTAGTTTGCAGCATTTGATTAAAAATACTATTTATTTGACCATCAACAGAAAAGTAGTTGTCATACATAGAGTTAGGGTTTTAGATTCTGAGAAAGTGGTCATTTTTAGGGTTTTCTTTTCTTTGTTTAATCGTGGACAAAGATCTCTGACCTTATTACGCTCCCTGTTTTTGTCTTGGTGGAAGGACTGGCAAAATTCTAGTATGACATTTTTTACTCACTTACACTAGGTGTGAAATTGTCACTTATATACGAAATAGTTTTTACAGAATTTTCTTGAAACATTTATTTTCTACTTGGCTGAATGACATTTTTACTCTTTTGGCCTTTTTTAAAAAAAAAAAATTAAGTTTCTAGTTTTATTTTCTTTTCAGAAATGAAAAACTCCAAGTCTAATGTTGCCTCAGCTTTTCTCTAAAAAGCTGCGTCTCCCCATGAGACCTGAAATCTCTCTGTTAGAATATGACAAAACATTTGCTCTCACCAGAAATAATGGTCTGTAACATCCTCTAATGTGATTCACAGTTTATTTGCAAGTCCATCGGCGTGTTGAACAAGAGGCTATGGATGCGTCACACATATGGATAATTTTAAGCAGATTCATCTGGCGTGGCTACCATGCTATGATTAGTTTCCAGAGCGTTTGTGAGTGTGTAAACCATTGACGACATGGATGAAATATAGCCTAGGTTCACTGGGAGTGCAGGGAGAAGAAATGTACCCCATCTGTAATACACTGTGTAGACTAATATCAGCTCCTTTTCTCTGATATTGCAGTGAGATATCGATCTGGTAAAATTGTCCCATATTGGAGCTGTCTGTTGTGATATTCATCATGCTGTCACCTCTCCCCAGCACCTACGCGTTATTAGAAACCCGGGTTTGAAGAGGTTGAAGGGTTTTAGTCTCTGAGATGTAGCAAACAATTCATCATGAGAGAGAGAGTGAGCGAGCGAGTGAGAAAAGAATTCAGGTGAGGTGATGCTTGGGTAAGATTTATGTCTAGTCAGGCTGTACATTAAGAATTATATCATCAAGCAAGAGGACCCCAGCAGCTTCACTGCTATCTGCTGAGTAGGCCTATTTGCTCTCCTGCCAGGCTTAAATTGAGTTTTTCTATCTCTTATGAAGCTTTCAAGAGGAATCTGAAGTCTCAAGGAATGTAGTGTCTCACCCAAACAGAGTTATTTATGAAATGTGCAGCAGGGCTGTTGAAAGGAGTTGTCATGTATGTGTGGATTTTAGTGAGGCTGACATTACATTTTGCGCTGAATGCCAGTCACTCATCAGAAATAAAGCCTGTAACTGGTGCGTGCCACCTTCAATTTGGCATACTTCAGGGTGGGACCCTAGTTTGAGTTCTTGTTATTTCCTCTCTTAACTTGCAGTCAGATATTTTTCCGGAAGGATCACAGAGATATACACAGACGGAATCCAATTCTTCCATCTCTTGCAGAGGAGTCAGGCTTTGATTCGTCTTTAAGTCAGTACAAACGCTCGTCTGGGAATGTGCAGGCTGGGGGCTCCCTCTGAAGTTGTTTCTCTCTCTCTCTCTCTCTCTCTCTCTCTCCCTCCCTCCCTCTCTCTCTCCGGGAAGTGTGTGTGCTTGCACGCTAAGCTCTGCTCTGTTAGCCGAGATGTTATTGTTGTAAACAGCATTTAAAGCACAGCTGGCCAAATTGATCAGGGCTTGCGTTGGAGTGAACTTGAGCAGCCGAGAGTGGGGCTGCATAAACAGGGCTGCTTGTATCTAAATATGCAAACACTCGCACAGCAGTCGACACTCAGGGGAACAGACTCTGTTACTTCTGATGGGGAAACAGTGAGAAAGAGGCCCCAGCCCTAACCTTTCCATGTATACAAAGGGGGAGAGGGAGAGAGAGAATAGACGGGAACATTTTTTTTCTGATTATGTAAACATTTCTTTTCCTCCCCAGATCATTTTTGGACTCCTCCGAGTATTTACTTTTCATTAATTATTGAAAAAAAGAAAAATCTGAAAAAAAGTGAATAAACATTAGATAATTTTTGTTTAATGTTTCACACAGGATTCCAGTCCTCAGTGCAATTAATGCTAATCACCACCGTCTTCCTGTTTAGCTTGAACTCCGTGTGTTTGTGAGCCCTTTTTGTCTCTCTGTCTTTCTAAACTTATCCCCCCTCGCTGTCTCTCTCTTCTCCTCTGCTTTCTCATCCTCCTCCATCTCTGCTGTTAGTCACTGTGTCTCCTCGTGTTATGATTACATCACCCTTTCTGTCTGTTGTGTCCATTTAGACCTGAAATTAATCACATCCGACAATCTGGTGGTGCTATTCCCAAAGTTCAAAAGCTTTAGTGGTGAGAGTGATATATGGAGAGAGCCAGAGAGATGGAGGGAGAGACAGAGCGAGATGGAGCGCATCAAGCATGTTGGGGGTACTTACCATTTGTAGAGTACAGTATATTAATTGCTTATCGGTTTATGATTTCAGAGTCATTTAGAGTCAATCGAACGCATAATTTTCACAGCTATTGTTCTTTGGGGTTTGTTAATTGTCACCCCACTGGCAGAATTAAAAGCAAATTAAAAGCCTTAACTATTGACTCTATCTGAAGTCACTCTCCACAACAATTTCACAAAACAAAGGGGAGGATTAATGAAAATGCAGCTTGATTTCTGTTCTCCAAAGCTTTTGCTATGGGGAACCAATTAACTACCCTTCAGGATGACTTTCACTTCTAACTGCTGGTCTGTTCCACTGCCAGAAACTGGGATTAATTCTCAATTAATCCCTTCACCAGAACAACTCTGCCTTTGTCTGCTGGGGAGGACATGAGCATACAACACTGAGGTTACCCCAAGTCTGTTTGGTGGAGGAACTCCACCCCTCCGTAGATTGATACACCCTGTAGACAAGCTCTTGTCAAGCTGAAAATAAGAGCCATTAAAAGGGAATGGTGACAAGGATTTTTGTTTTAGGATTTTGAGCTTTATTAGCCATGCATATTAATGAGTCAATTAATTCCATTCGTCCTCACGAGTGGTCTGTTTGTTTTTGCTTGACCTTTTATCTTAGATGTGTTCATGCTCCGCTTGGTTTAAGCACTTACTCCATACTGTGTTTCTCATAGCCTCACATCCAGAGTTTTTACGTGTTTACCAGTAAGATTCTCCCCCTCTCTTTTGTTTTCTCTCTGCCACTCTCTTTCTCATCCATCTGCCCTCCCCCTCTATCTTTCTCTCGCTCTCTCCCCCTCTGTCAGAATGCCTGCTGGATGTATTCCTCTTTAAATGTGACAGGAAATATGCTATAATAGCATACAGAATATTTGCCTGATGGGATTTGCAATAAAATTACTACATTTCCTTTCCATTAGGATCACTAAAACCCCTCTCTCTAATTTACGATTACCCTGGCAAAAAGACATGTTATATACATAAAGACTAAAGTAGCCCCCAGTCCACATTTAGCCCATCCTGCTTTCAAAGTTAGTTGAGAGGACAGGAGAAATAATTGAAAAGTGCAGCTGGACTGTGTACAATCTTGTAAGGGATGCCTAGAAAATGAGATTAATCAGTGCACAGACATTGTGGGGAAAAGTTTGCAGTGAATGCCTGACAGTCGTGCTCTTTCTCTCATTTCAAATGTTGGCAGGCTAGCAGGCAGCTCCAAGGGAAATGCGCTCCTTTCATACTTGAGTAATTGATGAATTGTATGCAATATGCAAATGAGAATCCATAAATCTTATGAATGACAGCTTAATTTATGTGAGCCTTAATGAATGCAGGATTAGATTTTAATTAAATATCCTCAAAGGCACCCTGACTGGGTAAGTTTTTTAAGCCTTGTTTTGAAGACTTGTTTCATATGCATCGCAGTTCATGAAAAAGAGAGATCAGTGAGAGTGGTTAGATGAAATTTCCTCACAGTTTTAAGATAAGACCTGTTCTGTTTTGCTAACCAAAGGCACTCGCAGTTAATAAATATTGGAGCAGAATCATATCTGCCAATCTCATTTAGGCTTTCCTGGAACTGCTCATTCTCATACATTTGATTAACTGCATTTACTTTAAGCGCTATCTGATTTCTAACATTTTGTACAGTATCTTTTTAATTAAGAGAATCATGCATTAGGCATGGAAAAGTCAACCAATTAGGCTTTCCTCATCAGTTCCCGTGATGTCGGAAGCCTGCTTACTCATTATCAGAGCCTGTTGATGTGATACTAAACAATCTAAGACTCTGTAGTTATGGGACATACAATTATGAAATCAGCTTTTAACATTAATGATGCATGGGAATAATCAGTAATTTATCGTGTTTCAGATCTTTTTTAGATTCTATTTCACAGTTGAGGAGCTTCAAACAGCTCTAATAGAATGTGATTACAAGAGTAAGCCCTTTGGAGCTACTGTAAAAGTGTTTTTCTCCTAAAGCCTGGCTGCAGTTTCATGACACAGGCTTGAAGGCGGCAGAAGGAGTCCAACTGGCCCCACGTTCCTCCACGCCATTGGATGCCACACTTGGCTCACCCAGCGCGGTTCTAATCAGGCCTGAGACCAGACACAGACACCAGGAAGGCACCCACTCTCCCAGCTACCACTGATCTCAACCCCACACATTAGTCTACACAGGGATCAGAGCACAGACATCACTTTAAAAGGGGTTTTAGTGGGATTGATGCTAACTCTCTCCTGCCTTTGATTTCACACCATTTGATCTGTGATATATTGTTCCGTAACAAAGGTTCACAGTTTGCAGGCGGATGCAGCTGTTCCTACCCCTAATAAATAAAAGTGTGTTATCCCCCCCTCGCACTCACAAACTCACTGTAATCCAGCTATCTAGATCAGATAAGTGCAATGTGGCTACCTGTGCGAGGCTGTGTTTGACAGGTGCAAGGGGAAGCTGATTGAGATAATCCAAGAATAGGTTCAATGCAAATACAGATACAAGATGAGGGCGAGGATAGATGGATGCATGAAAAAGATGGATGAGTGGATATATTCTCATGTATCACACTGTGACTCTGAGATCATGATCATCACAACCAATAGACTGTCAAGGTCAGCAGGAAATATAAATCATCCTTTTTTTCCCCCCTTTTTTTGTTGAAGGCAAAGTAATATTCCATGTATTCCAGTTTTATTTTCAAAATTATGATTATTATTTTACATGAATATATACTTAACGGTCATTTTCATCTTGAATTAAAAAATTGACCCAAAGATATTCAGTGTCAATAACATAAAATTGAGAGAAGTGCTGAACCCTGTCATTTGAGAGAATCCAGCAAGAGTAGTTAAATCTTTTTGGAATGATTGTTTGATTAATTCATGTGGTAGTTCATTGACATTTCATATTAATTACTATTGAAAAATGTAAAAAAAAAAAAAAGGAAAACATCGTCAAAAGGAAGCATTTAAGTAGTTAATAAAATATTCAGTGGTTCCTCTTCTGTTTGTTTGCACCAACAGTGATGTAATCTGTGTGTGTGCATTTGATGACATTATTTAAGGCAGCTGATCATGAAGGGGGCTAAAGCTCAAAAACTGATCACATTCCAATCAGATGATAACTAATTAGACATTTATGTTATCACCACAAATCCACAGGCGGAAATCTGTATTTGTTCATTTTCACTTTACACTGTAGTTTAAATATCTTTAATTTTTTTATGCTAATAGTTGCATACTTATCCTCTCAGTGCTGTAGGGCAGCTTTCCCCTTCCAGACCCAGAAAACAAATCAAAGAGCTTGTTTTTAAAATAACTCATCTCTTGAATTTTCTAGAAAGTTAAACGTTTCTTCTTTTTCCTCTCATCCCTTGCTGTTATCTGTGTGTGGGGGTTTTAAATTGGTAGAAATACATTACAACCATGTTACCCCTGTCTTTCAGCAGACATAGTTAACCTCGCAGGGGGATGTGGATGCATATTGTCAAACTGTTTAATTATACCAACAACAACAACAACAAAAAAAACCTAACTACAAACTCAGCATAGTTAAGCCCCTGATGGTCTGAGGCCTCTGAATTTCAGACTGACCCAGCACTTAAAACGTAAGGAGCTGCTTTGTTTTATCAATAAGACCTTGTTTTCATGGCTGGTCACCACCCCAGCAAACCAATCAATTGGGCATGCTCTGCTATCGCTGTGAGAGAAATGAAAAATAAACCCCAGATAATCCTTCAGTTAAAAGGTTACTCAGGGCGATAAAAGCTATTTTGTTAATTTATTTACTCTCTGCACTGGAGAGATAAAGAAAAGGAACAATTAGGGAATTCTAGGTGAGAGATTTTAAAAGGGCAATGACATTGGGTTAATATTTTATAAGGCCTGATTGGCAGAGACCTGGAGAGGCCTTTTGTTTACACAAGCCCCAGACGGAATGATTCACTCGCTTGTTTTGGCCGACTGGGCGGAAATGGAATAAATATCTTCATCCTTACCTTTTAGAAACGTCAAACAAAAGCCTGAGATAAAAGGTTAATGGCTCAATCATAACCAGCAGGAAATAATATAATGCTCTTTCTCTGCAAACTGGAGTCACTATTGACATAATCAGGTTGAATTCCTAAAGATATCCAAAGATGGGAGGAGCAGATGATTTTTTTGGGGGGGGGGGCTGTAACTAAATCCACTAAGGGAGTGTGCTCACATGGGCTAAACATTACATTTGTGGTTTCAATTGATTTATAACAGATCATAATCACTGCATTAACGTCGTTCTGGGTAATAAGATCTCAGTCACTGCTTCCGTTGACAGAAAACAGTCTGATAGTGAGATGTCAGAATTCTGCAGCAAGATCTAAAACCATCCTGATCGCATGCGATATTATACATCTGATTATACCTATCACCTTGTGTTGGCTTCCTGTAAAACGGGGTGAGAACGTGAATTTAATTATTGGGCTTTTATTGCATTGTAGCGCTGAAATTGGACTCGTGTGGAGTGTATTGTTGGGCCCCATGTAATCTGATTGCCTGTGCAGTGTAGTGTGTTGGATAGTATCAGGTTCCAGCCAACTCTGCTGGGTCAACACACGACCGGGCCATTAAAGGAAGTCTGGTTCAGGGAAAGTTCACCACTATTTTCTTTTCACCATGGCAGCAAAACAAGAAAGAAAGAATAGATGTGTAACATATTTGTGGCCCCTGCCCAAAGCTGGTGGGGCCTATTTTGTTTCCTTAATTGAAGCCAGAGATATCAGGATATCAAGAGTATCTTTAGTACAAGCATAAATAAAGCTGGGTAAGTAAGAGTCTTTCATGATTGGCCTTCAATACAGAAATAAAATTGTCCAAACAAGTCTGATTCAAAACCCAGAGCTCCTTATTTTCTGAAACGTTTTGAACGCCGAGTGGAGAAAATTAAAATGAAGTGAGAAAATTCTGAAAAATAAACCCGGACAAAAAACGAGAAGTAGCTGCATTCCAATCATAAATCCAGTTGTGCTATCTTTTTTTATGCAATAATGGCCTAGTTTGGAGCGGTTTCTGTGCCAGGCTATTTAGGGAATCAGCATCTGCTGCTTGATAAATAGCCTGGCTCTTTTGTTTGAGGCCAGGTTGAGTTCCTCTCTGGACCCAGCTTATTAGCCTGGATGGTTCTGACCATAGCAGATCTGTTTGGATGTTAGCATTGTGCCTCAGCTGTGGCATTTCAAGGAACTAAATGACATATTGTTTAGCAACATTACGCCAAACCACATGAATCACGAGGCATTGAAAAGAATGAGGAAAATGATCAGAGCCGGCTACTCAATGGTAAAGCTGTTTCAGTACATGAAAACACCCACTCAGTTGTAAGGAAAGGAAAAATAGCATTAATTTCTGAGGCTTTCCTGTTGCTTGGAGGTTCCTCAGTTCAAAGCTCTTTTTCAGTTGGAGTATTGCTTTCATGACAAGCCAGTGTTATATGTGTGCAAAGAGTAGCCAAAATGTGATCCCTTTAAACACATGGACAGATTCTCTTGCAGCCTATCTAAACTTTACCTTTACTTAACCGGGTCTTTTTTACCTGGGTTCACATCCTTTGACATGATCTAAGGTTGATGTGACATTTTTTTGTCCATTTGAGATCCTTTTTGCTTTTAGTATTGTTGGTAAAAAGCCTTTTACCCATCACATACCCTCTATTGAGGTCTTTCATAAATAATTCAGCCAGAGTGCAAGTGAAAGTGATGACAGCAAAACTGTCTGCGATCTCTCCCTCTCATAAGATCAAAGAGGTGCTTCTATAGAAATAGGAATTACATTTCCAGACGTTTGTGGATTGAGCGGGCACTCATTTCTCTTTCTGCTGCTCTCTCTCTCACTCACGCTCTTCCTCTCCCTCTCACTGCCCTCCTCTTACCTTCTGTCATTTGCTCTCCGTCTTGCCGCTTCTTTCTATCACTTGTGTGTTTTCCCTCCAAAGGGACACAGTTGAGTGAAAGTCTGCTTTTAGTCCTAAAACCTCCAGAGCTGGTATATGAGAGAGTCAGCACATTCAGACAGACAGAGCAAGTGCACTCTATTAGCAGGACTGAGGTAAATAAACCTCAAAAGACACGGCTGAATAAATTCAACCGCAAAGGCTGCGCGATATCTGAACTCAAACACTGCATCACTCTGTAGATATTGCCTTTGGGAGATGTAGTGAAACTTACTGTAACACAAATGGCCTTGTATAAGTGCGTACTGGTTGATAAAGTCCAGAAGGAGTCATCATTGCTTAAAGAAAATCAGCTGAGCTCATCAGTAGGTAGCACACTTGTAAACGAACTAATAAACCTTTGTTGGGTAAAAGCAGCTTGTAAACATTTTAAAAGTGATAAAATTCCCTTTTGTCGTACGAGTGACCGCAGTCATAATCACCACAGATACAGATATTTTTATAAAGAGGATTGGCCCAACATTACAAAAAACAAATAAATCACACCTTATAACAGACTTGACAGTGATATTATTGTCCAATGATACAAAGACACACGTGTCTTTGTAGAGCTGTGGCTCAGCAAATATCTCGCAGGTTTGATTCCTTGCGCTGTCCTTTTTATGTAAAACATGCTCATGTTTGTTCAAGTTTCTTCCCATAGTTACAGCAGGCTGCGGAAACCCTTCGGTGTTTTAAAGATGGATTAAGCTTAGTTCATATTGGAGAGAACTTAGTATCCTGCTTAAGCTCAAAATGGACTATTTTATGTGAAATAATTTATGAAGCCAATATGTCACATGTGTCAAGTCACCATAATTCATCTTCAGCTGAGACATCCAGCTCCTTGTTCATAAAGAATATACCCCTATAGGATCTTGGCCCCCCTCATTATATGATCATTGCATTTTTTTTTACCCTGTAGGCTTTTCTTTGTAACTATAAGCCAGCAAAGTAGGTATTGATTGCAACTCGAAGCTGTATTAATAAGTGAATGAGTAAGATGTGTGGAAAGTCAGGGGTGTATCTGCTTTGGAGGCCCTTTCTCCTCCACAGTGAGGTGGCATAGTCATTTATCACGGCTGGATCTGTGCCCCTCGTTTGGTGTAATAAAACTCCCCCATCAGAACCGTCCAACAGGTCTGAATCACTCTGTCACACCACCTTCCAGCTAAGGCACGCATTAAATCAAGCAAGCAGAACATTTCCTAAGGCAGCCATTGCCTTTTAATTTCCTGAAGAACCTTAAAATATCATTCATTACCAGAACTACACATATTTGGTTTTTAAAAGTCTCATAAATCAATAGTGGCCTGACTGCAATAATTATAACAAGTTAACATGTAATTTCCAGGCCGAGGGCCGCGTACTGGATTTTAGCATATGCAAACGAGGCAATTCAAATAGTGTGGGGATATTAATACGAAGGAACAGGTAACGAGGTACGGGTTATGAATTATGCATCAAAAAGTGGTTGATCTTCAATAAAGGAAATGAATTCACCGTGTAATCTAATTAGTTATGGAAGTCTATTATGTTGAGCTGCAGAAAGTAACTGTCCTTGAAAAGAAATTTATTTACAGTACATGTTAGCTCTTTGGAATGGAATTGCATTCTGGAGTGCTCCAAATGGTAACACCCCATCCCCCCCACCCCCCGCCACCATCACCACCCACACAACCCCTCCTCCCTCTGCCAGTCTCCTCCACGTCTCTCACCTGTGTTCTCTTCCTTCTCTGCCCGATGCTTAAGCTCCAGACCCGGACGGCCCCCCAAGAGGACCCAGAGTGTGACATCACCAGAGAACCCCCACATCATGCCCCACTCAGTCCCCGGCCTCATGTCCCCTGGCATGATCCCACCCACAGGTAAGGTTTGGGTCTTCGTCTGTATGTGCTCTGTCACTGTTGTTAAGGCTCCGATTCTCTCTGTCTGGGTTTCTTCTATCTCCCTCTTTCTATCTGTCACACACAAAGTCATACCCACACACACACACACACACACACACACACACATGCACAATCTCCCTAAGAGTGGCCTCCCCGCAGCTTGTCCTCGAAATGGCAACCAGTCCAAAGTGACACATGCACCCAACCACCAGACACCAGCCGCTCACCCGTTTACCAAAAACAGATCCTCCGCTCAATCCCCGGAAACCAAAAGAGGGAAAATAAATTGGAGTGGAGATCTTTTCTCTCAGATTATTCCAGTAGATGTTGCATTTTGCCTTGAGTGCATTCTAATTAGTGCGATTAAATCCACTCCACTGCTATATGTACATAGGCAGTAGTGATGCTAAGCAAGCTTATCGCCACAAGAATCAACAACAACCATTTGTGCCCTAACTTACCCTTGGGCCAAGTCTTATTGCAACTAATGCTTTTGTTCTATTTGTGGCTGGCTTTATTGTGACTGCTTTGATGTTGGTGGCTGTAAGTGCTCTGATTTGCATATTTTGCTCTTCTTTTTGATATGTATTTAATGATATTGTGCTGTCGAAAGGAGCTCTTTGAATGCTCACTCGGCATATTGTACACATTGCATTTAACCAACTGTTAACTGTAGTTCTTTTCAAAGAAATAAAACACCACAGCTGGTTTTCCATTGTGATTGTTGGTGAGTAATTTAACACACTAGTGATTATCTTAACTCACTTTTTTTTTTAGCATCTTTGTAAAAACAGGCTACAAGTTTGTTTTTTTTAATTATTATTATTTCTTCCTCAGCAAAGCAGCATCTGTTAGGTGTGTGAAATTCAATATTACACACAGATCGGTCCATCCTTGTGATTCCACACAATGGAGGCTCACAGTCTGGTGCTTTGAACTCTGGGAATTGGGTGAGGTCCCTGGCTATCTACGCTGTAGCACAGAAGGCGAACTTAAAGGCTGATGTGAACACAGAGGAGGACAAAGTTGAGAAAGACCCGTGTTATTTAGTGGAACATAAAGCAACAGAAAAGCCTTTTGATATTATCCCCTTTAAGCCCAGCGGGATTCTATGATCTTGACATTTAGTCAGGGTATTCAGGGGGCAGAGATAAAGTAATTGAGGTTTTTGGTCTTGTCATAACTGCCTTAAGCTTCCTAACTGTGGTCAGACCAAACTTTCCCATCAATTTCTGAGTTATAATTAAACCATTTATTGTTTTGATGATAGTATTAAGCATTAACCGTCAGTGAAGTTACAGATTTTGACAGATTAATAATGAAGTATAATTGACCACACAGAAGTTAGCTTCTAAGTAGGTGACTAATTGATCTCCCTGTCATGTCCAAATGTTCTGATTAATGATAAAAAAGCAACATTGAGAAACTGTCTTAAATAGTTACAATATCATGTCATGTCAGATTAGTTCATTTTTCAGATGAGTTGGCGCCTGCACACACAGACGAAATATGGGCCGACGGCTTCACCAATACTCCAAGACACTGCAAAAAAAAAAAAAAAAAAAAGAAAAAAGCATCGTTTAATTTGAGCTGTAGAGAACGAGGGAAGCACTCAATGTATTGTTCACAGATGAGTGTGAATTCTCTCCTGGTGTTGCATGTGCAAATGCACAATGCTGGTGCTTCTCTCTCGGCCCCTTATCACTCAGAAGTGGATGATTCTCACGCAAAATTGGCAAAAATTGAAAAAATAAAATAAATAAATGAACATCTATCATCTAATCTGGGAAGCTTGTGAGGGAGAATGAGCCGACAGACGCCAATGCATCATTTTTCACTTTATCCTGCTTCAAGGAATTTTGTTTGCTGTGTTCCCATCAAGCAAAACATTATCAGCAGAGGTTTTTTTTTAGTTAGTAGACATCAAGATGAGACATAGAATCAAATCACATTAGATTAAAATCAATGACCATATTCAGCACAGTGGAAAGACACTGTCGTCACACTCTTAACAGGACCAGAGAAGCCTATGTGAAACACATTGTTAACATATGTATCTTTGCCCTTGACACCAGTTCCATTTAGAAAAGGACATCTTAATATGCTTAGGTTTCCATTTAAGGAAATACCCTCATATATGTGTGAAAGCACCCATGTGTATGTGTGTGTCTTGAACGTGTGCATGTGTTCATGCCTTGGGGGGGCTGGTGTGTGTGTGTGGGGGGGGGGGGGGGGGGGGGGAGTTGCTCTGGAGCCTTTCCAGTTGCTGATGCATTACAGGCAGATTGGCCCTCAAATCGGATTATTTGCTGTGGACTGACACCACACTGAGATGACATCTCCTTTAAAGTGGAGAGGGCCTTCACTCACACTCTGGCCACTACTTAAGCAGCAGCTTCAATATAATTCATTTATGTCCTGGATATGGCTTCAACCTTTTGAATAACGCAAGAGTACTGCATTTACCATTAGAGAAATGAATGTCACCTACATCTTACCAGGGTGCATCCTGTACTTTGAGGATAAAAACAACATTTCCAATCCTACATGGCTCTGCCTTACTGTGCAAGTGTAGAAGTATGTAGATAGCAGCGCCTCAGAGAGCAGATTCTTCCTTCAAGTATAGTAAGTGGAGACATATTGTAATATTTATGCTCTTTTGATGTACAATTAGCACGTCAGCTTCTAGAGTGGATCATCTAATCTGGTGCCACTTCAAGCTGTGTTAAAATAGATCCAGTATGCAGCAGGTAATTTAGTGTCAGTTCTTTGTGCCTTTACCCCTCCCCTATCAGTTCACTGCTTGTCATAAGGTTAGCGTGCGCTGTAATTGATACTAAATTTGTCATGATGTGGATAGCACAGTTCAAGTGGTGCAGCCTACCTAAGAGTCACGTTGTTCCCAACCCCAGTTTGTCATTGTTTTACTGCCATCAGTCCATGCATTAAATGAGGCAGCCATGCTCATTGACATGGAGTGTCTCTTCTCTACTTATCCTGCTTGCTTGATAAATAAAGTGGGTTGTCAGTGTTGCCCATGGTGCAGTCCCAAACAGAGACAGAACAGAAACACAACGATAAGCGCTGATTCTTTTTCTTTTTCTTTTTTTTGAATCACTGCTAGAGAAAGTCATAAAATTCGGTCTTTTGTGTACTGATGTGAAGTTAATCTGATTTTAATTTAATTATACGAGTTAGTTGTGGAGGGCACAGGCATTGGGGTGTTTGTTGTAAGAATGTTCTGACACTGGCGCAGGTATGGGGCAGCTAGCATGTTAATTAATGATGAAGATCCTGACAATATGCAGAGGCATGACAGCGTTAAGCCAGTCGGCTGCTGCTTCCTTTGCATATTAATAGATCCTTCATTATTATTTAATATGACAGCTGCTCCAAGGGCTACCATCAGACCTTGTCTCTGTTATTTGCTGTTTTGTGCTCCCCATGTGACAGTGCCATGCTATTCTCTATTTTCTGAAATATTCCCCTTTTTCGCGCACTGACTGGTGTGGCTCTCTACATGCGGCCGTGATGCGCTGTTTGTTTTGTGCTCAGGAGGATTCTGACCGTGTGTCTGTATGAGGGAAAGTGTCTGAATCTAGAGGTGACTTTGAAAGAATATATGAGGGTGGATTGTTTTGTTTGCATAGTAATGAATGCAGATTAGCGCTGAGTGGGATTGGTCTTGTTGACGTTTAGACTTCTAGTGGCTTAATAGACTTGTTGCTGGGCGCCGGCATCTCCCAGGCTACCTCATAACATCCACTGTATTGAGGTGTGCATTATGTGAATATGACAATTGATCTGTCGAAATGAAACAATTATCAGAACAAAGATTTTGATTTATGCAGTTTGTCACTTAGTCAAATACAAGGTGGAGGTTGCAGCAGAACGACAAATGAAGAATGAAAAAGTAATTATGTCTCAGTAATATCTTTTGTTTGCTCATTAAACATTTCATAGGAAACTGTTGCTTTTTGGGCAGGGATTAATTCAGTTATTTCTTTTTCTTTTTCTTATATTTTTCTTTCCGTTTCAGTCCACAAATGTTGAGGACACACAGTCTGCAGAGCAATAAACCACAGCGTTCTCACAGCCAAAGTTAGAGAGCATCTGAGAGCACCACTGCGGCACTATTTTGAGCGGCACCTGATTTGTGGGGGGAATTTATCACACAAACAGCCCAGAGGTGATTTCAATATTTACTCGGCAGTCTGTTCTGCATACGTCTCATTTGGAAAACAGTTGACTCTTGCCCATTATACACAAATGAAGGCTGACCTTCAGACTGGGCAGAGGCCACATTCATTATGTGGAAAAGTATCACCTTCTTATGAGGCAATGGCTTTTTTTTTCCCTCCCCTGCTCTGCCTATGCATATGGAACAGCAGCCAGGGCCCATTGCAAACGAGAGGGCCCTCGTTGACATGATGTATACTGTATGTCAATATGGTTCTGATGTATTTTAAGATGCAAACAAGGCTTTAAATTATATGCACCTCCATGTCAGTGGCTCAGAGTGACTCTCGCCATCTGCCTATCAGCTGGGGATGAGAGCGGAGAGGGTGCCCAGGCTGGTTTGTTCTCGTGTGCGAGTTTGTCAGTGTGCGCCCGTGCCTCTGCCTGTGCATATTTCCATGTATCTATTAAAGCCACATGTTTGATTTCTACCTCTCCTTGTACTTGTGTCTCCTCTCAACTGCATGGCTAATAGCTGCTCTTGAGTCCCATCATGATGACGTGACAGCTTAGTGATGATAAACGCAGACGTTGCCTTGTTCTGCATCAAATGTAAGGCAAACCTGCATATCAAGTATAAGCAGTCTTTGTGAAAGGGCAGGTGATACATCCATATTGTGGGTATGAGTGATTCCGCAAATAGGTACGTATCTATTTCTCGCCATGCAGCTTTGATTTTGTTGCTGGGGTTGGCAAGAAGAGTTGTGGGACTCTCCTGAGACACGCCAGGCCTAGAGGAGCTTTACCACTATCTGTCCCTGCTGTTTGAGACCATCCTCATGAATAAAGATTTCAGTCACGTTCAATACACCAGAACCCTGGAAGTACCACAATGACAAACCAGTGCTTTATGATCTCTGCAGTGTGCTAAGCATATGTATGTCTATAATCTCAGACTCACTGTATCTCATATAAAGTCCATTTTGATCGAGCTGGACGACCACGTAAAATATTGCTATTGCAGTATATATTCAGAGGCGGCAGTGGAAATGTGAATGATTATTTGAAATGTGCTGTCAATAGTCATTTAGTCTGCTCAACAAAACAGCAATAGTGAGGCTGAGATGAATCCATTTAAATTTTCAAAAAGATTTGACATGTCAGAATTTGATATAAAGTCAGAAAGTATGTATTATAATAGTTTCACTCTATCAAACCATGAAACCACATGGGTCAGTTAATTTGAGGATAGGTACACAACTATTTCTATAGTTTTTCCTGTTTTTGAGATTTTTATGGGCAGTTAAAAACACTCAACTTAAAAATGCCTTTACAAAAACACGAAGACACAGCGCAATTCAATCTACCCTTACTTTTGTTCTTCTACTTTTCTTTTATATCCAATCTCACTGATAGAGGTTTAGAGGTCTTACTGTCAATTGCATTATCATTATTTACCTACCTGAAAAGTCCTGAAAATGTTTTTGAGAACGTAACAGAAAGATGGAAAAGAGTGACTTTCCTACATTGTTTGTTTTTGCTTTTTAATTTTCTGTGGATCGTACTGAATTTCGCACATGGCCCTCTTAAGTACTGAATAAACTCGAAGCCATTAACAAGTATAAGGGAATAAGATACTTAAACCCATAGTATATTGTTTATAGCTTTCCATTCTACATGATGGCTGGCCTTGACTCCCAGAAGAGCCCTCTCATTACGAAGCATGACAGAATATAGCAGTGAAAAATTTGAATGCCAGTGATGGGCACTATTCTGGTTGATTTGGATCTGATGAATCCATTAGAAATACTCTCTCTATGAAGTTTTTTACAACACAGTACTGGCTCTGTACTGGTTCACATGTTGAACCTCTCACTTCCTGTTTCCTCACTGCACCTCTGTTTTATCTAAACATAAACACACATACTTGTGTATCATAATTTGTATACTCAAAATGCTTGCATCATGAACTGTTATCTTGACTGCATCTGTTCCCATCAAGGTACAAATACATCAACGTAGTGCCGAAGAATGCCAGAGTTTGTGAAACATTCATAAAAATATATGCTGCCACACACACAGGGATTCATCCCATCAGCATGATAACCCGCTGCGAAGATATCCCCTGTCAGAAGATGAAAAACCAAGCCATGATCTTGTAGGCGCTTATTCTGCATAGTGTATAAAATTATTCATTGTTTTATTATTTTAAAATTCCTCTCCATTGTGTTGTTTTTTTTTCCCCACCAGGGCAGTTTTCTGAAAGGTTTTGCAGGAGTAGTGGCTCAGCCCCAGCAGACATGTAGCAGTCTGTAAGTGCTCTGTCTCCTCTGCCTCCTCTCTCCAGGCCTGACAGCAGCAGCGGCAGCCGCTGCCAACGCAGCCATCGCAGAGGCCATGAAGGTCAAGAAGATCAAGCTGGAGGCGATGAGCAGCTACCACGGCAACGCCAACCACCATGGGGCCGACGGAGAGAATGGAGACCTCAGCTCCAGCGTTGGTGAGGATGCCCTTCACACACACACACACACACACACACACACCAACACACCCATCCTTTCAGACATGCTTACTGCAAACTATTGTCTGTGCCTGTGCAAACAAAGACCGATAGACACACATGCATGCATTTGCATGCTTATCACCATTTTGACACACAATGAGAGATCTCATCCATTACTACACAGTGATCTATATCCTCCTTTAATAATAGATTGATAGAAGCATTTACAGTATAATCTACTTCTCCCAAAATACATGCACTGATTGAGACTAATACAGATTTAATGATGACTCTTAAAATTTGTTTGCAGAATAATTATTTTAAAGTGAGTCTCATGACTTCTGAGTTATGAACACTTAAATATAATTCAGAAAATTTTTGTTTGCCCCTTTTACGGGCAGAAAAAGATTAACTAGCTATGAATTAGGGCCACTGAATGACAGCCACAACATTTCCTGTAAGTTACAGCATAAGTAATAACTTATCAGTTTTGCCGAGAGATGCAGAAGAAAATAATGATTGATTGATGAATGATTAGCACATTAAACTAATAAAAAAAATCTCTATACATATATGAAATTATAATAATAAGGCTAAAATTGTTGTGTGAGGAATGCACGGCCTCAACACTGCTTTGAAAATGGATGCATCGCTCTCAGTTCACTCTCTCATTATAATGTTTTCTACCAAATTTAATTGAAACCACTAAGAACAAATGTGTGCAAAGATTTACACAACAATATGTTTACCGTTCCTTTTTTTTCCCTAAATTTGTATGTAATATGAATATTAGCTCTGGGAAGGTAAGTCTTGTTTTCTCTTGAAGTGTTACACTTTTGTGTCAGATAGGGGGAAAAAAAATCTTAATGGCTAAGTGAAACTGTGAACTGTTTCCCAAAGCTATCAGCTTTTAACAAGGTCTAATTGAATTGCTGTGAGAGTACTGTTTTTTTCACTATGTGCCATTTCAATTAATTATTAGCCCTAAAATGCAGAACAGTTTTTGTAATATCACACAGAACCACTTAGTGTATTAAAGAGAAAGATAATGTATGTTGGTGCGGATTCATGAGCCCATTCCAAATTATAGACCAAATGTAATCCATGTAGTTTTGCTTGCTAAATGGAAGTTTTGATTCATTTATAGTAATAAATGGCTTGACTCCTGAATATATTTCAACAGTAATACTTGATACCATGGAGCTTATGGTGCACAAGATGAAAACAGGATGTGTTTCTAAGCAGATTTAACAATGCAAAATGCATAAAGTGTGAGGTCATCACTCTGAGAGAATGGAGTGTGTAAAAAAAGAGAATACGAGCGTACGAGGTCACGGAAATAAAGATAAATGTGAGTACCAACTGCAAGGCTATGGCAATGGAGCTAATAAGAAACTGTTTTATCTTTTTACAATTTAAATTGTAACCTTGAGCCCACAGCCAGCCACACAGGCTCCCGGTAGAATCATAATTCTGGCAAGGGGTAGCAGCTCTAGGTGTGGGTGCATGGGCCACAGCATTAGCTCTCTGAGTGAAATATATGGCAGTGACGCCTCTCAGCCCCATCCACAATCAATTGGATTCTTTTCCTTTAATATTTACTCGCAGCGATGAGATGCTCGTCTGCATGGTGATGAACAGTCTGCCACTGGCGTTTGAAGGTGACCTGTCACTGAGTATGGACAAATCTCTCGCTCGCAGAAATGTAGAAAATAAATCATTAGGGGCAGGCAGTCAGACAGGGGCCTCTCTCTCTCCCTCACTCTCCGCGGATTTAAATCAGCTCAGATTTATGATTTGAATTAATGCTTCGTTTGGTCAAAGGAATGGTTGCAGAGACAAATGATGTTTGGTACTGAAACCATCCTAATATTGATTACTGGGTGTCGCAGCAATCTCTTGTTTATATCAAGCACTCTCCTGTGACAGGGTGGCCACCAGGAGTCATCCTGATAATACGCCAGAGAAATATGGCCTGCTCTGCACTGCAGGGCCATGAAACACAGCAAGCAGTATGCTGTCTTCTTCATCTAGCCCCAGGCTTCTACTCACAAGTTTATTTTTAATGGATGGATTTTATAATGTTGCAGAAAAAAAAAGTCGACTTAAAAGAAAGCATGATTATGAGGTTATTTCACATACCAAATATCTCACTCTGGCTTGTTTTCATAAACAATTTTGGACTGTGAATGCTTGATATGTCCAGCCCTCAAGCCTATTATCCAATAACATCTAAACTTATAAATCACTTGACTGATATAGCATGGAGTGGGCAGAGGGAGAACTGTACTTGGCTATAGCTTTGTTGGGACTGAACCGGCTGTGGGTCATAGCACGACAGGGGTATGACTTCAAGCTGTTTTTAACACACTCAGACCACAGCTGCTCTCAGGAAATGGACTGGAGTTTTTATAATCAGCCGGCTTAAACCAAGACTCGCATAAGCGGATGTGTTTACTTACTCAAATTATGTTACCAACAATGATAGGAATTAATATGATAATGAGCATGCCTCTGATAATGCTGCAAGGACGTAGATCCATTTAATCAAAAACAGCTACAACATAAACCCAATGAAAAAACCCCCAGCTTGGGTTAAAATACAGGTGTCTCGTCTCAGTGTTTGTCTGAAGCATATCTAGTATAGTGAAGTCTTAAAGCGAAGCACCGCAGAGACAGCTAGTGAAGGACACTGTTCTGTTTGTAGAGTTGGATTGCCCGCCGTCTTTGTGTTGATGTAAACTGAACAGGCTAATGTTTCTCCCTCGCATTAAATATTCATCACAATTAGACCTTCCTGTTTGCATCAATGTTATTAATTATAAGGGAAAAAACAGTCAGTTCAACTCTCAGCCAAAATAACCAAACATCCTGAGTGAGAGGAAAGAAGGCAAAGGGGCATTTGTTTAGGAGTACACATAAAGTTCGACAAATGAAAATAGTGACGTAAAAATGTTTAGGGAGACAGAACAAGAGGTGTGTGTGGGCGTCTTTCTTTTTCTTCTTGCACTCTTTAGTTGTGCAGAAAGGGTCCCCTCAAAGCACAATGCGGATTGTTTCTGCGCCTCTCAGGAAATGCCACAATTACAGATCACAAACCAAGCAAAACACGTGTGGCGCAGGGCCTTGAGGGGGATAAACAGCCTGCCATTCCCTCCCAGTGCACTGACCCCAGCCACAACCTTCATTACTGGGAGAGAAAATATTGTCAGGTGCCCACTAACAAACACCTGCCAATTTCAAAAGAAGGAATTGCTTTTTTTTTTCCCAGTTGTAGATGGAAAATAAAGTGTTTTGTCGACCCTTAGAAGAAGAGAAAAAGAAAAAGGATATGGCAGCATTCACCCTTGTCCTCTTTTCTCTGTCTCATTTCTACTCTGTCTCGCTTACTTCTCTTGTGTTTCACCCTCTGCCTCTCTTTGGCCACTGGGTGCTGCCCTGCCACTCATCTGACTCCTCACCATACAACCCTAATGGAGCTGAAATCTTGTTTGTAATTAGATATGGGAATTCCATTGTCATCAGCCAGATGATGCCATGACATGCCAACCAAACAACTCGCCGACAGACAGCGCCACAGGAAAATAAGACACACTCAGACGCTAACTATCAGACGTTACTGTACCTTTTAAATCTATCCCTATAACTACGCAGCATCAGCAGTTACGTTCCGCAGCACTTTTTTTTTTAAACCCGAAAGCCTTTGTCTCCCATCTGTGGCTTCAATCCAGGCTGCCTGCGTCCAACAGGGTGTGGGCAGCCACATGCTAGGCTGAGGCTGGACGGGTGGTGACAGTTACCTGGAGTGTTGCCTGACTGAGAGTTGAGAGGAAGAGCTTCTGGGTGAGATGATGAGGAAGCATCATTCTCTCTTCCCAGGGTCATCAGGCTAATTTCTGCGCGCCCCACCCTCACACTTGCATGTTTGCATGTGTGTGTCTGTGTGTGTGCGCATGCGCACGTGAGAGAGAATGAGGGGGCCTTGGCCCCTGAGAGCGCTCTGTGAGGAGACCACAGCTGTACACTCCCAGCAGCTAATTGGTCCTTATCTAGCTGTCCCATTCATCTTCATTTTTTACCAATTACTGAGCATTATCTGTGTTCTCAGTTGGGTATGGGACTTAATCCTTTTTGGTTAAGCTGGTGCTACAGCTTGCAAATTTCAAATGGAGGAAGGGGGGTGAGGGTGGCGGAGGGGAATGGGAGGGGGGCAAAAGTCATAGCAAAATCAAACTGAAACTTCCCATCATCCCTCTCTGACAGGAAACAATCAATAAACAATGACATCACACAAAGGAGAGAGGAAAAAATGGAAGAGATCAATTATTGGTGTTATAATTCATGTCCTTGTTTGCAAACGTTGCAGCCTCATTGATTAGGCTGGTCTTGCTACACTCACCATTATTGACTTGTTAAAACCATATTTTCTCATCATCAGTGGTTTTGAGTTCGTGGTCACATGGATAACAATGCTTTAAGGGGCGTCATTAATTATTCAAGATGTATTCATTTTAAAGCACAGCAAGCCCAAATCATCTTGTTTACTCTACAAACGGTACACGTATAGTACAGTGCTCATCCAGAAGGTACATCAAGACGCTGCAATCTGGGACAGTTAGCCTTAATTTTCTGAGATCAATGCATAACTAGGCTCCTCTCTATATGGGGTCCGCACTTGGCCATGCTGCAGAGCTGAGTGGAGTCAGCCTGGAGACCATGCACTAATTACTGGAGTGTTTACTGCTCTGCTGGATAGCATTTGTACCATTTTGGATCATATCAGTGAATAAATGTGCTTTGCGCTAGACCGAAAAATAAGACATTAAGATGACAGTGTCTATGAATGAAATGACAGTGGAAAAAATGATAGTCATCAATAATAAAATAATTGCACATCTAAAATGAGTAAAATTAATATCCCCACACATATGTTCACTTACAGAACACGGAGGCATGCATGTTAGAAAACAGACAGACAGTCATGCACACGAAAACAGGACACATCTAGAGACTGCCTGTACTTTGATAGGGATCTGTTTGGTCACACTCTCTGCGCCAGCTGTCAGCCCAGCTCCACTGCGGCGATTTAATTAGTCTGTTTATGTCCTTTCTAATAATAAAGCTCTCTGGGTGGAAGGACACATCCAACCAGCTAGCTGCACTCTCCAACCTGCTAGCTGAACTAGTGCTGGTGGCCCAGCGCAGCAGCTAAATGTGGGCCATGATGGAGGATGGTGGCTACTTCCTGCTCCTCTAGACAGAACATTGGCCCTGAGGCTCAGATCTAGTATCACCCCCTACTCAATCCTAACCTTAACCATTAGGGGATAAAGCACATACTGACCTGATATGAGTGTCTAGGGGCAACTCCATCCATCTTCCTCTCTAGCTCTCTTGTGGGAGCCTTTGTCAGCCGAAGCTCTTGAGAGAGACTAGATTGTAGCCATAGGCTGAATAGAATTCATTTCACGAACATACAACACCTCTTTCACTGGAACACATTATTGTCTTGTCTGATTTATACCGTTACAATGGGGTTTGTTTTGATTTTCTTTCGTGTGATATCAAAGCTGAAGTGGACGAAATAGGGTCCATTTAACCTGCCAGTGTTTGGGATAAAAGGGAGTAGCAGTGGTAACTGAGTCAGACAGACCAAGCTAGACAGAGAGTGGCAGAGCAGACAGACAGTCAGCCTTCCAGCCTGAGTGAAGAGCTTGATGGGTCTCTGTCTCTCTCTTGGGCTTTAGCCCTCACCATCTCTCTATTAGTCTGCCAGGCTCATGGGAGCCAGGTGACAGATAAGTGAAGAACGACACACACATTTTAATAGACATTTCAAAAGATAAACCTGATAATGATTTCTCTTTTTAATGAAGTCTAATGTCCTCGTTCTAATTCCAGTTGCGTCGGCTGTTAAGCATCAGCGTAATACTTGAATATGCATGATTGGGAAATTGTGAAGCACACTGATGTAGCTACAAAATACACGAACGCAGACAACTGCAGAAATAGATTACAATAACTGGGGGAATTGATTAAACATTATTTCCGTAATGATCCATATCAAGTTCTATCATCTTTGAGTGGCAGCAGCGTTGCTACGTTATAGGGAGGAGGCATGAGGAGAGACGCGCCACACAAACCACATGTCACGGAAATATTTGTTTGATTGTCTCTTGTGGTTAGTTCACAATAGGAGGAGCAGAGCTATAAAAAACAACTGACCAGTCGAGTTGTCATCCCTCATCAACATTAGGCCTCATTCTTCATTAATTGGATAGATTAATTTGGAGTGCTTTGATGTGGGGATGATGCATGCGCTCGACTGCCCCCCCCCCCCCCCACTATTCTCTGTCAGGTTGAATTTAGCCAGGGAAGGGGCTGACCTTTGGAAGTGAAGAGACAACACAATTTGAAAAGACAATGTCACTTGGTGTAAATGTGATACGTGTAATAAATGACATTCAACCTTTCAGTGATGATGAGCTTTCACAGGTTGGAGTAATGTGAAATATACACAGCGTGTAATTGCATAGATTGTAGAGCAGTTTTCACATACACGGATAAGATGGTGCAGCATTAACGTCTGGATATCATGTGCTCTCATTTCACTATGATTACGTCTAAGAGGATACATTAGCATAGAGTAATAATATCACAGTGTACGCAATAACAGTAATGACAACAAGAAAATGACAATCTCTTGTTGTTGTGATTATTGTGTAAAAATGTTCCTCTGTTCAACCGAGTAGCAATCAGGGGGAGAATCAAAGAACATTTTGTGTGATAGAAATAGTTGGTTCTGTTCCACAAAAACACTCTGTGTCTGAAACGGAAGGTGTTTCTTCTCAATTATGATATGGGAACCTTCATCCAAATAGAGCTATCAGCCATACTGAGCCCAGACATCTTCGCCATCACACAGCCGCTCCTCTGGGACCAAGATAAAGAGGGAGAGAGCAAGCAAGTTCAAACAACGTTAAGGAATTTCACAATCTCAGCATGTCCTTCACAGTGTGAACAAACAGAGGAAGGCATTTCGGGATAAATTGTGTTTGGAATCCCTAACAAAATATTCGCACCAACAAAACAATTGAGGCAACCTCAACACAGCATTTTTTATTATTATTTAATAAGTGTACATAATTATAATTAAATCCAAACTAACTACATTTTCCTGGTCTGTTGTGATATAAAATTCACATTAGAATCAGATACATCACACAGCTCACCTTGAACTCATTAGCACTGCAACTATAAACTATACACTACATTACTGATTTTCTCTCATGAGGTGACTGTAATGGAGGAAGAGTGAGAGCACGGGAGGTAGTGATGCTAATTTTGTAATTAAAACAGATGATCTGATGACCACATGCAAACTGATCCCCCACCCCACCCTTTCTCCACCAAAGTGATCTGACGACAGAGTGGGCCGTGATTGATAACACTCATCAATATATTTCATTTCAGGAGCCTTAGTAAAATGACAACTGGTTGTCATTGACTGAAAGCAATCTTTTTAAAAGGGGGGCCTTTGCTAAGTATCAGATGAAAATGATTCCTCTCTCCGCTTGGGTGTCACTGTCTGTAGGAGCTTTATTGATTGGGCTTGAATATATTGCACCCGCAGTAGTAACAGCTGCTGGTAATATCTCTCCTTTCCTTCTGCTCACAGCGCTCTCTGTGCCGCCCCTTATTGTCACTGATCGGATGTTACTTCTCTCGCATGGATGTTGTGTATTTATCAAGAATGATGTGTGACAAATGTAAAGGGAGTCTGGTTCTGACCCAAATTACAGAGGCGCACGTGGTTCGTTAATGTGTCCTGAAGGCTTGGCTGTACTGGCCACCCCCAGCCATATGCACGATTGCGTTAACTAAACCCACTATTGTCTCCCCCGCTTTATTCGCGCAGTGTTATCAAGCACAAGGATGCTGGCATTGGTCGGTAAAGGTCATTTACTGTAATGAGATTTGCCACATGCAAGCATATGGCTTGATTATTGCCCTGTTCGTTAACATTTTCAGCAAAGAGACAAATAGACAGCTAAAATGGGGGCTGGTGCGGGTGGGTTGGAGTGGGGCAAGCGAAACGTGTTTAGCATTTTCTTTTCAGAGATAGGAGGAACTTTTTTCCACAACAGATCTGTCGCAGAGATGATTGATCTTTCAATTTTATAAGGAATGTGTGCCATTAGAGCTGAGGATTTAAATTATCCTATGAAAGTTGCCTGCCTTAGATTTTATACACTTAAAGGACAAACACCTCTGTCTGTCTCCTCGATAATTTCTACCACATGTTACACTCCAGTGGTTTGGGCAGGAACGCAATTATGTTACCTCATCAAACCAGAAATGCTTCCTTATCATGGTTTCTCTTACATTATGTTACATTAGGCATCTTGGCAGGAAATCTTTGCCCACCTGAATCCTTGGAAAGTGTATCTCTTCATCCTGGCACGTTAAACACATTTTGTTTGTTGATGAGAATGGGCTTGAAATGTATCCAGTCATCATTGCTTGTGGAATGTAAAGCATATTGTTTGCATGTGTTTTTATGTCTGGTCGGCTCCGTGTGTGCACGCACCTATACACAATTATCTCCACTGCATCACAGTCAGAGTGTGTACCCATATGTTTTCATGTTTACCTCTCCTTGTTACAGCGAGATGGGTTCTTTTTATGTGTCTGTCTGTGTGTGTGTGTGCGTATATGTGAGTTTTGCAGCAGGTATTTAACAAAGACAAGATGTTTGCTTTATTATCAACATTAACTGTGTAAACACAAAAGGCTTCAAAGTTTCATTCAATGACACTGAGGGGCTGTGGGTGGCTACATCAAAGCTCAATACCTTCCTCTCCCCCCACCCATTTTAATGAGAAACAGGACTCACCAGCCTTGACTGAACCTGCCATCTGTGTGTGTGTATGTGTGTGTGGGTTTTTTTTTCCCTTTGTGTTTGTTGCTAATGTGAGGGTACTTGTGTTTCTGTGTATATATGTTAGCATGTACATGTGTTGTATAAAGTGGCACCACCATGCCAGACAGCATATTTATAGAGTTAGGGTCGTGTGTTTGATCTAATGGCTGTAAGGTTTCCTTCGGCTCACATGCCAGGGCTCCTGATTTTGGAGATTAACAGTTATAGTAAAGATGAATAGCTGATTAGTGCTACGGACAGACCTCTAAATGTCTTGCTGCATGACAGACACTTTTTCATGAGCCGTTCATTTCCTTTTGGGACGCTGTGCAAGCCCTTGATATGACCACAACAAAGACTCCATGTGTGTTGCACCACCGCTTCACCTTTGTTGGAGAAATACATATACGGCATGGGGGCATTTTACAAGCGTGATTAGGAGGAAAACTCAGTTTTTCAGGCGGCAGACTGCACATGCATTGTGCAGTGAGTCAGTCCATTTAGCTGCTTGACTGGAATGGTTGTCTTCACTTTGACGGATCAGAGGAGGAAAAAAATATCTCAACACCATGAAAACCAAAGGCTTAGCAGTGAGCAAATCAGCCTTTTGTCTTGTTCAATTCAAATCAAAGGATAACCAGGAATGTTTGTTTGACAACAGCATTTACAATGCATTGTTCTGAAGCCCAGAGCCTCCCAAACAAAGACAGATAGGCTTTAAACAAGTCATTTAATTAGCACCGGATCCACGGCTTTGGCTCCACCAACCAATTATACATTCCTGAGGCATGTGCAGGTCCTATTTCACAGGAGCGAGAGGCAGATCCTTTCCAGCCCTGTCTCTTACAGTACATCTTTCCCCTTCCATTTAAGAGAAGGTAAATAGCCCAGACAGACAGCTTCATTAGCCAGCGTCTGAAGAGCGCGGGGCCGATTGTCGCTTAAATAGTGTGCTTTTACTGCAGGCCCAGCCGGCGACCTCCGATCAATTACAGCTGACATTATTGTTTGTCGGGAGCTTTTTTCCTGGACAGAGGGAGTAAAAAACAAGATCAGGCCTGAGCTTTGGCTGGAAATATAATCTTCCCCCTCTCTTTGGTTCTTTCCCTCCACAAACAATAAATCATTCAGTTGAAGAGATAATAAAGTGCCAAGTAGGAGCTAGTTTAATTTTTGTCAGGGGAAATCTGTCCACAACAGAGTTAAGGGTGAGGGGTTGGCTGCTACCTCCGTACCATTTTAAATGACAATGGCTTAGTTCCTTTTTTTTTTTTTTCATTTACCTCTGTTGGGCTGGATGGCCACAAAAGCTGAAGTCCTGTTTAGATGAAGATTAAGTGCAGCGCAAATCACCGTAGGTTTTCATTTCTGTCATCAAAATGAATTACTGCCCTCTTTTTAATCATTTTAAAACATTCAACATTCAATCTTTTTTTCAGCGTGATTCTTCTCAGTATTGGACTGAACCATCAGCTGTGCGGCTTGGTTCTGATGTAAGAGCTTTTTAATCATGTTGTTACCAAGGGCTGTTTTAATTCATTCAATTCATCCTCTGCGATTCAGATCTTTGCTTATCCATGTGTGAACTCCCAAGCAGGGCACGACATAATAGCTGAGCTGTTTATATTGGTATTAAGTGATTTGTAGTTTTAATGATGGTAAATAGGAGTTCACCTTTGCAGGTCCCTCAGGCTTCCCTCAGGTAAATTACTCCAAATGTATTGTTTATGCCCTTCAGGAGCCGAGGGGGGGAGGGGGCTTGTGGGAATTCACCTCTCATCAGGTCTAAACTTCTGTATCAGAGATAAACAAAAACTGACAAATATGTTTCTGATGGTTTGCCCACTGGAATATCTACACAATATCCAAGTGATTAGTGCGTCTGAGTGAGTATTTGTTGAATCTCCTATCGAAAAAGAAATAAACAAAAATCACCATGTACAAGTGATTTTTAAGCCTTGACAAGACTAAATCTGTCAAGTGGGAAGAAATTGCATATGAATGAAATGAAAACACTTAACTTGTCTTGCAAAAATGCCCGATTGGTTGAATAAAGCAATATCCTCCTCACCTGGCGCCTTTCAGCTCCAAATAAAGGGATTTGGTGGACCCTCGTTGGTCTGTGGCACATTCCCCTACAGTGGCCTGAATAGGCCTTTATGAAAGAAACACCGCTTTAGGATGGGGTGACATAAAAGGGGCTGGACAGGCACTGAAAGCGAGACTAATACCCACTGGAGGGAACAGAGGTCCAGTGTTTCCCCATCAGGCTGTCTTTCAGGTGAACACACATCACTGAAATTCATATACCAATGTGTACAAGCTGCAACAAAGGTGCCAACAAGGAGTAATATGATTTATATCGAATAAACTTGAGTCTCTACTTATTTTTATACTTTAATTTGGTGCAATTTAGTTTGATTTAGTAAATGTATCTTTATGTGCACAGCTGTATTTGAGTGAATTGGTGTAATGTAACCACCTCAAAGGCAGAATAAGTCTCTTCACTCTGGCCCTTGAGTGGCCTTGAAAGGCTGATAGGTAGCCTAGACCTCTTCATGTTGTCCTACAGTAAGTACCTCTGCAATCAGGCCCTCTGTGGTGTTTTTTAATTGAGCTTAGCCTGCTGAGTAGTAATTGATTCAGTCTGAGCTACAGCAGAGGCGCTGATACAAGGTGCTGCTTGGCTTCCGCCTTTCTTTAATCTCCCCTGCTTTATATTGTTTGGGAATACTCACCACTGAGAAACTGCATGCCATCTTTCTTATGGAAATCAATGCTTCTTTTGGAAGGAGGGGAATGACAGAGAGGAGTACTTCTCATGTCCTTTCATTTTCAACCAGTGTCCTTCTCTTTAGAGGCTTCACCATGCAGATCTCCTTGCCCTTTGGCTACTGATGTTTTGTCAGAAAAGAAGAGTGGAGTTGTTTTGTGGATCAGCTTTCTGTAGTGCAGTATTTTTTCCCTCTTTCTTTCACGCAGCCTTTTACCTTGAACCAGGCTGCCAAGAAAGACAGAAAAAAAAGGAGTGAAAAATCAACAGAGAGGCTCAATCCAATCCGATCCAATAGTGTCTATGAGGTTTTCTTTAAAGCATTTGAGGAAAAGCATCTGAGTGGTGGAGGAATGAGACCAAACTGTTCCCAGTCACTTTTGATCCTGCCAGTTCAAAGTCCCTATAGAGCAGAGGGGGAGAGACTAGGGGGGGTTTGTGGGTGGGGGGGTGGGGGGGGCAGCCTTGGTTGGTTGAGTACAGACACCTAGCTTTGACCTTCTGTCTGCGCTCATGTCCTTTGAAAGTTGGCTTGTTTTCATTAAGCCATTCAGAAGCACAGTGCAGGGCCACATTTTGACTAACTACTAACCCCCTATGGTATCTTTATTAGACATTCTTTACATTTTCAGACTACTAATGTCTTCAGTTTTCCCAATTAGGCGTCTATTGCCAGACAGCAATTGAATAATTTAAAACATTTGTAAGATATCTCTGATGTTGTAATGGAATAATTTGTGTGCATATAAAAGAGAATGAAATGAAAATCCCATTATTAGAGGACAAAGTGACTCTTTTTGGTCCTGCTCTCTTTTTTCTGTCTGGTCTGGTATATGGGCTGCTATCATTAGCCTAAAGTCATTGCCATACTGTAGTCTGACGGCACTTGTTTGTCATTAGCACATTTAACTAGTCATTTGGGTAATGGCTTTCTACATTGCCTTTGTTTTTACAGTGATATTTTTTATATGTAAATATTGAGACAATTTCCATAATGTGCCCTTTTTATTCATCTTGGAATAATTGATGCAACTTTACTGCTGTGTAAACTTTGGTCTTTGAATGACTGTGTATATAGTTATCATCCCCGTTTTCTTTATTATTATTGCAATAGAATCTATTATTAACATATATTGTAAAACATTTATGTGTATTATGTTAACATGGAAGAATACCCAAGGAGCAATTAATTTGAATTCCTTTTTTTTTTTTTTTTTGCCCCTGATGGATTCCAGTGTAAAGCTTTAGTGTTATTGGACACCAGTTTTAAAGGGTGTCTCAGTGATGGAAATGACCGATGACTGAATGAAGCAGCAGCACTTTCTGAGTTTTCAGACGGGCCTCTGAAGTTACCCTGGTGAATATCTCAGTCATAATACACATCATTGAGTAACCAATGACCTCTTCATGTGTCTCAGGCCTGGAACTCCCTTTCATGATGATGCCACACCCCCTGATCCCAGTCAGTCTGCCTCCAGCCTCCGTCACCATGGCAATGAGTCAGATGAACCACCTAAGCACCATCGCAAACATGGCCGCCGCAGCACAGGGCCAGAGTCTGCCCTCCAGAATGGTCACTTCTGTTATAAAGGTAAATTTTAAAGCACAAAGCAGCAGTGCCATAATACAAGATGGTTTGACTCTAACCTGCTGCTTCCTCTTGGTGTAATATTTCAGTCTACACAGATATTTATATTGGGTGTATGTTTTTGTGGCTACTGGGGTTGCAGGAACGTGTGCAGGACAGTCCCTCCCCTGCTCCTTCCTTAGAAGACAACAGGAGGCCAGGCAGTCACCCATCATCCCACCGCAGCAGCAGTGTGTCCAGCTCGCCAGCTCACACAGAAAGCTCCTCAGACAGGATACGTATGTACACTCTAAAAAAAGCCAAACATGCTGCGCAAACTCTGGTTGTTTCGTCTTTTTTACACACATATTATTAGTAATGCCTCTCCTATTTTGTAATCCTCTCTCCAGCGGCACACCACAATGGCCTGTCCATGAACCAAGCCCTGCTAGGCCTGTCCCCCAACATTCCTCCGGGCCCTAAAGAGGGAGACCTGGCCCATGACATGAGCCATGAAGCAAAAAGGATGCACACTGACAAAGGTTAGTCAAGTTTAATAAAAAAAAAAAAAGAACATTTTAGACCTGTGTAACCTACTCAGTATTTACAGACTACAATCAGATAACAACAAGAGGTTTTGACATTCTCCCTGCAAAATGAACAGTGACATGTATATTTTATCTGAATTTAATTCATTTAGATGAAGGACACTTTTGTACAGAAGGTAAGGAATCAAAAGACCGTTTGTCGAGAAAAATTTAATAAAATTTGTTGAGGTCCCCAATACTGACTTTGGGGGAGATTGAGGGTTTAACAGTTTCCCTTCCTTATTCTTTTTGTTTCTTTATTTTAATATGTATTATATGATTGGAATATTTCTACTGAAGTGGCTAGTCAACCTGTCCCAGACCTAAATTATTTTTTCTTTTTTTTTTCCTTTTTTTGTAGACCAGAAAAAATAAATAAATAAATAAAAATCTCTTAAGTGTTGATGTGTGAGCATGTGTGTAAATGTTTGGATGACACGTCACAAGCAGGATGGATAAATATCTATTTTGGAACTTGTCTTGCATTCACAGCATGTGTCCAAGCTGACATTCTGGGCGAGGGCGGGGTCCACCCTGGACAGGCCACCAGTCTCTCACAGGGCTGACATGCAGACACACAGAGACAAACAACTATTCTTCTTAGACCTATGAGCAATTTCAAGTCTCCAATGAACCTAAACATGCATGTGTTTGGACTGTGGGAGGGATTGTGTGTGTGTGTATTTATAATTGTACTCAAGCCAAATTAATAACATACTGGTGTGGATAGAACAATATTGAAAATGTTGGCCTGACTCACGTTGTCCAGAGTAAATGTTTTTTGTCATTAATTGGTGGCCTTATTTAATTATACTTTTGCCAGGCATTTAAAAAAGAGAAAAAAAGGCGGAAAGGAAAAGAAAATGAAAGAAACAGATAGAAATCTACTAAGCGTGGTGGATTAAATACAAAATGAAGCAAATAATAGATTTTAGTATTCTCTGTTGGTTTTAGTGGAGCTGGGCTGCAGTGAGTGATGCAGGCAAGGGTGAGCCTGATCCTGATAATGATATTAAAACCACTATGGAAATCATTGGGCTGTATGGTCCCTGTTGGCAAGGCTGACGTGAAGATCAGTGTTAGACCTTCATTCACAGGGTGTGAGGCACTGAATAGTAATAATTAGCAGGATCATGAGCTGAATTTGTGGGTCACAAACTGTTTAACTGTCTATTCATGTTTGTGTGTGTGGGAAGAAAAAACAAAAAACGAGTTAGCCAAACAAACAGACAGAAAGAAGGTTTTGCCAAGTATCCACATACTAAATCAACTGAATGTCTCCTCAGCAGCAGAGATGTCACATCTTCACTGAAGTGCCTCCTCCATACTCAGATAATCAACACAAATGGACTGAAATTTCTTTGCAGGATTAGAGGAGAAAGCAAATGACCAGGAAATCCACACCAATTCTAGATAGATGACTTACACGCATCTACTCGTAAACACGCACTCTATTTTCTTTTGAGATTGTCAATTCCTAATATGTCACTGGACTTGATTAGGATTCTGAGCTCTCCAGTGTGTGTACCAGAGGTCTCAGGCTGTGGAAAACATTTTTATAAAATAACCCATTAATGCAGAGGAGTGCAACTAAATTAGTTACCAATTTGCTGAGCATGAATTAATGAAGAGAGCTTCTCCCGGCTCCCACAGTTGTAATTTTCATAATAACCCCAGACCTTTATTTGGCAGGTTGTTTAGTTTTTTCGTTTGAAGGTTTTCATTAGTCTAATGAGGACTGTGCAAGGGCGAGCAGTCAGCACAATTTACATGAGGAAGCTATCATAATAAATGAGGCAATTTGAATAACATGCACAGGTTTATGCAGCGAGATAAGAGAGATTGTACTAGCCAGATTCAGAGGTAACCAATACATTAGAACCAACTAATAACCAAAGTAATTCCAATAAAAGCTTTAAGTGAAGGGAATAAAATTAATGATAGATATATTGAACTGTAATGATATGATACATGATGCATTAGATTAATAAAATGAATGTGCTCCATTGTTAAAGAGGGGAGAGGCCTCACCATCCGAAGCTTTGTTTATGGTTAGCTTTTTAATTAGGCTTGTTCATCGCATCAGTTTGTTTAGATAAATGAGATAACATTCCAATGGTTTAATGATATCTCTCCACTTGTTTGATCTTTATGATCCTGGCAGAGCATTAAATTAATCTCTTGCAATGCACTCTTAGAAGAGCACACAGGAGGTGCAGAGAATAATGCAGTGCCCCGGCTCATATGGAGGCTATTTAAATCGCCAGACACCTCAGAGACAGCCACTATAATGTCACATCACTCATATCCTATGAACATGTCTCATCTTTTTCATGTCATCTAGTGATGAAGGACAAAGGCTGTTTGTTGTCATCTAAAAAAGACCATTTCCAAAGTTGTGTCACCCAGTGCAGAGGAACCAGATGGTTGATTTTTTTGGGGGGGGGGGGGTGGGTGTTGTTGTTTGAACTTGATTATTTTTTGTCCAAATTTTGCCAGCGAAAAAGAGGATATTAGATGATGTGTGAGTAAAAAGGCGAGTAGAAAGCTAAGTGTTATCTCACATGTGACTAATTGAATTGCTTCAAACAGAAAGTCTGTGGCAATAGCTTCCGACAAGCCTCTGTCTCGTGAAACAGCAGGTAGCTGACAAACAAGGGGAAATTTGAAAGGTACGGAAGCCTTTGGCTGTAAACTCACTTTGGACATCAAACACTTGACATCATTTTATTTCCTTGGGGAAGAGGTGTTTGAAACTCAAGCCATATGCATGTACGTTGAAGTGTAAGAGTTTCTTTAAATACCATGTGGCAGTTTGCAAGCATTTTGCCAACAAGAAATTTCGCCACTTTACCTCAGCCTTCCCGCTGCAGTTAAGCATGGCACATCTCTTTTACGCTGAGCTAAAACGCCTGACAGCAGAGTCAGAGGCAACTACAGTTCGTAAAGTGATTCTGTAAACCATATTTTAAAAGCAGGCGAATCACTGGTAATATGATATTGGCACTTCCCTGGTAAATGTTATATATCCTTGTTGACACAACAGGAGATGCACTCATAATGTCCTCCCAAGCACAAATGGAAGCTTGTGGTGTATTATGTCACCTAGAGGTGCTTCCTTTCATACCTGCTATCAACTGAGCAATCACTGATGCATCGAGCACCAGTGTGACCACAATGGACAAAAATGACTTGCCACGCCTTTCCTTTGCCAGGATGCAGCATAAATGTCCAGTTGATTGGTTTATGGCTTGGGCAGTGTGTGTGTCATTCACAGTCTGAGTGAAGATGTGGAGCAGGTACCAGTGTCACACTCTATTATCACTCAGCTGCTTTGTGCAAGGGCCTGTGGACACTGTTGGGCTCGTCTACAGAGAGGGGATATAGTTTGAAAAAAGATGAAAAAGACAAAAAAGTGATTTTTAGCCTTTGTAGTCTTTGTTCTGTTCCTTCTGTGCATAAGCATTTGCAATGATAAAAAGGAAGTTAGGGGACTTTGGGTCAGGCAAAAGTTTCAGCATCAGGTTTGTGCTCTCTCTGCGCTGTAAATATTTCACTGACATTGATGGTATCTGTGTATAGTATCATTAAAAGTTCGATATGTTCCATGTAAGCTCCTTCCCTTCATCTTTCTGACTTTAATGCATAGTGTTTTGTTCAGTCCTCTCCATGTCCTTGGCGTTGTAAGCTTCAAACACATGCTGACTACCTGACTTTCCCTAAGTCAGGAGGCAAGATCATTAGCCATCACAACCCTGAAATGTGACTTGGCAGACAATAATGCTTTATGATCAAACAACTTGTCAGTGCGTCCTGTTGAAATGAAAGAGTGCAAAAAAATAATTCAATAGAGGATCAATCAAATTTCCCCAGCCCATGTGAGCAAGATTGCTGATGGTGCAGAGAGGGGCTATTCCTCGAGGACATGGGAGTTCATTTGGATATTTGTTCTCCCCCTCATGAATGTTCCATTGCGTGACACCATCTCCTGCTAATCACATTTCACTGAAAAGGGGGGATGCTTTTAGGGACGTTGAAAAGAGAGAGGTTCTTTTTAATCTTTGAAATGCCTCAAAAGTGACAGAATGCTTTCTCCTGCCAAGACGTGAGCCTCGGATGGGGAGATAAATATGCTGTGGTCAGCTAAGTGTATCTAGTGAGCAGAGAGGCAAATTTAATAATGCATTATCATTCACTGGCGAAGGTGAAATCTCCCTGTCCATCAGGAGGCTGAGGCCTGTTTCATGTTACCCTTCACTGCAAATGAACAAGTGCTTTACTCAGCCTACCAGAGATGCACAGTAGGCACCGGTACTCCTCCACATATGCTGCTCTGGACTGTCAGGAAACAGGCCTGTAATCAAAGCAATCTTCTATTGGTCTTGACTGGAGACATTAATGATCACAGTCCTTAATCCCGATAAAACTGTTTTGAACAATAACCTTCCCTTTTTCTTTTTTTTTTGTTTTCCCTCCCCGAGAACACAAGGTGTGCTTTACATATCTGAGCATCTGCTATTATGCAGATTACGGGAGCATATTTACCCGAACGCCCTTGGACAACAGCATTAAACAATTATGAAGATTATGTACAATGCAGAAAATTTGTGATTCAAAACAATTCATATCTTAGCAGTGGCAACTGTTGCAGACAGATAAGGTTGACCCTGAGTGTGTATTTCTGTACTTTTGGAGACATTCTGTGCGGTTGTTTGTATAATTTAATATTTACATGTAAACAGTAATTAAGTGATGCTACCAACATGCCAGGGCCAGGCTCTGCCAAGGTAAACACCAGCCCTGGTAGTTTGCCACAGTCCATCATGTTTACAGACTTGCAGAGCTGAGTGTTGTTTGTGTGCTCTTCCTTGGCAAAGCCCATAAAACACAACCAATTGGATGCCGAGTGTTGAACACAGTCACTCTTATCGTCTGGCAGTCTGCTCGCTGACTTGAGGACATTGTGAGTCAAACCTTTAAATTTTCACTCTGCGATAATTACGCTGCTATACTTGAGCTTTTATATCCTTTCACTGAGAAAGTAAATCATTCCTAATAAAGAGAGGAAGAATAGGGGGCGGAGGGAAAAGTGCTTGAGGACTAATTCTCTTCACTCCCTCCCTCTCTTCTCTCTATTCTGCTTTTTGAAAGCCTTTCTCTGAGTATTCCAGTCACCTTGACTTTGCAGCTGCAGCCTTATAGTCTGTTGCTTATCCTGCCTAACCCCAGCTTGTCAATTAGGTGTTTAAAAATTAATCTCTTTAACTGGAAATACCATGCCAGCTTTCTTCCGTCTGTAAATGAAGTGTTATTAATTCACACAGTGCAAAGCCAGTGTTATGAATAATGTTATCTAAACAGATTTCCACACGTTTAACACGTCGCTCCTATTAAAGCCCCTTAAGTATTTTTATAACTGTGAAACCAGGACCACTAATGGATTTGCATCCATTTTTGAGCTTCCACACCAGACAGCCATAGAGCAAGTGCTCCTAAGCCAGACCTTTTAAAGTTTACATTTCCCATTTCCTCTTTTGTTCTTTCATCTTCCTTTAAAAGCAGCTCAGTATATCCAGTCTGGATTAGCGCCAGCCATCCTCAACGCTCGTTCGGCAGTAACAGAACAGCAGAGCCTCTCCCTGTAGGATTGCAATGCCAGGCAATGACACCAATGTGCCTCCCTGCAACCCCCTCCTCACGCCCCCCACCCCCTCCCAAACCCAGCAACACTCTGATCTAACAGAAGGCTATCTGGCCAACCACACCAAGCTAATACTTGTTCCATTAAAACCTGGTGATTACGGGGGGATTTCCTCTCTGTTTGTTTGTTTGAATGCTTAATTATCAATATGTAATTGGCGGGTGTATTGTGATGTTGGGTGCATATTTGGTGGCATATTTTATTGCAATGCACATTGCTATCGGGTGGAAACAGGACTCCCCAGTCACTGTCTAAGTTAAGCTGCATGAGAACTTGCTCTAATGAATTAATAAATGCTAAACAAAGGAGAACTAAACAAAGAGTGAGAAATAAATGGCTTGATGATTAGTGGGTCAAAGAGATTAGTGGGGTATACAGTACAAATGATCCCCTTCTGAAATGGGAATGATTCAGGCAAAATACCCAATCAATACTTGAGGCCAATTTAATCTCTGGGATTCATCTGTCAATAAATGGACCTGGTCAACAGAAGTCAATATGCAAAGACTAACTAAACACCTTCAAAGTGCCTCACTATAATGTCCTTCTCCAACTATTATCTTCTGGAGAGCTCGGGCTCATAGTCAATAGGTGAGCCACAGAAATCTTTTCAAGAGAGGCTGGCTGTCACTTCCTCTTTTTAGCCACAAATATTTTTTAGCCTGCCCTTTTACCTGAGCCTTACCCTCCTGCTTTATCTAAAAACGAAGGTCATGGATTTAGCGCTTTGATCTCTCACCTCCAACCACCTTGCCCCACTCTGTTTTGACCGCTCTAACTGTGATCGTCTCTCTACAAAATGCCATTTTGTCTCCACTACTGTTCGCTTTAAGAGCTCATTTGAAGGTGTGCGCTGGCAGAAACAAAAGTCCTGTGTGCTTTTATGCAGTCATCACAGTCAGCCAAGCCTGTAATCCTCAGAGGTCCGATAATGACATAGCCCCTGCATTTATTACATGGAGGAGAGGAGAGAGGGAAAACGCTGACTTTGAACAAATGAACACTCTGACCTTTATGCAATAAATATGACATGGGCCGCATAAAAAGACAAGATATCTTCCTCCTGAATGGAAGTCAACACGGATTCTACTCCCTTGCCTCTTGCTCTCTCTTTTTCCATATCTCTTTCCCTCTCTCTGTCTGTCTCTTCCTCCCTCCTCGGTAGCTTTTTACATAATGTCAACTGCGGAATATTATGGACAATCATCAGTCAGGATTTTAATCTTCATGCATGATTAAATCTTTATACATTTAATCATTAGCAGGCATTTTCTCAGCAATGAAAGCAATAAAAAAATTCTATATTTATGCCCAGAATAGACAGTTTTAACAGAGAAAATCAACCTTTCACTGTGTCTTTTGTAATCTCAGTGTGATCCCAATTGAGCATCGCAATTGTCTTCTTTTGTCACCTCAGACCGCCTCTCTGACAGTAAAGGATTTATGGTTATTTCCTCCATGCAGCCTGTCCATCTGTGGCTCTATCTTCATATGGCCTTGAGAATACGATTCAATTTATTAAGGCAAAGCAATGGACTCATTACTTTAAAAAGGTGGCGAGAGAGAGAGAGAGAGAGAGAGAGAGAAGTGACACACTGAATTGGTTATTAATGGAAATGCACAGCCATAGGGCAGTTGAAATTTAATGATATCCTACAAGAAAATATGAGGGTGTCACTCTCCAAAAAGTCATGCTAAATGTCAACATTTTAAGGTCCCGGTGCTAATTTTATGCCTGTGCACAGTAATGTTTTGGAGAGCATTTAGGAAACACGGCCCAGTGGCCAGCCTGATTATCCCGCTCACCTTCTCTCCTCTCTCCAAATGGGTTTGTGCAGCAAGCGATTTCATCTCTAAGTGAAGGGAACATTAGGGAGGGGAGAAAGAGAGAGCGATAGAGGAAAACATGCGGTTTGATTTTCATGCTGTGATAAGAGAGTGGGAGCCAAATGTTACCTGTTAATCTAGCCCAAACCGACCGGGGCTCTTGACTTTGTCCCCCAGCAGGGATGGGGCAAACACTCATTTTCCTCTCTCCGTGATGAAAAGGAAATTAGCTTAAATGTGATGAGGGCACATTAGTGTGTGTGCTGTGTATGTGTCGTAATGTGTGTGTATGTGTTTGCAGGTTTTGTGTTCGCATACGTCTGCATGCATGTGTGTTTTCTCCTGCCTCACAGTGTATACACTACATTACACACACATATGTGCAACATATGTAAGTGATAGTCACTCTAAAGGAATTTGTCTTGTATGGATCATCACACACATTCTCACTGTGTCTCCTGCAGGTTTTCCTTCTTGCTTTTTTCCTCAAAGCAAAGTACAAGCAATGCCTGGAAGTCAATCTTACCCTCCAGCAGTCAAATTATATACCATCGTGTACAATTTTTCTGTCCAGGGATTGTGAATCCTTTCAGTCTTTGTTAAGATGTGAAAAGCTGCTTTTAAAACTGTGATGGGATCACAATTTAAAGAGGCATGAAATAATATACGCAGCCTGTGACATACTGTTGTACCTTTTTAAAACTATCTGGCAGTTAAAGCTGAATTTATTTTGCCTGAAAGACCCCTCAGAGTACAGACATCATTTGCAAGATAAGCCAGGCCCATGTTTTTTTAAAGTGCTCAAATTGCATGCAACTACTTTTTTTGCCCAGCTCTGCATCACTGCATTTGTACTAGAAGACAGATATTTCCTTTGACAAGATTTTCCAAATCCAGCGCTTTAAGTGCAGGTGGAATAATGCTGTGTTAGCTGCTAATGGCTGTCCGAGAGGTCATAAGCACTCCATTTGAAGGAGGCTGGTTTCTTTGCAGCACTGGCAGGTCAAATCAAATGTAATTGTGCAGTGAAAAAGCAGCGCCTTGCTTTGTGTTGGCTGTGCTGACAACCTCCAGGTTTAGCATTCAGTTCTCCTGCTGGGAGGAACACCGGTTTGCAAGGACAAAGGCTTCACCTGTCAATATATCACACTGACTGGCCGGCCAAATGTACCTCTGCACCCCCCCCCTGCTCTCCTCTCACTTTTCCTCTACGTCAGTCTTTCATTCTCTACACACCCAATTGTATTGCAGCCTCTTCTACCTCAGATTCTCCCTCACCTATTTGTCCATCCATCTTCCGTCTTCAACCATCTATCTCTCATTCATGGCATCTTTCTCATCCCCTTTCTCTCTCTCCTTCTCTCTTTTTGTGTGCCTTTCTGTATCCTCCTCTTCTCAGACTCACACTGCCTTCATGTGAGGACTCTGCTGAAATGTCCTGAGGGACCCAGTTTCAAACACAGGAACCAGAAACATATGGCACATTTTCAACTCCCAAGGTCAATTACAGCTATTTATCCAGAGATTGCAGCTAAATTTCCCAAGGTTTCTTCTAGATTTACCACAGATTGCAATGTGTGTCTGTCACATTTTAAATCAGGCCAGTTTCCTCTCCTTCTCTCCGCTCCCTGCAACTTTCCATCAAATATTTCAAAGGCTTTCAAGTGGGTTTTAGACATGTTTTATCTCCGGTTATCATGTGCCCCATCTTTTTTGCCTCAGCTTTGCGAGGTCCAAGTGCCGCTTACAACACAAATCTAATAACATGTAAATTGGAGATAAGCCCAGATCCCTCCAAGTGATATTTTTTACATTCATAGTTTGTCAAGTCAATTCCTGGGCCCCTGTTTTAGCAGCACAACACATGAGGAGTGAGAAAATTAACTGGATAGGTGATTCATCATTGCTAGCACACTGTCAAGGACTCCCTCTGCAGCTATTGAGAGCAAGGTGGAGGAGGAGGATGGAGAGAGGAGGGGGGCGTTGTTTTAAATTATGGCATTTCATTCAGAATGCATTGTATTTACAGCGTCCCATTTTTATTTGTGGCTCCTATTATCCACCGAAACAGTTGTGCATGAAATGTTATTTGTGACAGGGGTGACCTGCGAGTGTTTTTCCACACAGTATTTCATAGCCGGGGCCTTAACTGTACCTTTACCGTACGGTAAGCACAAGAGGCTGTCACAGCTGCTGTTGGCAGCCTTGCTAGCGGAGAAATATCACCTGGAAACAGAGTCCTCCATTCCATCGGCCCCCATCACTCCAACGCCTGTCGCTGTAATTAAGTTGAAGTCAATGATTCTGGAGCGATGGTGAGAAATAAACATGCAAACACATGCCAGCATTTGCAGCCAGGCATGGGGAGAAAAAAGGGCGGGGGAGTTGGCGGGGTGATAACACTAGAAGCACAGAAACTACAGATCTTGATCATGTTTGCTTGAATTTACATTTGAGTTTCATTAAGCCAGTTTTGATTATATTGATTGAATTAGTCACTTATTAGCTTCGCGTTTCTCTTTTTTTTTTTTTTTGGAAAATGCTGCTATTTATGCAAAGCTCCTGGTGGAAATGTTATCTGACAAGAGGTGCTGTATGGTAGTTGGAGTCTGTCGAACAAAACACGATGTTTGCTTTTCCCAGAGCATGACAGGTTGTTTCCCCTGCAACAAAGCCATCAAATATTCTGTGTGATCCAACATTGTGTTGGAGGGAAGGCCTGCTGAGTGGGAAGCCGGAGTTTGTTAAAGCAATGATTTATGATTAATGCCAACACTAAATAAGGGACAAAGTGCCTACAGTACAAATCAATTACAAAGCTACAACAGCAGACCTTTCCCCGAGGTCTACTAACGTCTCTAGTTGTTATGGTGATTTTATTGGAGGTGGGTGATGCATGCATATAATGCATGCAATACATCTATATCAAACTGAGCTGGAGCCAACTGTAATGCTTTTGATCTTTGATTAGTTATTTTATTGAGATAAAATGGGACTTTCATGTTATGCCACTGTATAAGGAGAGTGCGTTTTATATCTCAACCCAGACGCCCACCTCAAAATACAGACAGGACTGCACCAAACAAAACAAATTACCACAGGAGTGGCTTCTTAAAAGTAGGCAATTCATTATTTTTATGAAGTCAAATTATAAACAAATTTTAATCCATTAGGCAACCATCCATTCTAATTAATCAACAGGAGTGAACTCCATCTGAAAAAGGAGAAAGGTTGTTTACTCTCTCCATGGACCAGCGGTGCATATTTCACCATCTTCCCTTCTCAGAGAGAGAGAGAGAGAGAGAGAGAGGGAAAAAAAAAACGTTCTCCAAATTACAAACCTAAACTGTGAATCCTAACACTCGACTTTTGGCGCAGAGATGTTTCCAGGGCATTTGCAGATGCTTGAAATAATCTCCAATGTTTTTGCTCAATCTGCTCTGAGGATGGGTGAAATAAATACTTTAAACTAATTAATGTAAGACCAGCTGTTCCCAGCACTTGGCTGGCGTTGGTGAATATTGATGGGAGGGAGAGGCAGGGCTGTTCAGCTCCACTCGCTGTTTGTACAAGATTCAGCCTGCCACATAAACAGATATGAATACTGGATGAGAGCAGAGAGGTGCTGTGCACAACACAGCCAGGGTTCCACATTACAAATAAAACTTTTCCCCCTTTCATTAAATTAGCAATTAAACAGCTGATGGTACAGACTTCCTGTAGCGACCTTTTTACACTGGATGTGTTTAATAAACTCTCTCTCTGCAAGATGGTAGCACTTATAATTTGTTGGCATGATAAAAGCTCACCGGACAAAAACATGTGTCAGATCTGATGGGGCAACAAACGGCAGTGTTGGACATACTGTTTTAGGTTGACCAGGCTGTATCTGTGTCTGCTGGGCTGCCTCCTGCTTTCTCTCCCTCCCTCTTTTGCTCCTCTTTCCTCCTCTGAGGCCTGGTGAAGAGGCTGGACAGCAGATGGCAGGGCCCTACCCCTCTGCTGGTGATGAATGGAGTATGATGTCATCTTAGGTTTGACAGACATCCGTGCATGCATACACAAAGGAAGCCTGAGCCTCTGGGGTTGAACTGCAGGCCTGCTTCTGATTTTGGAGTCCACATGACAGCTCTTAAATGGGGGAAGCTGGATTTATGTCCTGGTTGATATTATTTAACCCCACACTTAGACCATAAGAGGAGGCATACAAAGGAATTTCCAAAGAGCTAGTCCACTATATTTCTAAGAAAAAAGGAGGGCAAGGATTGGCTGCTGGAGATCAATATAGACCCAGTTGTTGCTACTCTGTCAATTCAAGTAAGGGTCAATATGTGTCAGCATGGGCTGCTCCCATATTCTGCTGCTTAGCTTGTTTTCCCATTGCACAAATAGTAGTTTTCATGAATGATGATTCTTGTCAATGTTCTTTTCTTTTTCTTTGCAGAAGACAACCCATTGTGCACCCCAACAGCAAGAGATAGTTATGAAAGGTTGTCATTGGCTGGACAGGCTCTTCCTCCTGGCTTTCCCTCACCTTTCCTCTTCCCAGATGGCCTGTCGTCAATAGAGACTCTCCTCACCAACATACAGGTATTGTTAACTGACCAGTGACCTGACGTCTGCCCGCCTAACAAGACAGAGTTAACACTTTTTGACACAACTTACTCAAAAGTGCACTGCTAGGAGCAGCAACTTCATCATCCTGACGGTTTACACAGTAGAACTGCTGTGCACTGCAGCTTCAGCGTCATGAAGCCCCGACTTCAGCTTTGTACATTTTGCTAACGGAAAATAAAGACTATGTCTGGCCATCAGTCAACATCGGTTTGCTAACCATAATGGTAAACTTTCCATTAAGGCATTAAAATGTTACCCAAGAATAGCATAAAAGTTTGTTGTTGATCTTGAAAATATCTTAGCTCAAAGGCCACTGTCTTATTTCAGAGCATTCACCCACTGTTGTACTTGACAATTGGCCAAATCCATCCAGTAAAAGTCTGTGATGTACTATTGAAAGATCTGAAAACAACTAACAAGACAACATTTATTTAAGATCTGTTTTCTTGCCAAACAAGGCCAAGTTATTTTGACCGCACCATCTCTATAGATGTGGCAGAGCCAAAAATCTAGTATTTGCTGATTTTGAAATTCACTGACCATCTATTTTCTCATCACTGCATGAGGAGCGAATCAGTCGTTGTCTTTACAGCCAGTTGAATCCTTGCTTCATTATTTAAAAAAAAAAAAAAGCCATTATATCTCACTTTTCACCTGATGTTGTGGATTATTTTAAAGATTTTTTTTTTTTTTTTTACCAGAGATCTATAATCTTAATGACAGAGTCTGGCAATTGAAAAGGCAGCCACAGTTTCTCTTTAGTTTTTGGCTTGGCATGCAGATTTATTTAGGCTATAGTCACTGTCATGGCAGAAACTATATGACAGCTGTGTGTTCTTCTGAGATACTAAAGAGATACACGCTCTTCATAAATCTGCATACCTTAACAATACCCATCTACTCATAGGCTGTCATTAAGGCTTCAGCTCAAACACCCTCAGTCAGAAAGATGAATGTATTTGTCTTCTGTCTGAGTGTAATGATGTGTGCACACTGCTGCCCTTCTCATTGCACTTTTACCGTTGGCATCAGAGTCCTGCTTCTCCTTTGGCTCGACGTGGTAATTAGAAAAGCCACAAGTAAACCCGTCGCAGGCTCCCACCACTCTGCTAAGTCATTTTTGATAATGATCTTCGTGTTGAATATTTATATACAAATCAACAAAATGAAACCAAGCAGAAAATTAAGATAAAGCAACTTAGAATAAATTGGGGTCAGAAGAATCAACAATTAGTAAGATATAGCCCAGTGCATTTGATATAATTGCGTGAGGATGGGGAATAATTGCGAAGAAAATGGCCACAGTACTGTACAGCTTACACATGAGAACGCAGCGTCTCAGTTTGGAGCTGTCAGGAATGTATTGAAATGCCATGAAATGGCAGTAATGTAATTGATACACGATGAGATACTTGTCATTTGTATTATTCGTTCCTGCACTGCGAGCAGCTTGAAAATGTGCCACAGAGACTGATATTTTGTTTTTATACCAATCTGGTTGCAGTTGTCAGCTGTGGAAACAAAGACAAAGAGCAGCATGAAACAGAAAAATAGAAGTTAAAATGAGAGTGTGAAAACGCGAAAGCTTTTACCCTCAAACCGGAGACCTGTCCGCGAGCTGCTTTGTCTTACGTTTAATTTGAAGCCACTGAACTGTCTCCTCTCTATCCCCCAAAACACGCCAACTTATTTTAGTTTGGTTCCCACAGCTCCAGCATGTTCAGGCTGTTTCCACTTGTATTTTACAGCTTTGACCAAAAGGGGTCAGACACATCCAGCTCTCTCTTTTTATTAGCGCTCATTATTCATTATTTTAAAAAATGATTCTTACCAACAATCCTGATTGGTCTGTTCCTTTTACTAGATCTTGTGTGAGCTGTGGAGCGGCGAAAAGGATAATGACAAAAGCAAGCAAACAAAAGCATCAGCAAAGGTGGCAGCATGCCTGAAAAGAATCCTGTAGCAGCCATCAGCTCTTGGCCCTCTGTTCTGCTTCACTACTGTGGGCAGTACAAAGGACTGCTGTGACATACTTTCAGTGTGGTTTGCTGTCACTTCATCTTGAAACCTTTAAATAGCCCATATCACTCTCTCTTTCACTGCTCCCGGCTCCCCCATTTTCTCTATATCTCTTTGTGTATATATTCACGTGTGTGTGTGTACATTCTTGTGTGTGCAGGGCCTGCTCAAAGTGGCAATTGACAATGCGCGGGCTCAGGAGAAGCAGGTGCAGCTGGAGAAGACGGAGCTGAAGATGGAGCTGTTCAGAGAGAGGGAGCTCAGGGAGACTCTGGAGAAGCAGCTCGCCATGGAACAGAAGAACAGAGGTACTGCCTGATGGCTACCTGGCACTGAGTCCTCTCCGTCAGCCGTGTGGGGTGGGGGCATGTGGTAAATGTGTGTGTTTTCGCAGCAGTTTCAACCGGAGGAGATTGTTCTTTCATTCCCGTACACATTTCTACATGTTTGATGTTTCTTTTTGAAAGACTGACACAAATCGATGGGTATTTACAGCAGTCTGCTTAGCCCCAGTTCTGTCGCTAATAGTCAGTTATCATAATTGGAAATACACATTAACTTGAAGAAATTCACTCTCCATCTCATGTTAAATGCATCACCTTCCAATGCTAACCATGCCGTTTATGTTTAATGAGAGAAATTCATGAAAAACATCCCAATAAATTTTTCAATTTGCCTTAATTCCCTCTAGCAGTTTGCTAAACTGCAGTCAGTATTTGCCAAGATTTTCTTTTATAGGGAAGATCTTTATATATTATAAAATATTTAGGTTTAATTGGGTTCGCTTTTTGGGTATGCTATTTTTTAAATTAGGTGATTATCATCTTTTCCTGCCAGAATATATTATATCTACAATAATCAGATTCTACTCAAAATAGGTCTCCCCTAATTTGCCTCAGAGCTCATTTGTTGTAACTGTAGTTTTCCCCTCTATCTTAGCCATCATTCAGAAGCGTCTCAAGAAGGAGAAGAAGGCCAAGAGGAAACTCCAAGAAGCTCTGGAGTACGAATCCAAGAGGAGAGAGCAGGCTGAGCAGACTCTGAAGCAGCCGTCACCCTCTGACAGCATGCGTTCACTCAACGGTCAGGCGCTCCACAGTGAGACACGATTACATTTACCTTCCAAGACTGTCAGGCCTTTAGTGGGAGAAATGAGGACAAAGACAAAGCAAATGTGTTAATCCAAAATTTTACACCGATGTTTTCACGAGGTAAACATCACCTGAAGGGAACCTCACATAGCTCTACCCTCAAAAACTGATTTATCTTATCAACAGTGCTAATTAAACACCTCACATATGCAGCCATTGGTACAACAATACTGTTTTTATTAAATTAAGCATATCTCCATTGAACTGTCCCTCTGTTGAAATACACATTTGCTCTCTGTTCTCTTTATCTCCTATGAATTCTCTCACCCTGTGCTTAAATACTGCAACTACCAATTATTTTTTATTATTGATTCATCTGCCAATTATCTTGTTGATCGTTTGTCTAATCATGCAGTCTGTACCATAGTTAAAAATAGTTTTAGATAAATGTTCATTGCTGTTCCTGTAGGCCCACCCCCTTGGTTTGTCTCACCAAGAGTCCAAAACCTGAAGATATTTAGTTTAAAATGATTAAGAAAAAAACCAACCCCATAACATTTGAGAAGAAAAATGATTGGCATATTTGCATGAAAACAATTAACTAGTTATCAAAATAGTTGCCAAGAAATTAATTTGACTTCTAATCTATAAATCAATTAATTTACTAATTGTCTCAGCTCTAAAGTGGAGAGAGTACGCTGTTCCTTACCAAACATTACATGTCATGTGCAGAGTGGAGTTTATGTAATACATATTTATAAACCCCTTCAATTACAGCTAGAAAATAACGAACAGCATTTACAGAAGTTGTGAAATTAAATACAATTATTGTTTCTTTTTTCTTCTTGATTTGCTGATTTTTAGCAGCTTGATTTGCTGATTTTTTAGTTTTCGGGATTTCCCCAGATGACAGGAAAAGGTTTTAACTATTTCTTTTATACAGCACTTTAAAGTCACCAGTGAAATGTGCTATTAAAAAGAAAATCTCATTTGGATCTGTTAGTTAGTTGTGCTGGTCAAGTCTGCCAGAGTCTTCAGGTCAGTTACAAAATCAAGATACAATCAATATTTAATATCTGTTCAGCTTTGCCTCTTGCAACTTTTACAACCTACACGTGTACTTTTAAATATAATAAGAATACAATTGAATGCACTGTCACACTTTGAACAGATAATTATTCCAAAGTGTAACACAAAGGATTTGGGTAACTTGTTATTCAGCACTGAATTCCTCCAGTACACACATGTGGGGGAGACATAGTTTGAAGGCTAAGCCTCTTGTTTCGAATGAACGATGCTATGAAACTGGCGTTGTGATAGGTGGATGTCAGGGATGTTTAACGGCGGTGATCCCTCTCTTCTCCCAGACTCTCTGACCCCTGAGATGGAGAGTGACCGCAGCAGTGGAAGAACAGATGCTGAAAGGACAATACAAGGTACAGGGGCTCAGATGAGACAATAAATCTCTCTCTCTTTCTCTGGCTCTCACTCTTGCTCTCTTTCTCTCTGCCCCCCACCCTAACTCTTCCCGCTCTCCCTTGCACTCGCTCTCTCTCACACACACACACACATTAACACACACTCAGCTCCAGTTTATGAACATTAGTGTTTCTGTGCCTGCTGTTCAGGCATACAGCTCACCATCTGGGCCACAGCACTGGGTCAAGATCATTGGTTTTCTGTAGAAATAATATTGTTCTTCTACTTGACTTTTAGTGGCTGTGATCCCTTCAGGAAACAGATATTTTATATTAAAAAAAAGAAAAAAAGAAAGGGAAAAAAAAGCTAACAATGCAGTAAGTAAAACTGTACAACAACTAAACTATAAGGATGCAGAGTAAGAATAAAAGAAGTGGTTTGTTTACAGCTCAGGAAGCATTAATGAGTCATAAAACTGCAAAAAACAGTGGAATCCCCCCTTTGATAGTAATAAACGGAGCAAATCAATCCATTTTATGAATAAGCCTTGTACATTTTTAATGGTTTGTTTGTTTGTTAGCCTTGGGGGTGCAGTATGTGTTTGGGGAAGGGCGCTCTCGTGATAACCTCTGTAGACTGTCTGCTATCTGTGTTTACCCAGATACAAGACACCTAGCAGAGGTTGAATATCCTCATTATTACTCGAATGTCTTCTTTTAATGCGCCTTCACTGCATCTGCTCAGAACCGTCCTTATCAGTGGAAGAGGTCCCAATTTATCTGGGAAAATGCTCCATGTAATTTGCCATGAAAAGTGGAAAATATTCATCTTTGTATGCAAGAATAAGTTTAGGTCCCTTCTAGTTCTTTAATGTTTGATTAGTCTACTTGAACTGATATTTTGTGAAAGGGCAAGAAAGAAAGAAAATGTACTAAGTGAAATGATGACTCCTCCTTAATTAAATGTCATTCAGTCACTGCAGGGATCAGAAACAGTTTGATGTCCAAAAAAAGGAAACCCATATGTCATCATTTAAATACAAAGATAACTTCCAGATAGAGCATAATTATAACCCCCCATTTCATACCACATTAGTATATTTAGCCACTCTGATTTATAACATTTTACAGTAATATGAAGAGTTGGCTCTTTGTAGGATATTTGTATCGAATTAAAAGTATAGTTTAAGAGGAAATGATGAAGAATTAATTTTGGGGTTTTTTTTTTCATCCTTCCTTGGAATCATTTTTAGGGTCTCTCAATCACTGTGATCGTTGCCTTGAAGAGTGGAATGAAGGAGGAAACTGAATAACAGGCTGCACTTTGTGTTTTTGTTCAATTAGAGAAGCATTTGTCTGCCACCCATGTCTCCTCTGCTCGACTCTGCAAGCCTAGCTGTATAATTAACCTCAAATGGCAAAAAATGATGTTGATAAATTACACAAGCAGAAGGGGAAAAAACAAGCCTATCATTCGCATGAAAGCCGAGAGAAATGTGTGGGTATATTCTCAACTCCAAACTCAGGGAGGCGAAAGGAGAGAGAGAGAGAGAGAGGGGGGAAAAAAATAATGAGGGCATAATTTTAGAGAACTAATTATTTCTATTTGTCTTTTGTCACACTTCTCTAATTCTGCGATATTAACACAGTCTGTGTTTATTAATTGCTTTTACAGTGTTTTGAATCGGGTCCAAAAGGGAATGTGGCTCTTTTCACAGGCAGGCAAGCTACTGGGACTGTACCTCGCCAGTACTGCCTGGCAACGGTGCACATGTGAATATCTTCCCCCGGTATCTTCTCTGGTTCCCTGCCGCTTCCCACTCGATGTGTTCGGCAAGTTTACACGACCCTGTGCACAGAGATAAAGTTCTTTGTTGCAAGATTAAACATCAAAACAGTTAAAGTGAAATTAAAATTAAATGAATGAATGTCACTGAAGCAAAAAAGACTGTAATTAATGGATCCCTTAATTGTCTTCATAAAATATTTGCATGGGCATAATTTGCATAATTTACATGTATTAATTAATCTTTCAAAGGAATTTTATGCTGAGAGAAGCCAAAAATTCCCTTTGTTTTATTTAGCATCTAATGAAATATTTATTCTCTTTAATGAACTTTTCATCTTGATTTGAATATAAAAATACTAAAGTTTTAACATATTTTAATGAGACGGTCTTTCATAAAACCACGTGTCAAAACGTCACCAGTTTGTCTAATCGTCTATATGAAGCAGATGTCTCAACATTTGCACTAATAGGAGAATGGATTCGAAGCCTTTGCCCACTTATTCCTTATCTTTCATGATAATTGTACCTATTAGAAATAAAATGCTGTGATATCTAACATCCTCCTGGCAACGTATTAAGTGTCGCCATCCGTCAAATAATCAAATCGTCCTCTTTTCATTAACACTCCTATAAACTGCTCCAACTGTGACGCTGAGCAGGCAGGCTGCGAGGTGAGCGTGTGATATCTCATCTGCTCTCACTATGAAAAGGCGTGCACACACATGTGAAGTTGTGTATCCCGGCACACACTCTTCGCTCTCTCCAGCCAGTTGCCCCCCCCCCCACCGGCTTTCTCTTGTCTTAGAGCTCTGCATTCATGCTGTAATGACTTTTACACAGAACTCAGTAGTTGTTGCTTGAATAGAGGCAGCCACAGTGCAATGCCTTTGAGACCCACAGCAGTGCTGGGTAATTAGCCTGTGTGTTTGTACACCCCGACCCCTCCTCCCCAACACACACGCATACACAACAAGCCTTTGTTGTCTGCACTACACAAAAAAGCAAAGGGGAAAAGGGACTAATTGATAAAATATTGATTATGGAATGAATACTGAGATTAAAATCAAGTTTGAATGAGGGAGAATGTCTTTTTAATATATGATAGAAGTATAGCAAATGACCTGATGCTTCAGTTTGTTACCCAGCAGAGGCACTCTCAGACTGTAACAGGTGTATTCATCACGCCTCTGAAGAACAGGACTTGAGCGTCTTCTCTGATGTTCTGTGCGGCTTGCGTCATGTCCGACAACTTGTGCTGCTAAATATCTTTGTGTGCGTTTCTCTTTAACATTGAATTATTTAGGCGCACTGCCACAGAGAGGTGAGCTTCTTAGAAGCATTACCATAGCATTCTCCGGCAGAGGAAATGTGGAGGTAATAAACGTCAAACATGCTCCTGAGCTGTGCCTAACAGATGCTTTTACCAGCTCAGTGTCGGAGCAGCGCTGCTCACTCACGCGAACACTCAGACAAGAGTGTTTGCTGCAAATGGACAAAGCTCGTTAGGTTGGAGGTGTCTGGAGATAACGCAGCGGAGGAATGTCTGCTGTTTTCAGTAAACACTATTTCCATGCAGGAAATGTCACTTTGAGAGCGCTTTACATCATCACTGCAGTAATATGTTCAAACAAGCGTATCAGTAGAGATGTCTTAAATGCAGGCAGCACACACATCCGATACCTTGAGTGTAGTTATCATAGCTGTTTTTACAGTGTGTGCTTGGTATGTAATAAAGTATGCATGTAATAGTGTAATTATATTTGTGTGTCCTGTCTGATGTACTGTATTCTATTAAATACAGCATTAAAACTGCTGTCAATTGATACATTAAACCAAGTAGTTCATACATGATTATTTCTTATAATTACTGTTAGTAAGAAAGAATTTTACTGTATTTAATCATGTTTGTCATGGTTTCTAACTTTATCTTATCCTTAAATCGGTTTATGAATCATAGTAACGCTGCTGAAAATGAAAGACTAGAGGGCAACATTTCAAAGTTACGTTTCATCAACACTCACATCCTGAATAGTACACTTGCGTCAGCAGGATGTTAGCTGTTGGCTAATCCCTGGCTCTTGTGTATCCTCTGTTGCAGATGGAAGACTGTTCCTGAAAACCACAGTGATGTACTGATAAGGCCACGACGGGCTGGAGGAAATAAAAATTTCAGAATAAAAAGGAAAATACAAAAAAAAAAAAAAAGAGAGAGAGAGAGAGAGAGAAAGAAAGAAAGAAAAGAAAAGAAAACCCATGAAGATTTTCAAGAGCCCTTATCCAGGCTGATTTAGTAGTGAAAAGAAGTCAAGCTGCTTGTAGAAGTTTAATGGAAATGCTGTGTTCACCCAAATGCTGGAGGAGGTTGTGTTTGAATGTAGAATAAGTCTTTTTTTCATCACAGACGCCAACGTGAAATAGTTTGATAAAGCAGGTTTTCACATTAACGGGTTGGCCAATGTGAAGGATAAACGTATATATTGAGCACAGTAAAAATGTACCCGTGGTACACTGTTGGTAATAACTCATAAATTCACAGCACTGAAGATTTTTATACTGTATCTCAGCCAGCGATAAAGCTTCGAAAAAGAAATTCGACTGAAGTTTCGTTTTGTATTTTCAAATTGAATTTTGAGAAGCTAAAAATGACACGTGGAGATGAACCTTGTGAAGAAAAAAAAAATGTGAATCTATCCATGTGTTCATCAAAAGAGAAGACTGATGTTTGATTTTAATGTTTTCTAAATTAGATGACAATACAATCAAGTTTCCTTTTTACCATTGTTGTATATACAAGATCTGATGATAATGATAGGAAAACTCACTCTATCGAACCCAAGTGGATTGATAAGGTATGTGTATATAACGTTAAGAGGTATTGTGTATGCAGTAGAGCTATTAGGCAAACAATACCACCATTTATATAAACCTACAGTTTTGTTTTGTTCTATTTCTGAGCCATCATTCTTTCCTATAGCTGCCATTTTGGTGAGAAAGCATGCAGGCATGTAAATGTTTGTCCTGGAATTATGATATTTAATAAATCCTATATTGTGCTGAACAAATACTAGGGTTGACTCACTCAAGCCCGGATGATTTTGAAAACATAATTATCAAACATTTCACTTTCAAAAATGAAGACTTTTTGCTGTCAATAGTACTGTAATCTTTGTAACAGAGGTAATATTTCTTGGAATTTACTGTACATTTGTCATGAGACACACTCAAAAAAAAAAAAAAATCAGCACCTCTCAATACCGTTTTTTTAAAAAAAAATTATAAAAAATATCCAGACTAATTACGATCACGTGTCAGCTTGAAAAACAATCCGTCATGACACAATGTTTCGAAACTGAATGCCATTTAATTACATTGCTCAAGTCCCTGGTGAACCTCCACAAATACACTCTTTGTTTCATGATATCCTGATGAGAAAAAAAAGACTCTTGAGTTATAATTTTCCTGTTACTTTCCCTAAAGACTTTTGAATTTCGGTGCTGAAACACCTGTGTATATTCTCTAGACATGAGCTGATGTCAGTCCTTTAACTGAAAACAGTTTAGACCTTATGTGTTACAGTCGGGGGAGGAGGAGGAGGAGGAGGAGGAGGAGTGTCCCATGTTCACAATGTGTTTGTTCTTTTTGTTCTCAATGGAGTGTCTAGGTCTGTTGTCACTGATAACTTATATAGCTTCTCGAATCATCTCTTCATTGTATTTCAAATTCAAATAAAGTTAACATGTTGATGATAAACTGTGAGTAAACTATGTTGCCCGAGGTCTTTTCCACACACTTCTCTGATGACAGCGCTGAGCGGTTTGAGGTAGACGTCACCACATGACACTCTTTTGACACACAAACACGAAGATTGTCGCCCACTGACACAGTGCAACATCACATTTTAACATGATCTGATAAAAATCAGATCAGTGCAGTGGGGGCATAGATGCTTTCTTTGCAAATCACAGTTTTCAGTATTTCCATTTTTTGAGTCCATGATGATCAGCCCTTAATCTTTTAACACTTTTCTGTGTATTAATGTATGGCATAAAAACATTGCAGGTAGAAAAACAAATTAACATATTGTCCTTCCCGTTTTTATTGCAGTAAAAAAAAAAAAAAAAAAAAAAAAAAAAATATATATATATATATGTGTGTGTGTGTGTGTGTGTGTGTGTGTGTGTGTGTGTGTGTGTGTAATCATATGATCACAATATCTATCATGTTTCACCCTGCTTTTCATTGCGTGTGGATGCTATTGTGTGTGTGACTTGCATGTGAGTGTGAGTGTAACTGTGTGTGTGTGTGTTTTCTTTTCCTATGCGGAGCCTAATCCTTGAAAAAAAATGTGTAAATGAAGGTGTGACCAAGCTCACTGTAAATAAATTATTTCATGCGTACTTTCACGTGTATCATGCTAATTTATAATATATCACCATAAAATAAATAACACTTACAGTTTAACCAGCTGTACATGCTGTGGGGTCAGGCATCATCATATTAACTTTAAATAACACTCAGGTCTGCAGGGAATAGAAAATAATGGTGTTTTTAAATGTTTATTTGTTTCATGTGTCATTGACTGTTATCGTGCCTCTTCATACACATTTCCTCCTGATTATTCTTGAATGACATTTATTTTTGCTCTAAATACACAATAGTGATGCACAAGGATAATTTTCTAAATAGCCGTAACAGGTCCAGGTTTTAAAGCACGCACATAAAACAGCACAAAATCGACACTGAGAGAAGAATTTCTTCAGTAAGCAATTCTGAGTGAAATGTGTTGACACAGGAGTCTTGGCCCATTCCCATTTTGCATGCTTTTTAAAGCATGGCCATAACACAGCCACAGAGATGAATAATTGACTGATTACTGCATAATTCAATACTGCATTGTAAAAATTCAAGGCCTGAAATATTTCAAGCTTTTCTTCTTTTTATTAAAAATTAGGTTGAAGTTTCAATCAACCTTGAAAGAACAATGCAACACAATGGGCAATCAATCATGAAACCATGTTTTTTTTGTTGTTGTTGTTGAATTCAGACACACACAAACTGTCACAACTTTTCTCCAAACCTAAGCTCACTCTGGGGTAAGAGAAGCTGTGACCTCACACCCACTTTATCCATTTGATAACTCGATCGGTCCTCCTTTTCCTTACTGCGGTGAAAGATTCACTCTGCAGTTCACTGCCATTACTCAGATATTCTGTTTATTTCTCTATCTGATGCCTCTTTTCTGCACTGGCATGTGAGAGCAGAGGCCCTGCAGCTACGTGTTTCATATCACTGCACATTTTGTAATAAATTCAATTCAGTACAAATATGACCATGAGGCACAAAGACTTTAAATACCAAATGTGCATTATAGCTGTGTTGTTGCATTTCACATCACTGTAGTGTGGAAAGAGTAGTGCTGATTGCATATTCAAAGCATTGAATGCCGCGTGAGCCGTGTGCTTTATTTACTCCGCTTGACATGGGGATGTGCTCATGAAGACATCATCCAGACGTGATTAATCCACATGATCCTGTCTCTTGTCACTCTTTGCCTAATGTCACATTGCACAAGTTGTTGTTCTGCGCTTGCTTGACCAGCTGAAGAAAAGTGTTCTCCCTGGCACTTGACAGATTTTTTTATAACACATTAGGGGTTCAAAAAAAAAAGTTTCACAGGAGAGAAATAAAGTTGTTTTTATATTTCAGTGTAATGTGAACCGCAGTGTTAACCCCGACTGAGCTAATTCTTTGCTCATCATTGAGACTAGGAGATGGCCATTTAGTGAAAGCAGTAATTTTGCATGTCTCTTGATAACTGGTGGTGCCCTGAGTCTGTGGAGAGACATTAGGACGGTGCAGGCTGATCGTCTGAAAGATAGGACTAATGTCACCTAATCAGATAGACCATTATGTATTAGCGAAACTACAAAACAGTTTTATCTGACAAGGGCCAGGCCACATTACCTAAATTAACATTTTGCAAGCGTGAACATGGAAGACCACAGAGGCAAGGGGAGGGCTAAAGGACTGCGGCCTGTGCTTAGACATTCGGCAGTAATTATTAATTTATGATTGTCTCTGGTCTTAATGAAAATGAAAGCCAGGAAAGAGAACAGGGAGGGATAATGTGGCGTGAAATTGAGTTTCATTTGTACAGGGGCCACCTTTTAACTCTGCGCTTCTTAGGCGGAAATGGAGCCGAGCGCTTCCCTCTCTCTCTCTCTCTGTCTCTCTAGAGAATGTATCTGAGTGTTTTTTTTTTTTCTTTTTTAATCAAGCTCTCTGCTTTCAGTCAAAGCATGCTCATATCCTCTCATCCTTTTGTGATATTTGGGGCCAACACGCCCTTTAACATCTCCATTACTCGTGTAAGGCCTTTTCAAAATGACACAAGGCTCTTGATGTCTGATAACTATGTCAACAAGTTTCTTGCACGGAAATGCCTCAGCACAGTGTTTCTTTAATGTCAACAAGGCAGCGTGGAAAGGTCTCAGACCAGGTTGGCATGAAAGGGGCCAAAAGAAAGGTAGATTGATTTACCTGAGATTGTATAAACCATAATCCTCAAAATAGTTGATACAAGATGTAACTAAGTTTTAAGTGTTCAGTTTTTATTATTCCAATACAGATATATGCTGGTAATGTTGACTAGTGAGCCCCACTGTAAATGTATACATGGTAGAAATATACTGCAATATTTGATAAAAACATCTTCAATGATGCAATTCTGGCCACTTTACAGCTTATTCCTCAAAACTATTTTCATGTCATTAGCTAACTTACAGGAACAGTTACTTAAACAGAGCTTGTTAAAAGGGAAGTCATTATACAGAAGGTTTTTTTTTTTTGATTGACATGTCACTGTCTTAAGGCGACACACATTGTAAAAGGTTCTTTAAACAACAATAGACCTGCAAACACACAAACAATTTTTTGTATAAATATATAGCGGTGGGGCAGCACAGCGGCTTAGCTCCACAACAATAATGGTTATTGGTTTGGTTCCGGGCCTGGGGCCTTTCTGTGGGGAGTTTGCATGTTCTGTCTGTACTTGCATGGGTTTCCTCCCACCGTCCAAAAACATCATGTTTAGGTTCATTGGTGACTCTAAATTGTCTGTAGGTATGATTGTGAGAGTGACTGGTTGTTGCCTCTGTCTGTCTCTGGTTGCTGGCCCTGTGATGGACTGGCGACCTGTGCAGGGTCACCCCGTCCTCGCCCAGTGTGAGCTGGGATTGGCTCCAGCACCCCCCGCGACCCGGAAATGGATAAGTGGAAGAAGATGAATGAATTTATACATTATATTCATATATACAATATAATATAATTATTATATAATAAATATATTGCGGTGTGATGGCTGATCAGGTGTGGCAGCGCGCGCGTATTAAGTGCATGCTCGTGCACGCTCTTGGCCCCGCCCACAGGGGGGTCGCACCTTGCGGACAGGTGTGGAGGTCAAAGTGATCATCCAAAACTTCAGGTTTCCAACCAGAGCTCATCCGATCAGGCTTCAGGAAACCACCGGCTCAAATCCAGACAAGCGCCGCCATGTTGATGACGCGTTTTGAGTCATTTCCGGCCACGCTGAGCTCGAACAGTCTTTCGCGTTGTGAAAATGGAGGAAACGACGAAGAACCACAAGAACCGGAAAGGCCTCTGTTTCTACCAGGAACTGGCTGTTGTACTTCTGCATTTGTGAGTAACTTTATGCTAAATGCGTGTTTTATTATTCATTTACAAAAAAACCAAAACCCAACGACAACTCAGCTAATTTAAGTTTAGCTAGCTAGCTAACGGTTAGCATTACTGTGAAGTGTTAGGCAAACCAAACCTGACCTAATGCTGGTTTATTTTATTTTATTGTTTACTCTGTTGAGCTTCTTGTGTGTGTTTTGGCCACTTGGGGGCAGCACTAATAATGATTTACAGTTGCATTTCTGATCAATATTCTCTTGTTTACTTTTCTGTTGCAGTGTTTTAGTTCTTATTTTGGTCTCTACCAACCCCTGAGGGAAATATGTGGCTCTTAAGCTGCTTAATGCTTCCCTCTGTCCGGCAGCAACTGTACATTAGTGTGGAAAAAACACGCCATAAAAAAATGAATGAAAGATGTTCTTATCTTTAAATTCATTCATTCAAATCAGTTAATAGAGCCGTGTGGGTTCATTACTGCACCACAGTACAGTAGTGCAGTAATCACAAAATCCATTGTTAATATAAAAATTGACTACAGCTGCTTTGCGTAGCTCTTTCTATTCATAAGAAGAAACAAGATCTTCTTAAACTGCTCATTATTTGATATTAGCATTCTTCTGTTACCAAAGAAAAAACCAGAAAAGGAAGTAAATTCTCAGAATAAATCCCAAACCATATTTCTTACTATAGTTCTGCTGTCATTTTTTTAATTAGCTGCAATCGCAAAGCTGACTTTAAAATTTTCAATCAACTACTTTATGTCATGATACATCAGTACAATATTAGACTTTGAAGTTGCTTCTGTAAGCTTTCAGAAAATTACTCACAGCCAGAGTATCCAAATCACCAGGGTTGGTTATATTAAGTCAATTACATTTTTACAATTGTGAGCGAGGGATGGTTAATTTAGTTTGACCCAGGAGCCCCAGACACTCCCCCAGATAGCAGATGGATGAGACGAGTGACCACAGGCGTGAGGGAGTGTGTGTCTGAGTGTGTGTGAGCCCACTGGATTAGTCTTCATTTGGTGCCTCTGTCATAAGGGAGGGGAAGACTGAGCACTGCGTGGCAGAGCAAAGAAAACACACAGGGTCAGACGAACACACACAAATACAACTGTGCGCTATTAACCCCCACCGCCCCCCTCCTCCAACCCCCCCAGCTCATCAACTTTATTTTGCAATCTTCCCTCAGAACCATTAGAATACCCTGAAGAAATGACTTTCCAATTAAAGGGGATCTAGAAGAAGAAGGGTTTTTCTTTTTCTTTTTTTCTTTTTTTCTTTTTTTTTTTTTTTTATCTCCGGCTGCTGGAGTTCTTTATTCCAATAATTTAAATTGGAATTGATTTTTCAATGTACTTGCTGACTGCTATGGACACAGAGCACAGGGCCAAATAGAGCTACGTTCCTAGAATATTTGTCATGACAGCACAGTACATGTAAATTTGCACAGGCTGCCTAAATAGTAATGTATTTCATCCTGTGAGAACGCTCAGACAGGACAACAAATTTAGTGTATAAACTGTGTTTATACAGTGTAGTTGCATCAGGTATTTTTCTCACTTTATTTGGTCTTGCTGATCTTCCCTTAATATGCTCCACTACTGTAATTAGCCAAAGGAATTATTTAATTTATTTTTGAGAATAAACAAACTTGAACCAACCTGTTCTGTCACATTAACGAGTAAAGTCCATTTTTATTTATACAGCGTTAAATGTATAATCTTAGCAGTTTGTTTAACAGACAGTCTGCTTTTAGATTTACTGTTTATGAGCTTGTCTGTGCTCAAAGCCATCACTCAGGCCAACCTTTACTATTACCCAGCATTCCCCACATGTTTTTAGACCACAATGAAACAGTAGTCTGGTCCCAGGCAGGGAGCTAGACCCTCACATGTTTAAGTTTGACAAACTGTAGCTATGAACTCTGCAACAACAGCAGTTCCAGCTGTGTTATAATGAGCATTTATTGCATCCCCACTGCAGCGAGTGCTTTTTGCAGAGCCCGCTTCAAAGCCATCCAGATTCTACTTGGGCTGTTTTACAGATGCGTCTAGAAATCCGAGGCCGTTCTTCTGTGGACGAATGGTTCTGTCTTTTGCTCCTGACAGCTGCACAGGCTTGTTGTTCGCTCTCTCCTGAGTTGTTTTAATAAAGTTGTGCTGCAGGAGTAGTGAGGGAAGATTAATGGACGCACAGGAAGTGTGGCAGTTGTGAGAGGATGCAGGACAGAGCGGGCCAGCAGCCATCTGTTCCCTCTCCTTTACAGCTCTCTTAATGGAGAAGCAAACCAAACAACATGGATCTGAGCCCTGCAGACAGACACACACATACATGCGCACACACACACACACACACACATACACACACCTCAGTTGCACACAGCTAAACACAAAACATCACTTTGTGTGACAGAGATGAGAGCTAGGCTTTTGTCATTGTATTCCCCCTCGTTGGATGTGTGTGTTTGTGTGTCTGTGTGCGCTGGTGTGTGTGTGCTTTCTTTGCTTTTCTTTTTTTTTCTCCTACCTTTCAGCAAAATAAAGTTGGGTGTGAGCCACGGCTGTGAGATTTAGATGAAAGACACAGCCTGGATGGAACGTGATTAAGAGATATGTTCTTGAGGCGAAACAGGACTTGGCGTTTGCTGAGACAAAACCTAATCAAATTAAAGCAAAACACGGCCATTGTTGTGGAGTATGTTCTCTGCCTGTGTCACGTTTGAAATGAAACACTGTAAAATAGATATGGGCTTGTGTCTGCACAGCATCACCAACACAGTGGTTTTATTTAGATTTACACACAGGCACTGACTAATGACGGTTGTGCCCAATGATGCCTAAAGCACTTTATAGAGCTGTCTGGGTTATAAAAAATGTTTAATATGATGGAGCTGAATGGCTCACTGAAAGAGTATTATTATTTACAGGTTATTGTTTTAAATTAATTCAGTCAGCAGAATTGTTAAATTCTCTATCCAGCAGCCATGTCCACCTACAGCTCATTCCTCTTTTGGGACAGAGTTCTGCTTTTAACTGGTTCTCCATATCTGTTATTGGCCTATAATGAAATCTATAGTCGACTGTTTGTGTTTGTTTTGAATGAACGCAGCCCATGTCACGTTAAATGACAAGATGCATCGTGTTCCTTTTTCTCCCAGTGAAGACATCTGTACGACATGATGAAGTTTCCTCTCTGAGTATCAATCCTGTAATTGAGCTCAGGGAGAGGAGACGTGATGTGCACACAGAGGAAGTGAAGGCCTCTCTCGCTCTTCCCTCCATCCCTCCTTCTTCTCAGTTTTTCCCTCCTTTCTTCCCTCCCTGTTCCTCCTGTGCGGACAGTCTAACGCTGTGTCCTGCTTTTTTTTTTTTTTTTCCTCCATCAAATGCACAACTCTTCCACTCTTCTTCTCCACCAGCTTTAACATTAAATTCATCAGCCAGCTCTCTTTAGATGTACATCATCTGAAATGATTGCATTAGCATTAGCTGCACTAATATCCATGACTGTTCAAGGCACACTGCAGTATGGCCTAGACCTCAGCAGAGAGAAGGAGAGAGAGAGAGAGAAACGTGGGATCTTATAATAGTGTCTTCACAAGCTTTTCACGGCTCTACATCCTGAGTGAGACAGCGGCCTGGAGCTACGATGTCTTTACTCATGTCTCTTTGTCTGTCTTGTAATGTTGCCTTATTCTGCTCTTACGATGAGGAAACTGAAGTGAGATTGGATTAAATATTAACACAGCCTGACACGGTCCCCACTGGAGCTCCTATTCCACTTCACATGATACAATTAAAAACATTCCCACATGCATAGAGTGGAACACTTGTCGAGAACATACTGCTTTACAGACTTAAAATAAATCTTATACTAATCTATGGAGAACCTGACAAAGAGGAGGCCAAGGTTTCCATGCAGCCACTTAGCTGAGTAGGGAGTTGGGGGGGGTGAGAGAGATGAGGGTCTTACATTATTTATACGTGCTAATGGTGGTTGGCTGTGTGTGTGAATCAGCAACAGAACAATCTGCTAAAATAGACACACAGCTGTAATCAAGGCCATACATTTCCTCTCCCTCTCCTGTTCTCAGCTAAATGCTGGGTCAATTGGAGTCAGTTTAGTAGCATTCGAAAGTCTTGCAGTAGATTATCTCCCTTTAATGGAGACGAAAGACAATGCAGGAGTAGATTGCCATTGCCAAAGGAAAAGATTACCTTTATGAAGCTGTTCTGGCTAAATACTTGTACAAAGGGAATACCTCACACCAGCCCTACTGTACATAAGATATCATTGTACATCTACAGCAGATAAGAACAATAGCTCATGTGCTTAACCTAGTTTTGTCCACAAAAGGAATCCATTAGTCTCATTGTGCAGCCCTAAAGCTCAGCATCACAGGGGGGGACCCGCTGCTACATCCATGCACATGTGCCTCTCATTTCCTATGGCAGTCCAGGAGTATCCTTCAACATCCTATTGTAAAGTTTACCAGGGGAGAGGTTTGGTGTATTAAAGCGCCCAGAGAGAAAAGCTAAACGATGTAAATGCAGGCAGCTGCTTTTTGCTAATGCCGTACGGTAGACGATGAGGCCCAGACGAGGCTGGATGTGTATAGTATCTATATAACATTATGGGCTCTCTTTCATGTACTCCTGCTCTTTAATGGGAACAATATGAAGATTAATGGTATCACAAAAGTGTAGGGAACTATGTTTTCTGCTGTTGTTTTGACCACAACCCTTTTGGGTGGCAAAAACTGCTTCAGGTGTGTGTTTGTGACTGTTTCAAAGTGTATGCCAAATTAGGTCACATGGAAATATTACCATGGCTTATCCCATTTTGATATTCACTTGTGTTGTGATAGCAGATGGCCCTTGGGATTATTGTATAGTATAGATCAGTGCTTCATTACGTGAGTGGTATGATAAATTCACCCAAATTCCAAATATTTGTGCAGTTCACTTTCCTTGCACCATTTGGATTGGCTGGAAATTTCAGCCAACTGTAATAAATTTTATGTAAATGTTTTAGCCATTTACCCACTAGTTACATTTTTAATATTTTATGCATCTGCAGCATTTTCACTGCTTGGCCAATACGTGTACAACTGTTATTCCATAATTTGTAGCCTTTTGACCATTTATACAATATTACTATATTAGAAAAATTATGTGCATCATTACTTATTAGAACAGTTTATTCACTGCTTACACTAATCAATTTCAACCACTTCTCCATTCATATAGCCATTTAGTCTTGTGTCTAATTCTCTCTCTCACTCTCTTTTAGCAGTCACCACAACACGTAGTAGTCATCACATACCTCCTGGCAACTGCAGAAATACCCCTGGGGTACGAATTGGCAATCACTGCTAAAGGCTGTTTACTGCTGCACCATATTCCTTCTTTTTTCTATCGGAAAGGGTCATTCGTCCCAAATCTGTTTTGACATTCATGATAGCTTGAACCTTAAATGAATATATAAGAAAAAAACTCTTGAGACAAACTTTTAATCATGATAAAGATAAATAGTCGGCAGAACACAATTTAGAAAAACAAATACAGCAACACTGTCTCTGATCATCATTTGATACTGTGCTGACATGCAAACTCTATTAAGCTGTCTTCAAATATGCAAAAATGATATGATTTTACAATGATTACATATTCACTTCCCCAGCTGGCTGGCTCCAAGCGTCTCCATTTGTCATCGACTATTGTGTCCAATTATATGATTAGCTTTGAACACTCCAGCACTTCGAGAGCTCTCGTGTGTTCTGCCGTGCAGAGTGATTCACAAACAAAGTCATTACAACATGTATTCACACATATCAAATAACAAAACAGATGGCCACTGCGCTCAACGCCTGATTTGTTTTCCACACGAGTGGTAGGAAAAAAAAAAAAAAAAAAAAAAGGATTTTGTCTGAGCTGTGTTTAATGCTGACTGTTTTTATTCCCAAAGAAGAGCAGCTGGCTGTCGCGCTGTTAGATCAGCTCCTATGAAAGACAATCTTGTTTTCATTAATTTCTCTACAACAAAGGCACTTGTTGGGAAGATTTAGAATTACAGCCGGTAAAGCTTCCGGATAATTCATCACAGGGACTTGACAGGAAACTTAATTGTTTTAAATGCCAGTTGCTGTGAGCAGCGTGGCTGGTTTTTCTTTGATGTCTAACAGGTGGGACAGATAGATGACCCTCTGATGTTTCATTTGACCTTTGACCTCTTGGCTATAAATCCACTTGTAGTGCACCAGCCAATAAAGCTATCGTCGTGTGATGAACTGCAGTTCCCAGAATTCCGTGGGAGATGAAAATCGTGTAGTCCGCCTCCTCGTATTAAACACAATGTAAATCTGCCTCTTCTGTGTGTCAGTCTGGCCATTTCTTGAGCATGTGCACTACACGAACTAACAAAGAACCATCTGGACTCACGGTGTAGTTTATCCTTTAACCACTGTGGTTCAGTAACTCATCTCAGTGGGAACTTAAATGGATGTGCCTGTGAAAAAGTGGGGAAACATGAATAAAACCTTCTCATAGCACGGTGTGACGCCGTTTATTTAGTTGTGTCTGCAATTGATCCACCATATGATAACCGTTCTGAGAATATGCTATGCTAACTGTGGGCACACAGCAGGGTGCATTGCCTGTGTAATTGTGTGAGGCACTGCATAGTTGCGTCACAATACTGACTCACTGTCTAATCCGGTTAAGACTGTGTTGGTGTGATAAACAAACTTAATTATTTTAGCAATTTGCAACACTAAATCAGTTTCTTAGCTCGGGTAATGTTTGTGTAGTACACCCTATATCATACCCATCATACTCTAAAGGTTTTTTTTGTTGTTTTTTTGGTCCTTCATTTGAATTAATTGTCCCCTTCACACAGATAAAACTGTCACACATGTAGTACCCTCTAACTCATCACTTGTCTGTCGTTTGAGGAATAAATTGCAGGATCTTGTAATGTGGGGGTTATCCCTGTAGTAGAGACTTGAAATTAAAGTATCCCTGAGCAGAAAAGGTTCTCTCTTTTAAGGTTAAGGTTGCTTTAAATCTAGTAAATAGCTTCCCTGACATCTCTCGAGAATGTTACTGTAAATGCACTTCAAGTGACTGAATCATTTAACATCTAATCAATATGATTCGCACTGCACCATAAACACACTTCAGTCTGATTTCTGGTTGAGAAAGCTGTTACGACGGCAGTTAACAACTTCTCTGTGAGGGGTTGGAACGGATAATAGTCAGAATAATAACTGAAATATTTGGCTTTCATAAGGCCAGCTCTGTGTGTGTATATGTATGTATATATTATTTAGGTATGTATACATGTACATACATACGCGCAAGTGTGCAGTAAGAAGTCTTGTGTGAATGAATAGTAAAAAGAAGAGAGCCCTGCTTTATCTTGCTCTGCCAGGTAGATACAATCTAGCTGTGCCATGCTGCCATCACCTGGTCAACAAATATTCAACAACTTAGAAGACGTTTGTGAAGTGTGTGCAATTATATGTTTTATATGTCATATTTACCTGATCTTGGTGCAACACTGGTGTGCTACCCAGGGGAAGTTACAAATTTGGTGTAGCAACTAAAAACCCACCATCATTTCCTGCTCCCCACCACAACCCACCTCCAAGCTAAGACATCACGAGAGGGTTGAGTGGAGAGGTTCAAAAGTTACACATAGTAAACCAAACACTGAGATACTATGGGCAATGTTTTAAAATGATTACCTGCTCTATTTTCGCATACATGCAGTACACCTGAGCCACAGAAACCTGTGCTGTCTGCCAGAGCAAAGATGCATAGAAAATATCTCTAGTCTCATGGGTGAGTCAATCAGCTCTGAACACAGATGTTTTTGCCATAAAAGCAGCACTCCCATACTGTGAGTGTAAATTACACCTTGGAAATTAATTGCAAGTTTTGATCCTTTTGATAATGAAACATGCACACAGTAATGCATCTAGTGTTACTGTGTACGCAGAACATATAGGTGTGGCATTTTGGTATGAAAGTTTAGTGGCTGTTTCATATCATGGCACTGGTCATGTTGCTGAGTGATCGGATGCTGCCCGTGTGTGTGTGCCTGCTCTTGCGTCTTACACTCCGCAGATAGTTCCTGTACAGTATCACACTGATCACCCGGTCTTGGAACTGTTTTGAGACAATATAGTAAAGAATAATGTCTAACACGGTGCTCATGTTCATCAGAAATGTGGTGAAGACTGCCCATGTGTTAAATCCCCCGTCTTCGGTGTCCCCCAGCAATCGGAGCACTAAACACAAATGAAAAGGTACAAAACACACTAACACCTGGATAATGAGTGTCACGATAATCCGGATAGACTTCTGCTTCACTTTTGGTTTGAGTTTAGAGGTGCGCCCGTGAATGAGGTTATCCACTATGATGATATAGCAGCCGATCATTACACATATGGGGACTAGGAAAAAGAAAATGAGCCGTGTGAAGTTGACAAGGTTGTTGTGGCGCAAATGGATGATGTCTTGCATCTTGATGCAGGTGGTGAAGTTGGAGATGCGATCAGGATCAGGCTCAGGGAAGAGCAGGGGTACAGTGCAGCCCAAAGTCATTAACCACACCCCACAACTTGCCACCATGGCCTTGGGAACATTCCTCAGCTCCTTGACGTGCTTTGGCTGGACGATGGCCATGTAGCGATCAGCACTGATCAGAGCAAACAGCCACAGAGCCATGCAGGGGTAGAAAATAGTGAGAGCGGCAGTGATCCGACAGAATAGGTCCCCAAAGGGCCAGTAGTCCTGATGGTGGTAGACCATCCTGAAGGGAAGTAGAAGGATGAAAGTGAGGTCTACCACCGCTACATTTATCATGTAGACAGTGACTGAGTTCTTCTTCTTGGTAGTGAGAGAAAACACCCACAGAGCAGTGAGATTGACTATGACTCCTATGATGAAGACGAAGCAGTAGAAGATGAGGCCTGCCATGCGGTACTCCACTGGCCCCTGCTCTGGCCTTTCAGCGAGAAATTCTTCTGACATGTTGGAGATATTCAGATCCAGGTTCATTGCAAAACTTAAAGAATTCAGCAGAAAAAAAACAAAGCATTGTTTAGTGAACTACTACTACAAGATATTTCTTTTGGTTTCCAATAAACATTTTTTCTGTTTTTTTTCTAAATTCATTGACTATTTACTTTCATGAAGTTCAAGTTCCTAATTTTGAAATGTCATGTGCTTCTTCTATGAAGGTCATAGTGAGGAATAAAGACACTGTTTGATCTATGGTGTCTCTTCAGAAGATAATTAATCAAAGCTGAGTATCTCTGTAACTTAATGTCAGCTGCAAAAATAGTACAGAAAAGTTAAAGATGTCTACTTTAATTAAACATTTGGCTGAAACTGTTCGAATTATTTCAAGTTTTGATAATATGACATGGCAATGCAGCTCACTTTTAACGATTGTGTGGAGATAATCTCTCATTAGTGCACCTGAGTTTGAAATCTTTGAAAAGAAAAACAAACAAACAAACAACAAAAAAACATTTGAAAAATCCATAAAACTGGGATTTTCGTTTTGGCAAAAGTGGAAATATAAGCAAAGCTGTGTGTTTGAGAGAAAGAAATGTGTGAAACAATTAGGTTTCCAGAAGGAAGACTGTAGTAGCCAGAGGCAGTTTCTAAATATGGCCATGTCTGTACTTTACAGTTTGCAGAACCTGCTACTTGATAATTTGAATACTTATTTTTAAACACTGTGCAGCTGCACAGTGAAGTACAGAACAAGACAAATAGGTATGTCTGTGTTGAGTTTCATTTTTAAATATTACCTAAATCTTAGATTGTGTCATCAAAAAAACTGAGATATTACAATAAAGAAAGAACAAAATGGAGCAGTGGTATCTGTAATGAAGGCAAAAATATAGATGTGGAATTGTTATGTCAGAAACTGATACTATGTGTTGATAAGAAATCATGCGATTTCTGTTTTTCACAATTCAGAATTCATTCTTTACCCCTTTGGTACTGTACTGACTCAGCTGTCTATTGTGATCATTCAGAGAAAAAAAAACTATTACTGAGGAATACATCAATCAGTATGGTTATAAATCAGCTTATCCAAATACACACCACTAATACACAAGTACAGCAGGTAGCTATAAAACACGACAGCCAAAATTACTTTTTCCTCTTCAACTTAAAGGTCAAACTGATCAGGTTAGCCTAGCCTGGACAATAAAACACTGCACTTACCACAGAAATCAAACAAACATGTTGTCAAGCTTACACCAACAGGTTTATGAGGCGGCACAGGAATTTATCTGAGAACTTTTCCCCAACAGCCAAAACAGGGAAGTGAATAGTTTCTCTCAAAGGGCAAATTTGATTGAAATGGTGGTGAGATGAAGCAGCGTGTAAAGCCCCCATCACTTCCTGTTGCGACAGTGGGCTGTAGTTTCTCTTTCTTTAGATTCCTTTACAGTATCTACGTAGTTGGAAACACAAAGGACTACAGCTTTCCACTGTCTGCAATTACACCCCCTTAAAGAAAATGATGTGCCATTAGAAGTGGGAGTGTGTTTGGCAGGCAGAGAGATGGCAGATTTAGGGCGAGTTATTGATTGGAAAAGTGGGGTCTGTCACAGCACATTAGTTCTCAGGGGAGTAATCCACAGCAGGTTGCTGTGAGAAGCATCTGCTGCTGGAGAGAAGTAATTAAAAACAGGATGTTGAGGCAGTTGCCATATAAACAGGAAATAAGATGGTGGTAATAGACACTTCACGCTGATGCTGTGAGATAGTTTTACACCACGTCGACTTAATGGATGCAAAGCGCATACCTCAGGTGAAACGCTCAAGGTCAGTCTGGACCTGAATTGAATACAGATGAATGTGTGTGATTAATGTATGTTTGTGTGTGTGTGTGTGTGCGTGCATGCGTGAGAGAGAGTGGGTAACAACTATGAATTAGGACATTTGGCTCAAGGAATGTTGGACAATCAAAACTTAATTTCTTTCCAGTCACCTATCTGGTAGATTTCTTTCCATTCATAGATCTTGTGGAAGAGGAAGAAAATCGTTCTTTACCATGACTTACAACATTTTTTCTTTTTGCCATCTGAATTCCGTTTGTTCAACCTCCAAAAAGGTTACTACTATTTGTCACATTTTGTTTTGATGATGCAGATTTGCCATTTGGTCAGCTCTGATGTTGAACCCTATCTTGTGGTAGCAACATTATTTTTACCCCTGTATTTTCAGCTGCTAACTCAAATTCTTATTCCTTGGAAATAATTATTTATCGGCTTGTCCTACTGATGTGTCTTAAAAATCTCATACCAGATGGTACTTTGTGCTCATTGCAATATGTTGTTATGACAACAGTCTGTGTGATGTTTTCCTCTCCTTGAAAATTGTCATGTGGTTGCCTCAGTAAGTTCCCCACTCCATAATAAATCCTTCATAAACAATATCCTTTAAACAGTGTGGAGTGAAGTTTTACCGACGGAAATCTACACAACATTAGGTTCTGTCTTTTGTTGTTCCATCACTTAAATAATTTTTAAACTATTTATACTTATTCATTGGTATTAAACAATCTACGGAAAAATTTTAGCAAAAGATTTTCTCAATCCTCTTTTGTCACACCTGTCAATATTTAGATGATGTGTTGATGCCTGTGAAAACACAATTTTACTTATTTTCTTTTACTAAACACACTACCATTAGCTCTTTAACCTGTTTTACACTGTCCTCTAGAGGCTGAAAACAAATACTACAAATCTCAGTCTCTGCCAAATAACCATATTCCATTTACACCAGTAACCATGACTTCAGTATTGGTTATTGGTCTTTTTTTTCCATAAAATCTCAGACAATCCTGAGAATTGGTGAGTGAATAATGGCAAACTTGATTGTCAGAAAAATGAAGATTTATTTCCAATTGATAGACTATTAATTGACCAGTTATTGACACAATTTGCACTGTGGTTTTACAATCATACTCGTCAAATCAACAAAGTTCCTGCTACTTACTGCTAATAATTTTGAGTAATTAACCATTTTCATAAGATCATTATGCACCAAAAAAGAATTATAATAACTTTCCTTGTGTGGTTCAAACTGTTGGGTATTATACACTGCTGTTGCACTGTGCCGCAAATGAATGAAAAGAAAGCTGCTGAGCTTTTCTGTCTGCAGGATGTATGAATGTATCTAACAGATAAACAAGGGCTAGTTGAGATAAATATTGTTTTTGCTTTATTTATTTAGAAATGTATTTGCTTGTCTATCACTTCTGTCACTTTGTCAAACCTCAGATCAAACCAGTTTCAGTTTCCTCTGGCAGATCACAAAGGCCAAGCATCTGTAACAATTTGCTTCCACTGCAGCTTCTTCTAACTAGATATAAATTTCTTATCAAGCCAAATATATTCCATCTGTTTTTCAATAACAGCCAATATTAATGCTATCCAATATTTGTGTAACTTATAGCTTTGTATCTCAATTATAAAATGAAATGTTATTTTATTTTCATCAAGTACTGATTCAAACACTATTTAAACTGTGTCATCTGCACATATCGGATTTGACATTCACATGGAAGCAACATATGCTTTTAGGATCTTTTTAATTTAAAGAAAGCAGTAACAATAAAATAAAAAGTTTAAAGATATTTTTTACAGGTAGTTACACTACACATGCAATTATGTTGTTAGTGGATGATTTGAGATGTGAGTGTGGGGAACGGATGGGTGTTAGAGGTTACAGTTCATACTCTGCAAGAAACCAAATTGCTTGTCTTCTTCAAACCATAACCACATACATCCGGTAATCCCAAACCAAATGTTTTATAGACTATTAAATCAAATCAAATCAGATTTATTTATATAGTGCCAAATAATAACAAAGTTACATCAAGGCACTTTACATATAGAGCAGGTTTTTTAAATTACTTAAAGAGACCCAACAGAGTGTATCATGTTTTCACTCATTATTCTCCAGAGTAATGTAGTTTTTCATCTTCGCTGTATCTAAAGTAGTTATGCAGTAATAAATATAAATTTTTAAGTTCTTTTTTTCAGGGAGGACTTTTTTGCCTATATAATTGTGGCAGAGTGACAGAAAGGGGGGAGGGGCAATAAATTGGTCCATAGGTCATCAAAGACTAACCCTAAATGGTACATGCTGTATTTTAACATTTTCTTTTTATTAAAGTTGCAAGAATGAATTTGTACACAATTCCCACATTGCCTACATTGATCCCCATAGAACTGACTTAAAGTGATGAATGACACCAAACCTAGAATAAATACTTGAGACACAACAATAATCCAGGCTGCTTTACAGCACTTTAAAATTGAATGCTGGGAAGTGTAGAAATAATTCAGATGAATGAGTTGCCTCAAGAAGAAGATGAATTTAGTTTTCCTATAACATAAGATCCTACAATTATGATGAGGAATTCCCATCTGCCAGTGTGCACATGAGGCGTCAAGGTGCACTGTAAAAAAATAAGTAATGATAAAATAAAAACTTTATATTCTTTGGTATGGGAAACAATTACAGATTGCAAGACCCTAGAAACTGAACTTTTCAATATATAAATTTAAAAAATAAATTTTGCCAACAAATGAAATTAACCTATGCAATCAAATGTTTTAGAAGTGTGTGAGCTTGTTCACAAAGGCTTCCCAGCATGCATTACATTGAGTTTAAACTCAGCTTTAACTCATAAATAATTGAAAATAAGAAGATGGAAACTGTTAAGTGAAACTTTAAATGTATATAACCCCTATAACGTACACACAGTGTATCAATTCAGCTCTCAACAAGAAGCTGACAATTACTCTGACGCACTTCGCAAATTTTTTTTAATCAAATATCTTCAAACCTTTGAACAAATACAGAAAATATGGATGTAGATGTCTACTGCTTTTAAGATAATCTTTAAATTATCAAAGGTGAACAGTTATGTGGAAGTATGGCGTATCTGCCCGTAAACTATATTTCACATGACATTTCCTCCCCCAAAGTTTAACAACTTTGTGCAGAACTGAAACATGTGATTGTATGTCTGATTGTGAGTCTCTACTTCCACATTATCATCAAACTTCCTTTAAGCAACAGTGGTGGTGGGATGAGTTGTGAAGCCATTGTCCGTTTCAACATTCAGATCAGCTTATCTAAAACACTGTCCAGATTGAAGTTGGCCCATTGAGACAGAAAAGAGCCTCACGTCTAATGTGACTCTTCACTTTGCTCATTCCTGTTAAATCTCCTTTCTGTGAGTCTCTCACTGGTTGTACCTATAGTCGTGCTGTTGAGTTGGATCTTGTTGCCGTCAATAATATCCTTGGAGGAGCCTTCAGGTGATGTCCTCACAGCGCTGGAGAAGGATATGCTGATGTGCAGCCGCAGCAGCCTCCTTAGTTTTCTCTTGTAGCCCTTACAGGCAAAGAAATAGATAAATGGATCCAAGCAAGAGTTTAGGTTCATTAGGCACACTGTGAAGTGCAGCGACACTTGAAAGGCTGTGAGCTCAGTGCAGTCAGGGCTCGACACCAGCTTGCGGATCATGTACTGCAGGAGGTCAATGTGATAGGGGCTGTAACAGATGACAAACACCAGGGACACACAGCAGATCACACCGATGGCCTTGCGGCTGCGACCGCTCTTTTCCATCAAATGGTTACTCTTGGCTGTGAGGAGGAGTTTGGAGCATAAGACAGAGTAACACACCAGGATGGTGACCACAGGGATCATATAACCCACAACAACCGCGCCAATCAATATAATTGCAATATGGTCAACATTCTCAAAGTTGGGGTATTCCATACAGGTGATGAAGCCATCACCCTCGTTGTGGGTCATAGGCATACCCACGAGAGGGAGGGTCTGTGCTAGGACCACCATCCAGACACCAATACAAATGTAGCGCACGTTGCTGACCTTCCTGAAACGGGCAAAGCGTAGAGGCAAGACCACAGCGATGAAACGGTCTATGCTGAGACAAGTCATGAAATTGACCCCCGCGTAGGTGTTGATGTAGAAGACTATGCCTGAGATCTTACACATCATCTCGTTCAGTGGCCAGTGGAAACCCAAAGCATAGTAGACAATCCTTATCGGCAGGGACAGCGTGAAAAGGATATCGGAAATCACCAGGTTGAGAGAGTAAAGGGTGGTGGAGTTCATCTTCTTTAGATTGGGACGGATGACGTGCAGGGCGAGGCAGTTACCAAGAAGCCCCACGATGAACACGGTGCAGTAGAAAATAGGCATGAGGACCCTGGCATAGTCCCGGTGGTCGTACAGGGTCTTACAGGTGGTGTCGTCTGAGATGTTGGAGGTCACAGGCATAGTGGTAGAACCCATCTTGATTTTTAAGGAACCAGTAACTGTAGAAAAGGAAAGGAAAACCAATGCTTTGGTTAAACCTTTTATTTCACCTCATTTTGTTTCGCTTTTGTGTGGTCTGTGGGCACCATGTTCAGGGGAACAAAAAAATGTGATTTAAAAAAATTATAGATATAATGTCTATGTTGAAATGAAACTTGTGTAGTTCAACTGTGATGCAAGAGCTTATAGGTTGAAGACCTTGATTTCAAACAGGAAGTAAAGAAGTTACATTAGTTCTCATTATTCCTTTCCCAGACAATTAGTGCTGCTGACTAGACGTTTCCTTCTCTCTTTTACTATCTGTTCATGGGCACTATGACTGAAGGCATGACTGTCAATCGTAACTTTACCTGCAATAACATACTATGCGGTCTCTGAACTGAACAAATCATGAAATGTATAGTTTAAAAAAAATAAGCTCTGGTGAATGATACAGTTACTGCAATTTTACATGTTTCACCCACATTTAACCACAAAGTTGTGTTTAATACAGGTGACCTCATTACAAACCCACAGTTAGGTTATTTGACACAACCTATCAAATTGTTGTTTTTGTGGTGTCTGCTGCCACCTTGAGGAAATTTTTAAGCAGAGACCAGATTAATTTTTATTAATCTTAGTTTGAAAACAAGGCAGAGTTAAGCAAGACAAATAAAAGAAAGGTTGATAATAAATAAAAAATAAAGGATCTTACATACTCTTGTGTCTGACTATAAAGCTGTTAAGCATCTAAACTGTTTTACACACATAATTTGGCATTATGTATTTAGTGCATTTTATTCTAAATATTTGCACGGACATGAAACAGGAAAGTGAGAGCTGATTTGTTAGGAGTAAGAAAAGGACCATTCTTAAAAAAAAATCCACCTTCAATTATCATCTTCAACTACTGTTCATACTCAGGATGTGTCTTTTTCTTTTTTTTAATAATGTTTATACCTAAAAGTGACATGAAGGAAGTGTGAGAACAATACAGCTTCACTGTGATTCTGAATGCAGCTGCAAGAACCTCACATTTATACTGCAAAACAACATGGTGTTGAGAGGTGGCCTTGTAAAAGAGGAAGTCTGCTTCCCCAGGGTGCCCTGCTTCAGAGTGGATGGCAGTTGGAAAGTCATATTGTTTGAGCAGAAATTATAACCCGCGCCGACTGTGTCCATCTCCTCGTGCAGCGGAGAAACACATTTCCTGGCCCAGTGGTGCAAGTGAAGGGGTATTTGGGTCAAACATGTAACCACACGTTTTCAAAATGTGTTTTAATTAATAACATAAATTTTCCGATGAGACTCAAACAGTTTTTCAGGGTGCTCTGCTTGAAACTGTGGGTGTCAAAACTGCATTTGATTGCTGTCACTCTTTTTTTAGCACTGACATTTGCCTCATTAACCTCCGACAATCCAGTGTTCATCACTATGAAACTACGTCAAACGCGTGATGATAATGTGCCATTCACACACATCACGTTCTACTTTTACTTGGTTTTTCAGTTTGTCGCTCTTTACAAAAAAATATACAGAATATCTTTCTAGGCATAATATTAGAAGAAAATCTGCAAAATGGAGCTGCTCTTTTTGCACGTCAACATATATTTTCCATATATTTTAAACTCTTACCTTACAGATAAAATTTGTTTATCCTCTGATTTACAGAAGCTGCATTGATCCAAAAAACATCAAACGTCTTGTGCGAGTCTATCTCAACTACAGGAGCTGTTGGGACGGCACTACAACTTCACTGAGTATGAACAGCATGACATACAGAAATCAAGATCCGTATCTGCTACCAGTAACCATGGTGACAAAATATCCTGTTGCAGCTCTCCCTCTTTCTCTCTCTTTCTCGCTCTCTCTCTCTCTCTCTCTCTCCCTCTCTCTTCTATGTCTCTCTACCTTTCTCACTTTTTTTTGCTAAAACTTCTGAAACCCTCTATCTCTTCTCATAGCGAACACTTAATGACTACACACGCACACACACAAAAAAAAGTCACCAATGACACCGATGACAATCGTGTTTAATCTTGTTTCATTTGACGTTTGTGAGTGATAAATCTGTGTTTATATTTTTCGAGACCAAAAACTTAAGGTTTCATACAGTGAGCTGTGCCATGTGTGTGTACTCAGGGGAGGATGTGGCTTCAGCTGCCACTAGCGTGCCGTCTTCTTACAGAAAGATTACTTTTGTTAATGCCACTGTTGCTGTTTTTTCACAGTAATAACATCACATTACTCTCAGATGACTGTAGTCTCTGAAATTTCCCCTCCAACCAGGCAAATAATTGAGAGTAAAACCAGGAACTCCCCCTTTACTCCAGAAACACCTTTGTTTTGCTGAAATGGAGCTCAGAATTACTTTCATTTGCTTTGAACTGCTGCACGTCATCTGTGCCAGTGATCGATCAGCAGTGATCAAATCTATTGTAATTTTTTACCCAAACAGTTAGATTTTGAGGTGATGGTTTCTCAAAAGCCCCCCTAAACAAATATAGACTATGGTTTCAGATGTCAAAGCAGGAGCACAATGCAACGTAAATATGTGCGAGATCATAGAAACACTTAAATTACATGAATGGAAGAGAAACCCAAAATAATGTGACTACAACAATGAGTAGTTACACTTTCTTTGGGGAAAAAAAGAAAAAGTACTGTATATTGTACCCAAGAAGCAGCAGATTATAAGTTTTTGCATCAGTGGTTTAAACACACACAGGCAGTTTTCTTGTGGTTTCACACCTCTTGGAAAGAGAACAAATAATCATGATGGTGTATATGAGCATTTACCTGTGCATTTATCTAAATGAATGAACATGCTCTACATTGCTTTTCAATCAGAAATCAAGCCCATGCATCAGAATTCTTGCTGTGTGAGGAACGTGAAACCTTGTGCTCATAGTTAAAATTTAAGGAATAACAAATAAAATATACTTACAAGTTCTATAATGACCACAAACCTTCCTTTGTTCAAAACAAGCAGAGGAAGCAGTGTAACTTCCTCATGTTCTGGCCTTGTGGATCTGAGTCATTGGGTTTCAGACAGCCCGATCACACCCATCACTGACAGGCATGGTATTCTGCCATGGCTATTCATAGAAGAGAATGGAGCTGAATGCCAAAGAAAAGACATTCCTGTCTGAACCCTCTGCTCCTTTAGACATGTAGATATTATCAAACAGAAATAATGATTGTAATAATTTCATAAATTAAAGGGTGTGGGCTGAGCAGTATGATTCTGGCATTGCTGCAAAGCTCTTGATATCCCTCAGTAGGCATCCTGTGCATCAGGACGTCGTGAGTGAGAAACTTCAAGAGGAAATCCTCTTGAACTGCTCCTGCTGAAATGTGTACATTACGGTGCTATTATAGCCTTCAACTGATGCTCTCATTTATGTGAGTTATTACAGGAGGTGTGTGGCTGGAGTGCTTCTTTACCTCATTCTCTGATATGGTAATGATTTTGCAGCTGTTATATGAATTGCCCACTGTGATCACTGTGGGGCTGAGTCTGGGTGGGCGAGGGGGGGCTGTATAAGGTTTTAAGGTTAAAATATTTGGTTCTTCAAGTTAAGGTACTCATTTATCTTTTTTTTTTTAGTCAAAACACCAAGTATCTGTAACCTGTTGTGCTACTGCTGATACCAAACATGCTACAGATTTGTACATGCTGACTGGATGGTGATGAACATTACTAGCATTATCATTGGTCTCTCCACAAATTTAACATACTCTGATAAGATTGCAACGGTCTTACAGGAAACTTCTGTGGCTGTTCTTTTTCAGTGACAAAAACAGTAGTTGGGTAACAAAATTCACAACAGACTACAAACCTGTTGAATCTATTTGGTGGAATTTGACACCATTTGGTTTTATTGATTGGATATCTAAGTAACATTGTGTGAAAGAAGAATCAACTGTGGACTCATAAGGGCAGAAGTTTCTTTTTTTTGAGTGTCAGCCAGTTAACACGTCTTGAAGACGTTTCCTGGAATTCCTCTAGATGTTTACAGCCTAAGAATTATTATTATTTTTACTTTCAGTCTTATGGGAGTAAATTTGGGTAAAATGTCAAACCAAAGGATTTGTAACATACAGTAGCAACAGAATGTGTTGTGTTTTCTCTGCAGCCCAGCATATTGGATTTGAATTAAATTATTATAAAACATTTAAAAATTCAAGTTATAATGTCAACACCTGCATGTGATGGGCTGTGCAGAGATTGTGCCCTTTAGTACAGAGGTGTGAATTCTGCACTGACAGAGTGTCAAAACAGATGAAACGTCACTGTGACTGTATCACTTGAACTTTAATCAGTTTTAACAATCGCAACACTGTCATACAACTTTGAACCTGCGCTGTCATGATACCCCACTGACCATTTTTACTGTTGATCAGTGCATACTGGTTCCACTTGCAGGAGAGGATGTGTTGTAAGGATTATGCTGTTGCCATTGTAACACTTATTGTTGCTGTGCTGTGCCATAAGAATTTCTTTCAAACTCTATTAGGTTGTCGAAACCTCATTATCATCTAAAACCTCTTCTTAGATGTACAGTTCTCCCTTGTTGTTAGAGAAGAGTACGGCAGCTGTTGAAGCTTGTATCTTTCATATAGATAAAGGAAAAGTAAAGAGGTTAAAGGTTTGTATTTGACATCTGTTTACAGTCCACAAAAATCAGTGTTGTAACTTCAAGACGTCACATGATGGCAGCAATGTCTTGACTGCTCTGTTGGAATCAAGCTCTCTTCCAAAGACACTCTAAACATTGCCGCAGAAGAAAGTAAAACGCAGGTAGATATGTTGTCATTGTTACACAACCATAACTATAGCCAACTTCATGTGGCTCAATCAAAAAAAAAACAGCAAACCAACAAACAATTATATGATTTGAAATCCAAATAAATGTAAAAAAAAAAAAAGAAAAGCAACAGTTCATTGCATATGGTTGTATATGTAACTTCCTGACGTTACCAGTGTCTAAAGTTTGTCTTAGCAACTGAGTTGTTTACCTTGTAATGCGTAGTGCTTACCGTGGTTTATACAAAGCAGCAGGGTCATATAGAAAACCCAAACTGAAACAGTCTTTTTCTTTTCTTTTCAAGCAGTTATTAATACAAGTTTCTCTACTTACTGTTTTTTACTAACTACTCTCCAATACAACTAAGAGAAAGCACAACATTAATTTGAACAACAATATTGTCTCTACCATATCACAACACTCATAATGGATACACAATGCTAACTGCAGGTTTATTCTGGCTAATTATCTTATCTCATACTTTGCCTCGTGCCTCATTTGTCTATTCCTGCAGCAGGAAGCCATTGGTTTATAGAAAACCATAGAAATGAGTAAACCATTTTTTTTATTTGTGATGCTGTAATTTAGTTTCCTCTCCCCTTGACCTGCAGGTGTCATTGGGTCTTTCCAGAAGTCTGAACTTGAAAGATAATCATAAAAACAACAATTGCTTCATTGTTTTACATTTTTTTAAATCTAAGAGCTGGTAATTACACTGCTTATTTTGGAAATTGTCTGTTGCAATGGATAACACAATTTAAACAACCAGGCAGAAAAACGCCACTACACTACACTTATATCACGAAATATAATTGTGGTTACAAATGAACGATTTTGAAGTGTTTACTGTTGGAAAGTAAATGACAAGCAACAATCTGATAAATATTATCATAGTGCTTTTATAACTACCCCATTAGTGTGTGTAAGATTGTTTAACCAGTGTGCATGCTTCTGTACATCTTGTGCAGCTGTTGAAGAAATAGCTGGAGAAAAGATTGTTGGCGCCGAGGCATTAAAAGTTTTGGCATTGACATGACTCATTGTGCCAAAAGTCTGTTGAATAAATATAATGTGCAGCTGTGACAGCTGATGCAGGACGACAAATGTCACAGTCACCCCACATTCCCTCTCACTGGACACACTGTGTATCTGACATTTACAACTCTAACCCTTTCCTTAAGACAGAAATCAAGTTTGACGTCATGATTTAAGAGTTGGCATCGCTTTATCTTCATCTGACAAGTTTTCAGCTCATCATCTGAGGATTTCAAAGTAAATAGTTCTCAGAGGATGCAGCCCTGAGGCACCGCCAGCGACTCCAGACGTCATGTGACACATCTCCTCATTTAAATGGTGGGAGGGGCCTCATTAGGGGTAATTACAGGTAACACAGCAAGGTAGAAGAGGTTTTTCAATGGTATTTAGAATGATGACATACAGACTCTATAATGAGGAAGTAGGGATGTTGCAGTCCCACAAAAACTTGTGAATAAACAACATAGTGGACTCCTTGCCAAAAATGTAGCCGCAAGGGGGTACAAGCCAGTGCCTTATTGTGCCGGTCCCAAGCCCGGATAAATACAGAGGGTTGTGTCAGGAAGGGCATCCGACGTAAAACTTTTGCCAAATCAAACATGCGAATCGAATCAATGACTTCCATACCGGATCGGTCGAGGCCCGGGTTAACAACGACCGCCATCGGTGCTGTTCACGTACAGGGTACCGGTGGAAATTGGACTACTGTTCGTCGAAGAAGTCGAAGAAGGAGAGGAGGAAGGTGTTTTCGTAGGAAGAGAGAGAAAAGGAACGGCAAGAGTCTAGGACTGAGAGTAGGGACTTTGAATGTTGGAACTATGACAGGGAAAGGTAGAGAGTTGGTTGACATGATGCAGAGGAGGAAGGTAGACATACTGTGTGTCCAGGAGACCAGGTGGAAAGGTAGCAAGGCTAGAAGTTTAGGAGCAGGGTTCAAGTTGTTCTATCATGGTGTAGATAGGAAGAGAAATGGAGTAGGAGTTATCTTGAAGGAGGAGTTTGTTAGGAATGTTCTGGAGGTTAAAAGAGTATCAGATAGAGTAATGAGTCTGAAGCTAGAAATCGAAGGTGTAATGTTCAATGTTGTTAGTGGGTATGCTCCACAGGTAGGATGTGAGCTGGAGGAGAAGGAGAAATTCTGGTTGGACCTTGATGAAGTGATGCAGAGCATCCCTAGAAGTGAGAGAGTTGTCATTGGTGCAGACTTCAATGGACACGTTGGTGCAGGAAACAGAGATGATGAGGAGGTGATGGGCAGGTTTGGTATCCAGGAGAGGAACGCAGAAGGACAGATGGTGGTTGACTTTGCAAAAAGGATGGAAATGGCTGTAGTGAATACTTTCTTCCAGAAGAGGCAGGAACATAGGGTGACTTATAAGAGTGGAGGTAGGAGTACACAGGTAGACTACATCTTGTGTAGACGGTGTAATCTGAAGGAGATCAGTGACTGCAAAGTAGTGGTAGGTGAGAGTGTAGCCAGACAGCATAGGATGGTGGTGTGTAGGATGACTCTGGTGGTGAGGAAGATGAAGAGGGCAAAGACAGAGCAGAGGACTAAATGGTGGAAGCTGAAAAAGGAAGAGTGTTGTATGATTTTTAGGAAGGAGTTGAGACAGGCTCTGGATGGCCAGGAGGTGCTTCCAGTTGACTGGACAACTACAGCTAATGTGATCAGGGAGACAGGTAGGAGAGTATTTGGTGTGTCATCTGGAAGGAAAGTGGATAAGGAGACTTGGTGGTGGAATGAGGAGGTGCAGGAGTGTATACAGAGAAAGAGGTTAGCTAAGAAGAAGTGGGACACTGAGAGGACTGAAGAGAGTAGACAGGAATACAGGGAGATGCAACGTAAGGTGAAAGTAGAGGTGGCAAAGGCCAAACAAAGGGCTTACGATGACTTGTATGCTAGGTTGGACAGTAAGGAGGGAGAGACTGATCTATACAGGTTGGCAAGGCAGAGAGACAGAGATGGGAAGGACGTGCAGGCGGTTAGGGTGATTAAGGATAGAGATGAAAGTGTATTGACAGATGCCAGTAGTGTGATGGGAAGATGGAAAGAGTACTTTGAAGAACTAATGAATGAGGAAAATGAGAGAGAACGAAGAGTAGAAGAGGTGACTGTTGTGGACCAGGAAGTAGCAAAGATTAGTAAGGATGAAGTGAGGAGGGCACTGAAGAGGATGAAGAGTGGAAAAGCACTCGGTCCTGATGATATACCTGTGGAGGTCTGGAAGTGTCTAGGAGAGGTAGCAGTAGAGTTTCTGACTGGGTTGTTCAACAGGATCTTAGATAGTGAGAAGATGCCTGAGGAATGGAGGAGAAGTGTGCTGGTGCCCATTTTTAAGAACAAGGGAGATGTACAGAGTTGTAGCAACTACAGAGGAATAAAGCTGATGAGCCATACAATGAAGTTATGGGAAAGAGTAGTTGAAGCTAGACTAAGGGCAGAAGTGAGCATTTGTGAGCAGCAGTATGGTTTCATGCCAAAAAAGAGTACTACAGATGCAGTATTTGCTTTGAGGATGTTGATAGAGAAGTACAGAGAAGGTCAGAGGGAGTTGCATTGTGTCTTTGTAGATCTGGAGAAAGCTTATGACAGGGTGCCCAGAGAGGAACTGTGGTATTGTATGAGGAAGTCTGGAGTGGCAGAGAAGTATGTTAGAGCGGTGCAGGACATGTATGAGGACTGTAAGACAGTGGTGAGGTGTGCTGTAGGTGTGACAGAGGAGTTCAAGGTGGAGGTGGGACTGCATCAGGGATCAGCTCTGAGCCCCTTCTTGTTTGCTATGGTGATGGACAGGCTGACAGACGAGGTTAGACAGGAATCTCCATGGACTATGATGTTTGCAGATGACATTGTGATCTGTAGTGAGAGCAGGGAAAAGGTGGAGGAGAAGCTAGAGTGGTGGAGGTTTGCCCTGGAAAGGAGAGGAATGAAGGTTAGCCGCAGCAAGACGGAGTATATGTGTGTGAATGAGAGGGACCCAAGTGGAAGAGTGAGGTTACAGGGAGAAGAGATAAAGAAGGTGCAAGATTTTAAGTACTTAGGGTCAACGGTCCAGAGCAATGGAGAGTGTGGAAAAGAGGTGAAGAAGCGTGTGCAGGCAGGCTGGAACGGGTGGAGAAAAGTGTCAGGTGTTATGTGTGATAGGAGAGTTTCAGCTAAGATGAAAGGAAAGGTGTACAAAACTGTGGTGAGACCAGCGATGTTGTTTGGTCTAGAGACAGTGTCACTGAGGAAAAGACAGGAGGCAGAGCTGGAGGTAGCAGAGATGAAGATGCTGAGGTTCTCTTTGGGAGTGACCAGGTTGGATAGGGTCAGGAATGAGTACATCAGAGGGACAGCACATGTTAGGGGTTTTGGAGATAAAGTCAGAGAGGCCAGACTGAGATGGTTCGGACATGTCCAGAGGAGAGATAGTGAATATATTGGTAGAAGGATGCTGAGTTTTGAACTGCCAGGCAGGAGGCCTAGAGGAAGACCTAAGAGGAGGTTTATAGATGTAGTGAAAGAGGACATGAAGGTGGTTGGCGTGAGAGAAGAGGATGCAGAAGACAGGCTTAGATGGAGGCAACTGATTCGCTGTGGCGACCCCTGAAGGGAAAAGCCGAAAGGATAAGAAGAAGAAGAAGAAGAAGTGGACTCCTTGCCAAAAGGGCACTGGCTGTACCGACCGTGAAGCTTTTTGTCTCCGTATCCTGTGTTACTGGCATAAACAAACAAACATGTTGCATGAATTCTTGGTCTATGTACAGAAAACATGATTCACTTGTGGGTGTCTGGTGATTGAAGATTGATACTACTTGATATCAGATTTACTTGCAACCTTGGCTTCCTTTTATGGAAACTTGGAGGTAGCATTACAGAAGCTACCTCCAGGGAAGCATTTACACATCGTAAATATACTAAAAGAATGCTATAGAGAACAGAGCTGAGCCTTCACAGCCAAAGATCCACATGCCTCATATTTCTCTCAGGAGTCAATGTATTTTTAAAGCTTGCTGTTCTGCATTCAAGTGGCCAAAATCATCAAGTTTGTCCTCTACACCTAGAAATTGCAATTTCAATCTGCAGGACCTTTTTTTGATTCCTTTTATGCGTCAAGTCAGTCTCCTCTGGCTACATTCTTGTTCACTGTAGAAGTCATTGTCATATCTCTCTCGAACAAACTTCTTACTTTTAGTCTCCAAGATACTTTGATTTGTGCAGTCCAACCAAGTATGAACTCTTTAAGAAGGCAGTGAGGAGAGCCTCAGGTCATATTTGACACAATCTTTTATCTGGGGCACCTCACAGCTTTGTGATTGGTCCACCGTATTTCTGTTCCATAAATACTTAGACTTCATCTTCCTTTTTTCCACAGATGATACTCAGATTTTTATATAAACAGGCTGCTTTCAGGTGTGAAACAGGCACTCAGACTGTTTGTTTAAGCACAAATACCTGTACAGAAGTCCTTAGAAGTCCTTAATGAAGGATCCAAAACAAAAAGCAAAGTGTTCTACTGGTTTGATCCCTCTGTTCGATATTGATACCAAAACAGCATAATAATATCACATCACATCAGTAAGGACTCAAACTGGTTTAATGTTGCTTCCTGATGTAATTCATGCTCGTACTTTCAATGCCAGATCAAAGAGCAGGTCTTCCAAAAAAACCAGGAAATGATGAAGGTTATATTTAAACACGGGACTTTGCAATTCAAACAGACAACGTGCACCTGCTTGAATGTGTCTCACACACACACACACACACACACACACACACAGACACAAACACAAAGCAGCTCTTCACCACAAGTTGTGGAACTTAGGAGGAATGAGGCCTGTAAGGGGGAGCAGGAAAGGTGGGTGAGGAAGTGGTGTTTGTCTTGATCTGCACTCCCACACAGAAAACAGATGTGGGTATGAAAGAGAAGAGTGGCATTTTTTCTCTTTGGTAAATCTAAACTTCTTGCAAAATTTAAAATATCCAATACTGTGTGTTTCACATTACTAGAGCAGATTACAGATTTCTACTGGATTCATTCAAATGTCTAATTAAGTAATCATAAAAAATATTACCAATATTGACATTACTGGCAACAAGGATTGATCCGTATATATTTTTCTACACAGAGGAAGTGAAAGTTGCTCTTGTACTGCACGAAAACAAATATTTATCGAGGTTAGGACATTTCTTTTGCCCTCCATACATACACAATCAAGCAAACCGCCTTCTGGTACACAAATATTGATAACCAAAGGTGCATGACAACAAGTAGTAGTAACAAGAAGTATTAAGAATAAAAAAAGCAAACAAGATATATCATCATATAAATCTAATAGATTTGAAGCACCAGATTTTATACAGAGCTTTCAAACAAGCATCACACTCACAAGAAGGATAGACTGAAGAGACTGGACAGAAGCAAATCTGAATTTCTATACATGTACTTGCAGATCTGTTACAATATCTCAAATCAGAGTCCTTTTAGTCATTTCTTATGAAAGCATGAAAACAAGAAACAAAAATAGGCTTGTTTTTCGATCACCGGATTAGGTTTCCTCTCTGACCGTGGGTGTTGGCATATCTCATGGTAACCTCAAGTGTGGTTTCTCAGGTGTTGCTGCTGCTGTTGTCAGCAGTCATTTTAGAAGATGCACCAGAAGTATACAGATAGTCTCTAAAAAGGCTCATCACACGCTTCTTGTAAGTTTCAATGGCAAAGAAGTAGATGATGGGGTCCAAGCAGCAGTTTAAGTTCATTAGTGAAACTGTAACCTGCGAGGAGAGGATGGAGTGTGAAAAGGCTAATTGATGGAGAATGTTTGAAATTCAGTCAGAAATTACAGCTCTTACCTGTAAAGACATCTTAAAGACCCTCAGTTCCTCACAGGCTGGCTGGTGGTGAATCTTTCTGGACATAAACTGCATAATGTTGAGGTGGTAAGGGCTGAAGCATACGATGAATGTGAGGAGGATGAGGAGGATGATGGTGTTGGCCCTGTGGTTCCTCTTCGATCGGCTGGTCACTGAGTTCCGCTGGGCCGTAACTCGCAGCTTCAAGTTGATCTTGGCGTAGCAGCCCATGATGATGACGAGGGGGCAGCAAAAGGAGATGGCACAGGCCAGGAGCAGGAGATAAGGGGTGAAGCGAGAGCTCTCAAAGTTGAAGTATTCCATGCAGGTTCGTCTGTCCTGGTGTTCATGCAGCATGCTGCGGAACAGCAGGGGGGCTGTCTGCAGACACACCAGAGCCCAAACCATGAAGCACACACGGCGAACCACCCTCACACTCCGTAAACACTGCAGCTGGTGTGGATGCACCATGGCCAGATATCTGTCCAAGCTGATACAAGTCATGAACCCAATACCTGGTGGAAACATTTTAAGGGATATATATTTTTAAAAGAAAGTGCTTCATATACTAATTTTGTCCATCATTTTAAGTTCTGATTATGAATGAACTCTTAGTTGATACTGTTATGTATATATGCATGCAGAAGTCTTTCACACAGATATGGGTTAGAATGGAAAAATAAAAATGGCAAATCCTGATGTAAAGATGTGGTTGTGTATGTGTGGAGATGCAGATTAAGATAGAGAGCATGCAGGAAACAGGAGCACAGAAGTTACCTGCATACGTATTAGCAAAGAAGAGGAGCGTAGTCACTCTGCAGAGAAGGTCACCAAAGGGCCAGTCAAAGTGACGTATGTAGTAAATAATTCTGCCTGGCAAAGCCAGTGTGAAGAAGGAATCAGAGAGCGCAAGGTTGACCAAATAGATGGAGGTGGAGTTGAACTTCTGCTTCCTCTGGCAGATCACATAGAGAACCAAGCTGTTGCCGCACGCGCTGATTATGAAAACCACAGAGTAGAAAACGGGGAAAAGGACCACTGCAGCTCTTTGGTAGACAAACACGTCACAGCTGCTCTGGTTTGGAGAGTTTTCAGTGGAGTCCATGGTGATGTTATTAACATCCATCCCACCTGTCCTGAGGAAAATAGTCACGTTGTAAATCATATATCATCATGGGCAGGAAAAAAGGGAGGGAACAAGAGCCCACTGAGCGATGAATAAGGATCATCCCAGTGTGGCGAGTACTTACTAAGTGAGAGGATAGCCAAGGCAATTCACTGTTAATGCCACCGAGTCTTCTGATTGCAGTTGTAAACTGAGCTGTGATACTTGAAATCCCTCTGAAAGAGTTGCATGAAGTACTCAAATCCCACCTCTTCTTTTTGACATCATATCTGGCAAACTTTGTAGAACAGCTTTGAAATATGAGCCTTATGGGCCCATCAGTGGTTTAGTGCTAAACTAAACAGATAAAGAAAATACAGCAAAAAATATGGTGTAAATTATTTCTTTGTCATTTTCTGCTCTAACTGTTGTTCAACCTTTTTCACCTCTTTAACATTTTAATCTTATATCTTTCTATATCATCCTCATCCAAAGCTTGGCAGTCATTCCTAAAGGACATTATGGAAACATTATTAAAATATCCTGTACAATAAACCTGCGCAGTCTGAGAACATTTTCAAAAGATGCATATAGCAGAAGTTCACATGGATACTTGACACATGAGATGGGGCTGCTAATAACTTCTTCATAATTAGTACAAGTGGCTCACAGGCTCCCACCCTGACTGAAACTTGTTGATGTTCAGGCCTTTTGTTTCCACAGCATGGTTAAAGGTACAAGGGTGTGTGTGTGAGAGAGGGAGAGAGAGAGTGAGCATCTTTTCTGCATAGATGAGGAATCCATCAGTGTGGTTGCTCTGCTTCATATTCATATGTATGATGATATCCATAACTGGTGAAGTGACATCCAACTACAGAGTTTGAATACATGTGTGGGTAGTAGCCTTTGGACTGAAGTTTTCATAATGTGATATTCATCTCGCTCCAATTTAATAACACAGTGCAGGTATTTGTGCCACTGCCTGCAGTTGGTGCACAATCCTTTTGAGAAAGGTTAGATGAAGTGATAGACTGCAAGGCTGTATATTGTGTTCCTGCCTCTGAGGTTTCTCAAGTTTGTACTTTGTGTAGCTGAGGTGAAGGCAGGCAGGCCTGAGGTGGAGCTGATGGAAGATATAGGAGGAAGCTGAAGCATATCTGGTGCCTATAACAAAAGAGAATACTGTCAGAATTCTGTGATGTGTGGATGAATCAACAGCAGTTTGAAGAATGTCACATCAGTACACTTCTCAACCACTGACAAAGATTAAAAACGTGTGCAGTCTCAGCTGAAAAGTTACAGGGTGTTAGATTCTGAGAATAGTCAAGCTGGTGAGACTGTGGCAACATACGTCTGCTTCAGACAAAGGAAAGTGCAACAACTTCACTTCAGAAAAACAAAACAAACTATTTGCATATTGCAAAATGCTTTTTATTACAGCCTGCAAACTACACCAACTGTTTCCATGTACCAATAAAAACTAGATACTGATCACCGGGGACAAGGACAGAAGAATAAGGAATTTAGAGATGACAGACATGGTTTTAAATATCACTTAAAAAGGGAACTAAAGTATATGTGACAGGTTCAGTTAGAAAAACAAGATAACACTGATGTACATGAGGACTCTCTGTGAGTACACGCTCAGATGCTGAAAACTAGAACAGCTCCAGAAATCTCAGAGCAATAGTCATACTGTAGCACCGTAATCGTTATGGTGCTACATCGACCACATCAGCCACAAATCACATCAAGACCATTTGACATTTTTAGGTGAAAATAAAATGCAGACACCAATCACAATCATGATATCACTATGATTTTAATAAGAATCACAGAATTTATCAGCAGTCACTTACATCAAGCAGTCCAAGTAGTGTAAGATTAGCAGTACAGTTTGGTTGCCAGGCTAACAGTAGAGGAGCAGTAGAAGCGCCGTGGTTACTGTATCTCATCTTGCCCGTCAAAGCCTTCCAGATTGGTGTAATTGAAATGGATGGCTGCTGGATAGGCAAAAGGTCACTAATTGTCACCAGTCAAATGCTGTTATAATACAGCTCGCTTAGGTCACAATAAGGGCTTCATGTAGTCAATGTCACCTGCAGGTTCGGAGCCTGCTGCACTTCAGGCTTACGCTTCATGCTCCATTAATTTTGCGCAGAGAGTTAAACATCTTTTACCGTCTGAACGGCGCGCTGGGAAAGGAAAAGACAGTCGTTTGTTGAGCGCTCATCGGGGTGTCCCGGGGGTCTCTCAGTGTTAAATACTGCAGGAGCACGGGATGACATGGAAAGAAGGAGATGATCACTTCTGTGCTTTTCCCTAACTCGCCTAAATCTGCCTGAGTAATGTCCACACATGTAACAGTGTTAAGTCTGAATGTCAAGATTTATGTAAGAGATGCGCTATTGACTCTCAGCTTTTTATTGACCTCAAAAATCAAACACATATCGTGTCTGAGTTATTTTGGATTGGCTTAATTTTTGAAAATGACTGTTAAACGATTTTTTCCTTCATCCTTTACAGATTTTTAGTTCACATATCACAGCAGCACCATGAAAAGTTAGAATGGCGCACATGGTGGTGTGTAGTAGTGTGTTTGTAGTTTTCTGGGTTGATGGGTGTGTGACATGAAAGGTCTTAGGAAATTGAAAGTGATGACCCAGCATGGAACATGCATGTAAGTCACTTCTCAGAGATGTGACCTTTTTCTGTTTGTTAAGTCAGGGGTGGGCTAAAAAAAAAATTTGAGAGAAAGAGGGTAGGGGAAAGTGAAAAGGTGGTATGTGGGGGGGATGAACAAACTGATTTGATGAGAATTATACAATCATTGGTGGTGGAACTGCAGCCCATACAAGAACACCCCAGAAGGCATATCGTTTTAAAGGCACCCTCGTGGTGGAGGGGGACCAGTGGTGTGTTGGTGAGGCAAACTTGGAACGACTTCTGGTGTCTGCATGTGTGGAGTAGCCAGCGTGGTTCCACAAACGGTGCCTAACCAAATTTGGGATGTTTTTGGCTGCCAAAATGAATTTTGTATGAAATTTCTCCCACACACTTTAAATTTAAGTCCGTGTTTTCAAGCCAAGTTCACTTTGCTGCTGTCGGCCTGTTCAGCAGCTCCATAAGAATGTTGATGGTGGATGAAAAAAAGGCTTCAGCTACACAGATAAATATGAAACATTTAAATAGCAGAGCAAAACTGAACAAAAACAAACATACAAAATAGCAGCAGAACTTCATAAAATAAGGAAGTATGTATGGATGGAGGTGCCATTCAGCCCTCTAGTGTTACTGTTATAAAATATGAAACCACTAGAGGGTGTGCAATCATTACAAATCACTTCCCAGAAAATGATCCAGCTCGGACAAAAACAACAAAAAAATTCATTTGAGCAAAAATATTTGAGGCTTAAATATTTTTTTCATGAACATTTAACATTTTTTTTCATGCGGAAATGATTTATTATTTATATTTTTCACTCTACTATTTTTACAAAGTCAGTCTAGTAGTCTTAAAATTGCGTGCTGGCATGCGAGTGTGCATTTGTGCATCTCTGTGTGTGTATATGTACACTGCTGGACATACCGCAGGGGACTCTTACATTGTCAGGGGGCCTCATGTGGCTCATGTCTGTTCTCATCATCACCATCTCCCACCATGCATCAGCCTGCCTTGCTCAGGGTCTGTCCCTTGCTCTACCATGCTCGCGTGAAGACTCTCCGTTCACACTTTTGTTCATGCTTGTCACCTTAACTAGTGATGAGCTCTTTGTTGTTTTTCACCTAACAGCTTTAAGTCCATTGCGAGGGCACAGCTCCACCCAGCACGCCTCATTTGATCTATGTGAAAGTATAAAAAGCAGAGCAATAGGATGAAGAGAGGAAGTGCCGATGCACTGACTAAAGCTGGGCGAGTGTGAAGAACCGACATCATATGCGGTCACAGGTGTCTGTGGATGGCATCGTCTGCACTCCTGCTCATTTCATTGTGAATCTTAATTTGTTATGTCTTGTGTGAGCTGGTTGTGAAAAACACACCAGCTCACTGGGCCTGGCGTCCCTCTGAACTGTCTGTGACTTCACACCCATCATCATGTTGTGAATTCCATCCTTCCTCTACAAAGTCTCATGGTACATGAACTCATCGGTGTAATGGGCTCATCCCACTCATACACACCTCACCAGAGCGCCCACTGATGTGAGCTCTGATTGGCCTGCACGCTTTGGGATTTAGCATTTTCTTGATTAACAAAACTTGAAAAACTGATTGAGTCCAGTGACTTTTGGCGTTGTGATCATCAGTGCCAGAGGCATCATTTTTAATAGGCTTGCTCCTGGGTTTTGGGCATTTTCATCAAAAACTTTTTTGACAGAAAAAGCTTTTTTGCTGCTTCTACAATGTAGCATTTAAAGTTAAACTACTGGAAAATCAAAACATGGCATTGTATTATCATATTTTATGATGAAGTGCCTCAGTGTGTAGTAGTGTCCTTTGAAGTACATTCGAGCTAAAGTGTCAAAATAATTTACACTTTGTTTAGAGAAGCTGTTGCTTTGAAAAAAAAAAGTTTGGTTTTGCTTTCTGAGAAATTATGCGTGGGTGAACGGAAACCGGTCAAAAAAGGAAAAGATAAATTAATAAATTATCTCCACTCAGCATTTCATGAATAAGACCAAGTTAAACATTTCTTATCAGCCAGTATTCTCAGCACTAATCATGACTAGAAAATCAGAGTCTTCAGACAGAACACTTTACTACTACCACTGTTTTATGTGAGGTGAAGCAAAACACTTTAGCTTGATTTACTTAAAATCCACTGAGCTGAAGCTGCTGGGTATTTTTCTGTGTAAAATAGAAATGTACAAATTTCAAAACAAAACATTTTCTAATCCTACATTTACAATGTGTACTCAAAAACTGAGGTTTGATGCATATTAAGTGCTGCTTTTTCAATTGTTGGATATTGTATAATGAATACAAGACTGAGATTTTGCATAACACAAACAAACCCTGGTGGACACAGTAGAGAAGTGACTGATCAGCTCCCTCGTTTCAAAATCGTTTTGTCATTAAAAAATAAAATGATAAATTATTGATTCTCCTGTCAACTTAACTCCCTCCCCTCCATGGGTGAATCAGAGGTCAGAGGTCATTACAACACCCCTGGGGCTGTTAGTGATTTAGTGACTTGTTCAGGAACTCAGTGTGAATAGTTTGCTCACAAAGGTGTCCTTTTGTTGTTGCGATGTTGTGTGTATACTTTCTTGCCTATGTTTTTTACATTGATTTTCACAATTGTGAAAAAAATAGTTTTTACATCTGGTCTATTTTAATTAGTAAAACAATTTCCATTCATTTTTCCTATCTTTAATCTTTCTGTTAATGGTAATTGATTGATTGTACTTACAGTATGTATCCCTCTTTTCTATTGTTGCCTTTCTGCTGCCAGATTTAAATAGATTATCATGCTACGTGTATCTTTAAAAAGAAAATTTAAACAAAATGATATGGTGAGTGTTTCACTTTGATTTCAATTGTATTGAAGCTTCAGTGTGTAAAGATCAAAATATGTGAACATAAGGTCAAACAAAAGATGTTCCAACAGCAACTGCTGTGTTTGGTCACTGTTCCTCTTCACTGATGTTACCCCAATATGTACATACTACACTTAAACAAAGCCTGCATTCATCTGTGGCCAGTGGCTCAGGCAGCGTTTGAAGATGTGGCCTTGTTCCACGGTTCGTGTCGTGGCAGGTTTTCAGGTCATCTGAGACAATGTGCATATTTTGAGTGTCATCTCTGCTGTTGCATTATTGTTTTATTCACGGGGCATGGACTAATTATTTCAACAGCTCTCTTTATTGGGAAGTAGACTGACAGTTGCCGTCATTGGAGTGATCAGTCTGTTTCTTGGACTTGGCTGAGGCTATTTGATGTATATTAACAATAATTGGTGCCACCGCCACAATGATGTTTAGTAAACCTTTGTGCTATTTTCCAGGAGGGTGCCCATGAGGAATTTATGTGTAGCTGCCCTGTCTACAGAAACACCCTCAGAGTCGGGACAGATGGGAGGACCGCTGTCCTCTGTAGATCAGACACAACACGACTTAATCATCATTATCACCTTAAAGGACATACAGTCTTTCTCAGTATCTTCTTGTCTCTTCTGATCAGCAGAAAGGCTAATATCCACCACATTCACTCCAGTGAATTACTGTAACAGTTCATCTATTGAATTACATAGAGTGAGTCTAAGACAATGTGGCATTTGTTATGATAAACCAATGGAAAGACTGTCATTTGAGTTTGAATTTACCCATCATGCAACTGAGTGATATTCGTCAACAAATTAGGTTTAATGACCATGTAGGTCGAAAAAGAAAGATAATTGATTCAGAAAAAATATAGCATGTATAAGAAATAATGTAAATGCAAACCAACGAGTGCCTTTGAAAATAAAACGTTTTCCATAGAATGTTAACAGTAGTTTGTTGAGAAGTGTGCTTAGGAGGACAAACATCCTGGTGCTGTTATCAAGTTAAAATGTGACATGAATTGTTGTCATTCAAACTTTTCTGGTGCTTGTCGCCTTAACGTTATTCCAGGTGGCCGACATGACATGTATGTGTGTTTGTTGTTATGTCTGTTTCTGTGGTTTTATGAAGTTAGTTTGTGAGGTTCCTTGTGATCTGGCAACCAGGCCTGATGCAGTGAGGTGGCAGTGTCTCGAGTTCCAGCATCTAGCAGTGACTCCAGCAGGTTTTGAGTCTGCCAGATTCTACAAGTGAATGAGAGGCAGATGTGTGGTGACAGCACTACGCTCATTAGGCCGAATCAGTGTCACACTGTGACAACTGGCCAACTTGAGGCTTCTCTCGTCACTCAGTACTTCGTCCGTTCAGCTAAGACCAGCGCCAGCACTCCCAGAACTCATTTGAAACTATTAACTGTTCTGGCTTTTCTCTTTTGTCTAAAACAAGATCTTCAGGGTTCGCTGTCAGCTATACTGATTAAAAATGTTTTTCTATCACTGGAATACATGATTCCTATCCATAACATTTCACCTAATCTTTAATCAACCCTTTTTGCACACCTATCTTCTTCTTGCTTATGGTATCCCTGACTCTGACCATTGGTCAACCCCTGCCCCTTAAACCTAGCTGTGCAGACAGCTCTGGCCCCTCAAGACCTCCATCTCTGGGCTGAAGTTGTGATATCTATTTCAGTCCACTAGAGACCAGACAGCCACTGCTCTGGCTCCAGAGAATTCCCTGTCCAGTGGTTATTGATTGTAGCACTATGCTGTAGCATCTCCTGTGTCCAAACAGTTTAGCATCTGATGAGTCGCTCTGAGCTATTAAGGCCAGTTTGCAATTATAGATGTGTGGCTGCTGGACACAGAAACAGATGTGCTTTGATCTATTTACGGTACGGTGGACGGGGGGCTCATAACAGCTTACTTCTATGCGTGGGTCAAATCACGCACCTCTGACATCCCCTGTCTTTCAGTTCACTTGACATGCACTTGTGTTTTTCAAGTGTAGTGATGAATGGGCATTAAGAGAGAGCAGCGATAGCAGCTGCCACGTGAGTGTGCGTGTGTGTGTAGATAGATGTGTTAGCACGCACACATAATCAAGTGTATGTGAGTGCAACGCATGTGTGTTTATTCCTTTTAATCTCCGTGCACCAACCACCACCAACCATGTGTGGATGTGAGGGGCTGTTGAATGGAAACGTGGACAATCCTTTTGCACTAAATAAAAGGAAACCAATTCAAGTCCCATCTGTTTAGGCACCAAAATCCACCAAGGGGCAAAATAGTTAGTGTTGCAGTGCATTTTTAACGCCTTGTCTCCTTTTTTCCCCCTCAGCTTGAATTGCTTTGGGTGGTGAAAAATGGAAAACAAATGTTCTGTTGACAGCTTTCTTATGCCCAGGGTGTGTGAGTATTTATATCATAAAGGTGCCAACACATCCTGGTTTTACAGGCTGACCATTGCTGGGGGGAGAAAAGAGGGCGACAAAGGGGGGTTATCCTGTAGCTCATTCTGGTAATTACTAGATCAGTGATGAATAGGCCTTGATAAGCCTGTGACAAATTAGCTTACAACTAAGTCTGCTGCGGTGTGAAATTTTTCATTCACTGCAAAAGACTTTAACTTTAGAATCAAAGTCAGACATCTACAAATGGAACCTGCTGATTGCATGTTGGGTCCTGGTGTGATAACAGCACGCTTTGGACCTGGACGGCATTAAGACTGGAGGCATGGCAGGATATAGTGTGGCCCCCGTGCATTCAGACTGACATAAGGGCATGGCAGGATCCACTGTGTTGCTCATGTACTGCTTAGGAGTGAGTAATAATGGGGCTCCTCTCAAAGTTTTAAACAGAACATGCCTCAGTAATATTCAGTTCCACAGGCATTCCTCCTCCTTGTCACTTGTCTTATTGTCACCGCTTTGCTTGTATTAAAAATTCACGGGTCACTTGTATGGCATTTAGTGCTTGTCTCCAGTGTACTGCATGCTCGTGCTAACTAGTCAGTTGTGACCACTTTTCACAGCAGTGGCAATGCCTTGGGTGAACTGTGATTTCATAATGTTTATGGTGTCAGTGGCAAGCCTGATGGGAAAATGGTAATAACCCAACAACCAATATGAATAATGAATGAACTCATATCATTTCATAAATCAGATGGGATGCACAACATATGGAAATAAGCGCTTGTATTCCTGCTCCTGAGCTTCAGTGTACAAAACACTAGATCCACTACTACAGTACTGTATCCTGTATGATATGGCCCGCAGCGCACCATGAGAACAGCATCTACTGTACCATCACAGAGGTGCATTCAACAGAGTGCACAGAGGGAGTCCAACATCAACATTGTGCTGTAAGCAGATCTGTCCTGAGGTGAACCATGTGTACACAGCTTTAGGTCCTCTCTGATGTAGGTGTTTCTCGGTCTGCCGGTGTCGTGTTACGAGGCCCCCATCCCACTGTGCTTTTTCCACGTCAGTGTGCTGAGAAGAGTACTATGGGACACATTCATTCATTCATAAACCTGCTCACATTGAACTCTGCGTACTTGAACTTTCTGACAGCTTATATTTGTCTTTAAGAGTGGCATCCATTTAAATGGAACATGTAAATGAATAATAAATGTGTCTATTTATCACAAATCACTCAGTCCCTGCCATCAGGGAATGGCAAAAACTCAATGCCTCAACTAAATAACAGATGCCCGACATGTTAATATTCTGATGTCTGGCTGGACCTGCTCATTAATTCAGTTAAATGAGGTGAGAGAGGGGGAATCAGAGTGAACCGAACGGGAAAAAAGCCCTTAAAACCATTTCCTGTGATTTGGGTAACATGCAGAAAAGTCAGAGACTCAGTATTTGTCGTTCCTCTTCCTTTACCCTCCCTTCTCTTGCACTGTATATACATATTGACTGTATTTTTCTCACTCCGCTGACAGATTTCTTTCTTTTAAAGCACAGCTCTTTTCGTCTCTCATGTTTCTCTGATGATTGCTGGGTCAGTAACTTGACGGTGGGTTAGTTCAGGGAGCACAGTCATTTTTTGTCCACCAGCTTTGGGTTGTAAAGGCTAATGCCAACTGACACTCTCAGCTCCATCACTCCTGGCCGCATCATTCTAGTAATGCAGAAGTCGTCGGGGCCTGGGATTACGTGAGGGCTCTCATCTGGAAACCCAAACAACCTTAACCTCATTGAATTCCTGTTGAAGAATGCAAAAATTAATGAATGGATTATGTTGTACTTTGTCTCACTGGATTACACCTTATTGTCTGGGACTAGTGATGTTTTTTGTGGAAACCTCTTGAACGTGGTAGCGATAGGGAATATTGAAAACGGTGTGCTCATAATAAAATTTACTACACAGCCATTTGAGCCGATGTTGTAATTTCTGTTCAGAGGCCAAAGTTTAATCTGCATTGTGTGGCCTCTGTAGCTGGTGTGCTGGTCTTTTCCAACCATACTCCACTTCCTTTACAGGCACTCAACTGAATTGTTGCTTAACCTGTCCAGTGACCCTGCCACATGCTATCTACATCCTTCTACCCCGGATCCACCACTGCACCATTCCCCTTGTGGGCAAGAATTTCGCCGTGCATCAACCAGAGCCGTAGACTTGTGAAGAGAAATCCATAAACCTTGTGTAAGGGCAGAAGAAAAAAAAAGAAGTCAGCACCAGTGCTTACTCATCTGTTAAAAACGGAGTGATCTGCAAAGTTTGTATGAGAGGGTTTTTGACAGTGCCCTGCTGCTTTGTCAGTGCAGCACATGCTGCAGGCACTGGCATCCCCTATTGCCTTCCAGGTCATTGGCCAGGCTCAGCAGGCGGTGGGCTTCTAGCCCCATGACACGTCCCTGATTCACAGCTGGATCCGTAACAAGGTATCATAGCAAATGAGTCGGTAAAACATCACTGGTTTGAAAAGCGTGAAAAATTGTCATGATATCATTTGTAATTCCTGATCTGGACTGCCGTTGGTTGGAGAAAGAGAGACAGGGAGAGAGAGAGAGATCTGGTAATGAAGGGGCTGTATTCTTTTTCACCATCTCCACCAGTCTTTGCCCCCTGTCTTTCTCTCTGCCCCCGAGCCTCACTCCCAAACTGATGCCCAAAGGAAGGGAGGGGGGATCTAAGCTAATGTAAAGAGGCAATAATTAAACATCTCGTGATTCCCAGCCAAGTGGCTTATAGGTGTTGGACTCTTAACATGAGGGCTTTTTGACACATTGTCCTGTCCTTGAATGTGGGTTTTACTCCTCATTACACGTGACTCGTAGGCAGCCGTGATGTGTCAGATTGGGCCTGTCCTGTTGTATTGTGGTGATAGTGATGATGTTGTGGAGGTAATACAGGGTAAGTAAGGAATTGGTCAAAAGTTGTCAGGTCCCAGCATTATCACACTAGATATAAGACAACTGCTAGGCATATTATAAAGAGCAGGATGCTTTTAACAATTTTTACAGGACAAGATATGAACATGAATAAAATATCGACACATGAAAACTGTATTATAAAAGACAACCTTTTTAAAACTGATCTTATATCCTAATCAAAAATTTGACCCTAAGCTTTAACAGTTTTAACAGAAATTGCTCACTGTATTTGCCGTACTGTATTTTGAAAAATCTTTTATTGTGTAATACTGTGAGAAAACTAATAGTCTTGCTATCATGACATATATATATACACCACATAATTTATCATGCAATGAAATTAAATGGATAAAGCCTTATGATCTTTAACCTTTCTGGACTGGGTGTACAGTAGGCTGTGCACAGGTTTGATGGATGCAAAGAATGGACAAACATCAACTCCCTCTAAAACCACAATGGAGACCTTGGATCTAAATGTCATGGTTTCATAACGGATACACTGACATTTGTGTGATGGGATTTAGCCATGGGTTAATATAACCATTGCTGGCACACTGCATTGATGTCCATCTCACTCGGGCTGTGAAGTCTATCTCACCATTCTTTTTTTTTGGTGCCCTCACAGAAGTTTCTTTCAAAGGGATGAATTGGATTCTATGCTGGTTAAAGCCAATTATTTTATCAGAAAAAACTGTTTGATATGTAGGTTTGTTTTATATGATGTTAATGTGCCTCAGGAGCTGTTCAGATCATTCTTTTTTGGTGAGTGTTGGGCTGGGGGTGGGGTTGTTGAAGAAGGCAGGCGATCAGCATTAAAATCAGAGCCATGTAAATCTAATCAATTATACAGTTTTTCAGATAAAATGTTGGTAAATCAAAACACATTTTCCAAAAGTCACAGTATAATGAGAAATTTAAATTGGAAACAGAAACCATTTGTTTATTATAAATGCCAGGGTGAGGTGGTGACTTGCCATCCATAAATTTCGTTATCCTTTCATATTCCTTTTATCTATGACTACAGCTTTGGCACTCGTTCAAGATTTTAATGAACCCAGACTTCTGAGGCATCAAGGCCTAGTGATGCATTGTCCATTTGGATCAGGGGGGACAAAGGCAAAAAGCTTTTGCCTTTGACATAGTATTTTATATTCTATTGCCTTATAGGGGGGTCATTAGGTGACTGCAACATTTAACAACATAACAGATTGACAAGAATAAACACATATTCAGCATATATCTGGAATTAGCTGCCAGATTGACGATCTTGTGTGTGTGTTTGTTTGTGTGTTTCTGTGTGCGTGCATGTGGCAAGGGGCAACTTGAATCAAAAAATAATTTTCTGTGCTTTATGAGGACACAGAGAACCGCCCTGCTCTGGCGCGACCTGGTGTCGGCTGCTTTCTTGGGTTCAGAGGTTCCTAGGGGAGACCAGAATGGAAGTTGAGCATCTTGCTGTGATCCAAAGAAAGTGTGCCAAATGCTATCAAAACTGGATTAGTAGACAACAATTGTGTTCGATGAACGGATGGGGGAGGGAAAGAAGTAGTTTCCAAGTAACCCATGGTTGGAATTTTCCAAGTCCATTGCATTTTTATCCCATGTAAGAATAGATGTGCACATAACTCTCTTTGTTAAAGAGGAAAATCTATAATGAAAAAGTCCAAGATTTCTCACCTTTTTTATAATAGATTATTACAAATGTCAAAAACAACAAGGATCACTGCTGTCTCTAATGTTGTGAGGATATATGTTTTATATGCCTGCAGCCTTTGGAGGAGCAGAAACGTTTCAGGATGCCAGTTATTCAGCAAAAATTAACAATAAATAACGGCCAATAGTCACATGACTGGATCACATAATTTTTTGATTTGTGAATCTTAAAAATGAAGCAATTTCTACACACAAGCCATTGTTATAGGTTTCATGCAAGCAATTCAACTACTGACTGATGTTTCCTAATCTGGTTCTTTTTTTTTTTTTTTTTTAGATAACAGCAACCCTATTGATTCATCTAGTGACCCATGGGGGGGCTCAACCCTTCAACTCCAGGTTGGGAAACACTGTATTATATACAGGAATTCACTGAGCCATGAGCGTTTACTACCTACAGAAACAACAACTGCTCTTAATATCGCTTCAGTAAAAAAACATTTTTTCTTTGATTTGAACTATGATGTCAGAAGAGGAAACTACTGAAGCAAGAACAAGAAATGGCCATCATGGACTTAATGCCTTCTCTTTCTTTTTTCTTTTTTACTCAATCTCTGCCACCAGCAACATTGGGCTCCATGGCCTTGATGAAATAAACTAAGTCCAGCAGCACACTCAACATTTAAATATACCCACAGGCCAAAGACTCAACTGAATACTGACATTTGGAGCAAATCCCCTGCTGACTTAATCATGGCAAATATTGCTTGTCATTTGTGCACCACACTTGGACCTGGCTGATGGTAGTGGTAGTAATTCACCACTGCTGTGAGAAAGCTCTCCTAGGGTGACATGCCTTGTGCTCGGATCTTTCTTCTCTTCTCTCCTCTGCTGTATTCCTACCGTTTTCCAACCTTCAGCGTGTCTCTGTCCCTTCAGTCTCTTTGAGCAGGACACCAGAGTCATTATTGACTGCGCAAATCAGTAGATTTCAAAGAGGTTACTTAGATTTATCAACTGCATCTTATTTTTTATTTAGGTCATTTCGTTTGAAACAAATGACAGTGTATTACAAATGTGTGGTTAGTTCTGTTTCACCCATAAACATCCTCCTCAGCGGCATCGCCTCACTTCTTTCTCTCTGTTTACCTTCCCATGTGCTTGTGGTCTCCCAGAGCCCGCCCCCTGTCTCCGCTTCAGCCAATGGCGTGCGTCGGTAGGCTTCTTACGCAGCCAATAGGTGACCGCTCTTTTGGTGCGTCATCGGAGGAAACATGGCGGCGCACATAACCAAAGCTGTGAGACGACTTCTTCCACAGTGAGTCACTTTTTGCCGTTTTTTTAACTTTACCTTTCTGTAAATGTGCCCCCGTCTCATGAAATATTGGTCACACGTTTCACCCTCTCAATATTTCTTAATGTCAGCAGTTCTGGGATAAATGCGACTTGTTTTGTAGCAGCAGCGGTTGAATTTGTTTGTCATTTCGGGTCGTGTTTCCCACAATATGGAGGAATCTTCTCATTTGTTAGCTGCTGAATGAGGTGAAAAAACTTTGAAAGAAACTCCTTTCTTCCAAAAACTCGGTGCAATTTATGCTTTTATACCGTCCCTACCTTTCTATCTGCTTTAATGTGTTTGACAGAACAGAAATTTCAGGGGGAGGAATCATGACACAGTGTTGTTTGATACCAAAGATGTTGACAAGTCCTACTGGATTAAATAAAAATAAAATAAAAATAAAAAGCCAGAATCCTATCGTAGCATAGCGGATAGAGCTAAGCTAAAGGCTCCATACTATGGAGAAGACTTTGACTTTAAAACTGCTCTACCTGCTAAATACTGAGGCAGCTACCAAAGTGCACACTCCACCGAGAGTTGCAAACGGCCTGTTTTCAGAAACTGGGCCTTAGGAAGGACTTGACTTGTTTTCATATATTTAACTAAACAACGCAGCATCAAGCAGCTTTTTAGAGGACAGGAAGATTAGAGTGTTTTGTTTCAGTGTATTTGTTCTGATATGTCAAAGAGAAGCATGAGTAGATGCAAAAACTATATTGACATGGTATTTGACTTGAAAATCACAACTGTATATTAGTATGAATGTCAACATTTTGAAATACAGTGGCTGAGAAACATAAAATTCTACCACATATGCATAAATACTCGAAACATCTACATTTGAAGATTACATTTCAAAATGTGCAATGTGAAATGCACGGAAAAGAAGTACAAATAGTTAAGTCATTGTAGAGCATGTAAAAACATTTTCATCCATTCATTTGGTAGATGCTTTTCAGAATAGCTTCACTGGAGTAGAATGCCTTTGTGTAGGATCTTATGAGAAAGTGCATAGTTCCTCAAAGACACTGAACAGGCTAATGCAAATACATCATTTGTGTTTCTTTATTAAAATGACAGGAAAGTCGAAGTTGCTAATAGTGCTTATGTCCATTGTGGCCCACAAATACCTCTACATCTGTGCTTCAAGTGCAACATCTAAATGAATATGCAGTACATTAGAGAACACAGCAACCGAAAGCCAGAGTTAGTGAATATGTTTGTCTTCTTGATAATGATAATTGACTATACCTTTTGTTCTAAACCAGAGAAAGAGCCTTTATGTTTTGTGTTGTCTACACACATTAATTATTCTCAGTAGCCTCAGTCGCATTTTTGACACATGCATGACTGTATCAAAAGTATTATGATTTTCAAAAATGGGTAACGCCCAAGTCTAAAGGCAGTTGTGGTCTTAAGGGTTTGCATTCTGTAACTTTTTCCGTTCCATCTGCTCATTCCTGTGCAGAGCATCTCCCTCTGTTATGGTGATTGCCTTGTAACCTCACTGTGATCTTAAGACTCCAGGAAAGCCCTGCCCTGGTATACTTCTGTGATTTTATTTTCTATTTACATTATTACAAGATTACCAAAGATACTAGCGACACCTTATGGTAGCCTTTTAGTCACAACAATAATTTCGATCAGTATTGAATGCCTGCTATAAATTTCTGTACGACTAGATTTTTCAGTTGCAATGTTCAGTTGTAGTCATTTGGATAGTCTAGTGTATCTTCTAATTTTTGGCACAGTGGAACTGCATTTCTCTATGCTACTGTAAGTGGTGTTGTATTGTGTATGTTACATACTTTACTGCTGTAAAAATAGAAATTGCTTATTTAATCTATATGTTCAATTAACATTTCCTGTAATTTGCATCTTTATGATCTTTGGATTCCTTTTCTGATCTTAGTTTTGGTTATAATTATGTTTTAGAAAGTATTAGCAGACTCCAGACAGCCATTAAGTGCAGCAACAGGTTTTCTGCTTCACTGACTGACTTCCTATTCACTCTGAGCACCCACACATTTCCAGCCATCAAAAATGAGAGCATTGTAGTCACACTTTTTCCTATCAACAGTATCTAATATTCACACAACTATAACCCCCAGGGGACGTTTTATTTTGTAAGTCAATTGAACACTTCATAGAATTAATATAATGAAGCCTACAGTTACAGTTATGATTTGAGTCAAAGCTAAGATGAAACAGCTGAACAACTGAGACAAACACAGACCTATGACATGACTCATACCTATAACTAGAAGCAAAGGCCAGTGGGCATACCTAATCAGAGAGAATACAGTGACTCATATGAGTTGTTAAATGTCAGGATTTAGCTTTTTTTTTTTTTATCTCAACTTCATCAACATTTTGCACTACAGTGAACAGCGAACTGCTGGAGGTATTCTTTTAAGAATGTCACAAAATATATAATTGCTTAAAAATTTCTACAAGTTTGGGTCATGTGACAGATGTTCAGTTGACTCACTCTTTGTAAATTGTCTCTATGGATTTGTTGAATCCATCTTTGTCTGTTTTTTGAGGGAAATTTTGGGCTGGTGAAGCAGGGATTGTCCAGTGGTATTTAAAGGGCTGCAACAGTGGCTCTTAACATGTGTGCTCACCAGTCATATATTTGCCACTGTCGGTTGAATTTGGTATTGTTAAAATCTTTTGCCTGGTCAAAACTATATGTTTGCGCTGATGTTTCCTTTAGGTACCTGAGCTTGCCAGATTCATCTGTTGAAAAAAAAAAATCTCCATTGGGTGATTTATTTATTTATTTTTCATCCTTCTTGTACCAAGCTCTTCTGTGATTTTATTCGCTGAAAATTGAGTGTGGAGGTTGTTGAACTGACAACAGGAACATTTTTGGTGAGACGTTTTAGCTGCAAAGAACTTGTAAAGGTTTTATATTCTAGTAGTGTGTCTGAACTGGTCAACAACAGTGTAACATGTGGCTCTAATTCAAGGTCCATGAATTTCCAGAGGCACAAAGCTGATGATCCTGCCAAATTAGAGTGTGAAGTGACTGTCAAACCACTGTGTGTGTGTGTGTGTGTGTGTGTGTGTGTGTGTGTGTGTGTGTGTGTGTGTCTATTTGTGCTTGTGGTGATACCCCGAAATGATTACAAGTGAAAAATTTTCTTATTCTCAAAAATCCCTTTTTTCATTTAATCTCTCACATTTGTATTGCAGTATTTTGTAGTGATTTATTTATTTTTTTATATGAAAGCTCTCATTTTGGGAAAAGATTTTTATGTTATGCCACAAGTAGACTTGTTTACAACATTGGCATGTAAACCTGTCTGCTGTTACAATAAGATTCATATTTAATTTTGGCTCTTCGTGGGCAGCAGTACCTACATGGTTAAATACAGCCTTTTCAGAGGGCTGGAACAAGGGGAGGAATGTGTGTGCTTGTTTTATGGACAGCCTAGAGCCCTCGTCCTGGCATTGGCGGCAGACTGCTCTTTGTCACAAACACCCTCGTGTCAAAGATGCAACAGCATCCTGGAGGAAGCATTGACTGCTGCTATGAAGTCGACAAGTGATGAAAGTAGCCTAGAGGTTGTCAATTAAGAGAGCCAAGGCCTGGACCTTATAAGTTAATAGGCAGTTTCCCCTCTCAGGGCCTGCTAGGGCTTTATAGCACAGCTTATAAAACCTCCGAGTGTAATGCACCCCTATAACGTTTTCAATTAAGAGAAGGGGCATAAAGCAGTGCAGACACTTGGCAGTTGAGCTACAATGTTTTTAAAGTGGCATTTGGCATAAATTGGCAAGGGAATTTTCAATTGCTCCAGTTGTTTTAAAGCAGCAGCTACTGTGCAGAATTTTATTTTGATGGCACTTCATGCTGACTGGAAGCATTACCGACTTCCTGGTGTCTTCCCATTACTATTTCCTTTTAGCTTGGTCATATGGATGCACAGCCTGAAGGCCTGTCTTCTCAGTTGTAAAATAGATCAGACAAGACAAGATGGAATTTTAATTTACACTTTTTGTATTGCACACTTTTTAGTGGTATGTATTGTTTTGAATGCATTAAAATACCAGAGGAATATATGCATAATTAACTAAAACAGTGCGATTAGTCAACATAATTGGCTCTTGTTAACCGCAAAGTTGTTCTTTGTAATCATCTCAATTTGAAATAAGGAGTCTTTTAAAGAAAATCCTTCTGCTCATCTGGTGTTGTCTGTGGTCGAACTGGCTTTGGCTTCTGGTAGAAAAATAAATGAGTGTTGAATAAACACCAGTGTGCTGACACCTCATTTCCTCATTGATTGGTGGTGGAAGCCGAGTTTGAGGTGTGTGGCCATAATCCAATCAAGCAAGAAAACAACCCCGAGGATTGTGTAACCAAATTCTACAGCTATGGGAGGTTGACTAAGTAACACCCTAAACTTTATTCCCTGGTTTATCTAATCTCTTACTAATCGCACTCTTGTTCATTACCTCATAAAAAATAATTCCTTTGAAAAATGTGTCAACCCTTTTCAAAGCCCATTTTCTATTCCTTTACATTATGTATGAGACACGTAGTCACAAAAAATGAATTAAAGACTCGTGAAATATGTGATTACAGTAGACTAGTGCAGCAATACTGCCTTTGAATCTATTCATCTATTTTACCAGTGCAAACTGTCTTAATTTTTTCTTCTTTTTGCACATTGCCTTTTTTTTTTTTTTTTTTTTTAAGTCAGTGAATCAATAAATCGCTCTATTACCTGTTGTTGACCCAGCTAATCTTTCCTTTGAAATCTGTTACAGAGCATTAAGTTAACACATGTTGCTGTGTGAAAACAAAACTCTGGTAACTGGCGTGGAGACCAGCTGAGTAAACGTGGTTGGGGGAGCGGTGTGGGGTGGCAGAGAAGAGAGGCCTACACTTGTCCTAGCACTGACCAAGGTGGATCCATACGGCCAACAGATGGATATGTTACCCTTGCATCCCCATAGAAGAAAAAACAACCAAAGCAAGTGTCTCTTCTCTTGCACTGAAGCCTTTGATCAACAGCACATCTTCAGCTTCGAAGTAGGACTTCTTAAACCCCAGAGCGCACATGGAATCGCATCTGTATAAACACGGCCTGGGAGGAATGTGTGAACAATGCAACAAAAGAATTTTGTTCTAGAAACATGGGGTGGACTTGGCTAACGGGTGGTTTATGTGGTTTAGAGTTTGAGCGTGGTGGTCGGATCGAATGAGAAGCTGGGGAAATATCCTCTGTTTTTAATGATAACACAAGTGGGAAACTTGTGTTTCTGCTTTTTACAGATGTAAGCCAATACAAGTGTTGTGATGAAATGATCCTTTTAAGGACTAATGCGTGTCAGCCAAAAAATTTTGACATAGCAGTTTGGTAACTGAAGTACTTCTTGTTCTAGCTTTTGAATGGCAAACGACATGAAATCGCTATCACTTATGCCCCCCCCCCCCCCCCCAATGTCTGTGTAAATTGTTCTGTGGTTGGAGGTTTTTGCAGCGTGGCCTTAATCGATTCAGATGTTATGATCATATTTTGTTTGAGAACAGCTGTCAGTGGTGTAGAAGTTACTCATATCCAGGTAAGAGAGGCCACCCAATATTCTAGTGATCATCATGACAAGTTGCAGCCCAAGTTGAACTGTTTATTGAACTTTTTGAGAGCTGTAGGAATAACCAAGATTTTCTAATAAATGAAAAGTCTGTTGGTCTGGTACAGTTTAGCCCACATTGCATTAATTGGGTAGCAGTCAGAGTTGTGTGTGGGCAGGATATTGCTTCCAGGTTTGTAGTCACCACCTCTGTCATAAGGCCAAAGGGGGCTCTTTGGACTGTTAGATAACGATTCAGGTTCATTTTACATCCCAGAAACCGAAAGCACAAAATTTTTATTGCTGACATTTGATGGTTTTTTTGGTCTGTTATGAGAGGCAACTGTGTTTTGTCTTGTCCTCTTTCTCTCTGCCATGGTGGTGCTTTTGGTTTTCTCACGGCACGGAGGTTGGCTCATTGCCATGGTGATGGTCGGCTAGTTTCTGGGCGATGAGGTGTAATTTACCCAGCATTTCCTGTCTGATACACAGCATCCTAATGAGTAAGAGGCCTGCTTTTATAGGAAAGTGTTTGTTAACCAGACACAGAGGGGGAGAGTCTTTGTGCGTGTGCGTGCATGTGTATGTATGTACTTCTATGTTTGTGAGCACCAGTTTCAGTTATAGCAGACATTTTTGGAAATATGGGGACATTCTGAATGGTCGTCACAAAAAGCGCTGTTTTATTTGGGTTGGGTTAGGCATTTAGTTGAGATGGTTAAGGTCAGGGAGAGGGAGCGATTATGTCAGTGTCCTCACAGCCAGAGGTGTGTGGGTGAGAGAGTGAGAGTGTCCCTGTTATTTTCCAAATGCAACACACTGTTTAAGGCCTATGTACACCTAAAGAAAGGTCTATTTATAATCATACATGGTTCAATGCTGTGGCCACCTGGCTGCAGTTCTTTCTTTAACCCCTCGGTGTCAGTGTTGACAGTACGCCTAGTGATGAGGTCTTTAGAGAAATTTGTGATTCTTGTCCGTGAACAAACTAAAGCTTCATAAGGGTGATTGATTGATTTATTTAATAGCTCCACACTGTCACTTACTGAAAATGCAGACAACTTGGTTTGGAATGTCAACAGCTTTGTAAAAGTGATGCTGCACACCAAATTAAAATTAATATAACCAAACTAAATAAGATTAAAGATGTAATATAAAGTACTGCTGAAAAAAAAACCTAAACTAAATGTATATGTGGTGGAAGTGATATATAGGTGTGTTGGTCCTTCAACCACAAGGAGATTTTCCTATAATAGTCCTGTAGTTTGACAGTGTCATTGATTTTTGGAGTCATATTTCTCAGCTGGCTTGAGAGTGTTATGCAGCTTCTGCACAGTAAGAAAACTTGTCTCATTGACCAGAACATGTTGAACAGTGAGATGATAAGTAACACTCAAAACCCTCCGCTGAAAGCATGACAACTGTGACGCGACTTCTCTCTGAAATTCTCAAAATAAAGTCAAATCATTTCAATTTATCTGGGCTTGAAGAGAAGAGTTGGCTGGTTGGTTTTGGTGTTTTGCCATATTTGGAAGTGGATTACAACTTCTCATCACATCACTGGCACAAGTTGCAGACAGGCGGCCTCCTGTTAGCACTACACTTCATTAGAACCAGGTTTCAGTGGTACCACACACATTCAAACAGCAGGGCCATCTCCGTAGCATCAAAAGAGATTTTATACAAAGGGTTGCCTGTCTCTCTGTCTGTCTTCTCATCAGTGTCTGCTAATGATGCATGCTGCACACGTTGTGCAACATTGACACCCTCCTCTCCCTATCATTCAGTCATTCACACTCTCCATCACTGCTACAATTTCTCTCTCTCGCTGCCCCCCACCCTTCTGCCTTTCGTGGTGTTTGTTTGGCTGCTGGGTTTTGTTTGTTTATTGTTTCCAGATGGCAGATGCAGACTTCATTTGTGTGGCTTTCAAGTTCCCAGAGAGCTTTTTACTGCCTTGGCTCAAGCGCTTATCCTGTTTCCTCTAGCCAGGCTTTATGATGGGCCCTTTATATGTAGCAACTGGAAACAACTGTCACTGCCAGTCTGCGTCAGGGGGAACAAGAGAAAGCTTAGGGGAGCTTTTTTTTTTTTTTTTTTTCCCTGTTCCCATTCTATGTGCTCTGATCTGAACATCTTCATCAAAGATGAAGTAGACGACCCAGAGATAAGGACAATGTTTTTTGTCCTTATCTGTGAACTTACTACTGGCTTCATATAATAAGACAGACTACCGTTAATCTTGCTCACTACTCTGCAATTCAACTGCATCATCAGCAATCCCAGAGAAAAATGGGATGAAATGTGCAAAACTAATTCTTTGTTGACATGACGGTTAGGCGGTGTGCTTTCTAGTGATGAAGCTGGTACGTAGTTGTTTTCAGGACCTTGCTGAGTCTAGTCTGGGCATCATTAAGCACTGTGACATCACTTATTTACAAGAACCCAGGAGGGCGACTCACCCAGTAAATGTGGGGGAGGACCAGTGCATGTCTTTACTCATCGGATGCGGTTTTAAGACGGAGAAGTAATCAAAGCTCTCAGCTATATAAAACCCACCCCTTCTTCTTAAAGAGGTCTTTTCTTCTGGTTGCTGCTGAATGAGTGATTACCCTGGAATTCCAACCTGTCTAATCCCATTTCAAGCAGTGATTTTTAACACAGTATAGTAGTGGCCAAGGACTGCATACACTGAAATACCCCCCAAAACTTGGGGTCAACCTGTTTCATGTCATTTCTTTTTTTTAGCAAAGGGGCCAGACAGACACAATTTCTTGGTTTAAAGCAGTTTGTTGGATTTCAGAGCCAGCTGTATCCCTGTTCCCTCTTTCATGCACCGAAAGGCAGAGCACACGTCTCAGATTATGTCACTTGTAATCACAGGATAATTATGTGTTTGTTTAGTATCTGTCAGGGTCCATGGTGAGTGCCAAGATGGAGGTAGTGCTGCCGTATAAGTCAGGGATGGCGACACAGTCGTTACACTAACACGATCGTGACCCCGCACAAGGGGATCTGAGGTGAAGTGTGAAGGGATCTGACTTTAATGTTCACGTAATCAGTGGTGTTTGTGTTTTACCACCACTGAGCGTCTGGCTGGCCAGCTAATCTCATCAGGGTTTAGGCTCTGGTGCTGGGGTGAGCGAAAGGACAGCCCAGAGTGACCCATATCTCCATGCCAGGACGGCTACAACACTCCGGCTCTGCTCTGCAGTTCCATCAGAGTTTACTATGAGGCCCTTTGCCAGGGTGCTTACCACTGAACTGTCTGGCACAACAAGATAAAGCCTGTACTAATGCCCTCTAAGGACCTAGCCACTCTCACTAAAAGAAGATGTAGTGTTTTTTAGCATGCCAGAACTCTCTGCAACTATAGAATAACATTGTGGGACAAAAAGCAATATAGACTGAATTTACATGGTGCCAGCTCTCAATAGTGTAGTTGATAGAAAGTAATTTGTTGCCCTAATGTATGTAAATAGGTTGGACAAAGTAGTACAGTAGTAGTACTACTGAGTACAGTTATTTAACAACTCCAAAAAATTTTATTTCTATAGCTGTCAACTACTGAACAGGGATGAGAAAGGAAAAATGGTGGGAAAGAAGCTGGAGATGGGCTTCTGGTTGCTCGCCTGTGAACATATCAGATAAAATATTATGATATGCTTAAGTTTCATTCAGTAAATGATGTTTGGTTTCCTAACGTTAGCAGCCCCTTAGAAAGCCTCACTTGCACTTTTGTCTTTAGCCTTCAGCAGTCTGTAAAAAGTTCAGTTCTTTCATTCTGTCAGTTCATCATTTCAGATCATAGAGTTGAATCATTAGTTTTGACCAGGAATCGTGGCTGAACATCACTAGCGTCTGAAAAATGAGATTAGTTCCAGGGGTTATAGTGAGTATGAATTGTTGATAAAGCAGCAGAAACAGTTGGCGGGTAACATCAGGTAAACCATTTCTGGTCAAAAATCATATTGGGCATCTCATAATCAAACTCTCTGATCTGTTACTCAAACTGAACATGCCCATTAAAAAAAAAAAAAAAAAAGGCAGTCCCTTGTGTTGCTGTAACACTGGGCTCTGTTTGGCATGAACACTCAAATGCCTTGTAAAACCATTAGCATGGAACTTTAAATTTTATACCTCGTTTATTACAATTGAGTAAGTTAATTTTACAGTTAGTACGTTGTATACAAGGCCTGTAATCCTCCATTGTGTGATTCTAGTGTTGCACGCCTTTCTGTTGCTTTAGTGAGCTGACACTGTTGTACTGTCTCTGCTGCACCCATGGGAGGAGGTCAGAAACATGCTTGGTTCTCTGCTTCAACTCACCATCCAGCCACTACAGATGTGCACACACACACATACAAAAACACAAGTCTAATTTAAACCAATGGATATTTTGAGCCATTTCAATCCCCTGACGTCAGCATGTGTGTGTGTGTGTGTGTGTGAGGACACAGGGGCATAATAAAGGAAGTTCCATTATGTGAGGGATGGATAGTTTTCCTATTTTGCTGTCAAAATGTAATTCTAAATATTTAGTTTTCCATTTTATAACAAGGCTCTTCATTGATATAGATGCCAGGAATGGCTGCACCACCCTTTTGTGACTACCTTTTGATCCACGGTTCACATTAACTTGTGTTTCATCAGCCTTACTGGGCTCCAAGTAAAGCACAGAGTCAGTATCTATTCACGCCAAAGGCTAGATCCAGCAGAGTCATGAAATGTAAAAGAAATTTTGATCACCAGCATATGAGCTCTTACATTTCACCATATGCTAATATGATATGGTAACACATGTTCTGTGGATGGCAGATTGACATTTTTCTTAATCTGCTCTGCAGTATGTATTCACTCCACCCACATACTGTATGTGTGATAAATATTTTAGTAGCGATTTGATTAGTAATAGCATTGAATGCAGGACACATCCATTTGGGAGCATGTGTACAGATCAAAAAAGCAGTTTAAAATGGCTGAAATTCTCACCTTGGCCTAATTATCAAGCAACAGCTGATGTGGCAGCAAACAATTAACTATCTCTTTTTGCTACAATTGAACCAAAACATGAATCGTGTCACTGCTGTATATGCTAATGAAGGATTTCTGCTGATTAAAATTGAGCCTGGGTGCTAAATACTTGTAAATTTAATTTGGATTTTAACTTGATAACTCCAAACATGAATTTTGGTTGCTTACTGTGGCTGTGTGCTCTCTCTGGCATTCACCAGATGTTTGTCCCACTGTGTGGTCGTGCAGAGCTTCAAACAAATAAGAAAATATTAGACATTAATAGACAAAGTATTTGTGTTCATGAAAATGCATCAGCTTTCATAAAATCTGTGTTCTTCACAGAAAGGTAGGCTGTAATGTAAATTCCTTTTCTAGCTATTCATCAAACACATCAGATTTTTAGTCTGAAGATGTGTCACCTATATGCTCACAACTGGTGCGTTTGTTTAGCCAACAGCATGCTACCTAAGCTTATTAAATCAATAGATTAAAAATTTGTCTTGCTGTGCCGTTAAAGCCAAAAACACACACACACTCACACAGACGTGCACACACACCCAAGCAGCATGGTAAGTTAGCTTATCTTTGATGTGCACAGATTGACAAAGAGTCTCCCACCTTTCAAAGGATTACAAATAAACTCCATTGAAAAGACTGCTCTCCAAAGGTGGCCTATGTTCTTTCTGTTTGTGTTTGTTTGAAATGAAGACTGTTATGAATTTGCAGTTTATGTTTCTGCTTTTGATCTAAGTGCCCCACGTGATGCAGAGTCCTTTTTATTGTAGTGTTTGTTTAAAGCTCTCCTTCCAGTTTGAGCTCACATTTTAAGAGTAGGCTGTTATTCTGCCATATTCACCATGAAGGGTGAATCAGATTGCAGTATAGACCAGACCGCAAGCAAAATGCCGTGCCTTTTTAGTCTCGTCTTCGATGATGCGATACTTCCTCAGGCTTTTGTCTCCAGTTTGGGGCACAGCTGTCAGGCTAGGTGCTATCCACGCTCCCCTCCCAAAAACCTCAGGACATGCGCCGCTGCACCCCAAACACTAAATAGGAGCATTAGACACACCATGTTAAGGGCTGCTGGTGTTTGAGCTGTGGCTGTGGGTGCGTGTCTTGTCCCATGGCCAGAGACATGCACATTATCTCTCTCGCACGCACACGCACGCACACACAGCTGCACAACATTCTGCAAAAGGTATCCTTTCCTCCATACTCATCTAAAAGACAACAAATTTATTCTTTTGTGTTAAATGTCCCATTGTCCTATCTCTGACTTCTGTTTCGTCTCATGGCCACTGACCCCTCTCTCTGCTTTTTATTTTCCCCCACCCAGCTTCAGATCTTCACTGTGAAAATACCCACAAGGCCTATCTACCCATATGTAGTGTTGCAGATTTTGATTATGCACCACTGGCATCACACCTCAGCAGGGTATATCCAAACATGAAAATTAATTCACAGCTAAATGCTGCTATATGCAGTCTGAGAGAGAGAGGAGAGGAGAAATCAAATGCAGGTTTACACTAGTGAACAGCTCTAGCATTTAGAAAGAGAGCCTAAAGGCAGTCAGAGAAGGCACTGCTCATTAATGTGCAAAGTAAATGGAACAGTCACTCCCCCCTGCCCCTCCGACCAACACACACACTTGCAGTGGTCATTTCAGTGCCCTTTGATTGTGGGGAATTTGAATGGACAAACAAAATTGACCTAAATAAAATAGATGTAAAATATTCCTTGAGCTGCTTAAAAACCAAGTTAATGAAAGAGAAGAATAAAATCAGCATAATAAGCCCAAACTGTAAACAGAGCCCAGCACTCAAAGGATCGCCACATTGATCAGTCTTAAATGAGAAGGTGCTCACAGTTTCTCTCAAACAAACTTATTACCTTAAAGTTGAAAAGTTCTCCAGCAACTTCCTTCAGAACTTTTCTTTTAAGTTCTTTTCTCTTTCTCTGAGGAATCCAAGTCATGAGATTCATAAGGAGGGAGCTCAGTTTGACATAATTCATCTAGCTAAGTTATTCTACAGTTATGGTTTTGTTTTTTGTTTTTTTTTCTTCTAGCCATACTGTCCTTTTTGAATGTCTGCTATGAACTTTAGCATGAAAGTACTTGGGCATGACTTTGTCTCAGAGCAATGCAAATGGAATTGCCCCCTGATGGTCTGGAATGCACCCAGCTGGCCTTTAAAAGGTGATAATTGGAAAATACAGGATGAAGCCACAGTCAAAGTTGGGACCTTGTGTTAGACAGAGATAGCCATAGCAAAGATGGAGGAGAGAGAGATGAGCAGAGACGAGAAGAAGAATCTCTGTTTTCTGTTTTCTCTTTCTGTCTTTCTATGTGAATAGAAACAGTACCAACCGTGTCCTGTGATGTCTGTCTACCAAAGAGGTGTACGTCAGAAAAACATATGGGTTTAAGGTTGCATTAGTTTCATTTTGTCAAACTGCACTTTGAAGTTTCTGCCTATTGGTCCATTTTATTGCTCCTTGATCTGTCCTGACCACAGAAATGGAAACACTACTAAAAATAAGTGACATTTTCAAACGTATTACTTTCACATGACCATCAGTCCAAAAACAAAATATAATATTTACTATATCATAAAGTCAAGAAAAGCATCAGTCTCACATTAAAGAGTGAACAAATGTAGTTTTTGGCATTTTCACTGTAATGGCTAATTGATTATAAAATTGTTGCATTTGCCAATTGACAATTTGATTAATTTGCTAATTGCAACAGCTCTTGTGATTAAAATTCAGAGTTGGAAAGGCACGTTTAGTTTGCTTGAGAACTACCACAATATAGAAACAAATCCAAAACACAATTGGCTTATTATTGCTGGAAAATGCTTAAATGGAATTTTAATATATTGACTACGATGCTCATTACAATTTATAAAACTTAATTACATGTTGTGATGCTCTATTTATTAGTTTTTTGGTTAATGTTTGCGTGTGTGGTCACATCACAGGAAAAATGACTGAAAATATCACTGTAGAGGGGAAAGCTAAAATGCACGTCCTTCAAATTTATAAAACCTGACACAGCATTCCTTTACTTCTCAGGAAGGAAGTGCAGTGGGAAGGTCAGGAGGCCTATACAGGAGCTCTTCCCTTTACAAGGCTGCATTCAAAGCATTTCTTTTCTCCTCTACTCGTGTTAGCCTAACCTAGTGTAAGCCTGTGCATCCGGTGTCCATTACTGTGTTCTTTTCTGAGAAAATGTGACGGTGATAAGGCTCTTTTGAAGTCCAGCTTTACTACAGGCCCTCTACAGAGTGACAAAGCCAGCAACTATGGGTGCTAAACTGAGGAGAAAACTCAAACAGATTTCTTTACTTTTCCAAGCTCCAACTTTTAGTTTTAAAAGGTCCACATTTCTACTTTCATATTTGTAGATATATTCCCAATTTCTTGACCACATGGTTCAGAGTCAGCTCCTCTGTTGGCACTTTGATAAGTGTGCTTATTTATAAAATCAAACTATTTTTTGTGGATTTACGAACATTTCCATATCATAACATTTCAAAAACACTTTGTTTTGACTGGAGTGGAGCCTAATGACCAGTCTGCAGCATGTCAACCGTAATGCCCCGTGTCGATCAGCAGACATTTCCACCAACAATATGGCAACACCCATTCTGCATTCTGTTCAGGAAACCATTTACGAACTCCAAATGGAATATTCTTAATGACTTCCTGTACCTGATGCCTGTTGTTGCTATCTGCTCTTCACCGACGAATTAGTGTGACGGCACTTCTTGCCTTTTGACCTTGACGTTGCAATTTTATTTAATGTTAGTGCCAATTGTGCCAAAGCTCATCTAAACGCCCTGTGCTTATTACACTTGATCGAAATTCCATACAACTCCAGTGTGGTCGACAAATATTCTCAGTTGTACTTGCTTATTTGTAGTGAGGAGTTAGGTGTTTATATGCTTCAACTTCATTAAATCCGATCTTGAGTAACACGAAGTTGTTCACGATTTGCTTCTTCTCTTTAAACCTCTTGATTGCCTGGCTGATTTTATATATATTTTTTAAAGTATTATTTCAGACTCATGCCGAAATAAGCTGATGCCAGTTGAAAGTTAAAAGTATGACACCGCGTTTAGTTTCCATGATCCTCCCAGAAAGGGAAGGAAGGGGCACTAGTGATTGCCCACCCCACCTCCAACACACCCAATACAGGCCAAGGTGAGGGTCCTGCTCTTTGCCTGTCATTTTCCACCATATAGCTGTGCCTGTGTTTATGTTTCTGGATGTTTCCTCTACCAACACAGCTTTATTACATTTGCTGCATCATCTGTTCAGTGTCACTTCACCAGTAGACAACCATTAGCCATCATTTATCTCTTTCTACAAGAGCATCCAGTAGTCCTTGAAATTCAACTCTCATTGCCTGTTGTGAAATATATCTGATAAAATTTAAAAGCCCTTCTTTAATACTGCCTTTTTAAAGCTAGTTTGAGATTGTAATTGAACTTTGTTTGAATTGTTGAATGAAATTACAGTGATTTTGTTGCTGTTGGCCTTTTTGAAACACACAAATGTGCAATTTGTGGCCAAGAAGGCTTAAAGGAGTCTAAATACTGTAATATTATAATCGTAAATCTATACTTGGTATTAATGACTGAGACCTATTGGGACAAGTTGTGGGCCCATTAATAGAAATGGCAAACAGGCCAACTACTTTTTTTTCTCAGGAAACATGTTCTCTACTGATGTGAATGCATCAAGACAGATGATCTGACCCAGATTGGTACCACAACACTCAATGGTTTTAGTGTATTGGCAAATAGAGTGATGACTCAATAGCTTTTGTATTTGCTTGCATTACATTGTACAAGCCTGGCCTTTCATTGTGTCCACACCTGGAGGTAACAGCTTGGCTGGTTGGTTGGATTTCTCCACCAGTAGATAAGAGTGTTGAACTATAAACTCTTTTCCTCTCAACTGCATCACCTCACTCCTCCCCTCAGACATGTCCAAGCCCCTCAGGCTATCATGTGGAACGTCTATCATACTGTGAAGAGACCGGGTGGTTTGTTTAAAATTTGTATCTGCTTGGTTTTGGCAGTGCAGTCAGTCGGATGTTAATGGTCCAACAGATCTCTTTTGTAGGCCACAAATGTATTTTTATTGTTATTTATTTTTTTTTTCAAATCAAGCATCCTCTACTTCCAGTGTTGTATTAACATTATCAAACAGTTCTGGTCCAAGGGAATCCTGGAACACAGTGAAGAGAAGGCAGTATTTCTAAAGCTCCTGCACTTTCATGGGGCTCACTGACTCATCAGTGGCTGTGTTGCGGTGAAAGCCGGTACAAGAATTCTCTCCATGTGGTGCACAACACCCGCAGCACACTGAGCTCCGACAATCTGACAATCCCAGCTTCCTATTTGCATCACTGCTTTTGCCACCGGAAATGTGTTGTTTATTTAATGATGTGGTGTGTAGACCTGTTGTTGTGCAGACAATTTGCTAACAACCACCACCTCCCCACTCCCCATATTTGGCTTAACAAAGACATACAAGTTTGATGCGAGGTTTGAATCTTCGATATATGACTTACTCAATTCTCATTAGGTAATACTGTCATACTGTAGCATAGTGCAAACATACAGTACAGAAATTGTATTATTCACATTATCTTCACAGTGGAAAAAAAAGATCCCCCCTCCCCCTCGCTATTCCATGTAGATAGGAAAGTCATGTAAGGTCCAAAGAGCTGACTAAAAGGGCTTTCTGCTTACAGTTCTTTTCATGTGGGGTGCGGGTAAGGGGCTGTGGGCTAATATAGGGGGTTGTGGCCTATATAATACTTCCTTGGTCAGATATTCAAGAAACTTCCTGGTGTGTCAGGATCAATCGGGTCTAAGCCAGTCTTAATTAAAGGCTTGGGGCTGGCCAGAAGTCGGGGGCAAAAGGCATCCCTGTTGGTTAGGAGAATGAAGCGCCTGTCATTTAAACACTATAGGGAGCATCAGCTTTATTATTTCAAATTCCTCCTTAATAGCTCTTACTGTTCTCAATGACACACACAGCAGTGACGGTTTAACTATATTTTTCTTGCCCCCCCCCCCCCCAGTAGAAGTTTTAAACAGATTCGTTTGTGAAATAGATGCAGTTGCCATGTTCAGCCACTTGGTGGCACAGGCAACTTGCAGGGAGAAGATGAAGAGCCATGACCTGGTGTGTGCGCTGTATGTTTGTTTGTGTGTGCTTGAGAGAGAGACAGTATGTGTTTTGGGGGGGTTGGGTTCATTAATTAAATGGAATATGATCCAAAAGACTCTGTGCTCACTTATGACACATCATGTCCCACAAGAGAGGAAATAAGACAAATACCACAGATGTCCCTTTTTTCTCTGGCCTGTTTGTCTCTTGTTATATTTTTCCTCCAAATCCAAATGTTGGACAGACAGTGCCTTAGTATGTTTTGGTCTCCTGAGTGGATCCTTACAGTACACCCATCTGTCAGATTTTTTTTTTTTTCCTTGGGTCCGAGGAGGGGTACGGGGGCGTTTTTGTGTCTGGGCCCGGGTGGGTGGATCGGTTGGGGCAGGAGACCAGACGCGGTACATATCACATCGGAAGCCAAATATCCTAATAGTCTGATCTACTGACTGATCTTCTGTTCCAGTCATATCCATATCCAGGCACACCCCAGCCCAGATTATTCTATGTAGTGGATTCTACACTATTTTTTTGTAAACAACCAAAGCTTTCATTCCTTCCTTTATCTGTTTTTTTCTAACTTAACCAGCACTTTATCCTTTCTCAGCTCCCCCCTTCATTATTCTGCACCTCCTCTTTTCATTCATTTTCCCCCAAGAGGATCCTTGACACTTGTAGAGTCAACTAAGCATCATCTACTCAGCTCTGAGTCCAAATCCTAGTGAGTGGGGTTTATGCAGAAGTGAAACCATGCATTCTGCTTAAATGCTCTCCCTTGACAGTCAGCTTTGCGGGTGCACCAGCAGTTGTTTTACCTCAGATAATTAACTTAATGGAAGCTGGTTTGACATCCTGCAGCAACATCATCTCTTATGTAAATGTGAGGCGTTTATCATTCGGAGCAGTGAGAAGTGTTCTCACCTGCAGAACTAATACTGTTAATGCTTTCATATCATGAAGGGTTATGTAACTCTGCTAGCTGAAATGGAAAGTGCAACCACCTTGCCAGTCTTAATGCATTCAGGCTCCACAGTGTCAGATGGTCCCAGTGATCCAGGGGGCTCAAGATGGCAATTCTGTTTTACACTCCGGATATGTGTGTTTGTGTGCAGGCCAGGATACGCATGTGTGTGCGACAGTGTTTTGTACATTAGGCTCGGATGTGTGTATCCATATGGTTCGGTAGTGACACATTTGAATCCTGCTGGCCTTTTGCCCAATGTGTCTGTGTGTTACTGTCTTTACACTGAACCCCTCCTGACATTGTGAGTGTGTGTGTGTGTGTGTGTGTGTGTGGGTTTTGTTTTTTTTTATAAGTTAAGTTAAGTTTATATCCAAATAGGTTTATATGAGGCACGTGACCTGTGTATGGCCATGTGACTGTATGGTCAGAGTTTGTATCACCAGCCATAGAGGTGGGGGGTTGATTAGTTATCCCCTGACAGGCTGTCAAGGAAAGATGGTCCCAGTACATGCTGGTCTCTTTGCTTTGTCATTGGTTGAGGGACTGCTCAAAAGTAAACACCCATCAATCCTCCCTGACTCCCTGTCTCTCTTTCTCCCTCTGCTGCCATTACAGACAGACCCGGTGACATGAGTTGTGGAGAAGGCGCCCCACCTCTCCTCCGCCTCTTTTCTCCCATGCACTGTAATCCTGACACCAAAAACCGCCCCTCAGAGAACAAGTGTCAACCTCAGAATAGAGCGTGCAGTCAGTACCCCCTTTTCCCCCCTCTGTTAAGCATGTTAGAGAGTGCTAATGTTGATGGAGGTGACAATTAACTATACAATGATCACAGTGATGGTGCTTGTACTGCTGCCTCGCAGCCTTGCTAAAGAGATAAGTGACTGATCTCAACACGACTGGGACTGGGCACATGACAGATAAGCACATAAAGGGACAGTTACTTTGGTGCACATCGTGTAAGCTTGCCTTACCAGATGTTCTGCGAGCTTTATGCTGCATATTTGACTTGCTAATATCAGCAGCCTATTTATAGTTCTTGTTGAAGCTTTGAGCCCTAATGGGATCTTAGTCAATTTATATGTAGAGTAATAATTAAACAACATAAATGTACACAAGAATCCTTCTCTATGCTAAATGTTGAAAACAAAAGGTGATACAAGATGTGGTCCTGGGAAAGAGCGGAGTTGGAAGTCTGTGGGGAAATGCCAGGAGTTATGTTGGAAGACAAGAGACTTGCCTATTTGTACCGTAGACCGGTAAGCACACAAGTGCTCATGCTCGCTTATGCTGCAGTTTCTGCTGACTTCTTTGCCAGGCACCCGTGGCTGACTCTGAAAAACAGGGGGAATGTTTTGGAGGCACAACCTGAGATAATGACCACCTCGCAACCCCCACTGTCAGCTTGTGAAACGACCCAAAGATATTTGCATGAAATAAATGAGAATCTTTCTCACGTCCAGCCCTGCCACGGCCAAAGGTTTACTGTCGCAGATGTATGCTCCATCTGGCCCTGTTCTCCTCATTTTTTAACTGTTCAGACACACCATCACGGTTTATTCTTGATTATGGATGATATTTATCGGGGAGCTCAATTTAATTTTTAGACTTTAGCATCTTGCTAAAGTGTAACAGAGAATCGATTCCAAGTGTGTAGCAGGATACCAAAGTTAAAGAAGTCTCATTAGACTGAACTGTCACAACATCTCCAAAGTGAGCCATACCTCTTTGTTTTTCCTGCTTAGGATTTCAGGGAATACAGGGTTGAAGGGGGTCAAGTGGTCCTCTATCCTGAGCAAACATGGACATGGTGACAACCACTGGGACAACAAACCTCCACGAGAACCAGGCTGTACTGCCAACACTCTCCACTACCAGCACAACCCCCCCACCCCCACCCCTCGCCCCTCAGCCCAGGGCTGTGATCCTGCATAGCCGGTATAATGAAGCCATATAAGCCTGTTATTTGCTGCTTTACGGCTTGTTTTATGAAGGTGAGCTGACAAGCAGCTCTCAGAATGGTTCCTGTCACTTTAACAGACAGCATTACCAAGAGAAAAGGAGCATTGGGGAGGGAGGGCAGGGCAGGCTGGAGAATGGGCCATGGCCTTTATGTTAGTGCTGCCAGGGCTTTGATGGGTAGAAGTCTGGCTGCAGGCTATCACTGGTACATTTTACGTCTTCCACCTTTTGTCAGGGGGACATTATTGACGTTTGACCTATGTTCTTATTCCCACCTCCTCTTAATCAATTACAACATCGATCCATTAATCAGACAGGGTGATGGCCAGTGAAAGGGCCCGTGGGTATGTGTGAAGAATTGTGGGATAGGCCTCAGGCTATCGAGGAGGAGGGCCTTTACCTGTGGAGTGCACTGTTCAGCATGTAGTTTAACAACTTGTCCTAGCCCTCGCTTTAAATGTATCTGCAGGTTTTTTACGCACAGGACATTTTTCTCCATATGTTATACATTAGATTTCTTGTTTTTTTTTTTTTGGTTGTTTTTTTTTTTCATTTAAGAAAAAAGGTAGCAGATTTCTTAAGTTGCCATTGTTTCACAAAAATTTCCCTCCTTGGTACATGGAACATAATGGACAGATTTCACATTACAGCTAACCATTGATTTATAGTGTAGCACACATAGCTATTTACATCCCTCTTCAATCTTATTTCCTACAATGGGAAACCAGAAATGCACAGTTGTTCTCGTCCTGGAAGCCACCAGGGAGAAATCGGCAGGAAGCGTTCTTATTAACGCTGCGCTATTTAGTGTAATTTCTGAAACGCTGGCTGGAATATCAGCAGCCATTACACTGTGTCGCTAAAAAGAAGGATGCTTTTTGAATGAGAACAAACATGTTTTTGTTCGTCTGGCTGTTTCCATGGAGGTTATGCCGTAGCATAATTGTGTGTAGGGTCCAAACAGAAACAGATCAGACACACAGACAGCCAACAGATCAAAACGGAAGCTGCGGGAGCGGAACCCACCATGCTTTGATTAGGTTTGGTTTGGTTTGGGTTTGGTGTGTGTAGACTAAAGCTGTCACCCCAGTCCATTTTTGCCCTTAGCCAAGTTGTTTGCCAAAACAGGGAAAGATTTGGGAAAGAAAATTAAAGAGAGAAAAGCTGTGGGCTGTTATTGTCCACCAACCCCCCCTCAGGCTGACTAGGGGTCCAGCCGACAGTCACCCAGCTCTTGTGGGTTTAGTGAATTGAGAAGACACTTCTTGTGTGGATTTTTCAATTCTTCAACATGTCATTTGGCCGGGAGTGCTATTGTCCCCTGCCCCTTTTCTCCCTGCTCCTTCTGCCGAGACGAGTCGTGTCATCCCCTCGTGATCAGCACTTTTGTTGCCTTTGTTTTTGGCCCTACCTCAGAAGTCCATCTTGTCTTTTATGTCCCTGCCTTTCATGCATAAGGGAACAGTTGTGGCCTGTTGTGGGGCTGTTCCACTGCATTTCCACCAGTGGGGTTTCCTTTCATTCTCTTCAAAGTACTACAATGGGGCTCTGAAGGCCTGAATGGCCAATACAGAGTGCACAATCCTACAGAGCCCGCTCATTTTGTTTTGCCAGAGTCAATAAAAATGCTAAGTTAAAAGCTAACCCCCTTATGCCCTCCTCGAGTGGAGTGACTTGTTTGACCTTTTTAAGTCCCCTCTCAATTAATTTTTAAAGATAAATTCATAGATTTTTTTAAAAACAGTCAAATCGTCAAGTTTATTTGCTGTGCACATTTCATTGATGTTATATTATTCATTTATTTATTTCAAATTAAATTAGCCCACACCGCTACTGAATGATCAGTACCTGATCTGAATGGATTTATAAAGTTGTCTGTGACTAAGTGCTCGAGCGACAACTGCCAGTCATCAAAACCAGGCTGCTTGTGACTCTTTCAAATGGCTCTTGCCTCCTTTACATTCTGACTTTTGCCTGTCCTGAGACCTAGATAAAGACGTCTTCATTCTTTTAAGGGGGAATGGGATTTAACTAGTTTTATGTGGAGGGATTGGGGGGGGGGGGCTGCAATCGTCTCTGGGCATTACGGGAAAGGCCTTACATAAAGGCATTGTGTGCCGATTTGTGAGCTGGGAGAAAGCCGGGGACTTTGAGGAGGATTACAGGTAGACAGACATTGGCTGCTGAAGATAACCGCCATGACTTCATCCTCATTGTGTAGATTAAGGCATAAAACCCAAACTAATGAGACTGGAAAGGGGCAGGAGACATGGATGGGAGGATGAGTAAGGGGTTTTGTAGATGGTGAGAGACACTGTCCCTGGAATTAGCTTTTTATAGAGAAGGAAAGGAAGGAGTAGGGTCAGTGATGAACCAATCTGATGATGTATAAAACATGCACACACCCGTGTCTGTGCCAAACGCCAAATGCTGAATTACGTTAAATGGTTTATTACTTAACAATAAATTATGATCTCTTCTAAATGTAGGGGCAGCATGCTGAACTTTTATGATGATAAGGAACGCATGAACTGGATTTGTTTCTTCTAACTCCAACATGGTGTTGTTTCCTTAACTGCACAGAGCAAATTGAATGTCTGGTGTTGGTTCTCCATAGCAATTGTTTCTTTGGTAACGCACTGCAGTCAGTATTGTTATAATCAACAAAATGTTAGCAGGTTCACTGTGCTATTGTATGTCCTGCTCATCTTTGGTCAAGGAGAGACCAGCCCACAGTAAACTCAGCAGCTCCCCCCACCTGATCTAATCTGGAGAGGGATGGATTGCTCATCCCAAACTCCAATTTGCTGGAGGGCAAGCAATGAAAGCAGGGAGGCAAGAAAAGAGAAGCAGTAGAAGAAAAGTGTTTGATTCCTTCCTTTCCCTGTCCTGGGTGTGTCTGCTTAATTTTTCAGCATTTCTCTGCCATCCAATTGTATCTTCAGACCTGAGGCAGTGTGGAAAAAAAAAAAAACAACAAAAAAAACCCCATACACATACAGTAACATGCTGTGAGGAAGACCCTGTGTGGGGAATGTTTCAGCTTGGTTTTTCATTCTGAAAAACAAACAAAAAAAGTGTCAGACAGGCAGGTGGACACGAAGCTAGGTAAATATTGATGACTTTTTGACCATTTCATTTTCTGCCTGCAGACAGCTTTCTCCAGACAAAGGCCCCGTCAGTGCTTCAGCAATATCGATTTCCTCCCTACTCTTTATTCGTCTTTATTTTCACCAAATTTAGTCTGAAATGTTAAGCACTGTAGACCACAGAATGTAGTTTACATATTAAAAAAATCACTGATTATCGTAGGGTAGAAACACAGATCTTTAATTTTGTGCATTTTAGACACAGCTTCTGCCTGCACCACCATGCTGATATAATTGTGGAAATCTACATATTTAGAGGAAGGCTATCGTGGGGGCCTGTTTTCAAGTGGGCCACTTGTTATCTGCTGTAATTCATGTGGTAGGATGAATATTACCACCTGAATTAGGCCATTATGCTGCCAGGTGGAGGCCAGCAGAGTTACAGGAAATGTTAATCATCACGTCATGATAATGAAGAAATTACTACAGGCTATTTCTAATACATTTATTTACCGCCAGACCACAATCAGTGATTTTATATGAAATTAAACGTGTATCTAATAGTAATATATTGTGTGCTGCAGCTCAGGAGGTCTAGTCTTTGGCGTTTAGATTGTTTGCATAATTTAATGTATTTAATCAATCACATACAAGTGCCCAGGCCACAGGGGAAACACTGACTGTGAATGATGCTGTGGTCAGGGAAGGACGTAACATTGAAATTACATTACTTTTTAAATTCAGTCATCCAACCAGAGCTACATTTAATGACAACTTTGGATTATCTCACATCTATATATGGCATTAAGAGTAGCTCTGTGATAAACTTGCGTGCTCACAAAACCCCCACATGTAATCTGAAACGAGGTTTAGGTGTTGTGTATGTCTGTCTCTCCTGTAGTCTGACATTTCTTAGTAACACTATATTACCTGTTACCTTGGGAAATATTGGCGACCCAGTCTGGATTACATGACAGGGGATTTCAGAGATAAGGAGATGAAACTTGGGTGGGGAAACGGGAGCTGAATGTGGCAAAATTGTACATCAGTCAGATAGTCGTCTGAGAGTGGTGAACATAAGATGTGAAGTTCAAGGATATGCAGTTCAAGGTGGATTTATTGTAGTTAGGCAGCACAGAGGAACTGACGGAGGATGTCAGATCATCAGAGGCTATTCTGTTGAATTGAAGATCAGTTGATACTTCTACACCCGCGAACTGCTTTGTCCAAGATGCTCGCTGGTGTTAGAATCTGCATGTCAAATGCTGCTCAGCCACAGAGGAAGTGCTACCCAGTTTATAAGAACAAGGGTTTTTTGGATGTTCCTGGTAACTACTTGTTAGACAGCAGGGCCAGATATGATGCACTGTGTTGTTGGGACTGGAAAACAACTGTACGTGTCTCAGGAAGGCCCATGTCTTGTCTAACACACAGCTCACCACATTCCACCCCTCTGCTCCCCTGTCCTCCCCCTTCAGTGGCACTACTGTAGGCCTGGGACTGCTGTTGCCTCTTAGCTAATGAAAACCAGTCCTATCCAGCACCATATAAACCCCCTAACACACACTTACCTCTGATCTCAGACCAGTAAATGTTGTCACTGTGGCCAGGTCCCACCACTTTACAGCTGCTAATATAGCCACGCAGCCCTGTGTTATCATAACCCTTGGTGTTTATAAAAAAAAAAAAAAAAAAAAAGAATGTAAAGAGGAGAGGAAAAGAAATTGGTGATAAAGGAGCATGGTGTACTTTGTGAACTGTGAAATATATAGAACATGAGTATATATAGTGATCTAATAATGGGAAAATGTCATCCAGATGTGAAAGGGTGTAAATAAAAATTTCCAGATTGTGATATATTGTGATATTAATCACTATAAAATACAATACAAAGTGTTGTGCACCAGACGTGCGTACAACCGATCAAAATGTTGCAGAGAATTTAGGTGCCAGCTGCGTGCCATAATGTGAAAAATTAATTTGCCTCCTCCAGCTCAGACAATGAAATAAGGACATAAAATATTGAATGTTCAGATTTTCTCTTTTTCTGCAATATTCCAATGTGATAATGTCCTGCTTTGACATTAATAGAATGAACGACTGCTAAGTAACTGTAATAAAATTTGTAAATAATTATGTATATTAATTAACAGACAAAAACCTTGCAAAATGAGTGAAATATGTGGGCTTAAGTATGGAAAGTGTAAAATTAGATGCACATGGGGGTTAATGTGAAGTATAAATGAAACATATTTATCACACTGACAGTCGACAGAAGTGTTGGGCAACTAAACTGATTACTGATTAATCTCATGTCTGTAGTTCCTGCTTCTTTGTTGTGAGGATTTTGCTTCTGCTTTTGATGTGTTTTATATTAGCATACACTGACCATCTGTGACTTTTTAACTGTTTGTCAGACAAAAGAAAACATTTTAACTTTTGATTGATTGAGCTTATTGAATCAGTAAGGCAGGACCTCTGTTCTAGAGTGATGTTGGCTTAACAGTAACCATCCATGTAATGTAAGCGCCAACACTGATGGGACTGTGTTTCTCTGCTTTTCCAGTCTACTGACATTATTAGAAACACTGTTTTATGGTGGCTGTCCTGTAGCTTCCTATAATTCACACTTGTCTTACATGTAAAGCATCAACATTGAGCATTACATGAAGTAGACTCGTTAATAAATGGAGCCCAGTAACACTTGACACTCCCTTTTGGAGATGGCCAATATATCTGAACAGAATACAAAACAGCATCAAGGCAAAGTCAGCTTCATTATCAATACTGTTATATGTACAGGACATACTGAGCTACCTCTTATATTAACTACCATAACAGGATGCGGAAAAAATCCCACCTGGTTTATTTGCCTCATTCTGTCTTTACCCCTTTTGTTACCTGTTGACTGTAAAACGAGGACTATTAAAAAGCAGATGGAGGTAGAGTAGCATGATTAAAATAAGGAGGTGCATATATTGGCCTTTACTGTCTCTTTCTGTTTCGTGGGTTTTTTGTTTGGTTTTTTTTTTTGTTTCTTTTCCTTTTATCATGGAACCTACTCTTAAATTACTGCCACCATCTTTTTATACTTCAGTTATAACAAGCTATATTTGACTTTTAAGTGAGCGCTTTTCAACATTTCCTCCTGAGCAGTGCACATTGAATAGACTGACCTCAACAACCCTCTCATTCCCCCCTACCACTCTGCACCCCCACTTTCCTCCTCCTTATCCACTATTTTCCATTTTCAAAATTTCTTCTCCATCAATTTAGACCCTGGTTTTTTGTCCCTAAATGACTGCAAGCTGTACCTTTTTTTTTTTTTTTTTTTTGCATGGTGGTGAGCCATAGTCCTCTCTCTGACCTTTATCACGTTTTCTCGCCAAACCTTTTGTGAGTACTGTCCCCATCTCAAATAGGCTCTGTGTACCTGGAAGCACTAAAGTGCTGGAAGCAATCTGAATTGGTTTTAACTGCCTGCTCTGACTGCAGCATCTCCGTTAAGATTAGGCCTTATTGGGACTGGAGGGCATGTGGAAGCGTAGTTGACAGGATTAATTGGCTATTGAAGTCACTTTAGCTCCTTTTTAAGAGAGCAAAAGACAAGAAAAGAGAATCATTGCCCCCCTCTTTTTTTAATAGAAGAAATACCCCCTCTTCCTTTCTTTCCCTTGCCAATAAGATGCCTCAAAGGGATTCTCGTGCCCAGCGAGAGTTATTGGTGGGAAATGCTGTTTGCTCTCTATAATTACATATATGTGATCCTAAAGATTTAGCTATTCAGAAGGACCAATTGTCTCAGATACCAGATTGATGGAAAGAATAATTAAGTCGCACATGCAGTGATTGTGTTTATTGGTGTACAGTTGGGTGGGTGTGTACATGTATATGGATGGGAGGGGGGTACCATGCAAACCGATATTGCTTTGTGTTTCATCATTGTGTAGGTGTGAGACTTTTAGTGGTACTTGATGCACACTTTTTGGGATTTATTTGAAAACAGAAATGCTTCTGAAAACAGAATGACCACCAAAAACCTTGCTCTCCAGGTGATCCTACTTTGCATGACGTTGACAAGACACAACAGAATATTTTAGGGAAGCATTGAAAATTAAAATATGTATTATTGTTTGAGCCCTTCCATCCTATATACATCATACTACGTCATATTTTATGGTATTACTCAGAAAGGGACTGTTTTGGGAAGGGCATGTTGGAGAAAAGTATCTCAGAAAATCCTAAGTCTTCATACATGGTTAAATAATTTGTTCAATGAATATTACAACCTAACATTTTGTCAGACATTTAAAACACAATTGTATATTAAAATATCTGTAATTTTTTCTTTTTGTCTTAGAATTTTACCTTTAAACCCCTTTAAACCCTACCACAGGCAATCACAGCAGCTGTCTGTCCCAAACCTAAATTTTTCCATGACTCAGCTCGGACTACTGCTGCCCCCCCCCCCCCACCTCCCACCTCCCACCTCCCACCTCTCACCTCCCACCTCTTGCCTCTTACTCATTCACTTTCTGTCCTGCGTAGATATTCAGCAGTGTGGCTACATTAGCATATGAGTGGCTTAGTGTTTGGGTGAGTTTGTTCTCACCAAAGAGTGCCAAAGCACAGGTCAACGTCTCTCATCCACTTCAATGAATAGCTGAAGGGCAAACAGAACTCCCAAAATGAAACGTTTCCAGACTTTCACTCTAGTCTGGAGGATGAGGCCTCCTTCAGGATCTCCATGTATAATGTAAACACTGTAGATATTATAAAGATGAATACAGCAACAACCTTTTAATCAGAAGTTGCCCTTTCTATTCATACTTTGAGTATTCATGAGTAATCTGTGCAATCATTGCTTTGTGCTAATGTATGTTTATGTTTTTGTTGAAAGGGAGAGCAGTTGGCTCCTGCCCACAGCCTGGCGGTTGAATGCTGAAGCATGGCGCCCTCACCATCGCTCTGCAGCTCCCTCGCTGCGCTTCATACCCCGCAGGGCGGTTCTCTACTGCCCTGGCAATGATGAGCGAAAATTGAGGAAACTGGCCTTGTTGGATGTCGACTGTGCCGTCTTAGACTGTGAGGATGGTGTAGCCCTCAGCAAAAAGGTACATAAAGACACACATGCACATGTGTAAATGGCATGGAGCTTCGTTTGAACAGGTCAGCAAGGAAACGCAAAGACAGAGCACACAGCTGTGCTCCAGAATGATTTTAATTCCTTCTCCTTCCTTCAGACAGGTGCTGGGTCTTAATCACTGAAAGGAAAACTACCTAAGTGACATGCTTAAAACAAGCACATTTCACCCCATTATGGTGGTATAAAGGCACTGGAGCCCCCTATCAGAGTTCTTTAAAACAAGGTGACCATGTCCCACTGGGTGAGCAGCGGGAAAGCACCAGATGCAGCAGGTTAAAAGCATTCTCTTCCCCACCCACTCGACCTCCCCATTGGCCCTCATGAACTGCCCATGAAATTGTGATTGGAGAGTAGGATAAAGAAGGGGCCTGGGTAAAAAGTTAACTAACAAAGGTTTTTAAGTCATGATAATAAAGATGATTGATATGGCTGGAGGCTGTTCCTGTAGTAGACAAAGACAATAAGATGATGCCCTGTGTGACTGACAGGCCAAAACTGTGACCCCATGATGGTTCTGGTGGATGTCAGAGCTTCTGTCTTTATTACATTTTTTTTTTTAAGGGGAAAATGAGGAGAGGAATGTAGCACTGAAGCAGGCATTGAAGTTTGAGGAGGTCAGCATGTGACAGGTTTATGTCTCAAAAAAAACATCCAGCAGCAATCCACTTATTTCATCCCCCAAATCACTTATTTCACATAAAATGTACATTATTTTCACCCTTTGTCTGAATTTTTAAGAAACAACTGTGGAGTTTCAATATGATATGATTCACTTTTGGTTCATTTACAAAGGCTCTCATTCTGTTAGCAATTAGCTTTCAAGTTGTTCCTGTAGAGCATTATGATTGACCCTTTATGTGCTATTATAAATAAAAGGGGAACTTGCATTAGCTACAGGGCAGCAATGGTTTACCTAAAATACAGAATAATTTGTCTCAGCTGGCTGGCTACTCCTCCTCCTGTTAGTGGAATTCTGAGTAATCAGAATCAAAATATCTCTAATAAACACAGAGAAATAGTGTTATACCTCAACTGTTTCCTGCCTTTATAATCCCATTTCTTTCTTCTGAGCCAGCTCCATCAGTACTGTGTGGTACAGAGCACGGCACCAGAACGGATTTCAGCCATTCTTTGCTGCCATAGTCTGACACAGTGTCCCAAAAATCCTGTAACCTATTATGTGTTTGCCGGGTCATACTGTGTAATATAAAAATTAGTTATTTACCAAATAACAAAGTGTGCCTTTCCTACTGGCATCCTTTCTACACTTCCCACACTCTCAGCTTCCTTCACCACTGTGGCAATTGGAAATCCATGGGGGTTTTTGTGTAGTTATACCTTCCCTTAAGATATTTTTTTTTCCTGGTGGATGAACAGTGTTTTGTGTGGGGGGGGGTGTGCGCGCATGCATGAAAGTTGAAACGCATACTACTTGGTAACTTTATTTTGAAATCAATTTGGCATATCATTATTTTTCTTATTTAATGCATACTTACTTTACAATTTAACAGTATATTAAAAAAGGACTTAAGAAGATTTATGACCTCTATTCAGGCAGTAAATTATATATTTAGTATTTAGCCATGTTTACTTGAACGCTGTATTGAGGAAATAGTTTGGGTTCATGTATATGCGAGTGAGGGAATAGAAGTCTATCTAAATGACTTCTGCACCTTATTTTTGTTATTGTAACCAAACAGCCAATGTGTAAAGGCTTGTCCTCAGACAAAGGGGACAATAAAAATTAGAGCATTGTTATTAAGTATGAGGGACATAGAATAAAAATGTTATGAACAATAATGGTAGTTAAAATTAATGCATTCAAAAAATCCCAATGCAAATGTGCAGATGTTATTATGTACAACTTTGAGAGGAAGAAGTTTGGTTTTAGAAGCTTTTTGAAAAACAAAGTCAGCACAGTTCAGCATTAGTAAATTAACTTGTGAAGTCTCATCGATTAAAAATCACTTCTGAGTTGTAGCACAGTTTTGTGTTCGTCAGAGAACATGTTGTATTCACATGGTTAAAGGCTTTAATGTGATCAATTTATATTGCTCCCGTGAGCTCTCATCTGTCCTATACATGATTATCAATTGCAAATTTGAAAGGAAATGGTGAAACTTTGCTTTTATAGTACAGTGTATACATTAGCAGTGACTATATTCACCATGACAACAGCTCAGTCGGTGCTGTGTGTTCGCCAAGAAATGCCAGACTTCAACAATGGAGTCTTAATGTATGGTTGGTGCTTTTAGGGAGAGAGAATGGGAGCTAAGAAGAGACTGAGTTTGCTAAATGCCATTCTCAACCACAAGGCATCAATAGGTGAGGTGAAACGTGAGGTTAGTTTCTGGGCATGCATGGATAGGCCTTAAATAGGGCTACTGCCCTGACCCACCCTCCTGTTATGTGTTCATTAATGTATTCTTTTCATTATCTTTCACCTTCACCTTAAAACAGGGAAGGATATTCATGACAAAAAGGTGCACAATGAAGGTTAGTGTCCCCCCCCCCCCCCACCCCCACCCCCTCCCGCTCTTGAAAATTGAAATCGAGGACTGCTGGCTTTAATTGCCTGCTGCTTTGACTCCGAAAATGTCTATGCTCCATCTTGGAGGTAATGTTGACTGCTTCAGAGACAGGAAGATGATAAAGGGAGTAAAGGGTAGGAGCCTCCCAGAGCTTGCTAACTGTCACCACGGACCCAGAGGGGGAGAGAATAAGGAGGGGAGAGGGGAGGGAGGACAAGGCTGACTGCTCTAACACTCTTACACATATCATCATATCTGTATGATCAGTGGGGTGGAGGAAGAGGGAGGGCAGGTTGAAACCCCGGAGCGGAACTGACGGCTACACCTGTCCTCTCTCCTCCTCTCTCCCTTGCCATCTTGTTCCCTCATTGTCCCCCTCTCTTGCTCATCTCCCCTCTCCAGGGTCCTCAGGGTTAAGATTGTTTATCTCTCCCTCATGTTCTTTCTCTTACTTAGTGCCCTATGGTCCAGTGTTCCTCCTGGTGTTTCTGTCTCTCCCTCTCTTTTCCCCACATGGGTCCCTCCATCCTCCCTGACTCCCCCCTGCCTCCCTGCCATAGAGATTCTCTCCTAATCCCTGGAAGTTTGGAACTAATGAACTAACTGCTGAGCCACTGCCACGGAGCTTGGTCCCAAACTATACTGTACTTCACACTCGATTTCCTCTCCAGATGGCATGGTGGCGCAGCCGGCACGACGGGGAGCACCTCTCACGCACAAGTGCGCGCCTACAAATGCACACAAGCACACAGACTTACGTGTGTACATGTAGACATGCAGGCAAACGTTCACACACGCACACATAAACATGCAAGTGAATACACAACTCGTTTCAGTTGGCAGGAAACTGGACATCACTCAAGTATGACACACTGGTGTCCTGAATTCAGCACTTAACAGAACTAAGGCCATTTGTTAGCATTTAATAAGTTCATTCACAATATGTTACTCTCTAAAACATCCACTGTTGGTACAGATCAGTATCCTTAGTAGCTTTTATTGGACCCATCTGGAAGCCATATTTTTGTCTTATGTGTACATGGGTGTGATTAAAACTGTTGATCAGTTGTTGTAGTGAAGTAATTTTTGGAAAATGACAGTGTTTGATTTAAAATAATAGGATACACAGTATGTCATGAAGTTTAACTGTACTTTACTAACTTTAACTTTAATACAAGAAAGTCATAAAACCACATCTGGCCTATTGAGCTGATCATTTTATGTGTATTTATTAATAGTCCTATTTCAAATTCTTTAGTTTTTCAGGGAAATTACAAACTGTTGACACTGGTGGTTGTTGACTGATGTCCTCTCTTTTTCTCCACCCCTTATCCGCCATTTCAGGGATATACCCCTCTGGCTGCAGTGAGGGAAGAATAGAGGCCACATTGAGTGCATGAAATTATTATCTTCACTCCATTACCTTTTTTTTGGGGGGGATGTAGTGCAGTTGTTGTATGAGCAATGTTCTATGCATGAACTGTGTCTGACACCAGAGATTTTCAACTTTACATAAATTATGCAGCCAACTGTCACCTGATACATGACCTCAGTTCAGTGCTCACTGTGTTATTCCAGAGGACACTGAAGAGATCTGCTCTCCATTTAAGTGCATTCAAATGACTAAACTCTTGACAGAATGAACTCTTGGGAAATTATGTTAGCCACTTGAATTATGAATACTGAACATTTGTATTTTGTGTGTGCCAGTATGAGTGCGCGCGTGTGTGAGTGTTTACATCCCTGTATATACATGTGGATGTGTGTGCTCAACTTCTTGGGAGACCCATGAGACCTGAGAGAAACTCCCAGTCAGGCTGCCAAGCTTTGCAAAAGGGCTGGGAGCTGCTCAGCCAGAAAATGGACCCTGTTCCAGCCAAATCAGAAAGACTTCCATTCCAAACTCTACTGTCTGTCACCCTGTGTGTGTGTGTGTGTGTGTGTGTGTGTGTGTGTGTGTGTGTGTGTGTGTGTGTGTGTTAAACCAAGACAATTTAACTTTTACAGTGCAGTGGCAACAGCAGCCTTTGCAGCCACAAGTGGTAATTACTCCGGCTGTGTTCAGCTTTGGGTAAAAGCGGTTAATGATACAGGGGGCATCATATCTCCAAACAGCTCATGCACAAAAAATAAAAGCCTGTCAATCATTCTGGCAAGAAACGCAAAAACATCAATCTCACTGTCCTTCCTGTCGACTCCATTTTGAGCCAATCTGACTGATAAACAGTGGAGCTCCCAGTTGCAGTTGTGTGCTGAAATATAGATGCTAGGAACTAGTATATTCACCTCTGCCAACATGTCTACAGTGAGGATACAAAGATAAGTTATTTTTAGAGCTAGCTTTCTTAAGACCTATTTTAATTGAAGGCTGTAAAGAGTTACACACTTTGTACCAAAGTGCAAGAAAAAACGTTGGGGATGTGGCGTGAAAATGAAAGAGGCTCCATTCTCCATTACAAGTTAGTGTGCCAACAAAATCATATTGAAGCTGTTCCTTTTAAGGTAATATCGTTGCATAGTGTTGCTTTAAGTGTTGCGTGTCAGGTATCATTTGGAGTCCTTTGGGTGGGTACTACAGGCAAATGTGAGGTCACGGTACAACAGAGAGTGATGACAGCGCTGTGATAAGCATTCATTGCTTCTAATCAAGGAAGGGACAGGTCTTGTCTTGCACACAAAGCAAGTAGGCCTTTAAAAGAGTAAAAGTTTAAAAAATTATTTCCATATTTTAATCATCTTTTTATTTTTATTTTAAAATAGAAGCCGTAGTTTTCACAGATTACATCTCAGCTTTCTCTTTCGATTGTCTTTTGAAACGCACCCTTTTGCAGCCACTCCAGATACCATGGGCAAGGGGTGCGGAGTGAGGCCGAGTGAGGGTTTAGAAAATGCTGAGCCATGGAGAATAGAAAGATCTTTGCTCCCTCTCTCATTATCCTGTTACACTCTTATGTTTTCACTGGCAGAGCCGCTGTCCGCACCGCTCTGTGCTACGTGGGCTGTGCAGTGCACCCAACACTTGAGGAGTAACCCTAGTAAGATGAGTGATGATGGAGAAGGCGACAAGGAGAGGAAAACATGAAAGAATGGGCGGGGGAGAGGAATGGACCAGATGTGGGTGCACGAGGGGGGGGGGAGCTATGTCTTCATTTTGCATCTTAATATATCTTCATTTTCTGTCAAAATGGCAGAGAATGATGAAGTAACCCAGCTATAAGAATCATTTTCAAATTATTTACTACTTCACCTACTAAATCAGTATGTAGAGGATATAGATTAAGTTTCATATTTGTGAATAATTTCAAAACTTGGAAATAATAGTAAAATACACCTTTTAAAATAACTATTCAAGGTAGTGGCCTCCTACTAATAGATGCTGGGTCTCTATTAATAGCCGACTGCATTGTTGATTTGCACAAATAAAATCCTCTCTTTAATAACTGCCCCCCTTTTTTCACCTCATGTTTACAGTTTATTTTCTTATTTTGTTTCATATTCACGTTTATCACACAGACTAATTATGAGACTAGGCTGAGTCAGTTCCAGGCAGCTGGGAAAGACATCACTCCTTGTAGGCATCTGCCAAAATATATTTCGTTTCCACTTCATTACCCAGCCTCAGTTTCATTTGCACTGCCTCAAGAACTTTTTAGCACGTTCCAAAATTGCATGAAACAATATTCTTGACACATATTTTTTACTCTATTTGTGCTTTGTTTTTACAAATGATTATTATTTATTATCGTGCACACGAACAGCTTTGCTCCTTCCATGGACTATCAATTTGAACAACTGATCTTAGTCCAAGCCACTTGCATATCTTGATAATAGCTAGTCTTAAAATCAAACACTCATTTGGGAATACAGTTGATGTCAGGGTGTGAGTGAGTCCTAGTTAGTGTTGTTATAAGTACAAAATTTAAAATACTGAATGATGAACCCTCCCTCCTCAGTTCAGTGAGGATACAAAGCCTTGGGATTTTATTCCCTGAAAACATTGCAATGCAGCCTGTGATGAAGTGTAACTAAACAGCTCTAATGAGATCTTTTCATGGCTAATTAAAGTGTATAAGTACTGTGTAATAACTATCTGTTTTTTTTCCAGCTCAGTCTGTCAGTTTTTGACCAACTATGACAAGCAGGTTTCATGATTTACAAATTCCTATCCCTCTGTCCTCTTAGTCATATCTTGTTGTCTGCCCTGACAGGATAGCAGATAACACAGTGTGCTTCCAGCTGACAGGGTGAATGCCTGAATCTCCTTCTGCTACATCTCAGTTACCAATCTAGCCTGAATTAGTCAGTCATCGCACTCCAGCTTTCTGTAGTGCAGCACGTCACTTGTCAAAACCCATCCACTATACCTTGAAGCTTGCAACTGCACACACACACACACACACACACATTCTTGTTCAGGCAGACAAACAAATGCATACACAGTCACACTTCAGGCAGGCAGCCATCACCTGCAATAGGTTGCAGCTCATTTTAAATGGCATTGCAAGCTGCACAGCGGGGTACAAAATGCCAGTTCTCAAGAAAAAAAAAATGCTGATTGTGACTCAGGATCTCCCACTTTACTCAAAACCACAAGTATATTCTTTCAGACTAAAAGATGCAGCACTATATTTGACTATTTAAAGGCCCTATATCAGTGATACAAGGTGCAATGTGCAGACATATGTTGCTGTCAGCAGATTTTTTTTAATGATAATGACTTTTTTTTATCCCAATTTGTGCCATTTAACTTTATTTTTCTTTATGCATAATTGCTGTTTTACTAAGAAAAAAATATAATACCCCATGTGAAGCTCTTTCTGAGGGCGTGTCATGCAGTTCTTCCTATCCAGTATATACAGTAATTACCACTGCACTGAGATCTAATTCAAATTGAATGAAGGGACAGCGAATGTGAGTCTACACTCAGTCTGTCCAGAGGCGATGTTTGACGTTACTTGTTTAAAGCGGCGTGACAGCAGAGCTGGACATCCATGATCTGATGTGGGAGAGGAAGGTGGTCCCGCTGTGGCTTGTACACACATCAGTTTGGATGCTCCAGTCTGATGTGGTGTCTACAAGGCAGTGGCCATGCTGGGTCACGTATACACAGCACTCGGTAGGATCCTGGGCATCAAGTCTCAGGCTGTGTGTTAAGGAGCTGCCCTTGCTCTCCTGGAAGGTCAGCCTTTCTGCACTTGAAAAGCATCACGTGTGCATATATGCATTCAACGGCCCTGCCTGCTTGGCCGACTGCTTGCAATGCCCACCTGCCCGCGTGTCAGCTTCTAATGATGAAGATGATGGAGGGAATCAAAGAAGAGATGGAACTGACGTTAGGGTGAGCTCTCCATGGGACACCAGGTGATTGGGCAGGGAGCTTTGAACCAACTTGTTGGATGGCTGTCCATTAATGTAAAATATCTCCTTTTCAAAGGGCTTTATTCAAGCTCAGAGCGGAGTAGCGGAACCCATAGGGTCAAGGTGTCTGGCAGAATAATCTCTGTCTTACTTTGGAGAGATAAAAGAAAGGATGGTGGATTGTGACCTGGCCAGCTCCTTCCTGGAGTCATGTTTTCAGAAATGCTATTGCAAAAGGAGAAAAGCGCAGGAGACGATCACTGCAATGGGTGATATCTGGTTACATCAAGAGAATTTTAGACTATACATGCAGGCTGCCTGTATGTCAGACTGAGGTTGGAGCAATAGACCCAGCCCTCTCCAGTCTACTTGATCTGTGAATGTTATAAACCATGCTTTTTGATCATTTGGATCACTATTTATTTAGTTTGGGCAGGGATCAGTGTGACTCCTGGCATATGAAGCAGCCAGGGGTTCTAACATATCAATTTTCTCCAGTAACCATGAATTGCAGTGGGACGGGCAGAATTTTATCCACCAAGTAGCAGGTTTATGAATAGTGAATTATGGCTGCATAAATCGCTCCATCCGCTTTAAGTTACCGCCATATAGTTACGGGTCTATCTGGCTTTATGAGAGCGACAGTAGGATAGAGCAACAGAGAGGTTAGAGCAACACTTGAGTAAGAGTCAAAGATCACAGTGCACTCATCATATGGTGCGACAATCCCTTGTGTCTCATTCAATGAGGGAACAAGGAGATGCAGATGACATGCAGCAGTCCAGCCTGCTCATGACCCCTATTAAAGCCGAGCAAATCTTTGATATGTACTTTGATACCATATTTTATTGATACTGAAGTGGTGTTCATAATATCAAGTACAGTTCTGCATTCCAGGAGATCAGAGCAGGGGCTGTTTTGTCTCAGAAGCAGTCCTGTGACCCTTGAGGGGTGCCTATAAGGTCTAATACAACTGAACCTGGGTCGACTCTAGTCCACTAGTTTTTACAAGAGAATGTGATCTATGAGCTCTCCGTGTTATATCTGTCTACAGTTTCTCTGTCATGCACACACACATTACTCCTGTGATAAGTCCACTAATGATCATTTGGTTTAGATTTTCCCTTCAGATGTTATTAGACAAAAAAAAAAAAAAAAATTCTGTGCATTTGCAAGTTCCCACCAAGCATGAGGTTCCATTGCCCCACAGGATGCCACATTTGAAACCAGTTGAAACAGTATTTTAATTACCCTCATTTCATCACATTATAAAAGTTTGTAACCAATTTCAGTTTGTGATTATTTCACTTTTTAAAAAGATTTTTAAGAACATGAATGATCCTAGGAGGTAAAGAAATAAAATAAATCTCAATCTAAGCATCTCTAAACATACATACAAGTACTCAAGAGCTCCAGCATCTGATCTGACCTGACAACTCCTAAGCTACCATTTCCTCATACTGCTTAACTCGGACCACATTTCTTCCAGAGAGCCTCTCTCCTCTCACTAGCTTGACTTCTCTTCCTATTCCATCTCTCTTTCTTTCATTCTTGTAGACCAGCATCTGGTTTGAATAAAGCAGCGTGTGCTACTGTGTTACTGATAGAAGTTGGAACTGTAGGCTTCTCTTTGATATTTTTTTCCCATCCTCCTCATCTCTATTCCTGCCCGGCTCATACAATGCCTTCGTTGAGTGTACAGCCTCTGTTTTGTTGATTTGTGGCCTACTGTGTATAGATGAACTGAAGTCAAGGGAAAGCGCAGAAGTGTGTTGACTTATGTGTCTTTTTAATGTTAATGCCTCACCATAATGTCATTTATTCCAAATTGACATATGCTTTATAAATTTCCCTTTTTGAGCACATAGATTTTGTGTCTGTAATGCTTTGTTTATTAAGTACAGTCATGCATAGTATGCATAAGATAGTCAATTTGGCTTATGGAGGGATACTTCCTCAAAGGAAATTTCAGTATTTCAGTCATTTCTATTGATGGTGGTTTACATCCATGAATTTTTATTATTCTAAGTGCAATATATAATAGAACCTCTTGTTTCATCCTAATTGAGCGTTTTAATTAGTATATTAATACAGCCTCACACTGACAGTAACTGCACTTGCTTTCAATAGGCAGACATTTTAATGTTACAACTTCACACAGTCTGAGTAATTTAGCATCTTTATTAGTTACTCTAAACTGTAACCAGACTAAATGCATTAACCAGGTATTCTGTTTATGTTTTATGTTTCTTTGTTGCAGACGGAGGCCAGAGAAACCATTACCAGGATGCTCAGAGAACTGGATCTGGGCCGGACTGAAAAGTGTGTGAGGGTGAACTCGGTGTCCAGTGGCTTAGCTGAAGCTGACCTGCAGGTCATCCTGCAGGGTGAGGTTCTCCCTCCTGCCATCATGTTACCCAAAGTTGAAGACACTCAGGAGGTGCAATGGGTAAGTTACAATTCTCTGCTAAGTCAAAAATAATGCAAAACGAGCAAAAAAAGAAGAAAAAAACATTGGGAAAAAAATGAAGCAAATCTTTAGACACTTCTCTCTTCACGTCTGTGTGCCTTTTTTAAAACGTAGGGTGCTTTTATACGAACTCATGCAGTAATATGAAACCACGAAAATCTTCAAAGAAATCATAACAAACTTTTCCATATATTTCCCAGTAAAAGTGGGAATTGATCCCTGTGGCAGGACTCAGGGACAGACAAAGTGTTTTTCTTGGCTGCAGCTCAAGAAACGGATGACGTTTCTTCGGATTAACTTCAGAAGGCCGATAGCTTTCAGGAAAAACACAAAGGTACCTTTTGCCACTGCTGAACTTGTTGGAGACTGCCTTAACAATGTCATGTTGTGGCTATGAATTCATTTAATTTAACTTTTAGAAGTACTCATTCAGACAGGTATACAAAATAAAAATATCACATCATACCATGATACATACATCATATTATATACTGATCATGTAAATACACTGTTCACCCCAGTTACTGATGTTCTATTGGATCAGAGGGAACTTGTGTATCTATCACAAACTGACTGAGCAGATTTGATGTTGCATAGCACTGTTGGAGCACTTACTGTAAAGACTGCCCACCAATATTCCTCCCATTTTTTTTTTCTTAGAAATTACCGTTAGCAATTTGTTCATACTAACTTAGACCCGTGCCCTAGTTAAGAGGTGTTTGTCCGGGCCTGGCCATCCCTCTGGCTTTCTAATAAAGGGGCGCCATACGGATGTCAGGTCCTAAAAGGTCAGGAGACAGTGACATCATTAATGCTGGCCTTTCTGATCAGCTCCATATGGTTCACTTCCCACAAGGAATCAGGCTGCATGTGTGCCTTTACTGTTTTTAAGTGTGAACACAGTTGTTGCAGCTTAAGCAAGAAGGGAAATTAAAATTTGACAGAGTAATTTGAGTTGACGGGAAGGTGTCTAGTCTGCACGCATGCATTTGTGTGTTTTATAAGATACATGCATACACATAACATACACTCAGACATGGTCTTGGACAGGAGCAGGAAGTTTTTAACTAGTGGTTTTAATTAGAACATGTCTATTTCCTGCTGCCCTTTCTTTCTTCCCACTATAATTGCTGACAGGTGTTCACTAATTCTCTGCCTGAGCTCGGCCTTTTCTCCTGCTATTTTTCCTCACTTAAAAGACACAACTTTTGTTCTACAGGGATCATAAAAAAAATCACCTGTTGTTATTATCTTTCATCATTACTTTTATCTTTAATATTGTGTTGACTGTCGCTGTGAACTCATTGAGCTTTAAATTTTGGAGAATTGCTTGGCTAGATTTAAAAAAACAAAACAAACAAATATTTCTTTGTGGCAAGAAACTCTTTGCGTTTCATTTTAAGTCCCTTGAAGGGGACCCTTCTTATTACTACGTTTCTTTCTAAGTGCGCTGTAAATCTGTTTTCACCTTCGGTTTACTGTGTGTTTTGCCCATCTATCAGCAGGTGCACGTGTGTTTCTGAGGCAAAGTCAAGTTTGAAGCCCTGGACCTTGATTCTTTTATATATGCCCATTTAATCTTATCTTTGTCCCTGTCGGCTTTTGCTGGGTCTGCTTTGCATGTTTTTCAGTGCATTTGTGCGTGTTTGTGTGTCTGTGTGTGTATGTATTCTTGTGTCAGTGTTGTAAGCATGTCAGATTTTTTTCTTTCCACTCTTGTAAGACAGCGCAGTAAATCCCTCACTTGTTTATTTTTCTCCCTTTTTATTGATATTAGCACAGAAACCTCCAGACTGATTTGTTGCTAAAAGATGGACTTGCTTGTTTCCCTTTGTGTGGAAATCTTTAGCTCTGCCTTTCTCTTCTCCCCCAGCCCTTGTGTGACTGACAGGCCTTATTGGGCTATAACAGGCGTAACTCCCTCCTTTGTCCGAGGACAATTCTCACACAGATTTGGAGCCATGTGCATTCTTTGCCCACCACACTATTTGGTGTGCACTGGGACCAAAAGAATCACACCCTGTCCTGCTCCTCCTCCTCTACTCCTCCTCCTGTCCCCTCCCCTCATCCCTTTCTCCGCTTCCCCTCTGTGAAATGAACACTTCAGCAGGCCGGAAACATTTAATCTGGCCCCCTTTTGAAGAAAATTAATTGAAACTTGTCCCACTATAGCCTCCTTTCTCTAGCTCCATCTCTCCCTCCTTCTCTTTTCATGATTGGGTGGTGAAATTGTCAGAGGGCTTGTTTGTAGCGTGTCTTTGAATGGCAAGAAGAAGTGTTATTTCTTCTTTTTTCTTTTTCTTTTCTTTTTATCAATTCAGTAGTGAATAACATCTTTAATGGGTCCTAGTTTTGAGAGCCATTGACAGCTAATGGCTGCTGGATGCACCAGAAGAACAATGGGCGAGGACCAAAGCAGCTCTTATGCAGTGTAAATCAGGCCCTCAAAGTGTATAATAGCTGAAGAGGAGAATACAGTAGAACGACAGAAACGTGTAATCAAAGAGCCTCAGAGGCTTTTTAGCCAGTGGTGCTGAATTGAGCCGTCACTTGTTTTCCATCAGCACAATCTAAACAGTCTGCGCAACTCGCCAAGGCCCTGCTCAGGTTTGTGTGGCGCAGCGTAGTGGTGCTAATCTGTCTGTGTAATATCAGCCAGGTTTCCCCGCATACACCTAGTTCCCTCTGTCACAGCAATAGGTTTATCTGCTCCCCCCCCCCCCACACACACACACACACACACACACACACACTCCTGTGTTTGCGAGGGGGGATATTATGCTAAGCCCCCAGCGTTAGTTTTTATGTTGCCATAGCAGCCTTGCTCCCACAGGGTTGTGACCTCAGATGATTACAGTACAAAGCCTATTGGGTCTTGAAAACCTCTTTGAAGATGAAAAGTCTTTGATGGTTTGTATTTATGCAAATCTCTCAGATATGATTTAGCCAACTGAGATTGAATGGAGAGATGATTAAAATTGCCCCTATTTTTGAAATCCTTCAATGGAGGCCCACTCTTTCAGTTTCAAGAACAAGAGTGGTGAGTGCGAGCACGGGGGTTATTTTGCTCTTTATTTGGAGAAATAGCAGTGCTGTACCTGAGGTTATTTATATCGGTCTTTTTCCTGGTGTGTCAAAGAGGGAATGAGAAAAAGGAGAGGAAGGGGGGACATGGAGTTAGACATTTTTACTCTGAGCTTTTTTTAACTCCTTTTTTGAGGGGGGGGGGGGGGGGACTGGCTTTGAAAGGAAATATCTGACGAAGGGGGCTTTTGTGTGTTTCCAGATGATAGATTTAGGAATTTGGGCTACCCCACTGGCAGTCCAGAGCTAGCTGTGAACTGGTCTGTTGGAAAAAATTGGAATGCTTTGGTCTTCAAAGAATTAAACTTGGTTTTAAAGCCCTACTTAGGTGAGCTTGCATATTAGCAGGAGTCATGCAGAATAAAGGCCTCAGTAAAGTGTCACATCACACTCTGATTGTTGCTCCAGTCTCCGTGTTCTCCACCACATAGAGGAGAAGGAGACGCAGGGGGGTGGGCATGCAAAACAGAATAATGTAGGAGTAAAACACACTCGCAGACGTTCCAAATCTTGTTTCTTCTCTCCTTTTTTAAGTGGATTTTTTTTTTTTTTTTTTTTTTTTCGTCTTTGGTTTGCCATGTGTATGCATGTGCTTGCACGTGCATGGGCACATTTACATGTGTGCACACGCTCTCAAGGGAAGCACATGCTGTAGCTGCACAGAGCCTCAGAAAGAAGGTAGAGGAGAAGACTTCAGACGATGGGGGGAACCCTGGTGATAATGTAAAATATTTCATTTCACTCGCTTTTGTTGCTGCTCTCCTGTGCTCGCTTTTCCTGCTATTTGAACTCTCATAGATGTGTCTCTGAATAAGGACTGCAGTGGAAACAGTGTAGGTAATAAAGGTGTCAATATTTGTTTTTGAACAATAAGATTACTTTTTTCCCCTCCTCTGTCTGTCTTACCCCACTGTGTATTTTGAAAGATGTGTCATATCGTTTACCGTTGTTACTGCTGAACATTTCTTTTCCTTCCAGTTCAAAATTCTCTTCGACAAAATAGTTCAGTATCTGTGTGAGCTTTAGTTTTTCTCTTTCTTATAACTAATAATGTGTTGATTTAATCCACTGAGAGCAGCACAAACAATCTGCCACTACAGAAAAGCAAGAACTACAATGTTTCTTTAAAACCATTATCAACAGCACCACAAAAGGTTTCAAGCTGATCTCAAGCCCGAAAGCTATTCTTATAACAGCAAAAAGCCACAGAGAATATATGTGCTCCAACTACACACAGACAATCTGATAAATGTGACAACTGTGATTGCATAAAGTAGTAAGAACAAATTAATTCATTGTGGTTATTTGGGTGTTTATTGTTTCCTATTCACAAGAACAGTAGGTGTTGTTAATGAGCTGCGCATGAGCTTGGCCTTTTGTGTTAAGTTTGTTGACAGGTTTCAACACAACTTGAAAGGACGGGCGCTGACAGAACCCATTCGCCTGGTCACCTTTGTGGAAACTGCTGTGGGCCTACTCAATTTTAAGGTAAATTAGGAACAAAACCCTCCCAAAAAAAACTGCCTGCGTAAGACATTTTGCTGTTTCTCCATTGTTCACTTTAGATTAAAGACTGCATCAGTGAGCGCTGCACGTGTCCAAAATGAAAGGGATTCAAAGCTTTCGGACAGTCTTGCAAAATGAGCCGTTTGAGCCTTTTTTTTTTTTTTTTTGTTTCCTTTCAATGTGTCTGTCTGGGTGTCTCTCTCTATCCCTTTCCAGACATGCTGACATTTTTTAATTAGAACTGTTTTAATATCATCATAGTGGAAAAGTTCTTAATGATATTTTGGCAAGCATCAAAGCAGCTCCTGTTATAGTACAGCACGACCTTCAGCTACATGGGGAAAAGGGCATGGTTTTGGGCATTTGGGGAGAAACAAGCTGTCCTTACTTCTTTTGATTTGTCATTCAGCTCCCCACTCTATCTTCTGTGTTTGAGGTTGTGTGTCTGTGTGTGCGCGCATGTGCGTCTGTGTGTTTTGATGACAGGGGGTGCCTGTGTGTGCTTTCTTGAGAACACCCTGTATCTTTGCCCAGACTGAACCCCAGGTTATAAACATGAAAAAAAAAATCGCTCTGGCACAGTGGTGAAATTAATTTGGAGGCCAACAAAAGCAGGAGATTTGTTCTCATTGTTTAACACTCTTCACCATAGACCATAACAATCCAGATATATCAATTCATTTTAATTTTGCATTCCATAAAAACTGTGTCTAGTAGCTTATCTTGGCTGATATTGTCAGTACAGTTATAGGTGTGTGTAAATATTTCTGTGTTTTTAACCAAAATTACATTTTGTTTTTGTTTTTTTTTATATTTACACCTACAAACGTGCAACAGAACAAAAAATTGCCTAAGTAAAATGCAGTCTCTAATAAGCCTAAATAAGTTTTAAATTAGGAAATATGTGGTCGTTTCTGTACCTGACTGGTTTAAACTTGCTGTGGACTTTCAATATGCAGCCCTTGATAACAAAGTTTCTTGAGACAGTTCATTAGTGCTGGTTTTCTTTGGTGTATGTAGTTTATAGGTACAGCCAGAATGCGGCTATCAAAGGTTCCGGTTTGATATCTGGGGATTTATCAAGTTATTTATTATATAGAATATCCTGCGACAGTACCTGGTTCAGGTGCTTTCTCTGCCTGCAAACCACAGATTGTTTGAACTACTGTGGCATAATTAGTTTTACTCAGCAATATTTGTACCAAGACATCCAATATTTTCTTCCCTGTTTGCATCTGTGTCACTTTCATCAGCCTGTGTTATGCTAATCTACGTCTCTTCTCTGCAGGCAGTATGTGAGGAAATTCGTCGATTTGCTCCCAAGACTGGTCTTCACCATGACGGCGTGGTGTTTGGCTCTGATGACTTCTGTGCCAGCATAGGTAGCTGCTACACTCACTGCACAGGGCCTAGGCATAGACCAAAAGTTTTTATTGCATTTTAAAATCCAAAAGTTGAATAGCCTGTCTGTAATTGCAGTAAATATCTCAGCTTGCTCACCCTTCTTTGTTTTTAATAAATGATTATAGAGCTGCAGGGAAAATGGTTCCATATATAGTGTGTTTTTGTGGGGTGAGTTATGGATGGGGGCATATCAGAGGTATCACAAAATGAGTCGACTAAAAGCAGTAAAAGTATTTTCCATGGACGTGACACACAATAACCTGGACCTATCAGCTAAATCTAAGGATTTGAACTCATTCTTTCTAAAGAGAGATGAAACATTCAAATGCCAGATCTAACTGTGTGTAGATATGAAAAGAGGAGACACTGATCTAATCTATGTCACTGTAATTCCTCCTCTGAACCTCACCCCATTTCCTTGAACATTAACTTGCCTCTGGATGTGTGGCCTAGCGTACACACTGTGTGTAACCCAATCATTTTTCCATAGGTGCCACACGTACCAAGGATGCAAGGGAGCTCCTTTACGCCAGGCAGAAGGTGATTGTGACCACCAAGGCATTTGGGCTGCAGGCTATCGACCTTGTTTACATCGACTATAAAGATGTGGAAGGGCTGAGGCGGCAGGCGAGAGAGGGATCTCTCATGGGCTTTACAGGTGAACTTCTTACTGTCTGCGTTTGCAAATCATGTCCTGAGCTCAACAAATCTGTCCTATCATTTCTCTAGGTGCTTCACATCTTTTTTTTATTTGCTTTGTATTCCTCCCAGTGACAAAGTAACACACCTCAACTGTCTTTCTGTTACTGTCTTGCTTCCGCCTCGCTCCAAAAAAGAATGCATTTTAAACGTTTGAAAATATTGCTTAATGTGTTTAATTTGATATGTATTTATTTTTCTGCAGTTTTATCGCTGCTTTAGTGAATTGCGAACAACCCTGCAGTTCTTTTTAAATGCTTGCCTGACATTTCTGTTATGCCTGCCATGAGTGGTTGTGTGTCTCTGTGTGCACTCCAGTGCCTACCTGCTCGTATGCAAATGTGAGAGTGTGTGCAAGTATGATTAAAGGGAGTTATTAGCAAAGTTTGGTAGCATCTACTTTAACAGCATGCCGTGTGTGACTGTAGCCAGGCAACACTTTCAGAATATGTGTGTGTGTGTGTGTGTGTGTTTGTCTGTGCCCCACTGGCTTCATGGAACAGACCAGAGAAGGCAGGACAGCCTTTTCAAACGTGAATATTTCATTAATTTTGTTTCTTGCAGTCCAAAAGATGGATTTTTATCCCTGTAAGAAATTCAGAAACAGACCCTGTTGGGTAAAACCACCTGAACTAAATTACAGTTTATTGTTCTGACACCTGTGCATAATATTTTGTTGTTATTTATCTTCAATGTAGAGTCATTTGAGGAACAAAGTGGCATCAGGAGTTAGTCAGCTTTTTCTTGATCATGCACAGTGCTTTGGTCAGCTGTTTGCTGCTTTATAAATGAATTTTATCTGAACTTTGATTCCACACTGTAAAGAAATGGAGAGAAAGTGGCACTTCATGCTGCAATAGCCCAGACAATCGTGTTCCCTGCATTTCAAAGCATGTTGAAGGTCAGCAACTTAACATTTGAATTTTTACAATTCTAACATGAAATATTTATCCAATCTAATGTGAGACTTAGTTTAATGATGTAGTTCCCTAAGATGGATGCAAAGATGTAAAATGTAATGTTTTGTTCTGCTGGTTCTTGTGCAAATAGAAGTTGAAAGCATGCGGACTTGTTTGCATGTGGTAAAAGCTGATGAAGGGAAACAGCTGCTTAATGAAACCAATGGTTAGATTTGATATGGAAAACACCATTCAGAGCAATGGATTATTGGCTTACAAGCCATGGGTACTTTGTACAGTATAATCTTAGTAGCTATTACTGGCCCGAATGTGCTTAAGCAATAATAAGGTGCAGCCAAAAGCTTCTACCTGCACAGTAATTGACCTTGACACTACATAAGCCACCTATAGCACCCATTAGCACTGAGTGCAGAGCGTACTGGTGAAACACAAGCACCCGGTGCTTCTTACTGGTAAACAGGACAGCAAGAAGGCAAAATCCTGCATAAACATTGACATTGAATCTGTGGAAGACGACTGTAATTATCAATGGGATTTAATAGTAGCATCTTTACTTTATAAGCATCTTGTTTTATGAACTATTAACTGCGTGTGTTTGACTTAATGATCCCAGTAAATATGTTTGCCTTCCAGAAAATATAAAATGGTTCCACAAAATTCTCTGCTTTCAAGGACCATGCTTTACTTCTATCCCCGGGGCCCTGCCCATCATTCGCCTGAGAGCACTTTGCTAAATAGCAATCCTCCAATGAGATGCCAGCACCACATGGCAGGCCAGGATTGGCTGGAGGGCATGAATGATGCATTTTAAGAGAACCAATGGGTTGTAACTGGAGGGCACCTGAATCACCCTGTTTGTTTCTTCACTTTGTCATTCTCCTGTTGTCCTACACACACAAAACCCCTCTCACCGTATATTAAAGCCTGCCAGTTCCAGTGTGGTAACATGCTCCCGTCTACAGCCGCGAACTAAAACAGGTGGCAGAGGAGGAGGGTACACACTCTTCTTCCTCATTCCTCATAGAATGTACCACAAGACATGCATATGCACAACAGACACACACACACTGATATTGTTTCAATTAAACATAATTTACAATATTCCCGGAAGATTGAAATGGAACAACCAAAATTCTCAACTACTAATTTATTACTGCAGACACACACACACACAAAAACCAAAACATACACTCAGATACGAGATGGTAGACACACACACACACACGCACACTCTCACCCATCTCCAGTGTGGCCCAGGGGAGTCCTCAGGCTGTTTGTCCAACCGAAAATGTGCAGTTACAGTCCGTCTGCCTCACACTAACAAACACACATCAGCAATCATGCATTTGTAATAACGTCTGCACACACACATAGCTAGAAAATGGCTTTTGAACATATCTAGTCATGTGCACACATCCCTAAAAGGTATCTATTTATTATAAATTGCAGTTTATGAAATATGTTCTCTTGACAGTAATTGCTCAAGCACTTAACTACAGCGTGTTGATTGTTTAACAGTGGTGTGTCTTTTTCTGAGGTTAACTGGGGTGAGAAGAGCTGGATGAAGGGAATGGATTCTCTCCTCCCCCTTCCTCCCCTGTCTCGCCTCTCCTCTCCTCTCTCCCCTCCTCGTCTCTCCTCACCTCTCCTGGGCCTTTTTTTTTTTTTTTCCTTTTTTGCTCGTGCAGCCCGCCTGAGCAGCCACCTTGAAGGATTTGTTGTCGGTGACAGAGCTAAGCCCTAAAGTGTCGAGTTCCTGCTGGCTGCCGCTGAGCCGTCGTTCTCACCAGACGTTTCATAACCTTAACTTATCACTACAAGTTTGATCTGCAAATGTACACGGGATTATGTCTGTGGCGTTTGCCCAGATTTTACTGAGAGGGAGTGGGAGCAGGAGAGTCGGGGGGGGGGGATAACTCCACGTTACATGTGGGGCTTCTGTTTCAATTGGATACAAGATGTCACTTCTGAAATTATCTTCGAAAAGGTGTGCAACTTCTGAAAATTTTGTGTTCGTAGAAATGCTTTCACAGAAAAGGCAACAATTTGAATCTATTTATTTTTTCAGTTTCAGAACATTATGCAAGAAAGTGCTTCAAAATTGTTTACTTGAAAATAAATTACAGCATTTTTAAAATGAAGTACTAGTAAGCTTGTGTTTGAGGCCCAGCCATTCATCGGCTGCTTCCCCCACCTTCCCCTTCTGTCTGCTGTTCGTTTTGACTTCTTTCACATATCAAAGTCTAACTAAGCGTTCAGCAAAGTCTCTCCTTGACAGCGGGGCTGCGAGGAGAGAGGAGATACTTGATATCCTTCATGATGTCACAACGTCCGACTGACTCACTTCAGTGGCACTGAACATACTGACACACACACACACACACACACACACACGGACACACATGGTTTAGTCTCTCTTCTCTCGGTGGTGTCATTGGTCTCTCTCACAGTGAGGCCAGCAGCAATCTTTCCAGTTTTTCAGACTTTTTTATTTTTTGTGGCTATTTGCACAGCAGTCTTCATTAAAAATTATTTACTTTTTTGTTATGTTAAAGGGTTAATTAATCGCACTGTGCCTACAAGTAAAATTGTTTTTTTGTTTGTTTGTTTGTTTGTTTGTTTATTTTTTAAGCATAAACAGTTCTTGCATTTATTTGAATTCCACTTTCTTTCTGTTTGTGTGTCGGTGTGTGTTTGTGTGCGTGCATGTGTGTGGGTTTGCACTCAGGTAAACAGGTTATCCACCCAGGGCAGATCCAGGCTGTCCAGGAAGAGTTCTCCCCCAGTCAGGAGAGGGTCCAGTGGGCCAAAGAACTGATTGCTGCTTTTGCCCAACATCAGAAGGAGGGCAAGGTAATGCTAACATCCTCTCCCACAAGTCAAGTTATTGTAGAATTTTGAAAAACTGCACAAATCTCTCTGTTAGAGTAATATTTTCTATAACTTAGCATTTTTTTCATTGGTGGGACAATTTCTGAACAAACTCATTGAAAGAAGAGGAGTTAGATAACATCAAAGATGCAGATGTGAAGAAAACTAAAAAAAAACAGCAGCTGAACTGCTGTTAATGGTTGTAGTTTGTCAGTTGTTACAATCTCATTTGAATGTGACTTTAACTCTTCAGTTCAACAAATTCTGTCAGAAATTAAACTGACCTCACAAAGCATTTTTGTAAATCCTGTCATCAATTTATAACGGGGAGGTATCTTGAATAATCCGGGGGATTTTGGGGTATTCAAAACTTTCTTGTGTGTGTCCGGCATTATTCACTATCTGTGCTTACTGTGTGTGGAGATGACAGGGGTCTTTCTGTGCTCAGAGCCTCAGACTGTTCCTTTGTGTATCCTCTCACACACCTCTGTAGTTCCAAAGAATACATACTGTACACCCCTGGGTGACTCTCAGAGACATCATAGGAGGTGGGGGATGGAGGGTGGGGGGAACGGGGCAAATTAAGTGTACAATATTATTGTTCCTAATTTAGTGCATGGTTGGATCCTGTGTGTCGAGCTCGGTGGGCTATCTGCTGAGGTAATACACAATCTGCCCACACCTCTCTCACTGCCAGAGCTGCTCCTACTAAGCATCGCCCGAGGGATTCATATCCTACCCATCCCTCTGCCGTGGTGTGTGATTGTGTGTATCCTTCTGTGTGTGTGTGTGTGTGTGTGTGTGTGTGTGTGTGTGTGTTATGGTTTAAACAGTGTGAGGGGTCAGTCTCTTTGTTTTACAGCACGACAGGTGCTTGCTTTTCATAATTCTCACCTCCAGACATTGACTATATTTTTGACTTGAGTTTCCTGGAGATGTTTCTTTCTGTAAAACAAACAGATGCCCTTGTGGTGCTTTTAAATGACTTTGTGTGATCTCTGTGTATTATTTTACAATTCAAATATTTTCTTATTTAAATTACATTTCCCTGTGGTTTGTTTAATAGGTTTGTTTTTATGTAAATTATTACTGAAACTGTAAATACAAAAAAAAAAAAAACGTAGAAATTCAGACATTACATGCTGCACCTCCCCGATACACATACACACTGTGTGTGTGTCTGGGGCGTGCAGACTGATAACCATCCTGTAGTGCTGTGTCATGTTTTTCACACAGTAATCTGCTTCCTTTATCTGCATTCAAAATGCATGCACTTTGAATGGTGTATGTGCTCTGCTCTAAAGATTCTCTCTCCTCTTGTTTCTGTTGCAAAACTGTTCAGGGTGCCTTCACCTTCCATGGCAGCATGATTGACATGCCCTCACTGAAGCAGGCGCAGAACATCATAACACTTTCCACAACGGTGCCTGAGAAATAGCAGGAAACGTGAGAGAAAACACAAGGAACTGCACGACAAAGGAACAAGATGTTTCAGGTCTCATGACAAAAAGTAGAAATTGGAAAAACTGACTGATTTAAAACGGTGGAAATTTTGGTTTTATTTTGGGGTTTTAATCGTTGTTGAAATTTTTCATGAAATGAATTCGTCCTGGCAGTTGCAGTGAGGTTTTACTGCTGCTGTGCCCTGGAATGTATTCAGCCAAACAAACTCCACATAGCCAGAGACAACTCCAAACCTTTGGAAAGAGTGTGGAGGATTATTGCCCTGTGTGGACACTTTCTTGGCTCTCTCTGCAGTGTGTGCGCCATCATGTCACTCTACAGAGTGTGTGTGCCCATGCATGCCTCTCCTAGCTCGTGATGAATGCTCTTGCATCAGTCCAGGCAACTGGGCGAAAGGGTAAACAAACACAACAAGCCACTGTTGTGGATCTATTCACTGGGCCCCAGTCTTCCAGTCAGGCCTCAGCCCCCTGCCCAGGGTCTGACTCACAAACATCAAAGTCCCGCTCTGTGGGGGAAGAAAAAAAAAAACAAAACACAATTGGAAGTGCATAAACTCACGATTTAGTGTTTTTGTGTCCATCTCTTTAGCAAAGACAGGCAGCTCACTCTGTGGCAGTTGGGAGCCTGCGGTCTGATGAGGAGGACGTGAGGCATCAGACACACTATGACCTGTACCTGCATACATGCACACGTTGCAGCAGCATGACCTTCATCTGATCTCACTTCACCACAATCAGTTAAACCTGGATTTTCAACTTACTGTTTGAGGAGAATGCACTTCATTTTATCAATGGTGACACATCGTCACATTCATAGAAATTACCTCCTGAACCAGGTCAGTAAAGTAGTTTGTTCTGTCACAAATGAACGCACAATGCGGCTCTGTGGAGTGCTTGTGCGCATCTGACTTCCAGAGACAGTGAAGTGGGTGTGATGTTGGAGTGAGACAGATTAGAGGCCATGTTGCTCCAGCAGACCAGGACCGAGGCTTTGTCTCTCTGTCTGTGGATGGGAGGATAATTGGGGGGGTGTTGAATGGTTAATAGTGCCATTGATGACCATGGTAATGAAAGGCACCATACCTCCCCTACCCACCTCATCCACTCACCCCCCCCCTTTCACTCTCTCTCTCACCTACTGTATGATCTATTGTGTCTGGGGCAGGACTGTGGTCTGTGCCAGGCCAGGCCAGACAAAAAGATCGAAACCACTCCTGCACCCAGCCAAAGACTCCAACAGTAAGCTGTCTCTTTGGCATTTGGCCACATGTTTCTCTCACCCCTGGCTCACTTTTTCTGTCGTGAATTTGCATTTGGCTTGTTTGTTTGTTTTCGCCCAAATCGAGCATTACATCCTGAGGTTGGTGGCTAAAACAGTCGGTATGAATGACTTTGATTAAATGAATCCACAGACAGTATTTGCTTGGTTCCTCTCTATGAGGTTCTGCAGAATAGACATAGAACATGACATATCTTCAGCCTGCATGACATAAATGTTAAAATATTTAAGAAATGAATCAGTCTGGTTGCTCGTCACTTACAGAATTTGTAGTCTCTGTTTAGCGCATATTGTATTGATCTGAGATCATGATGTATCCTGTTATTGTTTCGTTTGTCATTTAAGGAAGCTATTGGCATTAAACTTTACTCTGACTTTAAAATTGAATTAATCATTTGTTTCTAAATCTTGTTGCAGTACAATCTGATTTCATTCTTGTATTAATGACTTCAAGTTCTGTCAGATAATAATGTTATTACATTAAATTGAATATGAATTTTGGATTTTCAAAGGAAAAGAAATTGTCTGATTCTTTTTCTTCTTTGAGAAAACTCAACGCTAAAGCATTAAGATGTAACTTCAGTTTTGTTCTGACCTCTCAAATGTTTCACAAAATAATCCAGAGAGTCTTGTTGAGTCAGGAGCCAGTGGAGCGGCAGTAAAGGCTGCAGAGTCATTCACTTCGTCATGGCTGTGAATGTCCTGCACTCAGAGCCGAGCAAAGGCTGACCAGGTGACTGTAGTGCTGGAGGAGACCGGTCTGATGGGACATCTTGGCTTTTCCGAGCTGCAACAACAGGTGCCCCCACCCACTCACCCACACAAACACACACACACACACACACACACACACACACACAGTACAGGAAGGGAGATCTCAAAGCAGAGGAAGCAGCCCAGGGCATCCTGCAGAGAAGAAGCAGGAAAGAAAAAAAAAAAAAAAAAGGACAACTCTTCTTCTGAGGATGATGATTAGGAAATCATTTGGCCAGTTTACATTTTAAGAAAACACAACATCCTCCTTTTTTATTTATTTATTTGGAACCCCTCTCCTCCCCTCTCTGGATAAACGTGAAACAAACTCCTCTGGTCTTTACTCAGTTTTCGTTGCACCACGACGAATTTTCAATTCAGATCCAAATGGGAGCAATAATGATAACAACAACAACAATAATAATAATAATAATAATAATAGAAGAACTACAACATTTCAGTGACATCTGTGTAGATTAGAGGAATCCATCCCTGTCTGCCTCTGCTGTGTAATTCTACATGACATTTCTATTATGTGTGGAACTGATATAATCTTGTGAGTCCGCTCGGCGGTTTTATTTAAATACTTCTCTCCGGTATTCCCTGAGAGAGTAAATTACAATTAACACGATTATAACCTCACAAAATTGTGACGGGAATCAATTAGGCTGCGAGCAGTACTTCATAGCCCGGTAATGTGCTGGTCGAGATTGCTTTCATAAATTATGAGGGACAGCGCAGGCGGAGAAAATGCATGTATGCAAAACACTGTCAGAGGAAAATTAAAACGAAATGTTTTACATATTTTTCCATTAATCTAAATGGGACCCGTGTGGCAAAGATGGTTTTATTCTAATTCCCCGCCCGGGGATTCCCAAATAATGACTTGATGTTTTAATAGACTTCTAATGACAATATATGACAAACTAATTGCAACAAACGATTATTGTAAAGCAATAGTATACCTCGTTATTGTAGCTGCAGCACAGTTTGACAAGTGTAGAGTCATTAGCAAAATAAAATAAAAAAAGGAAAAAGCCAAAATACTAACGTGTGCAGAGCTGTTCAACATAAAACATTTACTTTATACTAATTAACTCAGTTTCAATATTTAGGAACGGTTTTAAATAAATGAGAACATTTTCAGAGTGCTTCCATCTGCTGAGAAAATGGTGACAGAACCACAATAATCACTTTTTAATATTCAGCATTTCATGGCCCTCGGGCACAAAACAAAATGTTTTCTTCTTTATCAATTACTGCTTTCAAAAAATTATATTAATAATAAAAAAAAAAGAATTTCAATTAAAAAGAAATTAGTTCCTTTGCTTCCTTCTGAGATAAGCTTTCTGTCGTTGTAGAATTACAAAAAAAAAAAATAGAATAACTCATCTGGAAGAAACTACATGTTTTTAAAATATCATTTGTAAAGTGCACCATATTATGTTTGGGTTTTTTTACTATTATTATTCTGGATTCATTCAACAGCATCCTCCTTCATTACCCTTTACTTTTTATTTCTCATGTTTGCAATGGCAGACGAGCCTTCTGGATTCATCCAGCTATTATCTGCTATTTTATCCTGCGTGTCAGAGGGAATATGTGTTTGATAATTCCCTCTGTAACCGCACAAACCTTTTATTTCCCCGCACCGATGACAGGCTCATGTCCAGCCTCCCTTTTATTCACTTCGTTTGCATGATATGAAATTCACCGCCGCGGCCTGTCTGTGCTGCATGACTGATCTGGCACATGTGGACCATTACTAACTTCATTTGTGGAGCCCTTTTGTCTGAGTGTGTCCGTCAGCAAAAGGCAGTCCGACGGGACAGTGCTCTGTGGCGTGAGTCGGGATCAGAGATGTTTTTAAAAAAAAAAAACAACTTTTTTTTTATTCTCTCCCCCCTCCTCACCTTTAAAAATGGACATGAGTTCTTGTTGGTTTTTTTTTTTGATGCAGTGCGTCTGCAGTCACCTATGATCATCATCTAAAGTGAAATGATCCTACTTTTTCTGAATAAATCAATATTTATAAAAAATTTTTTTATTATTTCTATGTTTTTCAGAGCACCAGACAAACTGTATACAAATACTGTGGTGCAGCCCACCTGCCATAGGCCGGTCCTAAAGGGCGAGGAGGGGCGGGGAGACATCTGTACCTGGTATCTGGCTGTTCAGGCCCCTGTATGTGGAGGCTCTTGCAGAGTTGAGCTCTTGGAGGTCCAGACTGTCTGGGCGTGTTCACCTGGCTCAGTAAAAAGAGTAATGATGCTGCCCCATAAAACTCACAGACTTTTCGGCTTGCAGCACGCCGCCCTCGGGAGGTGTTGGGGTCCATGCAAATAAAGAAGTGTGTTGTCTCAAACGACAAAAAGGAGCTGTTATATTCTAGTCAGAGGAATTTTTTTTCTGCTCTACTTTACAAAGAGATGTAACCCATAGGTAAGAATATTTTTGAGGTGACTTGACCTTCCTCTGCAGCCCCCCCACCCCCCAGACTCCCTTCTTCCTTAACGGGCCCCCAGATCAAAGGCTCACCGGCCCCGGCGGAGACCACAAAAAAAAAGAGAGAGAGAGAACCCGCCCGCTTTGTCTGCTGTTGGCAGGAGTGAGGAAGGGTGTCGGGGGTGTGGGGGGGTGTGGGGGGGGGGCATGGTAATGAGACTCGTTACATAGCCACAAAAAAGTCTCTGCAACTTTTTTTTTTTTACCCCTGTTTTTTTTTGTTGTTGTTGTTGTTGTTTTTTTGTTTGTTTTGTTTTTGTTTGTGTGTGTGTGTGTATTACCTCAAGTGTCCATCTGTCGTCGGAGCTGACTCTTTTTTTAAAGTTTCTCCTTTCAGCTTCACTGAAGCCCAAATTTATTATTTTATTTCCAGCCCACTTAATCCTGCTGTTGTACGGCCATTTATTTATTTATATTCAGCGGAAGGACCGGCTCTCTGTTGTCACGTCCCTCCTGGATGAAATGATGCAACTGCACCCGCCGAGACTGAAAGGCTTCCTTCGTGTTTGTTTGTTTGTCCCTGAACGCAGCAGACAAGACAGACAGAAAGTTTATGCGGCTGCTGACAGACAGACAGAGAGTTTAGAGGTGGGGGTGGGGTGGTGGCACCTCATAAAATGGGCAGGTCGGCAGAAGCCATACAGACGATGCAGAAACCTCACCTGCTGAACCAGCTCGTTGGGCAGTAAAATGGAAATCCAAAACCAAAATGAAGGCCCTAAATTTTATTAGATTTTTTTCTGTTAAACTTTTTCAAGAAAGAAATTCTCAAACAAGAAAATGCATATTCGACAGAGCAAGGTTGTGTTTTCAGGCAAGGGTTATATATATATATATATATATATATATATGTGTGTGTGTGTGTGTGTGTGTGTGTGTGTGTGAGAAAGAGAGATCCTGCCTTCACTGTGTGCTTTATACCTGAGCTGCACCAATTTCAGCGCATCCTCTATAAATTGGGAAGTTCAAACTCGTGATGATGATGATGATGATGATAATCCAAAGTTTGTACCCGGATAGAAATGCACCTAAACCTGAAACATGCACCACTTTGATCTGATTAGTTAAATGTTTGCTTCAAACTGCGCGATTCGAGGCTGAAAACGCCGCAAGATTCACAATCGGCCGATAATTTCCCATTTCATTCACCGCGCAAGCGTTTGATCTGACCCCCCCCCCCCCCCCCCTCCATCACCACCAACACCCCTCCCTCTCTGTGCAGTTGAGCAGGTGGAGGCAGCGCACCTGCGCGCACAGCTGCGCGCACCTTGTTATTGCTGCCGCTGCTTGACGTGCAGATGAGCGCAGCACACAGCCAACAACACAACAACACAACCCCGACAATGCAAACCTCTAAAGTAGCACAGAGCTCAGCCTGAGTGTGTTTTACTCCATTTTATTTATTGTTTTGTTAAATGCAGGGCCACTGAGACAGTTTATGTGGTAGTTGTAAAAGCAATTTCATATCTAACTATAAACACAGATACAACACATTTTAGATGTATAATTTTCTGAGAAATATTTGGGAGTTGGATGAAAGTGTATTTATCCTGGCCCTCTATCTCTTGTTTGTCATGCTCCGGACTTCAACATGACACCATCTAATCCAATTAAACACGATAACCCTGGACTCAAGTATTATTCTCTCCTTTTTTTCCTTCAAGTTGCTGACAAGCACTCTTGGTTTTGTGTGAAAGAGGGGAGTCAAGAGCCCTCTCTTAATCCCGGGCACGACTAAAAGTGATTGAAAAGTGAAAGAAACTCCTCATTGGTCCTCGAGCTGGATGCTGTTTTCTTTGTCTGGTGCTGTGGCTTTTTGTTTAGTGCGGTCATCGTGCATAGCGAGCCCCTTTTATTCAGGTCTTTTTAAAAGCAGGAATCACCTTCAGTGAGCTGCTGACAGTTATTAGTGCGTGTCAGAGGAGAATACCTTATACTGACACAAAATAACTACATGACATCTGGTGTGTTTAATGATTTTGTTGAACACTTCAGACTTCTTGTAATCCAAGCAGTCTGCTAAATGGGATTTAGGAGACAATTATACACAAAATTTGGATCTTGAAAGTGTGGCTAATTAGTCGTTTGTCTCAATGCTTTAAGCAGATTAGACCTGCGCCTTTTTTAAATAATGACTAATAGCATCTATTGCTCAATTCCCCCCTCCCAGTACTTATATACATATTATAGCTATAATAGAGATAACCCAAATTTTTGCGCCGCATTTCTAGTTAAAACATCCAAAAATTGAAACAAATAAAATAAAAAATTTCATTCTGAACGTAAAGTTGTCATTTTATTTATTTACTATTAAGTCTGAGAAAATTCCGTTTCAACGAATATTTTCAGTTACAGTTTGTGAAGAAATCAAAATGCACCGTATTCCTTTTTACGTCCGAGTGGACATAACATATTGCAATAGGTGTTATAAAATGACAGGTAATTGACATTAATCCGGTCTGTCTGAGTCGGGGGGGTCTGAAGTAAATGGGGATCTGGTTAATGGAGCACCACTTGCCCTTTGAATCTCGGTCCCCGTGCAGCGCGCAACTTTGGAGAAACTTCACCCTACTTTGCAGACGTGCACCGTAAAAAAAGTTGGACGAGGGCTTTGGCTTTCAAAAATGAGATTATTGAACTCTTGTCACAGCAAAAAAAACAAACAAACAAACAATTAGAAAGAGGGGGGCAAAAAAAAAGCCTTTCAGTGTGTAGTTTACTTTTAAAGTGATGACTCGGTTTATGACGTGTCAGAGGCGATGAGAAATCGATGCTCGCCTAACTGCTCCTAATAATGCGCCATTACCAACACTCCCTCAGCATTCCAGCAACCGCGGGGTTGTTATTATTATGCTTATTATGATTCATATTGGGAGTCTTCCCTATAGGAGCTGTGACAGACAGACAGAGGCCAGGTGGGAGAGGTACACTTGGAGCGTAAGGAGTCGCACCTCGCCTCTCCATGTGCACGCCGCTTGGTCCTACAGGGGCCTGCGTAATGAGGGCACCTATGGGGCCCTCCTGGATGGAGAAGTGTACTAACCTCGCCACTGCCGGTCAGAAATGAGGCGCGAGACACCTGCGCGCCCCCCTCCCCTCCCAAACTCCCCCCTCTCTCTCCTCTTACTTACCATCCCCCCACCCATGTGCCGAGTCTGCCACATCCCCCCATCAACAAGAGTTCATACTCCAAGCACAACTTTTGACAACAATAATGATGTGCATGGCGATGCTGAAAATCTAAGGAGGGGGCTGTAGAAGGGAAATAAGCAGGCTCCATGTCTGTTCCGGAGGTGGGGGCTCTTTCAATTCTCCTCAGGACCAATTCACTTCTGATTGAAAGACACCACCGCTGCAGCCTCCCACTTAATCTGCTGGCTGGTCCTCTCACCATCCAGATGGGAAAGAGCTTATTCAAACGGCCTGCTATAAAGAGTCAAATTACACACTCCAACCAAAATATGTATTGTTGTTATAAACCAGGCAGATTAGTTCAGATAACCAGTAGACATTTCTAATCATCACACGTTATGTGATAAATATTCGTGTCCTCAGAGTTGCAGTTTACATCTTAGATTTCTGCTCAACTATCAGTCATGTTAATAAAATATTGCCATCTCTCAAGGTTCAGTGTCACTAAGATGGATACGCTTTGATAGTTTGTGAGATATACTGTCATTTACAATGGCAAGTGTCTGCAAAGGGCTAAAAGGTGGCCGTCCCCAACGGAGCTGGCCTAATTATACAATTAGTCTTGTGATTGGGACAGTCCAGAGCTAAGTGTCCTGTGGGACAAGCAGACACATTATGACTGTCATCAGCGTCTTCACGGCCAGTAAAAAAGGAGCCCCGCTTTAATAATCAGGCTGCTTATGTTCTCAGATGGGGGCGTGATTTCTTCGATTCAACATGTCTTACATTATTGTTTCTCGGCCCTAAATGATGTTTCTTCAACATCTGCTCCCCGGTACAAAGCAAAGGAAGGAATGGGAAAAGTGGATGGAGAGGAGCATCCTGGAGACCATTAATACCATAGGTCATCTTGGCATTCAATCATTTATGGCTTAAGCCTCATCTGGGGCCTCAGCAGACCAAAATCACATCTCTTTGAAGCCGTCGGTCAGATGAAGACCCCATATCTCAATCTCATTGCCTATCCAGTCACATTTCCTTTCCGGCTTATCCCGGGTCAGTTGGAAGCATCAAGACACCACATTTTCTTCTGCCCATTCAGTGCCGTATCTGTCACTGCCAAACCCAAGTCGGTTAAAGAGAATGGGTGTGAGGCTTGTGATGTTTGGGATCCACGCAGACAGATCCACAAAGTCCGAGGGAGGTCTTGGCTCTGCACGGTCGAGGAGGCAGTGGTGGTTCCACACTGGATGCTTTGCTGCTGCTGCACTGGTTTATCACATTGGATTAGAGCTCCTACAGGGAGACTGGAAGCCGAGGATGATTGGTAACCAACTTCACCAGTTTGCCCATGATGAACAAACAGTGGCTTGATTATGTGAGGACAAACAGATGTTGGTTCAGCAGAGCAGGAGTGGAGGCCTTATCTGCTGTTGGCACAGATGGCCCCTTGTCTTTCTTTCATGGCCAAGACTAATTCTTGAGTCCACTCCGCTTGCGTCCCCTCTTCTTCCCTGGACATAACCCTCTTCCTTCCCCTCCTCTCTCTTTTTTGCAAAAGATGCCCCCTCTCTCCAGCTGTGATAGAATTTTTTTTTTTTTCCACTCCAACAATAAATCCTGACCTTTTCTGCAATAAAACCAGATGCATTCGGGGTCAGCTGTCTGATGTTGCAGGCGCGATAGTTCTGCACAAATCTGGCACTGATAGCAATCTTTGGCCACAATACAGAGAGTTATGGTAAGAAAGAAGAAGCAGAGTGAGGTGGATTAAAATGGTGGACTGGCACTATGCTTTAGAAATCATTTTGATCAATCACAGATGGGTTTTTAAGATATGGCAGGTTGAAAAGGAAGTGGATACATGGATTTAAATTTAATCACCTGGGGTTAGCTTGGTGAAATAATCCCTTTCGATATTAGCAAAGGCCTCGATCTGGTGTTTTGTTCCAGGTTAGTATCAGCATGTTCAATAATATCGGCATTTTGTCACTAATTGTTGTAATGCAAACGTAATGCAGGTTTTGGACCTCCACTCTTATATGTAAACAGTGAAAAATGCTTATTTAGAACAGATTGAAACATATTTAGAGGACATCCTGTGCGTGCCAGAGACGAAACTGTTTCTTTGATTCAGTCTAAAGCAGTTTGTGAGATGCATCATCCCTGGGCACAAATCAAAATATCCTACACTACAAAGTCCATCTGGTTCTCTTTGGTAGAGTGTAAAGTCCACCATTTCCCTCCACCCATTCAGTCGTAGTTTCCAAGTACACTGAAGCCTACATCCTGCATTTAGAGGCTTTTAGGAAAGCCCTGTCATTCAGTAAGTGACTACTGGGGCAGCATGCTCACGCTTATCTGCACTTTAGTTTCTACTTTCTGGCTGTTGGGCTATATAAGGGCCAGGTAGCAGGGCCTGGCTCATGTGGTTGTCCGTGGACGACCTTGCTCTCCTCACCTACTGTCTTGGAGCGGCTCCCAGTCCTGGGATGGGGCTTTGGACCGGAACCAAGTCTCTACCCCCACAGATGTTACTGAGCCACCAGATATTATGTCAGTTTCTGAGTGATGCATCATGCCTCTTCTCAGTAGCAGTGCGTGACTGCTAAAGTAGCTGCAGTACACCTGACGACAGAAAATCATTGAAGCAACCTGATCCTCAATGATTTAGTTCACATTTTAGAATTGTGACCCTGACTCTAACCTGTCACGTTAGAGAAGAGCAGCTCTTTATGGGATAAAAGTAAACAGCAGAGTGGCTATTTTCAAAAATCTGCTTCTACTAAAAATGACAAAGAAATAAGATGACACTAATATGAAAACCTACAATACATATAATAAATTGGCACATTAATTACATGTATACATTTTTTGTCTTTAACCAGAAGCCTTCATGTTGGCACCTCCTATTATAATTTTTTTAAATTAAAGCTTTCTACTTGTTCAGGCTTTACTTTTTTTTTTTTTTATTAAAAAAACAACCATTTTCATTAAAACATCCTTTTCACTGGATTTATGATTATTTTAAGAAAATATTAGTCTTTAAATGGCCACTGTGAATCTATCCAATCTGAATTTTTACTCAACTAATGAAATAAATGAAAACACACATTTAGAAATTTCAAACAGGGACAGCTGTTGTGGCTGCTGGCATTCTCTGACTGCCTCTTAACTTTGAGATGGAAACTTGGGATGAGAAGAAATCTTCATGAGTCATGCAGGTTATGATTACATTTTATTATAGAGGCGAATGAACCTGCAAGACACCAACTAGATGCTGCCACGAAAAAACGAGAAAGGGGAAAAAACACATTTGAGTTATTAAACATATACACACACACACACAAAATCCTGATGTGCTCGCAGGGTAATTGATTTAATGAAGCTCCTCTGAAACTAAAACCAAGTACAGGTCAGTCGCCTAACCCCCCCGACGCGCCCATTGTCAGATGTTTAACTCCCGGGGTCCTCTGGGAAAAACATCGGGGCTAATAGGTGAAGGCACAGCTGCTAAAGTTGGGCAGGAGAGGAGCGATGTTCCCCCTGCACACGTCCGACAGCCCGAGCACAAAACCGGACAAAGGATTTCCAGTTCCCCCCCTCAGCTTCCACAAGCCGCAAACCGGGGAGGGGGAGATAGTTGTGTCGCTCCTTTAACTGCTGAATTGTCACCTGCAGACCAGAGAGCCAGTAGTTTACACTGAGTGCTGGCTGTGCCTGCAGACCTGAGCTGCCCAATGGGTGCGCTTTGCTTCCACCGAAAGAAGGAGGAGAGCCTCCAGTTAACCGGGAGAGCAGCAACAGCAACAGGAACCGTCCTGTAATTTAAGACTGTAGGCAGGCAGCTCGGAAAAGAGCTGGAGAAATGTCTGCATGGACAACACGTGGCCGCTAAAAGTGTCTGTGTGTCTGTTGGAGAAGGGGGAGTCAGAGCACCGGGAGGAGAGTTTGGAGTTCATGTAGACAAACAGGTGTTTGCTTCTGTGGCGCTTTTTATGCAAATAACTGAACATTTAATGTGGAGAAGCCGACAAAGATCTCTTCAGATCACTGTTTGGCTTCACAGCAAAGTAAGCCTGTTTATAAATAATAGTGCAGTGCCATTAAATCCAAGCCATTTTGTCTTGACTTGTCCTCAGTGGATTAGAGGGAGATGTGAAAAGCAGCAGTAGAAGGCCAACTTAATAAAAAAAAAAAAAAAAAACTGACTCCCCCAATAGGCCCCAGCATGAAAACAGTCCAAGTCCAACTTTACCAAATGTGAATTAATGTCAGATATGTCTTTGTCCCCTCACCCACATTCCCTCTTCTTTACACCCACTTCATCTCCTCAGTCAGTCCGTCGTCTTCAGTTGTCACATTGAGGTAAAAGAAGTTTCATTCAGGGCTGCAGGAGAAGGCCAGTGCTGTCACATGGTGCTGCTCTCCTGCCATTTTTAATATCTAGGCCTGGCTGTGGTGGGCTCCTCTCCACACCTGCTTTGTTGTTCAGCAAAATTCAAACTTGCATTTCAAATATAAATAGAGATAAACACACACACCAGTCCCCTGTTTCCTTCCAATAATTGACCACTTCTGTTGCTCAAGGTGAGCCAAGCGCACTGCCGCGTCCAGGCGCAGGTGCTTGGATCAAATGACGCGCGTCTTTCTTTCCCTTTTCTTCTTCTTCTCCTCCTTTTTTCTTTTTTAAACTGAGAGAAACTTTAATTGTTGTGGCAAAAAAAAAGATCACTTCACAAGCCGCATTGTGCCAACAGCATTCAGGAGATGGATAATGCTTGTAAAGTTTGACAAGACGGCATTTGTTTTGGCTCTACGCTCGTCTGAGAAATTATCATTCAACACTTTAAAGGGCGCAATTGAGAGGCTGCGGCGTTTTCACTGCGACTTCTTGCTTTGTCTTCTCCAAAGTGGCGTCTGCATGTCTGACTCTGCCAGTTACTGATTTGCAGGCAGTATGTTAAGGTGGTCCATGTAAGTGATTTCCACGGGCATCCCACTAAAGGAGAACAAATCGCTGACAAAGGAGCGCCTTTCCCATTCAGCAGCGTCGTTAGGACAACCAAAAAGTATTTCTCAGATAATAAGTTCTACTTCAAAGCGTTTCTCACTGAAGGGTGACTGCTTCACTCCTTTTTTATTAAGTCCCCCTCCTTTTAATGCCGAAGGAACTGTCTCTGGTTATTTTTCATCGTGTTTATTTTTGCAACATTCATTGAGCGCTTGTTTCCAAACAGGGGGCCTGCAAGAGCAGGCTCCTCTTCAGGCTCCTCACGCCCATAAAAGTCCACGATACAAAACCAGAGAAGGCCCACACCTTCTTCTGTTTTGAATGGAGCAGTAGATTGAGTGTTTTTTTTGTTATTGTTTTTTTCTTGGTTTGGTTTGTTTTCTTAAAGAAATCCACAGGACGGCTATAAAATTGATACAGGCCATGTATTTGCAGTGAGGCGGCTGCTGTCTTTTATGAAAGCATAATGCAGAAGTGTTTCTAGTCTTGTAAAATTAGGTTAATATTTGAGATTTTTCACACTCCATTGCTGAGTAAGTGTGAGTGTTTTTTTGTTTGTTTTTTTTAATGGCCACATTCCCAGCATCCTCCAGTCTGAGTCCAGTGTGTACTAACAGAGGCAGAATAATCAACGTCTTATTTTAAATGGTTTTGTTTTTTGTCGTTTTTTCTTTTTGTTTTTGTCTTTTTTTTTCTCTGACACCACCCAAAGCCGTCTGGTGTGTAATCTACCTGCCAACGGTGTGTGTGTGTGTGTGTGTGTGTGTGTGTGTGTGGCAGCAGCCTTTTAGCGCTGGAGGACTCGCGTTGGTCAATTTTAATTCTAAAGAGCGGTCAAGCAACTCTTTGAAAGTTAGCTTGTGCGTTTTAATGGAGGAAATAAGAAGGGGAACTTGTTTTGTACGCTCCATACAAGGCTTTTCTTATTGTCTGATATCTTTTTTATCTTTTGTTGTTGTTTTTTTTGTTTTGTTTTTTTCTCCTCCATGAATGATTCATGCCTCGGTTGCTTTGTGCTGTCGTGCCTTTCAGAGGTACTTCCATCAGGGGGCTATAAGTTTTCCCATTAGCTCAGTGATTAGTTTATTCCAGCCTCCTTGGCCCGCCAGGCCCGTTTCTGAGATAACACTTTGGCATGTTATAGAAATGTCAGTATAAGAAGTGAACAGAGCTGCTTCTACTTTTCTTTTTTTCATTTGACGTGACACTGACATTGATGTATTGTTGGCTCTTATTTACAGTTCACATTTAAAAAATGGAATCATTTGACAGGAGAGGTACAGCTTTTACAAAAAAGTAGCAATTTCAAAATCAGCAGCTGAATTTATGTATTAACAGTCCATTTTTATCTTGGAAATTTTCTAATGTCCAAGCTCCTTATTAATCAGACATTGGCTAATTATTGAATGTATGTGCTGGGATAATTAAATTAAGTTTTAGCAAAAATTTTGTTGTAAATGAATTGTTGTTGTTTTTTTAATATCAAGGGTCTGCACAATCATAGCTGATTCATTTTTTTTCTTTTTTTATCCATCATGTCCAACGGCACCATGCACCTCAAAGAGAAAGACAGATCACTACAAAAGGCATGCGAGAAAGGGACTTTTCACATTACACAGCCTATTCAAGTAAATGTTTTCTTTTCTTACAGAACACAATGAAAAATCAAAAACCCAAAAAAAAAAAAAAAAAGTTCAATAAAAGTCTGAAAAGAAAAAAAAACCCAGAAAGAAAACGGAACAAAAAACATCAGCAGGGTACAACGCATCACCAAAACTGATATTATTATTCTTTGGTGTTTCTGTAATTCCAGTACAACATTGATACCAGCAAATAAATTACGATGTACAAAAAAACATTTTTTTTTTTTGTAATTAAACTACACAACATTCACAAGCATCAGTACAGTTACATATATACAAATTCTACAGGGCCAAAGCCTGTCAGTGTAGACATTTAGGGTCTCAAGGGACTTACTCGTACTCTTTAACGAGCATAACACTTGTGTATTGTGCATAAAATATAGTCTTAAATACTTCTTAAATATTACAAAATTCCATCCAAACACATGTATTGTATAAATCTGAATAGGCGAATGAGAACCCTTAAGACACTCAGATATTTGCCTCCTCTCTTTTTGTTTTCCTTATTGGTTTATCAAAGTTTGTACCACATCTTAGAGAAATTACACGAAATAAAAATGTCAAAAAAGAAGGGGGAGGGAAAAAAAAAAAGAGTTTGAACTGGAACCACTAGATTCTGTCCATTAACTATTTGTTGCCGTTTGCGGTGTTTACAAGTTGTACCATTTCCATAAATGTGTGGAATGTGACAGTGATTGATAGCAGCCCACTTATTAAAACTGCAAAGGGATGATGGGAGGTCACATGAAAGCTGTCAGTGTTGTCACTGTGAGTGTTGAGACATGCAGTGAAATAAACCCTGCATATTGCTTTTGGGGAAAAATAATAACCATTATTATCATTTTCTGTTTAAATTGGGCTCATTTAAAAAAGAATGCTCCTCTCAGATATGTTAATTTCAGTTCTACTGTTTTCAATTTGACAGTGACGAACCACATCTTTAGAAAGGTCAGGGGTCACAGTCAGAGGCCTGTCTTCCTCCTGTAATTTTTTTGGCCTGTGTTGCATCCACAGTAAAAGCATATTAGCTGCGTTTACACCGAAGCACAGGCGTTTAATAACACTACAGTGGGAATAATTGATCAATGGGCCCACCGTGGATTTACACACTTTACTGGGTCGACTGGAGAAGACGAGTTTGACAGTCATGTGGTCTAAAAGGGGGAGGGGGGGGGTCAGCGGGCATCAGAGCATCGTCCTCGGGTCTGAATTTCTGAAAGAGTCCTCGTCGTCCGAGTCGGACGTTGGCACGTCGCTGGAGGGGGTGTGCAGGTGGTTGGGGCCCCCGCTCCCCTGGCACACGTACCACTCGTTGAGGTTGGTGACCTGAGGGGAGAGGTTGGCGGCGGAGCGGTTCCTGTGCGGCTCGGAGCCCGGCGACAGGGGGTCTCCGAGGGGGTTCGTGGGGGAGATGTAGGTGACGTTGGTGGAGGGGGGCGGCGGAGACTTGCAGTGCACCTTCATGTGCTTCCGCAGGGAGCTGGGGTGCGTGTAGGACTTGTCGCAGCCGCGGACTTTGCAGTAGTAAGGCTTGTCGCTGGTGTGGACGTGAGAGTGCTTCTTCCGGTCGCTGCTGTTGGCGAATTTTCTGTCGCAGCCGTCAAACTCGCACTTGAAAGGTTTCTCTCCTTTAAAAAGAAAAACAGAAAGAGACAGAGACATTCAGTCGGTGCCTGTGCAGGATTTCTTTTGGGGGTGGTGTTGGTTTTGGTTTTGGTTTTTTTTGGTTTTTTCACACACACCACAAGTTTACAAAAGAGAAAGCACACACCCTTCTTCCAGTCCTGGAACTTGATGGACTAAGTTCACCAATGAGTTTATATCACCTTAAATAAATACAACATGAGGTCAGTTCCTCATTAACTGCTCCGTGCTGCAGTCTGCACTCCTCCACTGGGGCTCAGCTTATTCACTTAACATCTACTGTAGCAGCGCCACAACCACAACACACCCACTTGTCCAAAGCATTTTCCTGCGTGAACACGTGTAACATGCCTTCAGGCCCTCTGGCTACATGCATGTGTGTGTGTGTGAGTGTGTGTGAGTGTGTGGGAGTGTGTGGGAGTGTGTGTACGTACTCAAGAGACCACCAGGAGTCGTTTACGTACTGTGGTGGACGCTATAACTTGTCTCTCTCACACACACACATACATGCTTGACACACTTAAATGACAAACGTGCCTTTATTTATTTATTTTTTTACAGCCTATGTATGCCACACATATACATCTTTGGATTGGAGCGGGGTTTGTTTTCAAAATAATAATGACTACTTTCTGATGACTTATATTTTTCTTATAGTTTATTTCCCTCGGGATTTCACGTCATTCACTGAGGTGTCGAGGCCTATGTGTGCTGGTGGCAGGAGGCCAAATCTGAGAGTTCAGATTTGGCCTTTTTTTTTTTTTTTTTTTGGCCAAATGAGCCAGACCCTCAGTCTGTATCATTACTACGACAACAACAACAACAACAACAACAATAACGCATCATAAAATGGAGCAGTGGGGGAAATGTTATCCTTTTGGGAAGTTACACTGCTCACTGTCTCCCAGACTCTCTGCCCCCAACTTTAAATTCTCTGGCCAACATTTCATCAGGCTGGCAGTTGTTTTGATGGGACTGCTTACCCGGATGGATTACTAGTCTACTGACGGTGTGGCACTGGGATTGCAGTCTGTGGCTCTTAACAGCAAACCATCGCTTCCAACTAATAAACCCGGCGTGTGTTAAGTTATCCTGAACCAGACTGGTCGATATATAAACCGAGTTTTTGCGTAAACGTCTTCTGCCTGAAGGTAATTACATTTACGTGTGTTCTAGCGCTGCCTTCATGTACGTAAGCACGTTTTACAAATCATATGCCCTAATCCTCTCACGCCTACCGCAGGCGTCTCGGCCCCCAAAAAAGAAAAAAGTTTATATTTAAGAAAGGAAATGAAACACGTTTACTCGCTGTGCAAATGCGTCATTGAATAAAACCGAATTTTTTCTCGCTTTATGTGCGCAGTTACGCACGATCGCGCCGTCCGTCCGCTTTAAGGATGTGAACGGCAAAACAAGGTGTCCTCCGATTCACTGCAATGCCTTGCGATCAAGTGACAATGATTTTTTTTAGTTTGAGACAATTGGAAGCACTGACCTGTGTGAGTCCTCTTGTGAATCTTTAAATTCTCCGATCGCGCAAACACTTTCCCACAGCCCGGGAAAGGACACGGGAAAGGCTTCTCTCCCGTATGAACTCGGATGTGATTGATCAGTTTGTACTTCGCTTTGAACGCCTTTCCTTCCCGCGGACATTCCTCCCAAAAACAGACGTGGGTGCTCTGCTCCGGTCCACCGACATGCTCCACCGTGACGTGGTTGACCAGTTCGTGCATGGTGCTGTAAGTTTTGGAGCAGGGCTTCTTCTGACTCTGCTCCTGGTCAATCCATTTGCAGATTAGCTCTTGCTTTATGGGCTGCCGCATGTATCTTAAAAACGCCCCCGCCGCTCCGTGAGGAGCAGAAGCGATGTTCACATTGAGGTTCATGGAGTTGTAGCTGTGGAGAGAAGAGGGTCCATAGTGCTCTGGCCTGTGCCCGAAGTGCTCTGGCCTGCCGTAGATGTCCCCCGGTATACCCAGGCGCATCTGCCCGTTGAGGGCATGGTGGTGGGCACCTGGGGACGCCTGGTCGTGAAGTCCACTAAAAAGTGAATGGGCCCCACTTTCCGTGTGCCCATAAGCACCTGTTGGGGAGATGAACATGCCATGGTGATGAGGGGAGGAGGCGGAACTATGCTGGTCGCCAAGTGCATGCATAGCAGAGGCTGAGAGTTCTCTCCTGAGGATGAAGTCCCTGCTGCTTGAGTAGCCTGAGTGGGGGTGAGCCACGGGGAAACCAACTGTGGTCTGAGCAGAAGTGAAAGATGCCGCGGTCTGGGCTTCGGGATGGCTCTGAATGTGCTGAGATGGGCTAAGTTTGAGAGCATTTGTCTGTGCCATGTGCTCTGGTCCAAATGGAGTGAGTGCCACTCCGGGGTCGTTGCCCAGCTCCCCAGGGTGGAGGTGGGCATGGTGGGAGAGAGGGTGATGCCCCCCTAGCCCCGGGAAGCCTGTCATATTCTGATGAGGAAGGGGCTGAGTCGCTGCCAAATCCGCTAATCTTATCGCTGGATTCCTCTTGCTTAAAGGGGGCTCCATAACTACACTGACAAGTCCATCCGCACTCACCGCAATTGTTTTTGACCACACCACGCTCTCTAAAACATGAGGAAAATATGTATATAAGGGGTCTATAAGTTCTTTTGTCCGGCTTCTAACTCTGCTTGCTCCTTTTCCCACTCTGTCCTCAAGCGATTGGCAGAACATACAACAGTTGGAGGACACAGTGGGGAATACAGTTTAGAAATGGCACTGCGGGTATTGGACGGATTTCGGTGACTGGCAGTTAGGAGAACGAAGCGATTGGCTGTCGTTCAGCGCAGGGGCTCAGCAGGGATCCGCCCCCTCACTCTCTTTATCGCTGTTGACTCCAAAAAGTTGTACTCACAGAGTTAGCAGCAGTTGTGTTTGTGCGTCTCTTTTTCCTCACCGGTGCCGGCGCATGTGGATGACCGAAATGTCAATTTATCTGACAAGTGCAGCCCCAGTTTCGCCTTTGGTTTGGTTTGTCCTAGTGTCTTGGTTTTCATTTCATGTCTCTATATGACACCCCCCCCCCCCCAAAAAAAAGAACAAGAGAAGAGAGAGACAGAAAATAAAGCGCGACGCCGGTGCGTGGACTATGTGAGGCTTGTATATAAACCTGTACATGCATGTATGTGTAATAACACCTCGGCCATCACTATCAACGTTTATTTATTTGTTTCTTTGTTGTTGTTTTTTTTATATAAGTATTTTATAGTGACCAAGAAGCATCTGGACTCCATGCAGCTCCGGATATCCCACACGATCTGTCAGCAAAATGTAGAATAACAAGTGCGAACATGTGGAAAAACGGTGCATGGCTAAATTCTGCTAAATAATTTACTGAAAAAGAGAAATACCGGTGGAAAAAAACTAATAAATAGAATAGATTGAAAACATCAAGCAAAGATGTTTTATCTGTTTTGCTTTTTTTTTCAGATATTATAATCCATTTTCCCGTTTCGCTCATTAATTATCATCATCATTAGTACCATGTGGATAAAACGCTCTCTCCTCATATGTTGATTTGAATAACATAACACGACCAATGAATTTGAATTTAAAGAAACTTTAAAAAGCATCTTGGGTGGTGTCGTCTATCACAAGTTAGTCAACACCAATAAAAATGTCTTTTTTTTCTCATTTCTGCAGACCTTTTTAAAAAATTCCACAATAAAATCTTCCATTTTAAACAGTTGAAGTCTGAGCTTTGAATACATTACAATTTAAGGAAGATTTTTGGAGGAGCCATAAACGTTCAGCAATGAAATAAGACAAGTAGCTTAATCTGTCTTTTTTATTTCTCGGCTGAATTTCTTGCCAGCTGCTTTAAATGGTGTTATAAATATAAATGTATATATATATATATATAATTTTTTTCCCCAAACAAAGAAACTAAACCTTGTTTACCATTTTTCTGTGATCTTGTGTAATGAGGCTGGTACTCACTCGTTAAACCCAATTTAAGCTCACTTCATATGATGGCTCAGGCCATTTGAATGGTCCCTGTTGACAGCAGGACGTGGATCTGTCATTGATATGTCTTCATTCAGACACCTTTTCCAATCGATCAGTGATAGCTGTCGTTTAACTACAGACCATTACCTGATCCTTCAGTCTAAGGATTTTTGTGACTTAAACAGAAGCTGGATTGAAAACGATTCAACGTAAAATATATTAATTAACACGGTTTAAATCAGCAGTAATTGTTTCCAGTCTCGCAGAGGGGGGTCAGTTACATGTTCTGAGCTTGTTTTACGAGTTTTGTGAACTTACGATGTGCAGAAACTGAAGTACAACATTGAAAACACTTTTTAATGTCAGAACTTCTCGAAATGGCATAGTAAGTATTGTACTTTTGCAAAAAAATATAAAATAAATAAAAATGGCATGTTTCAATTTCCGGTCAAACAGTATGGTTGTATTGGTCTTTCTATACTGGAGTTGAGATTATTTCTGCTCTCATCAGGTTATTTCTTATTAGCAGCCTTTTCACGGTCCCTGCCCAAATGCCACATGTGTCATATTTGTGTTATTGTCAGAATTTAAAATTGACTTAAAATCTTACGATCAGACTTCTGTCCTGTTGTCCCGGTGATTTATTTATTTTTTATTTATTTTTATTTTTATTTTTTAATCATATGTGCGCTGCTCCAGTGCAAGCTCCTGGAAACAGCAGTGGACGTATTGTTCCTGATTTATTGGCCCCTAGGTCTAATCCATGTGCCTGCAGAATTAACACAAACTGTATGATGGCTTTATTCATAATTTTTCAGATGCCATAAGCACTGAACCATTTTATATATATATATATATATATATATATAAAAATATTAGATTTCTAAATAAATGGGGAGAAACTTCTGACCTATAGTCTCCAAATAACTTAAAGCTCCTGATGCCTCACACAAAGAGGAGGGGGGGGGCGTCTTATACCTCTCCCTCCCTCCCTTTCTCCCTAAAACAAAGACGCTTTGTCATAAACAGGGTTATTTTACCAAAAGGAGTCAAGGGGCCAACATATGTGGTTTTAAAAGGCCAGAGGTCAAACACCCATGAAACACAAGGTCAGGGGAGCCACACAAGTAACCTTCCAGTGTGTCAACATATTGATATTGTCAGATAACAGAGAGGAGAAATATGCCTCTGGCCCCCATTGGAAGAGACGGACATCGCCTTTATGTGATCAACACCTCTGACTTCACTGATAACTCTGCTACATATATGAAACTGTTATTTCTGTCAGCTCTGACTTCAGATCACAGCCTCAGTAATATTTTATGTGATTTATATTTTACGTCTGTGGGCCATTTCTCAGTGCAGACTGCTGCTCCTTAAACCTGTTGAAATACTGGTCTTTGGGGGATTTTCAATAGGCTTGAGCCCTTTTCTTTCCCCACACAGAAGGGAAAACCCGCAGCCATGTGCCTGTACCCGATTGATTTTTTTTTTCTTTTTAATTCTCTTTCACTGTTTTCCCTATCTGGGGAAGGTTTTGTGGTTTTCCAGAGAAATAAAGAACTTCTTATAGGGGTCGGCAGACGTGACTTTGAACTTGGATCAGCTCCTGCGTTTCCTGTGGTGCGGGTCGAAATAGACTTGGAAGAATGGCACACAACGCTCAGCCTGTCCCACTCTGAGCTAAGAGACACTATAAAAAAAGTTTTTTAAACGTTTCCCTCTCCTTCACCGTTATTTGTCGTTTACAGTCGGAGCACCGGAGAGCTGAGGGAGCGGGGGAACAGCCCGTGGGATCTGGATTTGGTGTAAATGTAAGTAAACTTCCTTTGACGTGTACTTGAATGAGCAGCTGCGGTTTATGGCCTGTGTGCAGCCTATATCCCCATTTGAACGCAGATTCAGTGCAGTGCTTGTAATGGAAAGTTGCCAGATAATGAATCGAATCCGCATTTCTTTTATTTATTTATTTATTTATTTATTTATGTGACTTCCCTGTTATTTATTTGTGCCCATATGTGGACCAAAAGGAAATCCTATGATGAAAAAGTGTGTTAACAGTATCTTAAAAAAAAGAAAAGTAATGCAGCCTTTTGTTTTCTGCAGCACATTGTTTTGGGGGCATAAAAGCAAACACGCTTTGCATCATAACATCCTAGTTCATTATGTAACTAAAAAAAAAAAGACTCATCTACCTAAAACTTCATTATTTTGAGTTCAGCAAAGCGTCGACCTTGCAGGTCACTAACGATTCACTCGGATCTGAGCGCAGTTCACCACCATAACGTGTAACTTAATTGGTGTGGTGGATGTGAGAACCACCGAGGAAGCAGAACCAGTGACATATGGAAACATTAAAAGAACCAACAACCGCTGGTGGTTGCCAGTGTGAGCGCTGAAGCACCACTAAAGGCCCAGTTGTGGTTCTACAGCCAGAGAAAAAACCCACTGGACCTCCATCTGGAGACACACACACACACACACACATGTGCTGTCTTTCTGCTCTGACCAAGGGAAGAGAATAGTTTTGTCAAACGTGAACGATTTTAGAAATTATATCTTAATATAATCATAGTTTATTATGATCTGTTCTTTTTTCAGATCTAAAGCAGTAACATCAGATAACAAATAGGTTTTGTGATGATTTACACAAAATGTTTAAAATTTGATATTTCAACAGTTTAATAAGAAACAACAATAATAATAATAATAATATTAATAAAATACAGACTTTCATTATTCCATGAACGCAGAGCTGGTTCACTTCGCCTTTAGCCACAGAGATGCGAAGCGCCCTCAGAAGCTCCAGCCTGACAGTGAATAAAATCACTGTATATATACACACACCATAAAATAGGAGTGAACACTGTGTGGAATTTGACATTTCTTCTGCTCTTATGCTGACATGCGCACAAAACGTGTTGCGTTCGTAGACAGTGTCATTATACAGTTGTCATGGCGGCTAATTGAGAGTGTAACATGTTTAACAATGCTGCTCCATAGATTATTAACACAACCATTTGGTATTATCTCATTTTTTTAGTTTGCAAATGTAAAACGAGTTTCATCACATTTAACAACTTAACAGTTTCCTTTAAACCTCCACATTTTCTTCTTTATTTTTTACCCTGATTTGAATATTTCGGTCTTATTATATCTCATCAAATGGCACATTTTTATTTTATTATACAGGCTAAAACTTGGCACCAACGAAGTATAAACAACAGAAACATGTTCGCTCCTCTCTCTTGTCGTGCTCCCTTTTGCCTGTTACCCCCCCTTCTCCAAAAAAAAAAAAAAATGTTCTCCTAAAAGTAGGCGGTAATTATTAGTGGAAAATGGCGTTGCGCTATTAAGTCGCCAAAGCGCTACCTGCTATTGGAGGGGCACCTGGGATTGATGAGGCTCAGCGGCCAATGAGGCTGCGAGGAATGAATGAACGGGCTCCAGTTAAAGGGGGCGGAAGAGGAGGTAGAGCCAGTCCACGGAGAAACAGGGACCCTCCGCGATAAACACAGGCGAGCCAGAGAAATAAATACATGCCCCCAATCGGAACGGCGATTTTTTGAGATGCTCCGGGTCCTCTCGCTCTGTGTGCGCAGAGGACACCTAGTAAGATAATTATTTAATTCTTCCGAGTGCGTTTTAACGCAGCCAACTGCCGAGGTCCGGAGGAGAGGACGCCGGGAAACTCTTCACTTCGTTTGGATTTTTCCAGCCACAAGTTAAGCAGAAGTAAATTCAGTCTTTCGACAAGCCAAGCTGATTTGAGTTTTTCTTTTTTCTTCTTCTTCCCCGTCATGATCGGAGCAGCGTTTTGAACCACACCTGATATGGTGTTTCCAAGGTTGGAAGTTGAATCGTTGCTTGTCAGCATCAGCATTTGATTATTTTGATTTCTTTCTTTCTTCCTTTAACCCATTCGTTGTAGCTCCGAGCCCTGCGCTGATTTAAACAACAAAAACAAAAACAAAAAAACAAAAAATCAATTTTTTGCTTTGTGAAATTATGTTACTGGATGCTGGTCACCAGTTCCCCGGACTGGGAGTGGGCTCCTTTGCCAGGCATCACTCAGCGAGCGAGATGCAGGAAAGAGACTTGAGTTTGGCACAGAATAGCTTTGTAGACTCGGCACACATGGGCGCCTTTAAGCTCAACCATGATCTCTCTCCGGGACAGAGCTCAGCCTTCACCACCCAGGCGCCGGGCTACCCCGCTGCGGCTCTGGGTGCTCACGCCGCCCATGTCACGTCGTATGCGAGCTCTCCTTTCAACTCCACCAGGGACTTTCTCTTTCGCAGTCGTGGCTTCGGAGAATCCTCTCCGGCCAGCAGCCAACATACTATTTTTGGCCCCACGGCGGGATCCCTCCATCACTCCCACACAGACACGCAAGGCCACATCCTCTTCCCGGGGATCCACGACCAGCACGGCTCCCACGGATCCCCGAATGTCCTGAACGGGCAAATGAGGCTCGGACTACCGGGAGAAGTTTTCGGACGCTCCGACCAGTACCACCAGGTTTCCAGCCCGAGGACCGACCCCTACTCGGCCGCGCAGCTCCACAACCAGTACGGCTCCATGAATATGAACATGGGGATGAACATGGCAGCCCATCACCACCCCGGTGCCTTTTTCCGCTACATGAGGCAGCAGTGCATCAAGCAGGAGCTCATCTGCAAGTGGATCGACCCCGAGCAGCTCAGCAACCCGAAGAAGTGCTGCAACAAAACTTTTAGCACCATGCACGAGTTGGTCACGCACGTCTCGGTGGAGCACGTCGGCGGACCGGAGCAGACCAACCACGTCTGCTTCTGGGAGGACTGCTCCCGGGAGAGCAAACCGTTCAAGGCGAAATACAAACTGGTTAACCACATTCGGGTGCACACCGGGGAGAAGCCTTTTCCGTGCCCCTTCCCCGGCTGTGGAAAGGTCTTCGCACGGTCGGAAAACTTGAAGATACACAAGAGAACACACACAGGTAATTATCAAGACTCACTGAAGGCGTTTTATTATTATTAATATTGATCTAATTTAAATAGCGAGGTCGCTGTTATTGCTGTTATTGCTCGTCCCTGTAGCGTGCATGCCTATTTATTTATTCTGCTGCTGTCAAGACACACACAACACAAACACAAATAAAGATCTGCTTATCGAGCGTCTATTTTAGACTGCTAAAGCAGATAGTAAGGGAGCAGAAACAGATTTAAAATTTAAGAGCACATCCAGAGAGAGTACATGAGTTTAGAAGAACGGAATAATTCCCCTCACCGGTGCACGATTGCAATGGGGCCGTATAATTTTCACAGGTCCGTGGCTGGAAAACATTTCCCAAACGCGCAGAAAAACAAATTAACAGCGTGTGTAAGATGTGCTATTGTTCTGAGAGAGGGGGGGGGGGGGGGGCAAACTTTAAAATGGGTCAAAGGGGACTGTGGGAGCGCGTTGCGTGCAATCGTGGAGGGGCTGCATTGGTAGTAAATCACCTCAGATGGTTTGAAAGCAGCCTGTCCAGGAATCTGCGCTCTGCAGCTTCGCATCACGGAGATTTTATTTTTAAATGAGTGAAGTTGTGTGGTGTGGGTTCAGCTGGTTCCAGCAGCAGCAGCAGCAGCAGTGGTGGTGGTGATAGTAGTACACTGTTTATGCGCCTTTTGTTTTCTCCTGCGTCCCTGTAACAGCAGCTCTAAGGTGCTAGACGGGGCCATTACAGCCTTTCACATTTGGACCTATTTTCTTGGGAAATCCGTGATGGTGCCGAGCCACGGAGCTGGTCAGGTGTTAATTAGATTTTTATTGTCTCGCAGCAAATGGTACGCCTTCTGTAGGCCTTCTGAGGACGGCCTTGTCCACCCCCCACCCACCCGTACTCTCCCACCCCCCTCTCTAAATCACTATGCGCATTATTTAGGCTAAATAAGATGTCCCCCCCACCCCACCCCCATCTCGTTTAGAGAAACAAAAAAACGCCTCAAAGTTTCTCTGATAGTAGGAGTTGTTTTAAAATTCAGATTGATTGATTTTTTTATAAAGAAGAATTTTCAACTTTTGCATTTGAATTTTTATGCTTTGCTTGATCTGAGAAACTCCTCGTTGTTACACAATCAGCCCGAGGCAGAAAAATATCTGACTGTTTTTTGTTGTGTGTTTATTTTTTCCCCCCTTCTTCTTGCAGGAGAGAAGCCGTTCCAGTGTGAGTTTGAAGGCTGCGACAGAAGGTTTGCAAACAGCAGCGACCGAAAGAAACACATGCACGTTCACACGTCGGACAAACCTTACCTCTGCAAAATGTGTGACAAGTCCTACACACATCCCAGCTCCTTAAGAAAACACATGAAGGTAAATACCTCCAGTCAGGAAATGCAGGCTGAATCCTCATGTCTGAGTCAGGCCTGTGTGTCGTGTTTGTTTGTCATTAATACAAAAGTGCTGATATTAATGCCCCTGATGTTGAGTTTTAAATTATTCTTATCTCAAGCATTTTATCAGATTTTAAATACCCCCACCCTTCCCTCGTTGTGTTTTCAATCTCCCCAGGTTCACGAATCATCCCCATCAGCATCAGACTCATCACCAGCAGCCAGCTCTGGGTATGAATCCTCCACACCCCCAGGCCTGGTGTCTCCCACCACCGAGACCCAAAGCAACACCACCCTGTCCCCAGCCTCAGCCGTTCACAACACCACCAGTCACAGCGGCCTATCCTCCAATTTCAGTGAATGGTATGTGTAGGACTAAGATGAAATGAAGCAACACACACTCGTTTCACAGCACTGGAACAACATCCAGCAGGAGATTTGGGACACGTGCACACGAGAGGCACACAAAACATTTGTTTATTTTTTATGTTGTTATTTTTTGATTCACCAGGGAAGATGACAATTACCAACAGAGGAAAATATGTAAAATAGTTAAGGTGTATTTCATATTGTAAATAATTACTAAAAGCCCACTTTCCCTTTGGTTGTGATAGTTTGTCAGTCTTTGGTGTATAGATGTTCCTTCAATGGTAGCTATTTCTCTAACTGGACTTTTAGTGCACATATTACGATAAAATTGTACTATAATGTTGAATATTGTGATCTTAAGGCAAACTGATTGTACTATACTAAACACCTATAAACTGGAGAGAGTGCCAAAGTTAACATTTAACTCCGACAGACCACAATATTATGCTTGTGAATGTATATTTTAGTTTGCTGGGCTTAACTTGTGATGTTTTGTGCTTTGCAAGTTTGAATTGTGAAATACTATCTGGAAGATTGTGAGGAAAATAAGCGTTGTGCCGTTCGATTTTCTGTAACTACACCCATCCTTTTTGTAAATATCAACTGCCATATTTATCCATTTGTAATTAAATTATGGTATTTACTTGCTACAGATGAAACAGTATTTATAAAGAATGTTTCTTTACTATAAATATGTACAATTATGAGCTAAACATGGGCAGTTGTTTCGTTATGTGCTTTTGTTCAAAGTTTTAAGAGGTGTTTTCTTCCTTATTGTGATAAGAATTTTACTGCATACAAATATAATAAAAGGTGTTGCAAGTGCTAAGTATTTTCTTTGCTCTCTAATGCCTTTTCCATTTTGTGGTTTTCCGGTGCAGTTTAGTGAGTTGTATCTTGCTTTTGGAGGAAATGAAATTGAGCTCACATCCTCAAGAAAAAAAATCCCAAATGTCTCAGATTTGTAAACGTCGTCATCAGCTCTTGATAAATTCTTATGCTTTATATTCTGCTCCTTAAGCCTAAGAACATTGTGCTGTTTTACCCCAGTCTCTGCAAAGCAATGCTTCTAGGCCCCTGAACAATGTGGCTGTTGTGGTGCTGTAAATATGATTTAGGAATTTCTCTGTGATCTGTGCAGTTTATTGAGAGTGAAATGGTTGAAGGAATTAAATTGTAGCTGGTCGTAATCTGCTTTTTAGTTTTATTCATTCATTTTGAATTTTTTTTTTTCCAATTTGAAATGAATAAAACCAAAACAGAACAGGCATTTTTCATCCTGCTCGCTCCACACACTCAGAGCTGGTGTGCATTTATGCCGTGTTTGCTCATAAAAAGAGAGCAACAAAGCTTTTCTCTTCCATAAATCATAGCTTGTCACTTTATAATTTCCCAACTCAGTTACCGAGTTTATTTGAAAAAACAGCCCCCCTCCCTTCCCTCCCTCCCTCCCACCTTCCTCCCCCATCCACCTCCACCCGGCCTGTACACTGAGCTGCACAGCCTGGTGGACTTGAACTTGACTTGGCTCGGTCCTGTGCTTGTTGTAGCCTGTTATGGGTGATAAACCAAATCTCGCCTGCTCCTGCTTTTCATTCGCATGGTTGGAAAAAAAAAAAGGATGCTTCAGGAGTTTTTCGGTGTTTTGAGTAAAGAGAATGAAGCAGATTGTTCAGTGAACTCTTCTGTTGCCTTCAAGAGCAGAAGAATAAATCCTTCAGTCCGAGTGTGGCCTGAATGGACGCTGCAGCCTTTAGATGAAGAAAATATAACGAGAAAAAAAGAACTCAAGTGTTTGCCAGCTGCTTGTTTGCTGTTTGTTGTGGGTTTTTTTTTTTTTTATTTGTTTGTTTTTTTTGTACATGCTTCAGTCTGAATAAGTTTTGTTTTTATTATTGTGAGTCATGCTTCATGGATGTTGAGAAACAGAAAACACGTTGTGGGACTTGTTAGTGATGGTGGATATATCGCTGCAGGCCGGCTCTCCGCTGCTGCTACAAGTGGCACTCTGTTTGTCAGTGTGTGTGTGTGTGTGTGTGTGTCTTCTGGAGCTGCTGTTGTCTCTTGTTATACACGCTGCTCACATTACTGGGCTCACAGAATTATGTAGTAAATAAAAAGTTGCAGGGATCTCCGGGGAAGCGCTGCTGATTACAACCAGGCAATGGGATCAATTAAAATCAGTTAGAACCCACTAAAATATTGTGTTTTCTTATCCTCACAAAAAGACTTTAATAAGTTTCAGTTTTCGTTTCTCATGCTACACCTCATTACCAGCCAATCAAAAGAGGGTAAAGTCTTTCTCTTTTTTTTTGGCATAAGAGAAAAAGTGGGTTAACTTTGTTTTTGTTAAAAAAATTCTTTATTATACAAGATGGTGAGAGAAATGTTAGTTTCTATGCAGCTGATTTCAGCAGTGTAAATGAGCTCCTAATGGCCCCTCCAGCGGCCTGGCTGGGTGACCTCTCCGGCGGAGGAAGGTGTGACCTGGGGGGAGTGGGAAAGGTCAGCTCCGCTCACTGTGTCGATGCCGGTTCCTGTTCTGCTCCTGCTGAGCTGATATTGATCCGCGGATAAGGAAGCGCTTTTTTTTCTTCTTCTTCTTCTTGTCACAGCTCTTGTACACTGTTTACTGTGTTGTCAAGTTACTATTGTTATTCTACTGTAAAAACTCAGGGCTCCACTGATGCAGCTCATCGGTGATGTGGGTTTTTTTTTTTTTTTTAATCTCAGGTCAAAGTTCAGGGGTAATATTTGAAGTCCTGTGATAAATCCACAGTACTGATGAATTAAACCTGCATATCCACATTTATTTATTCATTTGTGGAGGAAAACGAAAATCTCACCACATTATTGATTGAATGTGAAACTACTGCAGGCTGGGACTCATCTAACGTCCCATTCTTAAAACCGATTCACTGTCAAAGATAAAATCAAGGCTGTAGATTTCCCCCCTATAAATAAGGAAAATTAATAAATATTTTTTAACCTGGATTCGCAGTGTAGGATGCCTTGAACAACATCTGCTTTAGCAGCCTATTGATCTCATGTGGGGCTACAGATGAGCAGATTATACGAGAATGACAAATATTTACTTATTAAATCCCCACTGTTCACTGTCAATGACCGCAAAGTTATTTACCACAAATGTAAAGATGGATCTTACACCCTCGTTAGTGAGTGTGCTGCTTTTGGCCGCTTTGGGGGGGGGGGGGGGGGTCACCTCCATGATCAGAGCAGCTGACGGGGGCAGTCTGTCGATATTTGGGACAACATAGTTTAAATGAAGCCTCGTCGGAGTCCGCAGTTCACCGAGTGAGCCCAAAAGCCTCTCTGTGTTAACTGGGGTGAGGCAGAAGTTGGGAGAGAGGGTGAGGAGGGTGAGGGGGGGGGTGGACGGGATCGTTGGGGGTCTCTGGAGAATGAAATCAAGTCGGTGCGTTGAAGCGATGCCCAACAGCGTCTCGGTGTTTGTCGTGGTTTCACACCAACAAGTGGAGTCCGGGACAAACACATCAGAGCTGTCAATCATTTCAGGTGGATTCATCTGCTGCTCTCAGTCACACACACACACACACACAGTGACCATGCAGGGTTTACTACTGGATTTTTTTCTTCTAAGAATGACAGTAACTGTATGTGATTGAAAAATAATAATACCTGAAGGCCACGACACATCAAACTGAAGCACAGTCAGTCCGGAGAGCATCCATTCCTGCTCTCAGTCATTTATAGTTCATTATAGGAGGCAACCTGATAGTTTTTCTTCCTCTATAACTGTTTGTTAAAGTTCAAGTTGAAGAAAAACATTTTCTAATAAAGCCCGCTGACACAGTTACTCTTCTTTACTTTCACGGCCCCATCAGGTCAAATACAGCTCAGTCCAGTGACATGAAGCTGTGACGTCTTACAATTCACTGTGTGGAGCTCCTTATCATTTCCGGCATTTAAGGACTAAATTGTTAGCAAATGGCAGAAAACTTCAATAATCAAATATGAATGCTGTAGAGGGAAAAAAAATCTAAATGTGGCACTCCACAATTTAATCATTATTTTAAAAATAAACCAGACTATCAACAACAACGCGCTGTGGTTTATTTTGAGCAGTATTTACTTTTAGTCCCCAATTTTTTTATTTTTTTTTTTCAATACAACAAATGCACAAAAATTTAAATTCAATTAATCGAATTGACGGCAAATAAATAATGGCTCCGCTGAAACTTTATCCCGTGTGTTAATTCACCTGATGTCTTCCATGTGAAGGAGACATTATTCATTTTCACAGCTGTGTGCAGGCCTTCCTTTATGATAACAGCTGGATCATTATAAAATCAGTCAGTACCAATATTTCATTTCTCGAGTTTAAAATATGATCCAAAGCTTCACATCCACAGTTTGGTATATTTTCTTATTGTATTTTTAGATTTAATTTTTTTATTTTTGGCCAGATTCGTTGGTCCATGTAACCCCCCCCCCTTCCCCCCCGTCCCCCCCCGTCCCCATCCCTCCCAGCCCTCACCCCAATCCCCCTCCTCTCCACAGATGGGCCTCCTGAGCAGAAACAACAGAGACACTATTAAGAGTTTATCGGCCGCCATGTTTTGAAAGAAAACTTTTAAAACAAACGCCATATCCTTTAATTGAATTTCAATGAAATGAATGTGTCCGCTGGCCGGCCTATGTTATTTATAGTCATGTTGGTGTCACTTCAAACAGCGGGCCTGTCCCTCAACCCCTCCGACCGCCCCCTCCACACACACACACACACACACACACACACACACACACACACACCTCCACCACCAAATCTAAACTAAAACTTAACGTACATACATTTAAATATGTATAACAAGAAAACAAGAAGACACCAAATAAATCCAGTAGATTCTCTGTTGTATTTTATCCATATGATAGTTGCAAACCTCTTAAAGAACATGCAGACTTTTGTGGCCTGATATGAATCAGTCTTGTGTATTATGTGATTTTGTTTTAATGTAAATGATAATTTTGTCAGCTCTTTATTTGTAGGTTTTAAATGTGGCTATCTGGAGTTCTTATGGAGGCCACTCAGTGTCAGTTCATATAAATACATAATCTGAGATATCAACATGTAAACGAAATCTTTCTTTCTTTTCTCGGGATCTTTCCATCCCTCCATCCATCCGTCCATCCGTCTGTCTGTCTGTGACATGGCTTATGTTGTGTTTGTACTGAAGTAGATGTACAGTCTGCCTTCCTGTGCAACGTAGCCCCCGCGGCCCTTTCATCTGAGTTCAGCGGCCGCCTTTTCTCACACAGATGAATGTGTTTCTGTGAAAGAGCCAGAATGGCTGTCACTTCTCCTGGCACGGCAGAGAGACAAACAAAACCCCCTTACTCCTTTAAGGAAGCTGGCGCAGGCGCCTCCCATCGGACACAAACACTACAGAGTCAGAAGCACAAATAGCCTCAAAAGCTAAACACTCTCCCTTTCATGCAGAAAGCTTGGCAGGGCCGGTCCTCTCATGCACACAGAGAAACACAAAGTGGAGAGGTGCAGAGTAAATGACATACTTGAGTTTGACTGAGGTGTTCTTATTGTTGTGGTCTCCCTCCAAAAAAGTGTTAGCATTCAGCTAATCCCTCACAAACTCAGCACCCTCCCCTGCTGTTGCTTTTGCAGCGAGGGTCTCAATATGGCTCCCACCCAACACCTCGCCAATTCAGTGTATTTGCCACGAAATATGCTGCAAGCAGGAAGCGTTTTCAGGTAACTCCTCAACACACAGGCAGCTGTACCATGAGAGGACAGTTTTCTACAAAACCAACTACACACACACCAGTTAAGATCACCCACCCATCCCCATTCTCCTCCCCCGTTTTAAGACAGCATACATTGACAGTTAAGGTGGATCTTTGGTTGATGCATACTGTATGTGGAACCTGTAACTGTGCCACGTCTCCCCCTCGCTCAGGCACCAACACCCACACATGATCGTAGACTTCCTTTTCCATTCAAAACCACACTCGGCCAAGGAAATTTTCAATTTCCCAACACCTGTAAACATGCTGTTTTACCGCAGCTCCTTTGATCTTCAAACAGACCAGAGCCTTGCCCTGGGGGACACTGTGTAGAAAGGTGACTGGGTGGTGTGTGTGTGCGTGTGTGTGTGTGTGTGTGTGTGTGTGTGTTTTCTGTTTTATGGGAATGCTGGCAAGTAATGGAACATACCTTGTGGCCATTTTTGCTTTTCATATTTTAAATTTGAGATTGGAAAAGTTGTGTATCTTTAACATTGCTTCAGATGAAGCTGAAACAAAGCCAATGTCAGATCGAGGTCATAGTCAAGTTCAACCACACAGACCGAAGGAATTATAGTTAAACTTGAAAATCAATGAAAACTAATTCAGAAATTATTCCAACCTTAGAAGACGATTAAAAGTCCCTCTAAAATATGTTTGGAATTAGAAGAATAAGTTTGAAAGCCAACACAGACAAAAACAATTGAAACAAATGTGTTTTGACACCAAACTGGCTGGTTGTTGGTGGTACGAGAACATGCTTGTGGTGAACAGGCAAACGTGATCATCTACGAGCTGTCACTTTGCATCTTTATCGAAGAAGGCAGCCCAGGTAGAAATGTGCACATTTATTTTTTTTAATTCAAATTGCACAGGACAGCAGATAGCATTTGATTTGCTGTCTTCCTACCTCACCTTGAAAACAAAATTTAAAAAAGGGTCATCACTTTAAAAAAAAAAGTTAAACTAAAAAATAAAAAAAAAGGTTTAAAATCAAAACGTCATAACCAATAATCATCTCTCCATGTTGATCTCTTTATGTTAACATCTATGGTGACACATTAGAAAAGTTTCTGAAGTATGTGTTTTTTTTTTTTTTTTTTGTGTGTGTGTGTGTGAGCACAGTGTTTACCCCCCCAACTGTCACTCATATTCAATTCAGGAGTGATCAGAAAGCAAACGTCAGAGCTCGTATTCAAACAGATTTATATGACATGACACAGGAATGAGTTGAATATGCCCTCCACGCACACAAACACACACAATAGCCTCCTTATCTCTTCTTTTCAGGTATGTTTTTTTAAAAATTAATTTAAATTTTTGTTGTTTTTCCAAATCTTACAAGACAACCCTTGACTTCAGCATAATCTAAAGGAAACAGCGAGTGAGTGATTTCTTTAAAAATTCCCCTTCTCTTTGAGATTATTTAATTTCTGATATGTTGTGACATGAATGTGTTGCATGTTTAATGCCTTAAACACATTGGTGGTAAAAGGCTGTCTGACTTCCACAGGTTTATCTAATGAGACAGAAATGAAAGAGGAAGGGATCAAACCAGTTGCAGTCCCTGTGATGCAGACTCTTATCCAGTAAGTCATTATCACTCTGATCTTAACAGCATTTTCACTGTCTGCTTCTCTCCAGAGGGTTCCATTCACCAGAGGAGACAAACAAATAGCGCACTGGTGTAGGTTTTGTCACATGCAAATCAGCAGTTTTTGGTTTTGTTTTGTTTTTTTTCAACATTTCAATCGAAATCAGCATTTGGTCACTAGACTGATATTGAGTGTTTTTTTAATTTGACAAAGTATTCTGTTTTTACTGAAAAAGTGAAAGAGTCGAGAATTTTCTCCAGGTTTATCAGTCCTGGCCTTTCTCCACAGGGTGCCACTCAGATTGCACCCCACAGACATTGTCAGTTCTCTTAGAAGAGCCTGTGGTTGTTTTACCTCCACTTCTTGAGTCTAGTGGGCCGGAAGGAGCTAGTTTGATTGACTTTCAACCCCCCCCCCCCGACACCCTGCTTTATTTCTCGCAGTCCCTTGACAGTGGAAGACCTTTCTGGTCAGTGAGTGTATTGACAGGCAGTCAGTTAGCACTTGACATGTCAATGTCCTGTCCAGTCCAGTCCTGGGTGTTTTTGTGTATTTCTCATTGATGCGATTGATTTATTTGCCAGAAATCTACCAGATTGTGTTATCTGCTATGTGATGCAGCACAAATGTATCCTTGTAGTTTCGAGGTTTTTGACATTGTTCTTGCATTTAGCGTGTGTTTCTTAGTGCGTGCTGCACGTTGCATTACAAAGGAAAACTGCCTCACCAAAACACATGTGAAGCATTTTTGTACTCTTGCAGCTGAATGCATATTCTTATACAAAGCTGCTCCTTTCTGATGCACACCTCCAATGTAATCACTGCCATTTGGTTCTAAAATGTAAAACCAAGTAAATCCAATCAACCTCCTCCTCTGGGGCCCCAGGGGGGACACAACATTCTCACATTCTTCCATTTTTGTTTGGAAAACATGTTTGTCATTTGTAATAATTTCATGCACTCCTGTTCCTTTAGTTGTCAGGTTGTAAGTGTTAACAGGTAACTTGTAACGACAGGAGTTGGAGTCACTTCTGCAGTTGTGATTCTCTTTTGCTTAGTTTTTAAAGTTAGACATTTTTCTGAGGGAAAGGCCAGGGAGTATAGCCCCCCCCCCAAAAAAAAACACCCCCACACACACACACACACACACACACAAAAATGAGTGGCGTCTCAGTGATGGATAGTGGCAGGCGATAAGAAGTGCACAAAGTGTCAAGGTGCCACACGTTTGTCAGTGTGCTTTTACTCTTCTCAGTGTCAGGTGTGTGCATATATTTTTGAAGGATCCATATTTGTCTTGCAGAACATGAATATAAACATGACTCCAAAAAGTGGCTCACGTGCGGCTCTTTGCAGCAATCTGCTGCAGACTGACATCCCCTCCTGTCTCTCCTGTTTTTCTCCGCTCACCTGCAAAGGAGGCGTTGATGGGTGTGTGGCCCCCCTGTTTCACCAGTGTTGGCTAAGTTTACTCTCCACCTAGAGTCTCCCATGCCGGGGGGAACCGAGGCTTTGCTTGCCCCCTCTGGAACTCCCCCCCTTCCTGGTCCAGGTGAGCCATGCGGGAGCCCCTGTCCCACCAACACTTGAGAAATAAATCAGACACACTGTTGACAGCAGCTTACAGTGAAGCAGGAGGATGGGGAATTACATGAAAAGAGTGGTATTTGTGACAGATATTTTCACGGCTGGGGGAAAAAAAAAACCAACATTTGGAGGAGGGATTTTTTTTTTTTTTTTTTTTTTTTTAAGAGTAAACAGTTTGCAGTTTAAACGCACTCACATTGAATGAGAAATTCCCCCAAGTGTTAAATATTTGGAAAGTGTCAATGCTGGCTGTTGATAAAAGACAATCCTATGCTGCATCAGGGAGCACTGTAGATGACACATTGAGAAGCATCCTTGTTTTTGTCAGATGCACAAAGAGTTTGTCTCAAAATAACAGCCGCTCTCGCCTCCTTGCACTTTAACATGTCTCCCACTCTGTCTAAGATATGACATATTTAATGGAGAAGCTATAGACGGGGCTGGTGTGAAGCTAAGGGTGGAATTACTCAAGCTATCACTGATACCTTTGGGATTTAGGCCCTAATCAGGTGACTGAGGTGGCAGAGCCAAGGCAAGAGTAGAATTATGACGATTATGGCATGTTAGCACATGTCTGAGGGTGGAGTGGACGGACAGACAGATGAGTTCATCAGTGGCAGGATTAACTCACTCCCATGCTGATCAGTAAGTAGCATGCGTTGCTCACTGTCTTCCTGCACAGTGGCCTCTTCGTTAACAGTGAAGAGAGGTATAGGTTTTCATGCAGAATTATCCGAGGTGAGGGTCGTGAATGCAACATGTCAGATTGCTGGGCTTTTTCCACACATTTCCTAAAGAGAAAAATGTCACGTACAATGAACTATTAACTTTCCAGCAAATAGGCAAGCATGTTACAGCGTCCTTTCAGGTCAAACGTCACAAGCATGGAGGGAATAAAGATGGCATTTCCCCGTAATTTGATTTTGACTTTGCAACATGACTTTGTTATTAAAAAAAAGCATAATACTATCAGGTAACCTTTGAGAAGGAGGCTCTTTAACATTGAGCATTTCACTTGTCTTTCAACATGTGTGTGAAAACATTTCATGCCTTCTGACCGTGTGTGACCCTGCATTGTCAGAGAAAACTGCACTGTAAGCTGGGAGGCATGTCAAGGCACAGTATGGGGTCCTTACTTGTGCTATAATCCCAGCCACGGCCTTTTAACCCTCTATGGCTCGCCATTCTCTCCACTGCTCTCTTCTCTCTCCTCACCTGACAGTAGAACACGGAAAAACAAATGGAGACCTTGAAAACCATAAGGCATTGCTTGTTTGCCCTCCAAGTTGTTCTTTTTTTCATAACCCAGATAGCTTCACAGTCTGTTTTAGTTTGTAGATTTACTTGTGTTTTGTTTAGAAATACAATATCTTTGGCAGAGTCAGCCCTTCTGAATTCACAGCCTGGGGATGGTATCGATTTGCTGTTCGCAGAATCCGTCTCATCTCTGATAAGGGCTGCAGTTTTTATTCAGGTGAATGTTTCCTCTCCTGTCAGAAAGTCTGTGCATGATGAGACCATGTGTCACATTAAAGTTGGTCTGTAGAGACTATCCCACCTCTCTGCATGTTTATTTGTGAAATTTCTCCAAAAAAATCTCTTTGCTTGAGTTTCAGAGTAGGCGCCATCTTATTATTATTTATCCTCTCATTTAAAGGCTGAATAAAATCAGTCCATATTGATTGTAATCTGAAATGACTTCACCACACATCATGATATAATAATCAATTTTAGAACTAACGTCTGCCATCTCACTCTATTGCCCTCCTACATAACAACTACAAATACTCCGTGAACTTGATTTCACTTTTTTTCCCTCTTACCTCCCACCAACCCCCTCTACTTTTACTAATAAAGCCACGTTCCCTGCTGATGGAAAATTGTCGGTTTACCTCGAGCTGCGGGGTGCCTGGCAATCAGTCCTTAGAAAAGCAGTGCCAGGTTAACCTGCTGTGATAGTGGACTCTAGGGATAGTGCCCCACCTCTGCTTGACATGCAGGGGCTCTGTTCACCAATAAGAGGCATGCCTAACACACAATAGACTTGTTCCCGGCCTCCTCAGTTTAGCGTTATAAACAACAACCTTCTGGTCCGAGCTGCACACGCTTAAAGTGTTTTCATTATTTTTCATATCCTGTCTGATTGAATTTCTGGTGTTTCGATTGTGACAGGGATGATGCATTTGCTTCTTTTATCAAAGCTTTTTTCACTCCACTTCCTATATTTGTATGAATGGTTGATTATTTTGATTGCTTTGCTGCATTCTACCTAAGCTAACAAAAGTGCTATACATTAAAAAACACAAAAGAAAGCTTCTGAGAGTCAATCTCGCTCATCTCCTAGAGGAACTGTTAATGGGACACGTACAGTATGGGGGTTCACAAGTCTGGGATGGAGACGCACAATCGCTTGTCGCATTTATACACCTCTCTACTGAATTATAAGGCCAGGCTGAATATAGGGAACTGGATAACTTGAACAATAACCTGGAAGTGCTTTGAGTGGTCTGTAACCCAAGCACGTCGATCCATTTCTAATGCAGATGCTTTTGTAATCACAAGCTATGCAAAACTGGAAGAGCCAGCAGAATAGGACAATTTAGATCTTGTTGTATTTGGAGTCATGTCTATGCCAAAGACTATTTACATCACAATACACAACCACCATTGAGCCCACAATGCAAATTTATTTTCTGGTTGAGCGTGGAGTTTTAGAGCATGTTGGGCTGCTCCGGTGTTATTTCCAGCCACAGATGGAGCAGCGGTTCACTGTGACAGAAGGGGTCATTATCAATTAGAAGCCAGCGAACACACTGCAGTGTTGGAAAATGTTATCCAGCTATGGCTACTCTGAGGCCAAAGTGCGTAGCTTGCACTGTGTCAGAAAATCGAGGTGTCATCTGCAATCTAATCACATTTCTCATGCAAACTCCTTCATATCGACTCGACCACATTTGATTTAATGCAGTGAATTAATGAGACCGAATTGAATTTTGGGACTCTTCAGATAGCAAGAAGAATGTTCAGGGAACTGATTTGTGTGCTGTGAAGTGTTGAGCTCTGCTTACTGTTCTTGCTCGTCGCACTCTGTGTAGCCTACTTTTCTATGCTCAATTAACATCCACTGGATGGCATTTCACTTTATGGTTAAGTTAGCGTGGGCCAGTTTATTGCTTATCTTGTGGTCATTATAGCTTATTTATGCCTGCAGGTATCACTTTATTAACATGAAGATTAAAATGTCAATAATATATTCTCATGCAAACACATTTTTAGCCATGCTTGTAGCATGTAGCATGGCTCCAGAATTGGCAGTGTTGAATTTCTCAAACTGCAGGATTGTTTGTCATTTAATTCAACATTCATGCTCCCCTGAATATGAATCCTATCAATAATGCACTTAGCTCCACCATCACTTTAAAATGTTTGGTTCACTTAGAGTGAAATGTTTGTACAACTGCTGCATAATTTTCCTTCACACATTCATGTCGTCTTCAGGATGAGGCACACATCGAACCAATTTCGTTGGACTCGTGCAATGACAATAAAGTTTCTGTTCTATTCTCTTTGCACTTTGTCCTGTCTCTGACTTTTCATCATGACATTGACACGACGTTTATATCTTCATCAACTTACCCTTTATTATGTGATTACTGCCAACTAACACATTTGACCTTGATAGCATGCTAAAGTAAAAGACCTGCCTAGATCACTGATGTTAGCATTTAGCTCAAAGCGCTTCTTCCTGAGTAAAGTCAGTGGAAACTCTTTCCCAGTCATGCTGTGGTGCAGCTTATCTGCTGGAGATCGGATATTATGCCGTAAATCAGACATGAGGACTCGAGTCGCACTTAGGTCGCACACTTCAGAGACTTCAGACTTGACTCGTACTGAAAAGACTTCAGACTCTACTCGGACTCGTGACGGATCATAAGTTTTCTTTTTCTGGCGTATTAACATTGAGGAAACTTTGAAACGCCTGACGAGCTTAATGTCACAGCCTCCTTTTTGTCACGGTAATAACCATATTAGGCATCGGGTGCGCGCCTCGCGCACTCGTACCTCAGATGACGGTAACTATGGCGACCAGCACACCTGCAGTTGCTTCTGTAACGTAACAAAAAAGACGTAAAACGTAACAAGAAAGATGGCATCAACAAAAGCGCAGACTGCAAAGTCTGTGGTACCACAATTAAGGACGCTGGATCAACTACTTCAAATTTTATCAGGCACCTGAAAACTCACCCTGATCGGTAACTTACGTTAAGTCACATTAGCGCATATGGACGGTTAGCAAACATGTTTAGCTTAGCATCAGCTAAGCTAAACATGAACTTAGTTTGCTGCTAGCTTTGTAACTGAATATTTGAAAAGATGAGTGGGTGTTAGTTTGCTTGTCACACTTGTTTGCATTGAGTGGCGTTGACATGACGTAAAAAAATGGACGGGTAACGTTACTTTCGACTGCCACCATCTACTGGCTAACGTTAAACAGAGAAAAATAGAGTTATACTGTCGGCTTACAGGCAGGTTACAGGTTTATTGTTGACAACGTAACGTTAATGTTACAGGTTTATCGGGTTACCCTTACACTGGATGATAGATGATAGAACGCTCATTACAACCAGAAGAGTCATGAGACTTTTATTTTTTAGAGACTTGAGACTTGATTTGGACTTACAAAAAAAGACTTTTGATCAAGTCTGCCGTAAATTGAAGAAGCTGACTACGAACATCTCACTGATACATTCAGGGCCGATACATGTACAACTTGTTGTTTAACAGCATATTCATATTCATGGAAAATCCGATCCAGATTTAATCCGCCTCCCTATAAAGTGTGTTTCCTGGTGGAAATTAAACAGGATTTAAACTGGATTTATAGGAGACAGAGTTGTTTCTTCTCCCTGAGAAATAACTCAGTTATTAGAGTTGTTAGTAGAGATGAAAAGGAGGCTGTTGAGGCACTTGATGGAAAGACAAGCTGACAACAAGTGGCTTATAAAGCTCCTATACTCCATGTTGCTGTTCTCATACAGTCGGTACTAAGATTCCCAGAATATGCCTCCCCTGTGTGTTGTTGTCTGTCACTTAATTAGCTTCCAGTTTCATCACCACATGCTCCTCCGGTATATTTGTTTGTGTTTGTGTGCATATGCAGCAGAGACAGCATGCAGGTGCTGTTTGATTTGTAAATTATAACTACCATGCTTGTATTTGTTTATATATAGCTTACATTGAGTTAAAAGTAGAAGAAGGGGCAAACTGTGGGATACACGTTTCTTTCATATTGCAGATGTAAAAAAAAAAAAAAAAAAAAAAATCAGTTGTAAATTACTCTAATATTTTCTGCCAGAAAACACAGTTAAACATAACTCATGCGTATCTCTGAGCTGAAAGTGGAAACAAGTCTTTTTTCTGATGGAAACAGACCAAGTCAAATTATTCTATACCACGGAAGAATAAACATCATTAATGAAACATAGGCCGAGTCCTGAATACATTCCTCCGCTTTCCCACTTAAGATAAATTCATGTTTACCTTCTTTGGCCCCTGGCTTTAATTTCTGAGCGAGCCTGACCTGACACTGTGTTGGGATATTCATTGCATCCCTTTGAGTCAATTCATTTAATTATACCATTCTGCCCAGGGTGCCAGCAACAGAGCAGCATCTGAATGCAGCGTCTTCAATCTGCATGTATAAACAATGTCTGCAGCCATGAGGAGCTAAGATGACCACTCTCCAGCACAGTGGATATACAGTTGGTACGGCTCCGCGGAAAAGCAGCTGAGCTTCTTGGAGAAGTTGATCCATTTGTGGTAAGAAGCCTTCTCTGCACCACAAACTCTTGTTAATTGGGAGGAAACAGCAGTTGTGATTAGTGTGGAGAGGAGAGCAGTGTTTAACCATTAAAAGGGTCCCCTAGTTCTTCCTAGATGTACTAAAAAAAAGAAAAACAAACCACATCACTTTCACACTTATCAGCGATAAGAGTATTTTATTCACGCTACCATCTTTTGTGACATATGTGAGATCATACAGTCCTCTGCCTCCTCCCTCCCTCTCAAGACTGTGTTGCACATCTGCGTGCTCCCGCTGTTCAGTTCAGTTCACATGTGTGCATGCTATACCCAAAATAAATAAATAAATCAATCAATCCAGTAGATAATAAATCAAGACAGCAAATTTTCAAACAGGTAGTAGCAAACCAGGATGTGAAGCCAGGCAGCTAAGTGATTTCATCTTTTGCTTTTTCACTCAAAAGCTGTTCTTTTTCTGCTCAGAAGTTCATATCCTGAGCTGCAGCGAAATTTAAGTTCCTACCAAGTAACGTGTTGATGTCAGCGCATGGAATATTGCTGCACCATCCATCGCTTAACGTGATGGCTTTTTGTCAGTCCAACATAGGTGACTTTTACGTTAATGTTCCTTTGGCTTTATTCAGACGTGGCAGCACGTTTGTGGAAAAAGCTGTGTGCTTGAACAAGTTTTGGCACCTAGAGCACAAGAGGAAGCAGGCAGCAGAGAGAGAGAACAGCAGGGGGTTAAAAATGTTATGATAGCAAGGAGCAAGGCTTTTCTCTGCTTTTACAAGTTTATTTTAAAACTTATTTTGCTGCAGATGAATTAATTAATTGCAGTTGTCGGGTTAAAGGGGGTTGTTCCTTCTACTTATTGGGAATATGGTGTTTATAACATCAAAAATAACATTTCTTTACCATTTAACTGTAATAGCAGTTTTATGCTGTCCAACATACTGTTGTGACTGGATTATTATGTCCTCGGGAATGTTACAAATGGGTTGATACTGAAGAACACACAGACAGCGTTTTTGTTTCCTCCCATCTTACAACACAACATGTTCGTTTATATTTAACCCAAACCACATTTAACCAAAACCCTTTGCTGCCCAAATGTAACCACAGACAAGACTTTGGATGCGAATCCTGCTCTGCTCTCCCCTCACCTCCATCTTGTAGCCACGCTGTGATTACATTTCTTGCAAAATGTATTTGCTGTTGCAGTTATTTTGTATAGAAACAAAATTTCATGGAGACAGGGTTGCTGACGGGGCGCTGCGTTAAATTGCAACATGTTACAGCATTCATTTTCAGACTAAATTTTAAATGTTTTAAATGTAAATCAAACTGGAACAATAAGAGACTGGACTATTCTAAATGACCTGTTTCTCAAACATCTCTTGTCCACTGACGAGATTTTCTTTTCCAACTAAACAAGTACAAAAGACATTTTTGATTATACGGAATAAAATTTCCCATTTACCACACACAATATATAACAGTAAAGGGGTTGTGAAACCAGCCCTTTTTTATCTTAAAAAAAAAAATCACTTTTTTCTAAATGTAAAAGTCAACTAAATCAATCTGGCTGGTTACTGTTACTGACAACAGTATATAAGGCACCGGCCTTCCAGAGGTCCCCAAAAAAACAACTAAGACAGGAATCTATAGTCTAAAATACAAAATAACTGAAATACTTGAGAAAAAACCTCAAAAAGTAGATTTTTAAAGTTGCACCCATGCTGTCTGATATTTGCAACAGCTGCAGACTTAACCACTCAAAGTGATCAGTTTTTTTGATTTTCAGTGAAAGTCACTAATTGAGATATACATAGGGCGTGATGGACATTATGTTCAGCAGTTGCGGGAAAATGGCGGGGATGGTTGCTCGGATTGGACCGTTCCCAAAAGCCTCTTGTGGCTGCCAGAACATGGAAGCTGAAGAGGAGTAGGAGGCGGAGGTGGAGGAGGAGTATAGAGGCGAGCGCAAGCTGTGAGTCTGAAAGAGGCCAGATTCAGCTCTCAGTCGGGCAGCGGCTTAGACATACTCCAAACTCTAAACCCTGGAAATAGTCAAGAAACATAGCCGGGGCAGAAAGGGAACAGTGGGGAAATGGAAGGAGCAATAGACTGATAGAAGTGAAGGGGAAAGGGATGTGCGATTTGGGATATGGAATGTCAACGTAGCAAATGAGAATGAGGAGATTTTGTTGTTGTTGTTGTTGTGAGGAGCTCTGGATCAGCGGTGAGTTTTCAGGGTGACATGGGTGCACCTGCCTGTTGGGAGAAAAGTGGGAAAGGTTTTCTGGAGAGTGGATCAGAAGGTGAAAAGGTCACCGCCATGCGTGTTTTCATAACGAGAAAGCAAGTGAGAGACTCGAGACAGGCAGCACCGAGGAGAGACATGACCGATATAGTTGTGCAGGTTGCTCAGTGTGGTTTGAATGGATCAAATCAAACAGTGATGACTCAAGGAGACCCATGCAGATCATAGTCCATGTCACTGTATTCATTTTCCTCAAAACCCTCCTCCAATCCCGCGCTGAGCCCGCCACCGCCACCTTCTCACCACATGAACACTTTTGCCGGCTTCTTCCCTCCCTCTTCTGCATGCAAAAAGGTGTATATTCTGAGTGAATTTTAAAGGCAGAATAAATTATTTAACAAAACATAAGGGGGGGATGGTGGTGGCAGTGGTTGGGGGGTGGGGGGGGACAACAAAACCGCTGCGGGTGGTAATTCAAAGCAAAAAAAGAACTGAGACCGGCTTGTGTTAACTGAGATTATGCTCCGTGGCTGAAATACAGTGCAGAAATTCCACTGTCTCTGGCTTTCATGTCCAGGATGAAAATGAGATGTGTTGAACCAAGACTTGCAATGGTAACATGGTGATAAATAAACAAAACGCCAGACGAATACCCAATTAGTGCTTTGATTGAAAGCCTAAGAACATGCTTTGGCTAGTTGGAGTAACCAAAACCACTGGATGGCCTCCACGGCCTCATCCCAGTCCTTCACATCACTGTGACTTATGCGCTGCGAAGTGTCGAAGCTGGTCTGCGGCCACAACGACTGCTTTCATGTTGGATTTTTTAAAATTATTATTATTATCTTTTTTTTTTTGTAAGGACCAATTTTCATGCCAAGCTGTCGAATCAAGACATTACGATGTGTGTGTTTTGTCTAATTTGTGAGATCAAAAAGAGTGTTCTCTCTCTCTGAGGAGGACATATTTGAATTGGTGGATTTGGGCCGTGTGTATTCTTTGGCTTTGTGAATATCTTTGCTGCGCTGAAAACAGTCCCTCAGCTCTTTTCTTCCAGCCCACAGTTTCCTGGTGGTGACTCTGAGGAACAAGTTACGTGTGCGGCTGTGTTTGTGTGTTAGTCGACGTTCTTAATTCTGTTGCTGATTCGGAGCCAATTTTGTAATAGGGGTCTGACATCTTTGTTTTTTTTTTTTGTTCTTTTTATTTTTGCCTCATTTGAATTTCGAAGCACTCTGCACACAGCCATGAACCCCTTATAGTGTGTGATGGCAACACCTTTTGAGACAAAACGGAAATAGAAAATAATTAAGGAGGCAATATCTCAAGCTCAAGCTGGAGCTGCTGTCTGTGTGAGTTGCAGGGAAATGCTCCTCATGCTGTCTGTCTCGGTTATGTGAAGATAACCTGTCTCTCCAGAGGTGTCCTTATATGGCAGATGGCATTAATTATCAAGGGTCATACACATGCTCACACTCACACACACATGCACAAAGTGTTTAAGTATATCAACGGAGTGACAATACCTTTTGTGACAATAGCTTCTAATATATTTTTGCAGAAATCTTGCAGATGCCAGAGTTCACACCAAACAGAAGATGAAGTTAGTTAATTATGCTATGGAGAGCATACACGCTACAGTCTTTATTAATTTTACTCCACTCTGTCTTTTCTTCAGAACTTCAATTATCAGGAAATGTGTCAAGTTTCATTACAATTCTATATCAGCTAGTCAATTTCATTGCATTTGCAAAAGAAAAATTAAGAGATGTTTCCTCTTTTTTCTTTTTTCTTTTTTTTTTTTTTAATTTTCACCTTCTCTTCCATTTGTGATATCACTCATATCTTTGTACACATGCACGCGCTCACACACAAACACACACACACACACATGCTCACAGTGAGGGGCATATTCTCGGCTGTGTTTAAATGTCCTCCACTTAACAGTGGCTGAAGTTCCTGGTTTTATGCATTAACCTTTGCAGTGGTATTTAATTAAAGGTCCACACCTGTACCACCACCTTCTCAAGCCCCCCTATCCTTCACCCTCCTCCTCCTCAGTGGAGTCAGGGCTAACTGAAGGCATGCAGCACATCCATGGCAATTAGCATGACCTTAAAAACACCATGAGGGCCTTGGCACTCACCCCCCGCACACTCCCCTTTGCCCTGTGGACTACTGGCTCTGCCTGTCCTTCTCTCTGACCCTGGTGTGCTGTGGCTGCACTCACACTCAGTGGGCTCCAACCGATTATTGTGGGCTTTCTGCTCCACGGGGCCCTCGGGGACCACATCAGGACACAAGAGGAGGTCACGGGTTCCTGAGGTTCCTAAGGGAGCTTCCTCATGTGCTAACCCTAAATCACCATTACTCAAATGGGGTGCACAGGAAGCGACTGGTGTCAAATAGTTGCCTTTAAGGATAGTCCACCTTGAGGCATGCTATGATACTTTGAATTTCCTTTTCCACTGCACCAGGGGGGTTTCTGCTGTCTGTTCCACTGTCTTTAAAATTACTAGTTAGTGATGAATGCTGCATCTCGCCTTATATCTTGCCTTCAGTGCAGAAAAGAAATAAGAGTTGTGTCCTGTAAGAGCTCCAAAAACTTAACACACCGTCTCCAAAGGTCGCAGTGCTGTGCAACTGATTTGCAAAAGACTTTTGTTAGAAACGCAATAGCATCTCTCAAAAATCTTTAATCTGCCAAGTTGCAAAAACAGAATACATATTAGCATATGTTTGCTGGCAACATATTCTATTTATTTTCAACATGATATCTGCTCCTGCAAAAAATTACCAGCTAGCTGCAAATAAATGATGACACTTTATAGTTATGTGTTGGCACTCACAGTGTTTGGTTGGACAAAGATGGTGGTCTTGATTTAGGACCTCCTGGTGGCCTAAATCCCGATCTTCCTGTTACCTAAAGTGCTTTCTTTTGCCCTTTAGCCAAATCCTAACAACCTGCATCCAGAGTTATTTATTCACAACTGAGGTGGGACACATAAATGTAGCACTACAGAAACTTGAAGACAGAGATTTATTTTTGGGGGAAAGTGATTGCTCAAACTTCTTTGTTCAAACACTATTATTCTAAATATTTGCAAAAAAAGTGTGTTCAATCATTTTTACTTGATAGATGGTAATTCCTAGTTATATTAGAGCATTTCCAGATTTTCCTTTAGTAAAGTGCAGGGATACAACAATAGTGGTACCATTTATTAATTAGATAAATGTCATGAGTAGAGCCACATGCCCACACATGATTAGCCACTCATAGGTGCACCCAGGCACCTAAGAGTGGATGCATACGTCCACAAACACACATAGGCAATTCCTCTAAGCCTCTGTGGCCCCCCTGTGAGGTCAGGTGCACAGGTCCCCCTGTGGTTTTCTGCACTATAGTATCACGCTGGGGAGATATTTCTGTCTGCTTGGATGACTCCTTGACATGGTGTTTATTTGGATTGGCAACTTGTTTTCATTTGAATCGATATGCAGCTCAGAGGAAAGAATGGGTCAACTGAGGAGAGGAGCGGCCATCAATGACAAGCTCGGATCATTGATGTCTTTATCTTAGCCCTAAAATTACCACTGCAATAATGAAAAAGCTGTCCTATAGCTCTTTCCATTCATCACTTGGAATGTGTTCTGTTTTTGTCACTTTGGCACAAAAACATACAAAGTTAAAACAGTTTTTTATCCCGTTTGGTAGTTTTGTATTAAAATTTTCTGTATTTGAATTGAATTAACAGTAGAAATAATCTGTTTTCTGTGGACTGCCTATCTGCCAGCACTGCCAAGGGAAGGCTAATAAAATGTCATCAGAGTGAAATGAGAGTTAAGTGGAGGGGAAAAAGCTGAATATTCACACTCATTTGGCTGACACCTGGGGGACTGCAGTCACTCACGGCTGCATTGATATGCATTGTATTATGTGCTCCTCACCCATTCAGACTGACAATCAACAGCTTTAACACCTTTGCTTTAATTTAATTAAAGCTGTGATTGTCAGGGTGAAAATTTGATTTGCACACATACACGCATTAACATGCGTGCTTGCCCACGCATATGCATGCAACATAAGGGTCACCGTGCATGGGGGAGGACCAATTATTTCTGTAAGGATAATAAGACAACTTAAACGATCATATGAGCGGAGCAGACATAGGGAGAAAAGTAGCAGGCAGGCACATTCGCCGTTGAATTTATTACGGTAAACATTTTTAAGAATGCCCCCTTTTCCTGCAGGTTGACACCCTGAGGCCTTTTCTTGCCAAGTCATAACAGAAGTTGCCTCAAGGCTCGTAGCTTGGATCAACATTTCCCTTTTCCAAAGGGTGGGAAGATGCAAACTTAACCTACACACAATATATACAAGTCTAGAGTCAGAATGTTTTCCTCTCCAGTGCATCAATGGACAAATGTTTTCATGGGAGAGAATGGAGCAAAACTGGAAATGTAGAATGAGAGAAAAAACACTTCAAGGGGTCATTATTTAGTCTCAAATAATACAAATACTGATTAGGCAGGCCATGAAGAAATACTTTTTCTGCTTATATTCAATAATGTGATAATAAAAAAAAACATTCACTAGTTAAATGCTGTTTTATTTTGCAAGAGAGAGCTCACATACTGAGCCCTATAAACAGATGAGAAAAAAAAAAAACTAAAGCAAAGTATCAACCATTTGTAAGGATCCATGGTCAGCTTTTCATCTTTGCTTAAAAGATGGTCTTGGTGGCATTTGTGTAGCATTAAAAGACCACAGAAAGAAAGACGCAGTAAGGTGATAAAAGAGTAGTCAGGTTTTTCTGAGCGACTTGGATCACCACGCTCATTTCTTTGCCCCCTTTCATCATAGACTGGCTTTCTAGACCTTAATGACCACAATGTGTAAAACACCAATCTGGTGTCGGTTTGTTTCACTTCCACGTACCTCAACTTAGTTCAAATGGACATATCAGTCTCACAGCACCAGCTTTACATTCATGGTGTGATTGTTACATTTTCAAAGGGAGAGAGAGGTTGAAGGTGAAGTAATTTGGAAGTTCAAGAGTAAACTCTAACTCAGAATTCAAATAAATAACTGGCTTGATCCCTCTGGAGTCGCAAGAGTCTTTTTAGTCACTCTTTCTTCGATTTGACTTTAAAGACATACATTTGTTTCTTTCTTACCAAAAATTGCTCTTTAGATAATAAAAGTTGCCCGTCGCTGCTTGAGTCACTCGTTGACTGACTTTAAACAGAGCTTTTGATTTAGTGTAACTATACATTGTGTTACAGAATAGAAATTTTCTTGTAGGAGACAACGTTGTTCCCAGCAGTGCTACCATAAAGGAAGAGGACAGACTTTCCTTTCATTAATATTATGTTTAAGTGATTAACCTTTCACTTCTGACAGCTCGGGGACTGCAGTTGATAACCTTTCTTGTACTTCACATACCTTTTTCTCCACAACAAATGAGAAAGTGAGTGCGTGTGTGTGTGTGTGTGTGTGTGTGTGTGTGTGTGTATGTGTATATATATATATATATATATATATAGACACTCTCACACACACATTCCCTTGGGAAGCTTTCCTTACACTTCCCAATTCACACCAACTGCTGTTTTCCTTCATGTGCGTCTCATTTGTCACAACATTCACATGTTACACTTTACTTCAATTTGATGTGTGAGATGCAGTAGAACCTGAACACAGAAAAAGCACCCCCAAAAGCCAAATCCACCGTAAACATGTCCCCCACTGTACATTTCACCTCCCCCTCAAACTGATAGCCATTCTGTAAAGAGCAAACAAAATCAAATAAGAGCTTTGTGGGCTTTTTTTTCCAGCTTACATCCCACAAGTTTCCTACTGACATCTTAATGATTACCTTTACAGGAATGGCACGGTTAATCTAAACCCAACTTTATCTTTCTTTCACTTCTCCTCTTCAATCTCCTCCTCTTCTTTTCTACTCCCTTCCTTGCCACACCAGGTGAAAAGTGCCATTTGTCTACATCTTCTTACTGTCAGCATTAATCCTTTTTTAAAAAACTCTGTTCATCTCCGAAGACTGTGTAGTAGGTTTGCAAAAGCAAAGAGGTGTGCATGGAGTGAGGAACAATTCCACTTCCTTCATGGCCCTCTGTACCCCCTGTAGGAGCCTTATCTTTGGGATTGTAATGTAATGAGTTGCCCATTGAAACAAAAGGCCTGATGGCTCTAGCAGCTCTGTGGCTCCACAGGACTGCAAGCATTGTTATTAGAATCCCCGGGAGTGTTTGTGCACAGGCACACTCTACCCTTCTGCATCTTTGTGTGAAGAAAGATCCAAATAAAATATTACATCCAGCAGGATGTGACCAACTATGAGCTAGAAATACTGTTAAAATACACCTTTTAAAAGTCTTGTAAAATCCCATTTCTGGGAGCACTCATACATCTGTAAAGTCATTGAGAAGAGTTGTTTTACACATGTGCACATAAGTGAATTCGTTGCAGCCTGGGGAGCTGTTGCCCTATTTTAATGCGCTAATGTTGATGGATGACACAAGTCATATGGTTTAAACTTTAGCAGCAGACATCCCAGTGTTGACCTCTCCATCTCCCCCTCATATTGTCCTTGTCCCTGGTGACAATAGGCCACCAGCGGCTCTGACATTCATCACCTGTTTGCTCCACTCATTCATATGAATATGCCACTCAGCTCTGTTCCCTGGCCTGCAGGATGATTTCGGGGCATGGGGTGGAGGGGCAGGGGGTGGATTAAGACAAAGGTGGCAAATCAAGAAAAAACATCCTCAACCCTGTGATACAATTGAATGAATTAATAGATCAAATCCGTATGATGGAATGGCAAACATTATGTCACGCCACACAAATTTTGCTTTTCAAAATCTCTCCAAAGTGAATTGATTTGAAAGCAAATGAGAGAGTAGATGGAAAATAAAACTTATTGTGGCATCAGACATCCGTCAAGTTCATGTAGCTCCAATATTTAGGTGTAAACTTTCTTAGAGTAAACTGCAATCTGATAATTTTAACTGGAATTATTTGTAGTTTTGTGAAAATGTTAAAACTTAGTAATCTTCTAAATGACTTAACTTAATCAGTCAACACATTAAAGACATATCAGCAAGTGCACCTATGTTTTATAAAAAGGGAAATAAGATACAAAGGAGAAAAGTACGTTTTTGCTGTTGCAACATTAGCAGCTAGCAGCTAACAGATAACTGTATCGCACCAATTTCGCAAATGGCTTTAGCTGTTGTTGCACCTAAAAGAGTTCATAGTATGACTAAAGTACATTATTTGCTGAAAGCAGAACACAACTTCTGTGTTGCAAACTGATAGAACAGGCCGACCGGGCTGGAGCTAATGGCTCAGCATAGCATGCTAAATTTAGTAGATGAAAAGAAGTGGTAGAAATTAAAAAAAAAAAAAAAATGACGTTGAGACACGCTACAAAAGCAGGAGACTATAAAGGTCCTCGTCAGCAACGCTAGCTTGGTTTCAGTCGGTGTCATTTGCCATATGTCATTCTTCATTCTCTCTGGCCTGAACAAAAAAATCGAATAAAATAAAATAAAATTTGATAGTAAAATCGTGATGTTTCATTTAGATTGGCATGTAAACAGCGGTTGATGCTAGCTATGTTGCGACATCAAAACTACAACAAGGCTACGAATAGCTTCCTTAAATGCTTAAGTCAGGGACCATGAAACTGAGATACCCTGGACTAAACCCAGCCAAACCAAACAAATACAGTCTGGTTCAGCTTAGGTGCCCATGCTGTTATTTTTATTTTTTTGTCATGTTTTGAGGACGTGGTCTCTGAAATTGAAGCCAAACAGCTTTCTACCAAAGAAGTAGTTCTTTGTAGTGAGATAAAAGGATGCACTGTCTTTCAATTTCTATCTTAGATTGTTTTTATTTACTCACTCTGATTGCATTATATAGAAAATGAACACCAACTGCACAGGAATGAAAAGGACAATGACTAGTGTTGGATTGTGGATGGTGTCCACAGTGTGAAGAAAATGGTTTGACATCTTGCGTTGATTAACACAAGTGTTTTTTCCAACTTCACTTTTCTGATGACACGGCCACGAAACGGTGGTGATGAAAGAAATCAGTTGTCTAAAGCTTTGTGTCATATTGCTGCCTTGCCAGTGTTAGGTAAATATTGAATATCTACAAGCCTTTTCGTTTTGCATGTGACACTCTTTATGAGCTGCTGAGCTACTCACCAGCTTGATTGTGTGTGTATGTTAGACTAGTGTGTGTGTGTGTGTGTGTGTGTGTGTGTGTGTGTGTGTGTGTGTCTGTGTCTGTGTGTTGAGGGCTGCTTTGTTTTGCAAGCTGACAGCTCCCCTCCCCATGTTGGGCCTGGCAGATGTAGAGGTGTCACCATGTTGATTAATTGTTTACGGTCACCTGTCTGCGTGGCGGCCTGTCTGCCATGTCGCCGTGTGCTAGGGGGATTTAGGGTTGTGGGGTCGAAGCGAAAAGAGGGGGGAGGCATCAGAAAAGGTGAGGTAAGGGGAGAGAACCCGGGGACAGTGTGTGGGACCTTGTGCTCGTGTAAATGATGCCATGCTATCAACCCGGCGTCTTCAGCTGTGTCTGTCTAAACAGCAGTGTGTTCATGTCGAACACGGATCACAGCTCGCTGTGGCCTGGCGGGGCCCTGCGTTCTCTCGCTGTTTCCTGCACTTTCATAGTTCTGCTCTTTGCTGCAGGAAAAGAGGAGATGAGCGGAATTATACTTAGAGAGGACAGAGAGTGAGTTTCTTGTATTTTCTCTTTTCAAATAGATGGTATTTAGTACAACTTCTCCTGCTGGGTAAATTAAAACCCCTGATGATTGTGTGTTGTTTATCCAAAAAGAACTGGGGCCTCTCAAGTGTTGTAAAGAAATTTGTAATTAAGATTTTAAAAGCCAAAAAAAAAAAAAAAGAAAGAAAGAGCCAGCAGTCATTGCTGTTGTAGGCTGAGCTCTGTGATACTCACATTGGTAAATGGTTTGAGCAAAGAAGTTAAGCTCATTTCAATGAGATCGACATTCATTTAGAAAAGATTTATGATCTTTTTTGTTTCTCTCTTCTGCCGTTCTGTCTTCTTTCTGGGCTTTCTAGTGGGAGGATATTAGAGACATGACACAAGGAGGCTTGACAGTGCTGTTGAGCACTACAGTTTGCAGTGCCCTCATGTAGAGAGGAAGACACACTGGACCTCTGCATCAATGAGAACGCATATCCTATTCAGTTTGAATGTCGTTTGATTTAGCCCATATTATCCAGTACTTACTTATTCATAGGCCACTAGGTTTTCTCCCCTTCTATCCATTCAAATCAATATTGTAGAACCCAGTTGTGAATGTGGGTTGGGGTTTTCTTCAAAGTGGCAATTCTTCCAACCATCTGCGTCTCTCTCTCTCTCTCTCTCTCTCTCTCTCTCTCTCTCTCTCTCTCTCTGCACGTTTTCAACCAGCCCTTAGTAACAAGCCACGGAGCACCAATCTGTGCCGTGATTCGGCCAAGCCCTGCCTGCCGACTGGGAAGGAACATCATCAAAACTATTCTGTGTTGCCATGGAAATAGAGACCTCAATAAGTTCATCTTTTTCATGTGGGTTTTTTCGGGGCTTGCTTGGCATTTGGTTGGTTGTTTGGTTGTTTGGTTGGTTGGATAAGTGGCAGAGCTGCAAGCTGTTTACCCCACAGCGTTTTCTCATCCTGCTTCTGCATGTAGTGTGTGTTTATTTATTTAGCCATCAAACATTAAGAATAATCATTTCTCCTGTCGTCAGTCTAGCCATATACCACTGAGATGTTTTGTCTGTCTGTGTGGATTTGTGTACGGTATATGTGTACAGGTATGCACATTACAACGCATGCACTGTTATATTGTAATATTTAGAAGCGGGTGGATGCCTTTGTGAAGGCTAGTGAATTTGAATAAGAAGGGTAAAAATGTTCAGCTGGATGAATGGAATGAAAATGGGTCAGCAGAATACAGTTGCTCCAAACAAAATGTGTGATACGTGTTTCAACGTTTAGGTTATATTGCTCGATTTTGCTGTGTCCTGTGTGCATTTGACTGAGTGCACCATGGCAGCAGCGCTCGCTTTCAGCATTGATGTCTTATCAGTGATGTATCAGTAAGTAGTAGTAGTAGTAGTGGAAATGGGTCCTTTGAAGTAGCTGGATCTCCCTCTTACACAAGGAGAATACCAATGCATTTGAGGCATGTCAGTATCTACAGTGTCTGTGGGAGAGAGGGTGAGCTGAGAGGAAGGAGAGAGACAGGAGGAATGTGTTATAGGCATGTCACAGCGATGTATGATACAGCTTGATCAGATGGGTTCCAAGAAATTCCCTTTGATGTTAATATTATTCATGTGAACTCTGTGAGGTAGTGAACGCCATCTCTCAAAAAGGGGAAACGTGAGCAATGTCTCCTGTTCAAGCCCTAATTCAGATGAAGAAAAAAAAAAAAAAAAAAAGAAATCAATGCAACAACCATACTGATGTATCCTTAAAAAAAAAATTATAATTTGGGGAGGAGTGCCGAATTCGGGGTGGGCTGGAACAACTATATTCCATGTAATTGGACAATTAAAGTGATATCTTGGCATCTTTTGCTGCCGGCTCTGAGGCGGAGAAACGTGAGCTTGTAATGTATTCTAACCCTCATCTTGATATTACTGTTGAAAATAATGCCGCGTAACTCTACGTGTCTGCATACGAGTTGATCTGCGTGTGGTAACGCGAGCCTGATTCATGGCCTCTGTGCTACTTAGCCGTGTTAATGTAATTCAGTTAGAGATGAAAGACAGTGATAGGGTTCTGCGGGGTTATTGCTGCTAAGAAATAAAGAGCTGTCGCGGCCAATTAGATGATGTAAAACAACCTGAAATACTATCAGTGAATCTCTTCCCTGAATTCATTTTCGCACTCACATTTTTTTTCTAATATATATCAAACATGGAGACATAAGGGTTCGTTATTTATGTACTAGCTTGTGAGGTTTATCAGATGAACAGCCTGTCATTTGAGATATCAAGTTTTTTCAAAGACATCATTCGTGGGAATTTCACTCACTCTTTATCTTCCAGCTGTTGTTAATAACAGGAAAGGAAATTGAAATCATGTTCAACATCACTTTTAATCCTCTGATGCACAATCCAGCCAAGGTGAAGTGAAGCTGGTAGGCAGCTTGTGAGTGTGTTTGTGTGTTCTTGCTTATCTGCTTGTAATCAGGACTCCACTTCCATTTCCAAAGCTGACCCTAAGTAGATGTAGCTGATATGGCGGGCTGCTGGATGCATCTGTATGCCAGGCCTATTGTACTGCAGAGGAGAAGGGATGAGAGGGGAAAAAAGAGAGAGGGTAGGCGAGAGGAGGGAGAGAGGGGTGAGTTTGCTTGAATCTCTGAGGGCTGGCTAACCCCCTGCTCCCTTCCTGAAATGGAGATGTTATTACATTAGCAGCTAAAAGGGTTTATTCACAGTTAGTGCAGTTTAGGCATGCAAATGGAGGATTTCAGTGTGCTGTGTTGCCTGGAGGTATAGGACAGAAAGCACAGGAGATTTGCAAGGATTAGTTCCACAGGTTCCTTTTATTATGGAAAGAACCCTTCCTGAATGAAAGGGGGGGGGGGAAAGGTGAGTTGAGGAGAAGGCATAGAAGACAGGCAGTGAGGGAATTTAGGAAGGATGTTTTGGTTTTTTTTTCTTCACCACATTAGCCCAGTTGTGAGGTGCGTGAATGAATTTTGACATCTCGACTCTCACATGTTCTGCGGTTATGCACACAGAGCTGTTTTTTCCTGCCTCCGGCTGCCATAACAGTTGGTAAACAGTATGCAACCCCTTGCCTGCCCTCCTTGAAGGGTGCATGTGTGTGTGTTTCTGTGGAAGCATGTGTACTGTGATATGTCTCACTAAACTCAATACTGAATCCCACTCTGAAATAAGCGAGGGTTATGATGATGAGGCCTTTTGGCAGATTTTTCAGTGCACACTGCTCAGTGCACATGAAATGGAGGGTGGCGACCCATTCAGATCACTCATGTTGTGGGCGCGTGTCTGAGGGACTGTGGTGCTGCAATCTGATATGCTTGAGTTGTAAAGTTAAAGCCTTCATTATCTCGGCACGAGGCATAAGGTGTCACCTTCACTGGACCTGACACACATGCGTACGCTCCCCTAACCATGGGAGACTACACACACACACACACACACACGGGCATACACAACACAACACAACTCAAACCATGGGAGACAATGTTGAGAGATGAAGGCTTTGAGGAAAAGATAGACAGAGAGAACTCAGAATTAATCGTTGATGGAAGAGCCAAGGTCAGCCTGGCTCGGGCCAGCTGTAATGGACAAGGTGACGGGTCCTGTTGGAGGTAAAAGGACGCGCACGTATAGAGGGCCAGTGGCAAATGACTCAGGTCTGTCGTTCAGCGGGGAGGAGAGAGTGATGGCCAAAATGAAGGAAGAGATTGATGGGACGGTGTGTGTTTCAGTCTGTCTCTATGTGATGTCACCTGACATTAATTCTTCATTCAAGCAATTTCCTCTAATTTTGTTTTCCCTCTAGTTTTTCTCTAGTTTCTCTAGTTTTTCCTTCTTTACCTTCATTAAGTAAGCAGTTAGTGGAAGAGGATACTTAATTAAGTGGAATGAATGCATTTTATTCTGAAAAATAAAACCTACTGCAGGTTATATACTTTTTCAAATTCGAGTAAAAAATGCCTGACCGTGGTTTCATGTGTGTGTGTTTCTTTGTGTATGCATGTACATGTGTGTGTGTTCTGTAAGCTGAGCAACAGCCCTTGAGCTGAAGTGGCCTCTTAAACTCTATTTTCAGCTGGAGACATTGCATAAGAAAAGAAAGTGTGAGCTGTTGAATAAAAGCTCCCTCTTCTCTGAACCAACAGCAGCCATCCGTCTTTTTGGCCAGAGCAGCTCTTTAATTGTCCACATTTGGATGCTTTAACACGTGTGCTGTTAACAGCCAGTAACCATGAGTGTCCTCACACAACTGTGAAGGAGGGGACAAAGAGTACAAGCACACAAAACAGTAATGGTTGTGTGAGACACACTCACACGTGTACACAAACGGGAATTAGCGTAATCAAACATAGTAGATGTCTTTCACATGCCGTCTGTAAGGGCACAAAGAGACGCACAATGGCAACAGTCGTCCTGCAGCAACATAGTGGAGTTTTATAGTCTTTCACTGTTCTCTCCGGAGACTTTGGTATCCAACCAATTTAAAAGATTCAAACAAAACAACAGAAACATAAGATTTTTAACTTCAATTAAACAGGTTGGGATCTCTTTCTCCTCCTACACTACTGAATGGACTTCTGCTTAAAGTGTTCTGTGCATTAAATAGTAGCAGATCTTTTTCAGAAACTTTCCTTTTTTCTCTAGATAAACCACAATACTGGAAATACTGTCTACTGAAGGCACAGTCTGTATGAAAACGACTGCTTGGTGGCAGCAGGAATCACAGATTCCACCTTAAACTATCAGCATTTGTTTTTGTTTAGGCATCTAATTCTACTAATTCTGCAAATGTGTGCATGACATTGCCAATTGTACATGCGTGTTTATATTCATCAATATACTTGTGTAAACGTTTATCTGCAGGATCAGCCAAGCATTATATTAATAAAAAAAATACTGAATTTGAAGTTTTTACTGTGACAAATATTTGCAATGTTTGGCAGAATGTGAGTTTATGCTTTCATACCAAAAACTCCTTCACATATCCAGAGGCTGTTGTAAAACACAGTCAGGAGGTGTGCAGTTCCACTCTGTGACATATTCCTTGACTAGAATGAAGAAAGGCAGTGTAGTCTGTTCCTCTCAACAATGTAACCACAGAGCTGTGTCTATGAGCATCTGCCCAACAAGCAGCAACTCCTGAGATCAAACATGCAACCACAATAATTCCAAACAAACTACCCCAGTCCTGGTCGTTGTAACAGAGGAATAAAGTGTTTTCAACCATTTTGGATGACTGGGGAATACAGCTGGATAAAAGCTGCCTCTAAACAAACTCAGGATAACATCACTGACGGTTGTGGTCTTTTCAGGAGATTTGTTGTGAACTTAAACACAATCCATGAATTTATATTCAATTTACAGCCTCTCTCTCAACCACTTGAGAGAGTATGCTGAATTTAACTTTCTTTTTTTTCCTAGAAATTCCCATTCACAAGAGACACCCTCTATTTTTATATCTGTGCTCCTTTCAGGTGCTATTAGAATTGACACAGAGTTGGACAGTCAAGGAAACAATATCAGTCAGCCAGTCACTGTGTACGCAGCATGCTGCTGTTTTAGTCCTGAACCCATTGCTTCTTCCTCCCCTCAAACATGCATGGACATATTTACGAGAACATGCACCCCAAACAGTTTTTTGAACACACTCCCCAGCCCAGTGCCCTGGGCCTGGATTCAGTCATAACAATAGTGGAGCTGCTCCCCCTGCTGCTACTAGATGGAAACTGCCTCTGGGCCTTAGTTCATTCTCTGAGCTCTGTGTGTTCCTGTGCATGGAAGAGGAGAGAGATTCAGTGCTTCTTTGCATGAGCCAACAAGCGCACAAGTCTCCATCCCATCACATTACACAGTAGGTCTTTTCTTCTGCATCCTGCCACAAATATGTGTGTGACCTCACCTTCCATTCGCTCACCCCTATGCTGTTCAGCAACATCAGCAGCATCTGCTAGCGATTGTTTGTGGCAGCCGACTGTTACTCAGGCTCCCTTCTTTCTTGTCTGCCCATCCCGCTATAAAAGTCTAATGATCTTATGGTTTTGTTTTGGTTTTTTTTTTTTTCATGTTTGCATGACTGTTAGTATTTTTTGTGTGTTTGTTGACACAAACACACACACACTGTAACCAGGATGGTTTCCATGATTCACAGTGCACAGATTTTTTTCTGCTAAACTATTAGATTAGGATGAAAACCCGGATGTGTACACTTAATAAAAATTAACCCAGTAACACTTAGGGCATGGAAAATCCCAGCAATGAGATGTTTTAACTAACAGTCATCAGAAGAGATCTCCACTCCATTTTCTTCCCCATTTCTTGTGCTGAATACTTCCAGAGAGTTTGAAGCCTGATTGCCATTTACATTTTATTAGCCATATGGTCACCTGTCATGTTTGCATGACCAAGTGATCAAAGGCATGTCTTTGGTTTAATTGTTCCCCACTGTTAGGTTTCAGCCAGAAAGGACTCTCTCCATCTCTGCTTCAGCAGGTGGCATATGTGTGTGCGTGTGTGTGTGTATTTGAAAGCATGCTTGTGAGAGCTTAATATTGTGCTGTGCAACCTGTAAATATTAGGACAGTGTTGTTTGACTCTCTGTGTCTCATATGTTTCCTGTTCAGCTGCACAGAACTAGTGCAGTCAAAGGTTTTCCTGCTGCCTCCTCCACAGCTTCCTTACACATGTCAACATTATCTAGAAATGCTAAAAGAAAAAAAATCGTTAAGTTATTCTAATCAGGCTGGTTTTTGCATGTCGTTGTTCAGGGATTAATGCTCACTATTGTAATTCATTGGTTTCTCTGCCTGGTGTAGAGAGCAGAAATAGAGGCCAGTGCCTTAAGTCAGTGCTCTGTGACAGTGTGGGTCGGGGGGGGGGCCTTGGATTCTGTGTATGTGCTGGGGGTGGGGGTGGCATAGAGGCTGACAGGACAGGGTGGTGAGGAGGGGGCTCGGGGAAAAGGCTTTAGTTGGAAAAGGGGCTTTGACCAGGCCGAGGGAGATTCACATTGATTGGGTTTTAATTTGGGGCCCCCCTCCTCCCCTAAAAACCCCTTCACCGGGCTCCACCCATCCCCCCCATCCATCCAAATCCCCATGCCCCTCCCACCATCCACTGCCCCTGCTCAGCCCCCCCCTTTCTGTCCCAATATGAGAGTGAGTGTGGAGTTGAAGAGTTGGGGTGGTCTGCCTGGTTGGTCAGAGCCAGCTGATAGGAGTAAACTAAACTCAGCAGGCCTGTTGTTTGTGTTTACTCTGTGTGTGTGTGTGTGTGTGTGTGTGTGTGTGTGTGTATGTTTCATTCTCCTGAACAGAGCCACCCTTATGTTGCTTCACATGTTGCAGCACCTTTAAAGAGTTTCTGTAAAAACAGGATCAATCATGGACTTTCACAGGTGGTCCAATCACATCCCTCTCTTTGTCCTCTCTGTGTTTCTCTTTCTCACCTTAAATTGTTCTTTTACAAATTTTTACATTATATCACATTTTTCAGAAATTTCTTTGTTGAAATGCAGTAAACAGTTTACATGCATTTAAAGATGAAGTCTCCTTTGCAGTATTTGCTTTAGGAATCTAATATCAGTCCAAATCTCTGACAAGTTTTCTTTTTCTTATCTTAATTTCCAGGCTTAAAGACGACGGAGGTAGAGGTCTGTCCTTAATTAGGTTAGTTATCTCTGCACCAAAAGGATAAAGTTCTCTCACCAGGACTGTTTCAAATTAACCTAATTGGATTTCTAGCAGAAACTCAGCAAATAGTCAGGGTTAAACAAAGAGTGGGACATAAAGGAGGGAGATGGCGTGAGCTGAGAATAAAAGCCGGTTGGAGGGTCATGTTCAAGGTTCTACTTTCTACTCTCTCTCAACAAACAGCAGAGAAACGCTTCAGGCCTGCTTCAAGGAACAGCTGGTTTGGCCAGGAGCATGGGAAGCCCGGGCTGGGGCCCCAACTCAGGCTGAGCTAACAACAGGAGAGACAGAGAAGGAGAGAGGGCCTAGATCACGCAGGTTACAACATCCACACAGATTTTTTTCTGTCATTAAAAAGTCACTCCATAGTGAAATGAGTCAACAGCACAAAAACAGTCGGTGTTCGTCTCAATCTATTTTTTGGCCTAGCAACCAACAACACTGTTTATTGCAGCTCCAAATGATGTGGCTGCTGGGCTCGCTTTGTCTCAGCAGGTTAAACCTCATGTCTTTTTATAGTTTCTGTTTTGGCCAACATGCAATGTGGTTGTTCTTTTTGACATATTAAGGGGGACAACTCTCAGCTGCACAGTTACAAGCAGCTGCACAATTAAACACAGGCATATAGAGCAGCTGCAAACTTTTGGTGTCTGTTAACCTGTAGTTGCGTCACAGATTTACTGAATAACATGTAAATGCTATTTGCATTGTGGAAAATAAATGAATCTGCTCATACTGTATATAAACTGGCAGATCCTCATCAAAAAGTCAAGTCTGTTAAAATGACTCAAAAAAGTTTGTTTGGCACAGAAAATGAAACCTACATTCTGCAAAACGCATTCCTTCCTTCCCTTCTTCCTTTTAAGGACTGTGCTGTTCTGTTTCAAGTTCTGTGTTCAACAAGTACACTTTTAATTAGAGTGGCAAACAAACAAAAATGAATGTGAACCCTGCTGGAGTTATATCCAAAGTCACAGGAAATGTTAATAAGCTTTTTTCCCCTTTTGATATTTGATTGTTATCAAATTAGCACTTCTTAAAGAAGCAGGGGCAATTTTAAGAATCCCAAGTTCCCCACCAAGTTGAAGTGTGAAAATATTCCAGGGGGCAGTTTGATTATTACCATGGCTAGAGAATAAAACTATTCCCCTTGTTCAATTTTTCTCAGTGTGAATTAATTAAGAAGAGGAGGAGTGAGACATGTGCAGCAGTATACATACCTGGTTAACATTAATCACAGATGAAATGTATATCATTTACACCACACCTTCGACAAGATGAGTTGCAATTTGAAATTGAGGAAAACGAAATGGATCTTAATGATTTTGATGATAGAGGCAAGAGGAGAAATTGACGATGATAGTCGTGGAGTCTGAGTGGGAAATAAACAGTGCTTCAGGATAGCACACAAATGAATCTAAGAATTAAAAGTGAAAATAATTGGTGAGATTAGTTGACGTTGCTGACAGGCCGAGTCCATCGAGTGATTTAGTGATGTATAGATGAGTTAATCAGGAGTATTGATTGCTGCAGCTATGATGCAGAGTGTGGATTTTTAATTAGTGCATGCTTGAGTGTGTTAAAACTCCTGAGCTCTGTCTGAGTGGAACCAAGTGGAACTGAGCACGTCAGCTGAGAACACAGCTCAATGTCCCCCCCCACCACAACCAAAAAAAAAAAAAAAGAACACAGCTCGCATTGGCACCATGGCTGCTTTCACTTCTGTTCCAAGCCATGGATTATCTCCCAATCTCTGCCTCGAAACTAGGCCGCCATTTTAGGCCTGCCCCGTCCCTCCTGCCCTTCATTTTGAATTGGAACTGGGCCCACTGTAACCCACTGTGTGTTCAAGCGGTCGTCCTTCCCTGAAGGTCCCTCTAAGGGGAGCTCCTTTCAGACCCCCACAGACATTCATTCTCAGAGCTCATTTCATGTATCACATCTCTTCATAAATATTTCACAGTTCTGTGATCAAAGCCCACCTCCGCAGGCCCTTGTTTGGCTAATTGTTTTGGCTTACATATGTTATATTCAAGGCTTTGTATGTTCTCTGGAGTAAGCTATGTCCGCACACAATTGTCATAAAAAAAAATGCGTTTACATTAATTTGATAATGTTTTAGAACCAGTTTTTAAGAAGTGGAATTGTGTGTTTAGCTAAACAGAATTATAGCTTTTGTGTATTCTTTGTCAAGCACTTCAAGTAACTTAAGTATAGATCATACAACAGAAAGTCAGAGAGTCTTTTCAGCCACATGTGAAAAGGTGTACCTCTGAATCGTGTGTTTGGATAACACTGTCAGTCCATCAGTGTGCGTGTCTCTAGTCCGTATGTTGTCCACCTGTCTCAATAGTCCATTTGTCCAACAGCAGATAGTAGAGAACTGCTGTCAAACCACTGCTTATTTTCCCTCTCAGAGGCCCACCCTGATCTGCACAGGATGACCTGGAATTAACTGCCATGTCACATTGCAAGAATAGTTTGAAGTTCTCTCTCCATGGCAATTCTTCTCTTTTTCTATCCCTTCTTCTGCACACTCCTCCCTTTTCTATGTGTGTGTGTCAGTCAGTCCTCCAGGAATGCCCTCTCTCTCTTCTTCCATTGATTCTCCAGTCTGCAGAGCAATGAAAACGCTGGACCGCCTCGCCAGGGCTTTGCTGCTTTTCATGTTCCTTAAGTGCTTGGCTCTGTTCACTGAACTCCCCATCTCTGTTTGTTTAGAATCACTCAACAATCCAATTGGGCTTTGTAGCTTTGTAGTACTTTTTTTTTGTTGTTTTTTTTTATCAACTACCCAACCATCCTTTTTTATATTTGCAGATTTGAGTGAGTATGTGAAAGTCCAGACTCTTGCCAATGTTTGTCCTGCCCCTTTGGCTCTGCTGTTCTCCTGTCTCCATCTTCCCACAGCTTCTTCCACCAGTGGATCCCTGTGGTCCAGAGACAGTCATTCCCCCTGATTAGGCCTTGTCTCCGTTTAACCATCCTTATCAGTGCAAATTTTCATTATGCAGATGAGAGAGGGCCAGTAGAGCGTTGCACACTGGGCAGGAGAGGGTTCATGCTGCTGTTGTGTACCACTATGTTTGGCACCTCTTGCAGCTCTCCACGCACACATTTCCTTGTTGCAGTCTGTCACATTTCTTTCTACAGAGGATACGCATGCATGATGAGATCACACACCAGGCCCCGGGGCTACTGTTTATTATGTATAAGTGAGTTTATCCTCCAGCTGCCTGGTGTCCAAGTTGGAGAAACCGTAGGACCACGGAGAAGCCCAGCATTTGTCAGGGGCTGACTGAGGGCTGGCAGCTTCACTGCACGGCAGAGGCCTGGTTTAGGCCTGGTTCATGTGGTCTGTGGGCTCCCAGACTGGTGTGCTAGCTCTCAATCTGGCTCTGCCACAGACGAGCCTCCCGTGGAGGTCAGCTGTGCTGAGAGGGGAGTAGAGCAGAGAGGGGAGAAATGTGTTGAACAGTACACCTGTCCTCACCACTGAGCAGGGAGCACAGACGCAGACGTTCTAACCTGCATTTCACTATTAGCTTTCTTCCTTGCTTGCTTGATTTCAATTTGCTAATAGAAAGATGAGTTTTGAGAGGCTAAGGCTGATAAAATGTCTGCCTGTCTCCATAGAGCAGACTGCTGAAGCCCTGGTTTGAGCTGGTCTTTGCTCCCCTGCTGGGTGTATTGATAAGTAGCACTGAACCCTGCGGTCAGTGTTTAATTGCATTATTTGGAGTCCTCTAGTCACTCTCCTCTTTCCCCCTTGTGGGGAGGGGAGAACATGTGTATACCGATATGAAGAAGTGGGGATCAAAAAAGATACGCAGAAGCAAGGAGAGCAGACTAGGACTGGGGGATCTCTAGGTATGATACTGATGGATAATTGAAAGCATCAAACCTATTGCACCAGCTAATCCAGTAGCTATCACAGTCATGCTAATGCACTGGGGGGAAGGCGGATGGCTGGAGTGTGATGGGGGCCTCAGTTTCATTCAGGTCTGACTTCACCGACCTCCCAGAAAATCTGTGGAAATCTATGACATCATTGTTCAAGCCAGCTTTTATCTTGTTGTGGTTTATCGAGCCCACTGTTCCATATATTCACACATGTGCACACACGCGCACACACACACACGTCTACAGAGCAGACTTCCAACAGAGTGGATTAAAACAGCCTACATGCTTTGACAGACCTCGTCGGGCCCCAGTGTCCTTTCTGATCTCTGATTGGGGATCTTGTTGCTTCTCTGGGAGATGACAGACATAAAGCAGAGTAACACTGAAATTTCCTGTTTACTAGAAAAGACCAACTACCAATTAGAACTCTAAGGAACCTCACAATTAACAAATATAAATGATTAATTTAAACCCATTACACAATGGTGCTCTGTGACGACAGCCCTCTTCAGTCCCTTAGAGTCTTGTCCGTTTCCCATTGAGTGGGTGGTGGGGCGAGACTCTTCCATACAGAGGTTTGAACAAGCTGCCATGGTTGAGCAGCGTTGTAAACCCTTTCTTTCCTTCACCTCTGTACCCTTCCTCTCAAACTGATGATGTGTTTTTGTGGTGGCATCTGAAAGTTGCTTTGTCCACTCATCATGCCCTCCCACACACACCCTGGACCCTCTATCTATACACACATACAAAAGTGCATGCGTCTGCACCCACCTGTTCCCCCACATACACATGCACAGGGGTCAGACAGGGGGAAGACCATTCATCCAAGTCTAGCCAGCTGCACCCTCTTTCACCTGGTGCCCAATTATGAATGGTCTGCTCATGCCTGGATCCACACCATACGTAGAACCTAAGCAAGGACCCACCCTTGGTATGACACACACACATCTAATCCTTGAAAATGCCTTCGGTGTTTGCGGCAGTTGCCCACCACACCTGCTCAAATTGTCAGATTGTGCGTTTTGTGTGATGGCGTGGAAGAGCTCCTCATTATGGCGGTCTTTGTGCATGTGCTTCTTTTCAGAGGAGCTGGGCTGGAAAGCCTACTCACTGTGGCATAGAATAGAGTGGCCATCAAGTTCATTGTACAGTCCCCAACAAATCCGAAGGCATAGTGTGCTCACACATGCACACATTCACACTCAAATGCTGCACATGACACGAAGCATATCACCACTTCCTGGAACCCGACATTTCAAGGATATCAGGGCTAATTACATCATCATTAAATCAAGCATACATGCTCGGTATGACACGCACACATCTGTGTGTGTGTGCTTGTGTGGGTCTGTCAAGTCTTAATGAGACTCCATAGACGGTGCTCGTTGAACCTTTGGTCCAGCACTGATCTACTCGTGGATCTGACTCAGGCCGGTGTTCGTCAGAGCTACAGAGGAATACACCGTCCTCTATCTCTTACTAGCTTTCCAATGGATACATCGATACCAAATGGTCATGAAAGCTATGAATATGTGCAGTTTTGAGTGTTTTACTATGCGTGTGTCCATGCATGTAACTGTGTGTGTGTTTGTAAGAGTAAGAGAAAAAGAGTTGTGGGGTCAGCGAGGAGTTCAGTGTGTCAGAGGTCTCAGAGCCACGGCTCTTTGATTCCTCTCCCTTGCGGCTCGGAGAATTTCCTCTCCAGTTTCCCAGTGCTGAGCCCATGCTGGGCAAGGAGAGCCGCGCCAGGAAAATTTATGTTGATGTCAGCAATGAAAACACCACCACCCCTCCGCCACGTCTCACAATGTTTGTCAAACAGCAGTCTGTCCATTCTTTCTCTCTCTCCCTTCATTCTCTTCTTTCGTTTTAAATGTTTCCATTCTTACTGATGTATGTTTCTGAAATCTTAAATCCATGTTGGCGAGAGGTTTCACACTTCACATGCCTTGTTGTCTCTGCGGGGACTTTGGTAACACAGCTCTCAATTGGCCTCCGCAGGGGCTGGGCCAGTTTGGGAGTGTCTTTTAAGGTGTAATCCACACATAAGGCTCCCTAAGGCTCCTGTGTGTGGAAGGCAAAAACAAAAAATCAGAAAAGAATTACAAATACAGCAGTCAGATTGAAAACTTATCTCCTATTGACATCCATTTTTTGTTGTTTTATGTAATGATATTTTATGTGGTATACATTTCTCAAATGTAATGTTAATTTTCAAGCGCGAGTGTAGATAACAGCTTTGTGGATGTTATGCAAGTGAAAATCTAAGAAGAGAAATGCCACACCTGAACATTCTGCTCCCTTTGTTATGCAAAAGCTTCGTTAGAGGACATCAGCTAAACTTTGCATAGGTTGTATGTTTTCATGTGGAAAATCGTTACTGCACTAATGCTGAATACTTTTCTTACACCTGATGTGGTCCTCATTATGGTGTGCACCACAGATGTTTATAGTATGGTTACATCTAGAGAGTGCAGGTCACTTGAGTCAAGTATAAAAGGTAAACTGTTTCAGGATATAACATACTGCAAAAAAATAAAAATAAAAAAATAAATAAATCCAAAGCTCATTCTCTCCATTTCTCTCTTTTATATAGTTTGGTATGGGAGTGAGAAGGGTGTTTCTCTGGCATATGAGATAGTATGCTGCAGGTGCTCTGGCCCATGCAGAGAGAGATTTTTAGATATGACACACTCCTGAATGCGTTTTAAACACCTCCTTTCTCTGGTGTATTGTGCCACTTTCTCGGGAAGTAAGGTAAAGCTTTTATCTTAGCTGAACTGTCAACTTAAGCAAAATGAAGGCAGTCAAAGGTGCAGCGCCCTCCTTCTAGGCCGAGGGGTCTGGCTGTCAATGCTGGAGCATACACACATACGTGAACCCACAAACGCATGCACACACGCAGTGTGTCCAGTTAGTGAAGGTTTCATAAAGTCCCATTGCCTGAGGGTCAGTGATAACGCCCAGTGCTGATTCTTATTGGCTGAGAGATTTACAGCCTCTCATGACACAGAAAAGACAAGCAACATGTGGCGATCTGTTCACTCTTGTGTGTGTATGTATTTGATCGGGTTTAAAGTATTAGCGGCAAAGCTGGATGAGATATTTCTATGGGCTGTTGTGGCTGACCTTTTGGGTGCTGCCCCGTTGCTTTATGGGAGATCAGCATTTTCAGGCATGCTGAATTCTCCATCATGTAGCAAAGAAAACAGTTTGCCAGGGCAAAAAGAGACAGGTGAAGCTGAGAGATGTGTTCATGTGTGCGCATATGTATTTTTTGTTCCAAAAGGGTTCAGTTCAGCAAAAACCCTGCCTTTTTCCACCCCTGTCTCTTCTTTTCCACACACCCACACAAATTCATATATAGCAACTCCTGATAGTCGCTTATGCTGGGCCAGATTTGGACCAGGGCCATGCCTTGAGGCAGTCTCAGTCCCTCAATTCCCAGTGGCCCTCAACCTAGCCCTAGTGTCCCTCTACTGGGAGGCAGACAAAATGGCTTGAGCTTTTATTTTGAAGCTAAATCACCAGATTGCCATTGCCTTTGCCACTTCTGTGTTGTTATTGTTACTGGTGGAATAGAGAATTAGGTGATATAAGTCTAAAGCTGACACAAATACGGTCCCACTTTGTACCATCTATGACCGAATCTGTGTTTTTCTCTGATGTATTTTGCATTTCTACATGGTTTGACTTTGAAGCTGCCTCTTTGTATGTTTCCTATCCATAATTCATGCCATCTACAATTTTAAATGTCTAATATGTGCTGTTGTCTTTCGTAGTCTTTAAAGTAGCCCCACATTTGTCCCATTTTTCTTTAACTGTGTTAAAATATATTCACTGCTACTTCTTAAAAACTAAATTCTTATTTTGGATGTCATGAAAACCGAAATACAACCCTTTGTAGGGATGCTGCTTGCTGCAGATATGTGAAGATACAATTTATGAAAAGCCTCCTTGACAGTCGACATGACAAGTGGGCATTCTAGTCACGTTTTCTCCTTACCTCCTGCATGGCATCTATCCATCATCTCATTGGTTGGCATGCCTGGCTCCTGCCATCATCACCATGGCAATGCGAGTGTCCTCCCAGTAGCCATCACCATGGCAATGGGAGTGTCCCCCAGCAACCATCAGCATGGGCCAAATGTAAGCCTCTTAACCAGGATCACCATAGCAATATGTGCCTGCCGAAACACTGGGCCATGGTATGTCTGTGGGCATGTGAGAGGAAAAAAAATTATACCAGTGATATCAGCTGTACCATCAGGCATTGGTGATAGATTTTTTTTTTCTCTCTCACTAAATATCCATCTGTAACGCATCCTTCCTCTATCATCATCTTTCTCTGACACATTTTTTGTTACATCTCACTGCATCAGTGCAGTGATGTGGCCCATGGTCCTAAGTGGGGCTCGGCAGGAGGGCTGCACGGGCCCAACAGAATCATGCTCCATCCTATCCTGACGCTGAATACTTCGGTCCCCTCTGGGAGCTCACCGGCCCTGAGGCCTGGGACATCATATAGTGTCTGTGCCCTGACACACAGAAGTGAAAGCTGACAAAACTACAGGGGGTGAATTTAGGAGGGGCTCTGGTGGAGAGCGAAGCCTGCCACTGCCCTGGCAAGGACATGGATGCACGGTACTGCAGTGACACCCTCATAAACAAACACCATCTTTCACATACGCACATATTTATACAGTGCACACACAGTCATGTGCAAAATGTGCAGTTACATTTCTGTAAAGACGTGCATACACACACACACAAACACATACGCAGGCAGTTAATTGTGCATATTCATGAGCGTACATACAGGGTGTTCCGTTTCGCAAGGCTGACTTTTATTGTTTCCCTGGTGTGTACAGTGTAAGTGCGTGTGCACTGACACACATTGGCATGTTTATATAAGAGTGTGTGTGCATGTGTGAAAGTGTATGTCTTGGCAAATATATGTGTGTGTGTGCGCATTTAGCTAAAGAACGTGGTTGGTATCATGAAGCATGGCTTTAAGGTATGATATGTTAATAAAATGTGTCAAGATGTCTGGAACCCTTTCTCTCTTTATAAACAAACTTACAGCCTGAGTGCTGCTAATTAGCAAGCCCATCTGTTCAGTTTAGCAAAGTTGTTGAGGTTTACCATGGAAACTGTAAAAAGATAAGCTCTCTTCAACGTGGCAGATGACAAGTGTTAGAAATACCAAATTCAATTCCCCAGCCTGCAGAGTCGTGTTCAGTCCCTTATTCAATTATTTGTCCATTAATATATTTATTTATTTGCAAATGAATTAATTTTTTCTTACGTTAAAACAGCCTCACTGGCACACTTAAGGCGCCAGCAGGACCGCAGTGTTTGCTGAGGCACACAGCATATGAAGATACTCGGGTAACATTCCCCTAACAGCATCATCCAAAGCTGTGGCAATTTGCTAGGAGAACATTAATTGCTGTGGCTGGGGCCCAGGTTTTGCATGCTAAGCACTCTGCAGCTAAGTCTGTAATGTGTGTGTGTATGAGCGTGTGTGCTTGCGAGCGCGAAAGTTTGCGTTTGCCTGTGTGCTTGCTTGTGCCTGTGTGTGTCAAGTGTGTGAGTGTGCTAGCGTTGGGTGGAGGATAGGGTAGGGTGGGGGGGGCACAGGGGGTCCATCTGCTCTCTTCTGCTCCTCTGCACTGATATAAGATTACGTTAATCTGGGTACTTGTCAGGACAGGTTAGTGAAAGCAGACGACTGGGTGGGACTCATGCTAAACAGGTTGGCTTGAAAACGGCTGTTTTTGGCCTCTTACTCTGCTGTGTGGGGTTTTGGCACGAGTCTGTAGATGGTGAGCAAATAGTCCCAGAACCGCGGTGGATTTTTCTGTGCCGCAGGTTTAAAGATGTTGCCGTAATTTCTCAAAAATCAAAAATTTATACAACCTAGCCTCTTGAGGTGATTAAAGGAAGTCTAATTATTTTGGAAAGAACCCTTTCTATGTCTGTGCATGACTCAGAGAGCTCACTCTTCTTTCTCATCAGTTTTTTTGTGCGTGCACGTGTTTGTATATCAGACATACCAATGTCAGTCCTGTGGAGTCAGGGCCCTCAGCTGTGTCCTTTCCCTCGCCTTTCGTCACCACTGTTGTGTTTACCCCCTTCTCCTCCACCTCACCAAACATTTTTATTCAATTAAATAGCCCTCCTAAATCCCATCCTGCATCCTGTGCTCTTCTGATGTTGTTTTCTCTGTAAGCGCTTTAAGGCCCGTAATGATTTTCTAACTTGTTATGCTAATTAAAGTGGCCTTCTCAGACTGTGTAATATGGAGAAGGATTTATTGCCCGTTTGCTTGGAGGGGAAGAAAAGAAAGAGAAGTTAGAGCAATTAATCCCGTTAACCAAGGATAATTGGGCAAAAAATAGCCCCGCCACTGGCATGGACTGGGAGGAGTTGCAGTTAACCCCGTTTCCTGTGTTTTATTTCAAATTTAATGTTTCCTCTTGTTTAAACTTCCTCTCAAAATTCCTGCTAATCTGCTTGCCTCCATCCTATTGGTGTGTTCAGGCAGCGTTTGGGGGCCAGAGAGAGGAGGTGCCTGAATTCAATCAAACATCAGCAAGGATTGGCTTTTATGTCTGGTCTGCCCACAGTCAAGTTGGAATTTTCTCGGAGCAAATCAAATTTTAGCAAAGCGTTTGATGGACAACTCTGGTGACCGATTGATTTTCAAAAATATGTTATTCATAATATTCAAGCAATTTCTTAAGCTCTACATTGTGTCAGAAAAAGAATGAGAGTGATAACCCGAGAAAATGCAATCTTTTCTTTGCAAATTTGGATCAGCATGTTGCTGAAACTGTTGTTCTAATAATATGAAATGGATATTATGTTTTACGTTCCAAACACAAGTCCATCTCTAAGTGAATGTGTTTTCTTTTTTAAAACCTGGATAAAATTCTCTTATTTTTCAACACAGCATATGTTTAGAAAAGCATTACATTAATTAACACACAGCGGACAATTAAATGTTCCTATTTTATGACCTTATTAACCGTGGTTAAGGTTAGTCTTTCACCTAACTGTTTTGCATTAACATGTTTTTATAGGAACAAACATTTTCCAGTTTTTACAATGGAATTCCCATGCACACAGCCTTTTATGATCAGCTGCAATAACAGGCAGTGCTAACTGGTTCCATACCCACAATCCTCTCCCTCAGGAGAAACACTCATCTGTTTTTGTCAGTACCATGCCGGGACTGTAACTGGAATAGGCAGATCCTAATTACATCCACTTTCAAGGAATTTACAGGCTTAAACAAGACCTCCTTGAAGATATGTTTGTCTTAGAATATAAGACACACACACACACACACACAAAAAAAAAGGTTAAAAAACTATGTCTGTTCTGGAAAATGGTTTGGTCAGTGACACAAAGTGTTGTCATGAATGTGTGGAGATAAGAATGTATTTTCAAATGTGACCTTGGATGTGATTTTCATTTTAAACTTTTGTATTATTTTGCTTATTTATCATTATATGATTTAACAGGAAATTCATTAATTCATTCTTTTTTGTGTTCCATTTGAATACAGCCTGCTCATGCAAAAAGCAGCGAACAACAATTTTGCAACATTCATCTGAGAATCCTCCCATTTCTGGCCTGTTCTTGCTAATTGCTGTTTTGATTGTTTTCAAGTTCAGTTATTAGCCACATTAGGTCAGATTAAGGACGAGCATGCCGAGACAAAGCCAGGTAATTAAGGGATGATATGGGAGCCGGAGTCAGCCCTGTCCAGTTACACTTGACTTCATTAATACGGCTAACTTAAATCAACCGTCACAATGCTAGCAGGAAGGCTGTGTTTTTCTCAATGTGAACTTGTAGTTCTGCCTCCCAGACTTCACAATAGGCTGTTTAGCATCCACAGTATGGCAATTGTCACTGTCAGCCATAGAATAGGAGGCAAGGGCATGGCAGAGGAGAGGCTACCAGGAAGAGGAGTTAGCTGGCGGGACCAGGGGGAGAGCACTTGACATACCCTCTTGCAAGCAAAAGCCCTCATTAATTACACTCAAAAGATAATTGTTTTCATGATTTGCTTGCTCTCTGTGGCCACTTTTTCTGTTGCATTCTCTCTATTTCAGCCTCCCCTTGTTTACTTATTTATCTATTTTTGTATTTGCCCTCCTCCCTGTCTACACCATATGGTTGCAGATCAAATAATGTCAAACATTTTGCCCTTGCAAGTTTTTGCAATTTGCAGTTTCCAAATGTGAGACCTGTTGAAAGCAGGAGTGATAATGGACATGCTCTACCCCCTGTCGTTTTTGTCCCACCATATCTCCCTTCAATTAATGCTACAGCGGGAGTTTCATGTAATAACACTTGCACTTCTGAGCTGTCCGCACAAGCGAGGAAGAGGAGAGGGAGACGGGAGAACGGAAGGAGGAGGCTGTCTGACTCAGAATAAAGGAAGAGGGAGACAGAAACAATTAAAACTGGGCTGGGATGCCATGACGGGCCTGTATTGTGTAGCCATGTGAATGTTGCATGTCAGCTAAATGGAACAGAGAGGGGTGTGATTGGCGGTCGGTGGACTGCATGCTAAGATTGTCTATCATTGTTGTGGAGCGCAATCAAACCGGTGCCAGCAGGATGGAGGATGCGTTGACAGCTGTAATTACCCATCGCCATGGTGATCACTTTTGGCCTGCCGTGGATGGCTGGCGGAGGCCCCTCCTCCAGTCAGCCTTTAATCAGATTGGGCTGTCAGTTGTCAGGTAGACATGGGTGGGCTGGACGCTCTCAATGTGTACTTTCTTGGGTCCCTAAGTGTTTTTAATTATTTCCATGTAAACAGAAGCAGCACAAGGAGCATAGTAAAAATACAGCATATAACTCAGTTAAATGAAGAAGAGCAACCACTTAAATGCTCGTCCACTCCTCTGTGTTTACAGAACTGGAGCGTGGGTGTTCTTATATATGTGGTCATTTATAGGATGTGTGTTACAGCACACAGGATGTTGCTTTGTGGTTGTTTATGGCATCTCTTTGAGTCTCCATATAATAGCAAACATAATCATTGTCTCAGTGCTACTGTGTTTGTTTTTGACTTATTTATACATATACTACCACAGTTATATATTCATTTTGAAATTCAAGGTGCATGAAAATGATATATGCATTCAGTTCTGTTTCAGATGTCTTACTGTCTTACTATTTGCCTTGATTTTAGGTCATTTGTTTTACCAGAAGGAGTGTTTATAAATTGTAAAGTGTAAATTCAGTTCGTTTAACAAGCAAACTGCCCATCAGGCCTCTTCTATACTCAGACTGTGCACAGCTAATTGTCCTTTAATATGATGCACTTGAAGCAGCTCATAATGGTACAGTGCTTAAGGTAACGGATAACGCCAGGTACAGCCTGATAATGTCAGTGTGATAATTAGAGCAGAGAGGCTTAAACCAGCAGCCCACAGGGAGACAGCCCCTGGTGTGGAGAGATGGCACGCAGCTGGATCATACTTAATTAACTAATTGAATATCATTTTGCCAGTTAGCTGGAAATTAGCTGGAAATTAAAACATGGACAATCATGACAATGAATGGACATTAAAAATTTAATTTGTGAGAATGCCTTTTTTCTCACAAAAGCCAACACTCTGATGGTGAGGGTTGATTTTATTCCACATTGCATAATTAATGGTTTTCATCGCTGGATGCTCATCTGCTATCTAAACTGTTCTTCAGATTTGATCAGTTTTAAGTGGCATGAGCGTTTATCATGTTCCTCAACTGCTTTTACTCTCGCTTCTAGATCATCTCTGCTCTCTGATAGTCCCATAAGTTCTTCCCAGTGTACATGTGCACTGTGCTGTATGTGTAAGTATGACTTTCATTCGTCCCATATGAAATAGCCGGAGTGAACCTCTCACTGTGAGGGAGGAGGAATGTGGCTTAAGAAAATACAAAAATATCCCTGGATGGAATAAAAAAGGAGGTCAGCTCATCCTGGGTGACGTTGGGACCAGATTATGTTTCACTGAATTGATCATATTTATCTACAACGCCAGTCTTAGTGTTCCACACATGCTGCTCAGTATTTCCTTATCACAGAAATACACGTAATATAACAGCCAATGCAGATCTTGTGTACTGAAGCTATTAATAATATTGCTTCGTTTCTAAAACACGGTGAGTAACCTGACATATCCTGCACAGGTTACACACATACTGATGTTTTCATTGTCATCACTTCTTCTTATCTTTCTTACTAAATAAAACAGAGGATAATTCAATCTGCCCTGTTGTAGAGTTGTTTTGGGCTCTGCATTAGTTTCACATCTGATCAGCTATATTTTGTTCTTCCCTGATTCCAACATTTAATGCGTTTATCTCATCTAAAACATAAGACATCAAATATTTATTTATTGGTCTAATGTGATGGCTCCACCTTTGAATGGCCCTTTCCATGGATTATCTTCACTTTAACACCACATATTAGATGTTAATAAGAAGAGATGAAAATACTGGAAACATTTTGGTTATTTTTTAATTTAAAGCCAACATTTAAACATAAGAAAAGTTGCATAGAAATCAGTCAGCAGTTAAATTTTAAAACACTTAGATCTTTAGAGTTTAGAGTAGTGTTATGTGTTAACAGTGGAAGTTAGTTGGTAGTCGTTGGTAGTCGGTAGTTGGTGTATATATATAAATATAGATAGATAGAGAGAGAGAGAGATAAATATTTATATTTCAATGTGTTCTGAAGAATATGTGATTTTTTTTTTAACAGCTTTACATTAAATAAAAAAATGTACTAAAAAAAAAATATATATATTAATGAGAACCATGACAATTTTAAGGCCAGTGTGTCTCTTTTAACGAAATGCTTTTGATTGCATTGAGACATTTTAGATCTTAGCAGTCTGTAGTGCCTGTCTGCGCTGGAGGACAATAATGTCCCACTGCATATCACAGCAGACTCACTCATCTTAATATAGAGATCAGCATGATACATTAGAAACCACAGGAGGACCCACTCACTACTATATCCTGTTTGTTGTGCCACCGCTTCCCTAGTTGCTTTCCATGCAGTAAAAATAAAAAACAAATAAAGTGGGCGAAATTAATCCCTCTGGAGCCATTGAGGGCATTTCACGTCACCCGCCACCGTCCTCCCCAGCTGCTTCTGTGCGCATGTATGTGTGTGAGAGCACATAAATTTAGGGGTGCGTGTTTACGCAGTGGTCTGCATCTGACACGAGGCCCATTCTGGGAGAAGATGAGTGTGTGTATGATGAGTGGCTGAGCAGAGACACACGAAGGATCAATGAAGGAAAACTTTAACCTTTATTGAGGAGAGGGTTTGGATACCCTAGTGTACATATTTCTAGTGAATGCCAGATCTACATATCTACAATTAGGTCTGGTTTTCATGTATTGATTTATACTTAGAAAACATGCTTCAGCACAATTGCTGCAAATCTGTCTTTGCAGAGGTGTGTGTGCGTGTCCATGTTTTCCCTCCAGTAAATCACCCAGTCATATAATTTTATTAAGTACAATGATTGCAAAGTACAAATTCATCTCAACCACTCAAAGAACAAATTGAACAAACTAAATGACCTCATACGGTGATGTATTTCAGGATGGCTGTGTTCGCTGGAAATTTTTCTTCCTCAGATCTTAACACACCCACACACAATAGGCGTTTAGTACGTGCGGGTCACCACAACAAAGGCGCTTATGGCTTGTTGTTTCCTAATTAAGAATGTAAAAGGGGATTAAGCTTCAAACAGCACCATTTTTTTGTAGCTTCCTTCTTCCCCCAGCAGTTGATGTAGGCCTATGGGTTACCCCTAATGGTGGCATAAGCCCATTAGCATTCTCTTGTCTTATTTCTCTGAGCACAGTTGTGTCTCTTCCTGTCCTCCTCACACATCTTCTCATACCCCTGCCCCTCCGCCCTCCTTCCCTCCTTTCTCTAGCGGCCAAAGTAGCACAAAATGTACCACTGGAGCTGCCCCCCCTCCTTTCCTCCACCTTACCCCCAAAACCCCCTCTCTCTGAAATAAGCAGTATTCTCTTGCCGTGTTTGATCCTTTGACTATGCAGGGGCTTCATGTCTGGCCAGTGTTTTTGGATCAGCAGGTAGTCGCAGGCAAGCTGTTAAAGGGGTCATCATTCTTCTCTTTCTCTGCTCCTCTTTGCTCCTCACACACAGATGGGGACCTGCTGAACTCTGCCAAAGGTCAGCACTAAATTACATATTTTATGAATTCGTGCTTTAGTTCAGGCTTTTGAGAGGGGACACAGAATAAATGAAAGGCTGCGAGGAAAACAATTATCTGATATTTTCATTAATCACATTGATGTACATTGTTTTAGCTCAGATGTGTATTTGGACATTTCAGAATGTTTCAGTAAATCTCCAGCCTATTTAACTCTTATTTCATGCTCATAAGAAATTGAATTATCTGCCTTTTATTTTATTTTTTTTTCCTTTCTGTGAATTTGGCTTTCCCGCCACCCTGTGTGAGTTGAAAGGGCCGTCTGAAATGTGTGATGTTTGGAGAGGAGACATTTTGGCTGGCATCCAGCTCATTGTACAGCAGTCTGGACTGGGCTGCCATGGCGGCTTTAACTCGCTGTACAGCAGACAGATGACAACTGCCGGCACGCCATTCAAGACCTCAGAAACAACATCTCCCCACCATGTCCGATGCATTAGGAATGGAAATCAGTGTTTCTGTTGGTTTTGCTGCTCGCCTCCTTTGTTCTAAAAGGATGGATTTGCGTTTCCTTGTTTCCATGTGTGCTGAATTTCAGCTGAAATTTCTTCCATTTTTAGTTTGGACAGTCTAAGAGCCTAAAAATCATGATGCTGAGGATGTGTGTGTCTCTGAGTGTGTCCCACTGAGCATATGTTTGTGCATGCGCATGGACACCTGGATCTATGCGTGCATGCGTGCGTGCGCGTGTGTATCCATTGCTAGGTGCACATATGCAGAGTTAGTTAGAGGTAATAGTTTGTTGTGTTAGGATAATTCAGCTGCCATTAGACTGAAGCATCTGCCATCAGGTGTCTTCTCACCGGGGATCCCAAATGATGCTAGAGACGCGAGCATATCTGCTTTTACACTGCTGAACATGATTTTTGAACATGCATGCACACGCTAAAAGGATAAAAAAAGAAAAAGCTTTGAGTGCATCTACAGACACACACACACACACACACACACACACACACACACACACACACACACACTTCACAGAATCTGTGTGAGAGCCGGAATAGAGAGCCCGAGGGCTGTTGTGTCTCAGATGTTTTCATTGTTTACTCTGTTGTCCCAGTGCATGTAGGAGATTGTTGCACACTTAGGCCTCACTCCAGCCTTGTATTATTTGCTGTGACTGGTGTGGACAGCAGGTTACTGTCCAGGAGAGCTGAAAGGCTGAGCGAAGAGAGAGAGAGAGAGGGGCAAAAAGGGAGGCAGAGATTGAAGGAGACAGAAAGAGATCATTGACTATATCTTTTTTCCCCCCTATATTTTTTCACATACTACTTCTCTCTCCTTTTCCATTTGCCTTTGATCCCGTCTCCTCAAACCTCTGCCCCCGTGGGTCACCAGCTGTCAGACAGCCAGAGGAGGGTGCCGCCTCTCTTCTTATCCTCTCCTCTCTCACTGTTTTGCCGTTTGGGATACGCACCGTTTTGCACCCAGGGAATCATTTGGGAACCCCAGGTAAGTGAACCGAAGCCACACAGATGTTGATCTCCCCTTGCCCCCCCCCCCCCCCCCCCCCCCCCCCCCACTCCAGACACGCTCCTCCACCTACATTGAGGTCTCTTCTTTCCCTTTTTTTCATCCATTTTGCCCTAAGTCTTTGAAATCTCATTGAAGCCAGCAAAGAGGGAGTAGAAGTCTCTTCTGATTAGGTTTTTTTTTTTAATGGAGGAGGAGAGGGAAGGGATGACAGACAGGGCAGAGGGATGTATCTCGCCGCTGGGAGCAAAGGCCCCACTTTGAGCGTGCAGGCAGGTGAGCTGGTCCTTACCTCGCTGTGCTCTCCCTCCTCCTCCAACAATCCAGTTATCTGTGTCTATTACAGAGGGGTGGCTGACGGCCTGGATAAATCCTCACTCACTCCTCCAGATATTTTCTGGGGCCCTATCAGCTGGGGACAGGACCCTGAGCCTTGATGAGAAAACTGGTCCAGGGAAATTGAATTAGCTATTGTGTCTGGGACTTCATTGATTGCTATTAGAGTTGGCCTGGAGCTGGGTGAAGGAGCAACGGTGAGAATTAAGCCTGTCTGAGCAGGCTGCTGCAGTTGGGCTCTGGAAGGAGGACTTTAGTTATATCAGAGTGAAACACTTGTCGTGTTGCTCCTCAACCATGGCAGCCAATTAATAGAAGCAATAGCAGGAAACGCAAAATGGGCAAAGACACCATAGCCATAGGACTGGGAGATTACCATGGCAATGTTCATCTTGCCATGAGTAATGGTGTGGGTCAGGCATGTTAGAAGTGGAAAACAATGAGAGTCAAAAGTCTATAAATGTGACTGGTCTTTTGGCTGGAGATGATGGATGGAGTCTGTGATGCAGACACTTCCTGTTTCTCTGGGTGCAGAGCTGCAGATGAAAGAGCTGCGGTGTTTTCAAACTGAGGAAGAACAATAGGTCAGAGGAAGAAAGAGTTCCCCTGACCTGACCCCCCCTTCTGTTGAGGCTGGGGCCTGATAGTTCTGACACCACTGATCTCTCTGGCTGACTCACACAAAGAAAGAGACAGGAGATACCTGTGGGCATTGTGCGCTCCTGCTGCAGGGGCACCTGCCTCATTTAGGAATTTTATTGCAATTTTAGCTTATTATGCATTTAAGAAACACAGATCAGAGCGACGTGGTACCTCATGTATAATCACGAGACTTTCTGTCCAATCCGAATTCATTAGAATCATTCAAATTGATTTACCTCTTTGTTATCATTACACCTCAACATAATGTATTTTCAGTCTGTTTGATCAACACAGCCTCACAACACACTGTTGGAACTTCTTCATTATTGAAAGGCACATACCATCTTTTTGATGAACTTTACTTATACATATTTGAATATTTGAAGTCTGAGAGTTTAAAGTCTTGCTGCAAGGATTTATTTTTTAGGTGTACAGTTGCTGTTTCTGCCAATTTTAAGAGTGATTTCTTGACAGCTTTGTTTTTATTTCCCTTTATTCTGCCAGATAAATCCCACTGAGGAGAGCATGCTCTTTTTCAAGGGAGACCTGGTCCGGACAGCTGCATCACAAGATTTAGAAAGAACAATGCTACATCAGATTCACAAATAAACACTTCTCAAAACCAGGTAACAATGAGTGAAGGCTCAAATAACATCAGTGCAAAGAATGTTACAAAACAATTAGGAAAGGAGTTGTCCACCACAATGTTATAACCCCCTTGAATTCCGTCTGGGACAGACGGTGTTTCAGTATGATTTCCCTCTGCAAACTATACCAAGTGGCTCAAGCAGAACACATGAAAGCTTTCTTTCTCTTCTCCACCTGCACGCCAGGGACAGACTGCAGATATGTGTCTTGTGATCTAAGATTACAACTGGAAGATGAGCTCTTTGAAATAAAGATACACAGATATGAGGGAAGCTTGTCCAGAAGGGCTTCATAAATAAAAAAAATCTACCAATGACTCAGAGGATTGGAAGCGGTGGCCAGCCAACATATATTTCTCTTCCTGAGCTGTTTCACTATCTTAATATTCTGAAGCTGCTGACAGACAATAGAGAGGGGAATTACACTACAGGAGTGACTTTGGAAGTTTTATTGTATTATTTGGAGTTGTGGCTGTAAAAATGTGTCATTGTTGGAATCCATTGTAGTCAATGCGATTTCAAGATGAATGCAGCATCAATTCTCTGTCATGGAGGACCATACATTGTATACCCCATACAGTCCAACAGTATCATGCCAAGCTCTTTACAGATCTGCTCGGGTGTTTGTAGCAGCCACCTGTGTGAGTGTGTGTCTGCCTTTTCTACACTACCACATGTCGCTTCCTTCAGGAAACCAGCAGCAGATGATTGATGATGGCAGTTATGTTTAGTCCACTGCTCTCCAGCGAAGATTTTGACAACTTTAATGACTTGTTTCATTGTACAGACTTGATAGCATTACAAGGTGTAGCTTTCGCTTTCAAATAAACAGCCTTTTGATTTTGTTGCAGTCCCAGACTAATGAGCCCACTAGACATTATTATAAAGCCATGTCCAGCAGTGTTGAAGTATCAACAACCCTTACAAATTAACAAAGCAGGTTATGAAAATTTAAAAATGCTCATGGCTCGTGTTTGAAAATATGGAGATTCAAGGCAAAAAGCAGTTTTGTATTGATAGCAAGACCATCAGCATATAGTGTCTGCAAACAGATGACATGCAAATGTGTGAAGATTGCTTGTTAGTGGCCTCTGATAAATGGAAATTCAAGACACACAGGCATATTTGTTCCATGTATTGTCTGGATGCAGTGGATGACCCTTGTACTCATTAGCATTTGTTGCTCGCAATGGTGGCAATTAAAGAAAGGAAGGTGATTCAATTGTTGCACTTATTCCCCAAATGTTTAGAATGTAAATGGAAAAAAAAAGGCATCTCTTTAGTTTTACCATGGAAAAAAAAGGTGAAAATGAAAGAAGTAAAGCAAATATCATCATTAACTGTCTGCTGGATGCAGATTAATTGTGAATGTCAAACCTCCGCCCCTCACTTCTCCGGTTGGTGACCTCACTTCACCCTCGACGTTCAGCTGCGGCTTTGCACCCTCTGTAGGTGTGGGCCCAGAAACATCCCACATGGTAGCTCACACTGTGATAGCCTCCAGCTCTTCATATGAGGTATTCTGTGTCTGCGCATGCATCTGGCAGTGTGCGTGTATGTGTACACTGGCAGCCTTACTCTTTTATTCAGGGATAGCTCTTTCATCCTCTGTAAGAGGGCCGCAGGGTCTTGCCCTCTGCACCCCAGAGATGAAGTCTAGTGTTTATGTGCGTTAGATTTCCATCCCACAGAGCAGGCCCTCCCCTTCTACTCACATTAAAGAGGAGATGTGGACAACAGCCCAGTGGTTTACATTTTTGTAGTTGTCAGTTTCTAGAGGCAGTAAGGACTTAGGATAAACAGCTGCTGATGCTCTGTTATTACAACTATTGCTTCTCATACAATAACAGAGTAATAGTCCTCATATTTTGGGGAATTTTTGTTTGTTTATGTTCAAAGAGACTGAGACAGCAGAAAAGAACAAGCCAGAAAATAGAAGCTATTTCAAGGAAAAAACAAAAAGTTTTGAAGAAATATTAAACAATTATTATAAAAATGATAACAGTGATACACATTATGCAGCAACATCAAAACAGAGAACAGAACTATCCGTCAACAATCTGATGACAAACTGATTTCAAATTAAAAGTGTCTATAATTAATGTGTTCACCTGTTTAAAACCCAGGGACCAAATGTGCATGCACACACACAGCACACACACACCGTTGCACTTTACCTTAATGCTTTCATTCAGCCCTTCCTTCTTCCTAAACACAGGCATGCACGTGTGCACACTTTAACACAAACAGACACCGTGCAGAGCTGGTGGATATATGCACACACACACACACACACACACACACACAGCCTGAGAGAGTGGTGGATCAGATCGGAAGCGGAGGCCGGAGCTGACCTCTAGTGAGTGTGTAGATTTATTCTAATCAGTACTCTGCTTCTGACAGGTTAACTGCTGCCCCTTGACCCCGGGAGCTCTCTGGGTGTCATTGTCCTTGTGTTCCCTGTCCGCTTTTATCGGCAGCAAAAAGAAAATGTAAATTAAATGCAGCATAAAAATAGATGATGGGAGCTTGTTCCTCTCATCCTTTTATTCACCCCATCTTATCTCTCCCTCCTTCCTCCATTGCTTTTTTTCACAGCTACATGCTCAAAATGTAATGGAGGAAGTGTGGCTTACTCTTTTTTTTTTCCTATCTTGCACTGACTTTCTTTCTCCTCATCAGTGTGTATACAGCTGGCATAATTAAAAACAGTGGTGAGGCAGTTCTTGATTGGAGTTATATACAGTATATTAGTGAGGGGATTTGCTGCAAAGTAATGATGATGTGAAAAGCATTCAACAGTGCATCACATGGGAGAATATATATAAAATAACCCATCTCTCTCTCACTCGGTGTCTTTCTTTCTTTAGTGGTTGCACTATGTAGTCTTACATCTCGTGTCGTGCCTTTTCAGAGCAGTAGAGAGGCCAGTCGAATTAGACAGCATTGTTATGCCTCCATCAGAGCAATTTTCCAGCAATGCTTCTAAAAGCCCTCACACACTTCATCAGTATTATTGTAATTCTTTAGCTCTAGGTTATTTGGCAGCTGCTGTGCCCCACTGGCAAATCCCATTCGTGATGCCGTCCCTTTCACCACAGCCGGAGATCCATTGATTTTTCTTTTCTCTCCTCTAGCCTCGCCCAATTCATTTCGCATTGCTCGATATGAAACATTTTAATTTCTGCTCGCACCTACACTCGGACAACACTCTGAGGTTTCCCCCACCTTTGTCTTTCTGCAACATCTCTTTTCCAACTCTTTTACCAGTCAAGAGACTGATAAATTGATTCACATATTTCTGTTCACTGTCTTATTTTTTGTGTTTAATTCATTTAAGTTTACATGCAGCCCAAGCTACTTTCACATTAAGTGTAAACAATATTATTTGCACTCTTGTCTTGGGAATATTGCTTACTGGGTTAGGTTGTTAGGGTTAGGCCTTTGTCTACCTTGTGATTCTCATACACCAACCAAGTACATGGTACAAGATTCTTTCTTCTAATCTAATCTAATGTTACCTTACCTTAGGTTTTAAAATACAGATTTTACAGCTTGATTATTTCAGTGTTTCCTGTATTTAAATGTGTGCAAATGTGCAGGTGTGTAATCAGCAGTATTCCCTCTATGATTGGGCATGGATGTGCCATTATAGAAGCTATGTGCAGTCTAATGGAACCTATTGATGTCTGAGTACACAGGCCCCTACTTAATTAGTCCATCACACCCACTGCTTTAGTCTCTATAGGATCCCCGTAAGTGGTGCTCCTTTGTATATGCCGTGTGATTTCATAGGCAAGCTCTTTTTATTTTTTAAATTTTAGAATGATGGGAAGGAAAACAAATATTATATACATCACAGGAGAGAGGAATATCCGATTCAGTTGGAGTGTCTATCTGACTGCCTATCATCCTCTCTGTGTATCCCTAGCAGTTTTGTCACATGTGTGTCTGACAAAATTTGTGCCACTCGGCATTTTGCACACTAATTTGAGAATCTTGCACTCGGCAAGGCAGACATTTTGGACTGTGTCATTGATTTGGAATCGAGCGCTGCACTCCTTGTCCTTCACTTAGTGTTGAAATCAATGATGCCTGGTTCTGACCATGCATTAAAATTTGCACCCCTACTCCCCCCTTCCCTAAACCCTTCCTCTCCAGGACTTTGACTCCTGCTTTTAATCTGCTCTGTAGCCTGTGTTTCTCCTTCACTGCTGGACTTGGAAATATGCCATACATGAATATTCAAATAAGATGGTTACTGTAATATTGAAAATTACGTGCTTCAACACTGAGAGCCAGACTTGTTCTGTAGAAACAGGTGAGAGAGTGGGAGGAAGACGGGCTGCAAATCTCTCTCGTCTTTGTTTTCCATTGATTGACTTCCTGACAGAGAGACACCAGCAGTCTGAGACAGCACCCTACCACTTTGTGTGTTTGTGCGTGCATGCTGCTGTGTGTGAGTTTGCATTACAGTACATGTTAGCATGATATTTGAAGCCAAGTGTCATGTCACCTTAGCAGGTTGACCTTTGACCCCCCCCCCCAAATTCTTGCACAAGGATTAGGGCTTTTCCCTGGTAACCACCTGGAGAGCAACTGGCCCCAGACCTCCATATTTATTCCAACAGCATCCATCACTCAGAGCTTACTGGAGTGGTTTGAGCTGATCTTGCGATGGATATGCAATTTTTGTAAAAGTATGTCACGGAGAGCACCATCGCTTCTTTGAGGCAGACCAGCCACTACAGTAAATGTGAATCAGAAAGGTTCAGTAGAAGAAAAGAAGTGATAGAAACAGAAACAAACTAAGAAACAGCTCCTGGTGAGCAAAGGTATGAAGTTTGAATGTGAAACTCGTGCTATTTCTTGTAGACGGATAAGTAAAGGGCTGCCAGTGCTGACGTTGGCATTGTAGCAAAAGCAATTCTTGCAAAAAGCTCCTTTAAAGACTTTCCAATCAACAACGGATGTGTTTCTGCTATTCTCTGTTCTTTAATGATCTGTAGTGATTTAGTTTGTGGCTGCTGAGGTCACAGTGACACAAAAGTCTTATCTAGAGCTCCTACAGTTTATTTCAGAATGCGCCTCTTATTTCCAACATAAGCAACCCGACATACACAATGAAGGTAACAATAGATGGAAAGAAAGAAGACGAGGTGAAATAGAACAGTTAGACAGGCAGGTGGATGGAGCTGGAGCAGGAACACATAAATGAAGAGGGCATCTCATATGTGGCTCCCCTGTGGTGCCCAGTTGAACAGAGCCAGCACAGATGTCAAAGGAGAGGCCTCTCAACAACATTGTACACCTATCTGTCACCACACCGCTCTGACAATAGGGTAACCCCTGTTGACAACTAGGTAAATATTGTGGAAAATAGGGGGTTAGAGGTGTATGCTGGACCTGGAAGGCTTAAGTGAAAATCAATGCTGGTGAGCTATACACAGTGGTGCAAGTGTGTGTGTGTTGGTGTGCGTGTACATTGTGCCAGCAGTACAGTGGGTTCACTTGGTGTACTGGCAGTAATGGCAGGCTATCATAATCGCAGGACACTTTGAAAGGTCAGTGTGTTTGGGTCTAAGTGAGCACTGTCCCCTCCTATATAGATAAGAAAATACACACACACACACACACAAGAATGCACAATAACACTTTGATAGCGTTCATTCATGATGGACAATGAAAACGTGGAAAGTGCTAACATATTTTTGTGCCTTTTACGTTTCATTGCCTTTTATCAGGGTGATAGCAAATATTCCAAAATTTGAAAGTCCATCCTCGATCATTTGATTTGATTTTCCTGACTGAGAAACACAAAAATCTGATTAATCAAAATCCAGAAAACCCATTTTCTGAGGCATAATCTCTTTGCTCCCTTCATCGACCAAGCAGAACAGCTACTGCTCACTCACTCAGTAATGAGACCCTGAGCGGGGCAGACCGGCCTTCGGGCAAACACACACACACACAAACCCTGCCAGCATACACACCTCGGAGAGTTGCGTCAAAGAGATTAACAAACACCACTGAAATGTTGAGTTGAAACTGGAACATAGGCCCAGAATCAAACTGTTTTGGGTGTCATCGCCATCCTAAATCTAATTCCATGTTCTAGATGTGGAGTAGTTGACTGCTACAGCCCTGATGCTATGGTCATGTCATCTGAGAGAAATCCAAGCGTATGATTAGGCCTCGGCAGGTTTGGGTGAGGCCGAGGGGAGGCTGTGTGTGGGATAGGCAGGTTGGTTTCAAGGGGACTTTCTAATAGGCATTCAGTTGGCGAGAGCTCCCCCCTTTTCACATGCGCACACACACACACACACACAGTATTTCCACAATGTTATTGCTCTTTCTCCTTTTTTCATGGAGCGAGCCTTTTCCATGGAGGGCAAAGCAGTGGAAATGGATTATGATTATAAGGGATAGGTAGCAGGTTGGCAGCATACCTACACCGTGCAACATTAATATGGTGAAGCTTGCCCCAGGAGGCTCTCTGTCCTTTCAGCCTAAACTGGTAATTTTCTAAATGCAACTTTTCTTTGCATGCAACAACATGCCAATGCACTGCACCTCTCACCTTATTTGCTCCTCTATTGAAAACCTTCAATAAGCCTCTGCTATGCAGCTATGAACCTTTTGAAACCTCCTCTGGCTTTTTCCCTTATGAGAGAACTCAAGTGTGAAGGTTTGATATGGTCAAATAATCAGCATTAATTTGATGGAATCACAAAAGCGATCCTTTTTTTTTTTTTTTTTTCTCCTGTCTACCACATCAAATAATTAGTTGCACATTTTGGATATTTCATAGCAGTTTGGCCATAAATAATTCATGCTTACTAAATTCATAAAACATCATCTTGTCCCTAGCAAGTAACATTTGATAATACATCTAAGGCCCAGAGCAGAAATGTTTGCCAGAATCCCATCAAATGAAATTTCTAAAAATACTGACTAGCATGTTCTTCCTCAAAGGTTCTCAGTGAACGACTGGAGGAGGAGAGAAGTCCCCTGCTATCTATTTTCTTTGGCGCCACAGCTCTTTTCTGAACATCTCCCATTTGATTTCCTGCCTCTCGCTCTCCTTTTTCCCCCTCCCTGCTCCCTCTCTTCCAGCCCCTTCTCATGATGTCAGTTTAATTCAATCTAAAGGATTTAAAGCAACCGGTATCTTTTAATGTCTGTTGGACAGGCACTTGTAACACATCAAATTTACTCTCACCTTTCTGCTGGGATTTTGAGGGGGGGAAATAAAGATCAATTATTTGCTGAATCTGAAGTTTCATTAAAACCACTTTTCTCTCTCAGTGTCCTTGCATCGTTTTAAGTGGGCCATCTGTCTAAACATCTCTCAGGGTTCTTTTCCCTTTTTTTCTGATCATTTCCTCGCCTTATTCATGAACCCTAGGAGTCCAGCTTTGTAGTAGTGTTGGAGCTGGAGCAGCCTACCCCCACTGAATACAGCTTTGGGCCTCAGCCTGCGCAAGACTCCCCCTCTCTATCCTGTTACCTCAGCCCCAACTCACCCAAATAGCCTCCCCTCCCCTTTTACGTCCCTCCACCGCTTCCCAACAAGGACCCGAAGAATCTCTGAACTTGCTACACAGAAATGACCTGCCTTATTGAGATCAGTTATCCTCACCCTCTCTCTCCCTCTCTCTTATCCTCTTGCAAAGAACCCACCCACTGTTTGAGACCCCCCCCCCACGCCTTGTCCCTGGCCTTCCCTCCTTCCCTGCCTCTCCTCCTTATTGCAGATTTGTATGCAGGCTGTGACCTGGGTGGCTACAAAGCACCGCACATTATTCTTGATCATTCCTCTGCCCCCTGTGATGCCAGTTATGAGGAAAGATCCCTTAATGATGCTCTGACTATTAACAGTGTTTTAAGTCCAAATGTCTCCCTCGTTCTGGTAACCAACCGGTCAAATATAGATACAAGAAACCAGGGAATCTACACCGACAAGACTTTGGTAAAATACACATAAGCCTGTTTGATTATGACAGTAATTGCTCAATAAAGGGCACGGTCTGACAATGGTGGGTTCAAGTATTACTGAACACTCTGGCTGATTTTCTAGGGTTAGGGCTGCTTTTTAATCGCATTTTATCGCTCAAATTGTTTGTAATTTTTAAAATCATTTTTAAATATTAATGCTTCATTGTTGTACACAAGGTGTTAAATTTATCATGGATTTGGAATTGTTTTGTACGGCCTTTTTATTTTTACACAGAAAGCATACAATAGAGATCATTTTAAAATACAGAATACATCAATGTAGTCCATAAATATATATTGTGTAGATTATCTGTGTGCGTGTATGTTTGTTCTAGGGAGTGTGGGATTAGTCTTGATAGGTGTCTGTTGTCACAGTGCCAGTATTGTGTCTGCAGCCAGTCCATCCAGGCCCCCACATCTCCCACCCCGTCCCAGGCTCATCCCTCTGTCTGTGGGAAGACAAGTCACAGCGCCTGCCTGGCTCAGAGCCAGTGTGGCAGCTCTGGTTAAGTCCCTTTGCCAAGCCTGGATTACACTGAGATGTTAATCATTGGAGAGCATATTAAAAACACTATCATGCACTTTCAGTTTCCAAACTGCATCCACATTTCAATGACAGTAAATCTGCCACCTGCGAGCACTTTTGGATCTTTGCCTTTTTTCACACAGCTACAGTAAAACAGGTCAAAATCAATGTCTGCTTGAGAGTTTGTGCCACTGTTTTGGGTGGAGTTTGGTAAAGAGGGTTGCCCTTTAAACTCCTGTCTCTTTCGTTACTTCCTTGTTGCAGCTTATTGTGTCATACTTAATTCTTACTGACTTCAAAGGAGGTTGGGGGACAACTGTGTGAGAAGCACAGTGAATGCTGAACAACGCAAATGGCCATTCTCAAATGGGAGCGATGCTCGTTTGTTTCCCTTTCAAAATCATTTGTGGCCCAAATTTGCCAACTAAAAACTTATAAAGCAGGAACACGATGCCAAACCTGATGTCCCTGGGTTTTTGCATTTGTTTTGTGCAAATGTTCGTTGTGTGTGTCTCTATGCATGCAGGTGTGTGTGTGTTTATGTGCAAGGTTCACGTTTAATGGGTTTTGTAGAAGTGAGTGGGAGCTACCAAAATGGCAAAGGGAGCAACACAGAAATAGATCATATTTCTGGTTTCTGTGCTTTTTTCTAATGAACCAAAGCAATATATCAGAATTATGCATAATAAGGGCTTTTCAATATTGGCTAAGTTGATTTGTGTGAGATGTGTGTAGGAGACAAGAGGCATGTAACCAATTCACTTAGGGAGTATGTATGCATTTGTGCCCCTATAGTGAAGCAGACAGACTTTCAAATTAGAATGATGAATTATCAGGATCTACTAAATCTACTCAGCCTGACTTTGGAAACAGATTTCAGAAGACCTCATCCCTTCTCTCATCCCTCATCCCTCATCCCTTCGCTCTCTTCTCTCTGAATTGCTGGAACCACAACTTTCTCATGCACCTTATGTGAAGGTAGACAAATACAGTGTCGCCACCCTCCAACAGAACTGTCACCAAGTTTCTGTTGATACGTGCATTTATGGCAAAGAGAGGGAAAATAGTCATGTTTAAGAGAGAGACAGAAACAGACTATGAGAGAGGCAGACGCCCAGAGAAAGAGATTGCGAGCATGGAGAATTAAGGCATTGTTCAGCAGAGTCGCTGGTAATCAGCAGGAGTTGGACATGTAGATATTGTTGGTGGGGCTGGAGATCAGGGGTCCATACTATCACTGTCTACCCCGCTGGAGAGATCTCCACAGGGGGAAAGAGTGTCCTCTGGCCCCGCTGCACTCCTGAACACATCCATCCACAGCCCTCACACCTCCTCACACACATTCCTCACATACTTTCACTATTGGCCTGTCCATCTTCTTCTTACCCTGTCTCCATTTCAGTCCTTCCTAAGTTGATGTCTCACTTCACATCACAGGAACGGTTCCACGCTCTGTTCACTGCTGCGTATAGAACATATTGTAAAACTTGTTGATAAAAAAATGTTACGTATGGCGTTGCTTTCACAAACATCCCTTGACATAAAGAAAAACAGGAGTTACGCTGTCTGGCTTTTCCAGCAGTGCGATCATGCAGACTTGCATCTCTGTGTGTTTCTGTCAAATGTACAGTTTGTTGCAGCGTACATGGGAACATTTTTCTCTCACAGCCGTGAAAGCATCTCGCTGCTGCACGTAACTGCAAAAAAGTTCCACCTGCAAACTTGCAGCTGAAAAAACTTCCTGCCGCCGCTCACATAAACATGTTCACTGCCACATACAATGTCCTCCCTCTATAGAAGGTGCTCACAGGTTACAGTGACACTGAAACACTCTGCATTTTTGTTGCTTTAGCTCCAAATGTAGCACAAACACTCACCAACACTTTCTCATCAAATTTTTGAGCTCATACAGCTTCTGCTTGCAAGAGGATGACGACCTATAACCTCCTCTATGAGGTATTCCTCTAACACAATGATGCCATTTATATTATAGCTAAACAGCTTCGTGACACTGCATTTAAATGTTACACGGTGATGATCGGTAAAAAAAGAACAGATGGTAGCTCCAAGATTGTTTGAGGTTTTTGGTGTAGTCTGTTTTTTGTTTTTTTTTTTCTTCGAGGCAAAAGTTTCCTCTCAACAACCATGTTCCTCAGTCTTAATGAACCCATCAGTCAATAACAGTCAATGACAGCAGTTTCCTGTGTTAATAGTATTCACATGGGAAATCGTCAGCTTTCTAATTAAGTGGATCAGAATTAATCAAGCAGCCGTTCACTGTAGCTGTGTGTCAGAGGAGGAAGTGGGTATCACACAAGGAACCTAAACTGCAGTCAAACGCGGTTACATATACGGGGGCACACACACACACACACACACACACACACACAAACACACACACATAATTAAAGAACATATAGATATTCAACCTTGCAACTGCATCTATGGTATTTTACACAGCTCATTATAAAATTCATTAAAACTTAGTTAATTACTAAAAGCTGTTATTGTACATTTTGTACAAGTATATCCCAGGTCATCTTGAGTCATAGAATATGTTCGTTTTAACTCTAACCCCTTTCTTTTTGTCTTTAACCAAGTTGGCTTCACCTTCCATGTGATTTTTTTTTTACGCTCATGGAAATTTTACTTTGTGTGCATTTGAAATTGTTTTGGCATTTAAACGCTGCTCTTGCTGATTTTTGGATTTTACTAACCTTTTGGAGGCAAGTCTTAGCTTCTTTGGTATTTGAACGCATGTTTGGGTACCTCTTGTGTTCTGTGAAAGACGGACAGTGAAACAGTGTGTGTTGTTTGTGTGTGCGCCTACCTACTGCAGGTATGTCGGCTCTTGTGGGTAGAAAAAAAGGGAAAGACAGACAAGATGATGTGTGTGTGTGTGTGTGTGTGTGGCTGTGTTTAATGTTGTTGCTCAGATGCCCTCCTCATCTTAAGCCACAGATTCAGCACAGTGCCCTCCCCCAGCTGACCTTTTAATGTAAACTGCTTGTTTTAAGATGCCATGTTGCATCAGAGCAGAGAGGCTGCTGGGACACGGCTCCAGTGTTGCAGGGAATGAGGGAGACAATTCAGAGGTGGAGAGAATCCGCCTAAGTGACCTCTCGATCCTTTGACCTTTTAATGAAGCTTTTATTACTGACGTCCCCATTCACTTTGTTTTGTTTTGGATTTAACCCTGGAGTTGATGTTCTTCCTTTGTGCCCTCCGTCTCACTTCTTCAAGCCTTCGTCTTCATGACTTTTTCGACTCTTTCCCAACTCACTTGCTATTTTCTATACAGAGCCCTCCTTTCAACCATGTTAAAGAAGATGATTTTTTCCAACAAGGTCAAATTTCCCATATGATCTCTAGCTGCAGACAATGGTCAGAAATGAACTGAGAGAGTCTGGGAAACCAACAATCATTCAGTTTTTTAGGAACACCCTGCTTCTGCTGGTAAAGCCTCCAGTAGGAAGGTTAGAAACTTGGCAGATGATTTTGCACCATAATGATGCAAGTTATCACTTTCATTCACATTCAACCACTTCAGTTGGACTCAGGTCTGTTTACTAAGGAGGCTGACATTGATTAAACTCACTGTCATGTCTGTGATACCAGTTTCAGATGACTTTTGCTTTGTGCATTATACTGCTGGAAGTAGCTATTAGAAGATATTAAAATGTGACCATAAAGGGATGCACTTAGGCAACAGCACTCAGACAGGTGGTGGCATTCAGGCAATGACTGGTTGGTATTAAGGGGCCCAAAGAACCAAGGAGATACTATCACCGACCAGGATTGTTGACCCACGCAAGTCGGGTCCATGGATTCATGCTGTTTCCATTCAGTCTCTACCATCTGTGTGCCCCAGCAGAAATCCAGATTCATCAGACTTGATGCTTGTCTAGTCCTCAACTGAAGCTGAATTCACTGGACTTAAGATTTTTATTCTTGGCTGTGAAACAAAACTTGGTCTTTTCCCCTGAATTCTCCCATCTACAAAGCATTTCATTATACAGAACTGCAGCTCGCTGAATTGTTCTATGTTTTTGTCACCACATTGAGTAAAAACTCTTGGTCTGTTGTTTGTTTGAGTCCCAGGAAATGAGTAGTTTCAGAAAACCATCTGGCACCAACAATCATGCCACTGAAAAGATTAAAAAATTATTTTTTTTGTTCAGAGTCTTTCAGTTGTTTGGACCTCCTCAACCGTATCTACCTGATTTTATGTGTAGCACTGCTGCCACATGATTGGCTGTTTGTGATTGTATGCAAAAGCAGATAAGACAGGTGTTGCAAATCCAGTGCTCTGCCTAGTTTACAGCTTTCTTCAAAACTACAAACCAAATGAACCATTTGCTAAATGTTCTTGTAGGCAGGACCAATGATTATTGAGAGCCTACGACGAAGAGATTATTTCCCTGTTGAGGAGAATGCAGCTGTTACTGGTCAGATTATGTCAAAAATGCAACCAAATTAGTACTGAACTATTTGCACACCAGAGCCAAAAGCAGAATACCATGTAATTGAGAAGCTCGAGCACTGAAAATGAAACTACCAACTGTGTAACTGTTGTCAGCCTCTCTCTGACTGCAGAAAAATTTAGATTTTGAGCAGCGTGAGTCCAAATTGTGCCATTGCTGTGAATTTAAGGGGCAAGAAAAGGAGTTCATTCGGGAAAAAACTGTTCTATTTGTCCCAACTCAACAAAATTGCAACAGCTGATCTGAAAGAGCTTGATGCACAGATGAGCAAAGCCTATAGGTTCTGCAGCGCCAGTGATTAATATGTCCATTTTATATAGTGAAAAAGAGCTTTTTTGATTTTGATAATCACACACTAATCCCTGAGTTTACCATGACTTCATAGATTATCATTATAACTCTGTGTGTGTGAGTGTGTGCACCCACTGAGACAGAGACAGAGAATATGCAGGAGTTTGGCTTAATCCCTCTTGTTACATTCAGATATGTAAATTCTGATGCTGAAGGATTAAGTACATACATATGTTGAGGGTATTTTAATCTCCTATAATTCAACAGTAATTGTGTGAAAGTCTTTTTTTTTTTTTTTTATACCTTTACTTCCAAATCTTTATTATGCATGCACATGCCTTTAGTACCAGCTACACATCTTAGAAGGACAGTAGGAGAGAGAAATAAATGAAGATGAGAATTTTTAAAGAGTTGTAATGAGATGAAAAAGAACCAAACCAAATATATGGATATAGTGACACTAAAAACAAAGCTTGAATTATTATTCATAGACAGCCTTTGATTTATACTGAAAAGTTCTCACGGTTAGGATGCTTTTAACTGTTCATGCAGAACATCTGTCATTGAGGACAGATGGCTATTGATGTGTTAATTGTCACAGGGATGATGTGATTAAATACATAACACTGCCATTTAATATAACCTGCTCTTATTTCTGTCTTTTGTTTTTCAGAAGTTCTGCTTTGACCTGCGTATAGATAAAATATCACAGGTATTATGATACCTGTCTGTGCATCACTCAAGTTGTGAGTGTGCTGTTGCGGCAAAGGGCTTCTTGACTTTAGGTTGAGGTTTGCTTGTGTGTTAATTTTTGCTGATCTTGTGAGCTCCAGTGGTTAGCAGATTGGACAGAAAAACCCTTAAACTAGTTCCTGTTTTCTCTACTGTCCCAATGTGCACTTTGACAATGAGCCCCCTTCAGAGGCCACACTTTGTCCGTGCATTTGTGTGTGTGCCACCCCTCCTCTACCCTGACATCAACTCATGTCCTGGCTGTCATAAATAATTCATTGGCCATTGGAGGCCCCCAGCGCAGAGGAGAACTTGTGTGAGCCTTTAGTGATGGTTGTTAGTCACTCTTTACAAACACACACTTAAACACTCATCACACACAGGAATACACTCTACTTGCTCCACACCAAAGCAGCCACTTAAACTGTGACAGGAGCTCAATGAAAAGTCCAAACTCAACATTATCCTCTTGTGCCAAAACTGAGATTTGTTTTTTCTCCACCTGAGAACGTTCAGAGCAAATGGATATTTTACTGTTCCTTTTATCACTCATCTGCTACTAGTATCTGTATCCAAAAACTCCAGCAAGGGTCAGGGTTGATGTCCTGAGGGAAGCGGAGGTGATGGAGAAGGACGGGGGGGTGGGGAAGCACCTGGGTTTGTAACTCCAATCTGCTATCTGCCTCTGGTTTGTGTATTTGATGAAGCGAGTGAGTGAAAGAATGGGGCACTTGGGAGCGAGCTGAACGAGAGAAGTGAGGGAGACGTGGTGTGAGCAAGACAGGGAGGAAGAGACAGAGGATGAGGCGTTGGGAGGTCAGAGTAGCATCTCGACTCCTGAGGAGAGGAAGAGAAGTGTCCAGTAGCACCTGCCTCATTACCGTCTGCCCCCCCGCCCACTCCATGTGACGTAACCCCGCTAACCCTGAAGAATATACATTAGCTGCAGGCCATACCTATGGGCCATGCAAACACATTTGTACAAGTTTTTGTCAATTAACTAATTCAGAAGTGAGCTTCATTATTCCACTGCCCTTAATTGAGATAACAATGCAAATTCCCTTCATTAACTGTGACATGGACAATTTCTCCTGGGCTCCACAGGGACACCATTATATTCAGAGCCCATGGAGCAGGTTGCAAGGTGTCATCAGATATTCAAATGGCATGCTTGTTTAATTGCGGTAAATGTAGCATGTCCGGACGGGTTGGCGGAGGACATTTGGAGTGTGCGCCCGGCTTTTTTTGTGTCACTATGCGGGTGTGTGCGTGTGACTGTTTGGTAATAGAGGCATTTGGATGGTAGTTAAGGTAGGAGTCAGTTCAAGGTGTGAGCGCGTATGTGTCCATGGAGTGTGTGGGGCCAGCGGGCCCCCCCTCCCACCCCCAGGCAGCTGTTTTCAGGCCCCTGTGCAATCCCGTGGGGCTCCTGAGGGAGTGTGTTGTTGGACTCTTGTCTTTTATGGCAGCAGCAGTAAACATGACAGGCTGTTTGGAGACCATCTGTTTCCAATGGCTGCCGCATGGTAACAGGGAGCTCAACCTGAGATCTGCTTGGTGTCTGTCTCAGAGGTAACAGTCCTGTCTCTTGGCTTCTACAAGGGGATTCTGATGGGGAGAGAGACGGGAGGCGCACCGGAGAGAGAGAGAGAGAGAAAAAAGAGAGAGGGGGAGAAAACAAGGGAGTCCGGTGAGTTGAATTTGGCATTTGCAGGTGCTGCCTAGCTTCAAACAGCACCCTAAGGACCTACAGGTACACCCTCATCACCAAATACAAACAAAACAAACATTTGCATGCCTCCCCCCTTCACACACACACACACACACACAGACACACACACACACAAAACGAGGAAAAGATAGATGTGCATTCTGTTCAACACCGCAGACATACACACACCTCGGACCATTAAGCAAAAACAGTCTTAAGAGAGGCAGTCCCAGAGCGTAACAGATTGAGTCAAGTTCCTCTAACACTCTCTGGCTGCCGACATGGCGCTATGTCAAAAGCCTTTTTCCCTCAACACGTTTCCTTGCCAAATTGAGCTGAAGAAAAGAAGAGACTGTCACACTCCTCTTAACACCTAAGTCATTAATATGTCTCTGATGCACTCATTTGTTCACCTCACTCATTAATTTGAGTCCTTTCTTGCGTAAATGCCATTTAAATCAAAACAGTGTGGATAGCTTTGAGGCGTGACTCGGACTGATTTGGGGGTCTTTTACCTTTGAGGCCATCTTGTTGTCATTACAGTATCAGAGATGCTTTTCTCTCTCTCTCTCTCTGTTGTCCTTTTGTTGAAATCAGAGTTTTGAAAACCACCAGTCACCCATGTGCTCCTAATGGTAGACTGACACTGCTTTTATTTAATGAACCTGAAGGTGTGTCTGTTGAGACATGGTTGGCCTTCTTCTTATCCAGCCCTAATTATTCTTTTAAAGTCCTTTACTTTCCCATCATTACCCTGCTTAAACACCCGCATCCTGAAAGACCTTGAACCCCTTTCTCTCTGTTTCTGCCTTGTCATTTCACTCTCCCTGGACGTACTCACCCATTAAAGAACCGCTGCAGCCCGCCACTCATTATTGCTCAGTACATTTACATTGAATAGGTCATTGGGACCCAACTAAGTGGAACTAATGCGGCACAGAATAGTAGAGGGTTTGAGTTCAGTGTTATACAAACCCACTGCTCTGGAATAAGGAAGCTCTGATTGCTGTTAAGTAGGAGGGAGAGTGCCTCACTGAACCGAGCCATGACTGAAACTAATCTCTGGCTTGTTTGTTGTTTGGTTTTATGGTTGTCTGTCTGAGTTAAGGCTTTTGTCCATCATAATTGGCACAGAACAGGTCTATTCAAATGATCAAAACACAATGAAAAGCTCATTCGCCTTTTTTTTTTCAGTATAAGATGTGTTCTTTTTGAAGTTCTATTGTGTTTTTTTTTTTTTTTTTCTGTTGTTGTTTCAGTTGAATTGTTGCCCTGCATACAGTATTGGTCTTGTGATTATGCAGGGACGAGAATGCAGAAGGCTAGGCCATATGGTAGATGTCTCCTCGCCATCCTGACGAAGAAAAGACTTGGGAATGGGCCGCAGGGTCACTCTTTGACACCGGCTACCGTGCACCATAAAGAGACAGCAATTATATACACACAGCCAGTCAACAGTAGCCTGCAAACTGTATGAGAGGGCTGCATGCTTTCAGAATTTGGTCTGTTATATTGGGAAACATCTGTTATGTTTGTGGAAATAACGCCAGGGCTTTTTTTTTTGTCTCTCATGCTGACAACAAAGTCTATCTTCCCACACAACATGTGTTAGGTCTCCAGTTGAAGTAAACAGGCAGTAATTCTGTATCTTGTTTCTATTTCGTAGGCTTGTCTGTGGGTGCAAGCAGGGAGGAGATGAGAGTTGATACTCACACCTCTGGTTTAACATGGTGGGTGGGAGCACAGCAGCTGGTTGACTTTTATTAAGACATAGTAATGTGTTTGGGTGCGTTTGAGAGAGAGACAGGTAGCTCGTGTGCACAAGTGCAAATTTCAGCCTGTGTCCATCTAAATGTATGTGTCATTGTGCATTGTGTTGAGGCAGATGCAATTGACTGTCAATTAACACTAACCTCAGCTCCATGTTTCTATACAGGGAGAAAGTGATTTTCTGTAGTTGGCAAGGTGGTCATCTTGTTGAGCATGAGAATAAACAAGACAGATGAAGAAAAATTAGAAGAAGTGATGGAGTACCCCGTCTATGTGAATCCACTTCAGCTGGATTTAACAGTATGAAGTGAGATAGATCAAATATTGAGTAAGTGAAGGAAGGGTATCACCACATCAAAGACATGAAGTGGGAGGCACAGGGAGAGATTAAAGGCAGCCTTGAAGAAGTGGGTGAAGGAGACCAAACTGTGGTGGTTGCGGCCATACAGCATGGGTCAGTCGATAACCGATCCACTGCACCGCTCTGCCAAGTCGCCGCTCTCCAAGCATATAGCTGCTTCTTCCAGATCTTAAGTCCTCACTCTATGACCTTGAAGAGGAAAAGGTCAGGATTTCAAAAGGAAGACGAATACCTGCGGGAAGGAGAAGATACTTAGAAGTGAAATTATTCAAATGATGAACAGCTTCGAAATCCTCCGCAAAAAAAAAAAAAAGTTCAGAGATCCTCTGCTGACTCTTTTTTTTTTGTCCTCCTCTTCCCTCTGTGTTCACCCACCTTATACCCTCATTACATTAAGGTCGCAGAATTTCAGCTCTCATTTACATCCAGGATATACATTTTTCAAATGTTCCTCGAAACAGCCAAATCACTGTAACAGCAATGGAAGAAGAGGACAGGATAGTATGTAAACAAAGTTGAGTGGAGACCCAAACCCCTGCCGATTCTGGCCCAATCAGCCTGCCCTGTTCTGGCCCAGCTTGTGTGCCTGCATGCCTGCCTGAGCTTGGCTGGGTTTGAAAAGTCAGGCTTGTGGGTGGATGCTACTCATAAATATGTATTTGGCTTAAGCCGTGTAGTCCCACTGCTCTCTGCTCTGCCTTGCTCGCCCAAACCTTATGTTCCTCTCTCTCAGTCCTTCATAAGTTAAGGGACATAACTTCCCGGGGCATAATTATCAAAAACAACAAAGGAATGATTGATGATAGAATTACAGTCACAGGTCGCTGTTACACTTGTGCTGACAGTATTCAGGGAAACAGCTGATGAAGACTCTCCACTGTTGTTCCTTCACAGTGAACCAGCACAACAGTAACACCTACCTACCCACCTATCTATCTATCTACCCACCCATCTACCCATCTATCCATCCATCCATCTATTTACCTACCTACCAACCTACCCACCTACCTACCTACCTAACTATCTATCTATCTATCTATCTATCTATCTATCTATCTATAGCTACCACTGCTTTGATTTAGTCATATTCAGGGAGGTTTCAAACGAACCTTGTTGAAATAAAGAAAGGATTTTTTTCTCCCCCGCACCTTGAAAATTGAGATATTTCCAACTGAGCAAATAATCATGATCTTGAATTTAAATTTTGGCTGAAGCCAGTATTTGTGAGAGTCCATTCTTTCTATATACACTTTAAGTCAAAAAGCACAGAAGCTAACACCTAAGATATCAGCATGTACAATCTGCTGGGAATCTGTCATGTGACGATCCCTTTTTATTTACACGGTGTGTGTGTGTGCGTGTTGGAGTGAGTGTAAGTAATTTTGTGCATGTAGCCTGTGTGTTTTGTGTTGAGTAGTAGCCTTCGGTGAGCTTGTGAGTTTCCTTGGTGGTAAGTTTGCACTTTAGTTTAGACCAACATATCCATATTCTGCAGTCACAGTACAAACCATGTCTATTTACCGTAGCTCTATTTGAGTTACCACTGTATTTGAAGCCCCCCTTGCCTTTATTTATGCTTCTGGTATTGCCTGCTCTTTTTTTTGTGACACTATTATTAGGAGGACCCAGGCAGCACAAGTTCATAGAAATCTGAAAGCCCCCGCAACAAACAAGAATGAATTCTTCCCCGATCAACCATAGTTTCAGGTTTTTCCGTTTTCTGTCTCAGAGCTGTTACCGTGGCCGACAAAAAAGAAAAGGATCAAATGGCGCAAGCATGCTTTCATCACTTTTGCTTTTACGAAACTTAAAATAATAATAAGATAACAGCAGATCAAGTCCCCCTCATTTTCTTATGTGCATGAGGGTGTCATGGATATGCTGCTCATTTCAATGCAGGGCTGAACAGTTTTTCATTGTTTGATATTAAAATGACAAGTAACCCGATGAAAGATGGGAAATCTTCAAATTTGCATGAAAATTGGGATGTCCTCTTAGATAGTGCATTCACGCCTTGATTAAGAAGTCATCAATTAAAATGAATAGTTTTATGTGTGCGTGTGTGTGTGTACATGTGCGCTCCAGTTTGTTGACCAAAAGCTAGAAAGGGAATCATCCACTTGACAGAGGGACTTGTGAAGATGCAGTCATTGTTCTCATTTTTGTCTTGTCATCGATGTCCCTCTTTTGAAATAAAAGTATTGTAATGTTCCCCATCATTTTCCAATGTGGAATGATTCTCTAGTTGAGGCCATATTCTTAAAAATAAATGGTATTTCAACTATTCGTCAAAAGGCAGCAAAAGCATCATGCAACAAGGATTTTCTTTTTTCTGCTTTGAATGTGCAAGGGTTCCTTATGAAGGCTTGTCACAGGAGAAGTAAGAAAGAGGATAGAAGAATGACATTCTTCCGGCTGTGGGCCAAACCGAACCTTTCACTCTTTGCTCTGCAGGGACTGTCCACTCAACTCTGCTAGCCAAGTACTATACACCAAATGCTGCAGTAACCTTGACAGGAGCTGACCTCTGCAATTATAATCCCTATTTTCTGATGTATTGCAGCTCTTTTTTTTTTTTTCCTTTTTTCTGCTTATTCCATGCTGTCGAGGAAAAAACACGAACCCCAATTTAAGACAGTTTCAAGATCAGGCTTTGCATCCCCCTATTCACATCCTATCCCTAGCTTTAGCATTAAGAGAAACCCTATCTTCCTTTCTGTTCCTGCCTTTGTACTCACATATCCCAAGCTATATCCCGTCTCTGCAGATAACACCATTCCCTCTTCTGTCCTCACCCTAAGGCCCATCCTTTCCAGGCCCAACCCAGCATAAACTCCTGCGTACAGTAGCCTGTCCACCCTCTGCCCTGCCTGTCAGCCTTGCAGGCAGGCTGCGTTGACAAGGGGAGGCCACTAGGGCTGTCTGTCATGGGGTTATTCTCGGGGCGGAGACGGTTCAGCTGATTCGCTGACACCGGCTGCCGTGTGAGGGGGCTGGAAGGGCGGGCATTTGGCGGGGATTTACAACGTGCGCGTGTCGGTGTGTATGTGTGTGCATATGGCGGGGAGCTACCAGGGGTTAGCCTTGCCAGATGACAGGTATGAGGGAGGCGGGGAGAGAGACTTGGGAGGCAAAAAGAAAGAAACACACCTAAACACACACATAGATGTGCTCACACATACAGCTGAAGCCATCTGAAGGACAATGAATAAAGTTACATACTGCAGCAACACAACTGGGAATAAATGCCCTAAAGGAAATGTTTTAAATTTACTTTTGTAAAGTTGTGATTTCAACAGCACAACTTACACCATTATCTGGATATTTTGTCATTTTCACTCGTTTTTTTTTTCACCCAAGCAGTCATAGTTATTATTTGTTGCACTGCTGAGTTTCTTTCTTTATTAGATAATGTATTTTACAGCATTTTTGAATTCTATGAAAGCAATTCACAGTAACACTTTAACATCATCTCTTAGGACTAAATGCTCTCATCCGTGCTTTAGGATTCACACATTGTACATTAGAAAAATAACAAAAACATGTTTTTGAAATAAAATTGACACAAAAATGACAAATAAAAGATTTGTCATTTTGTTCCAGAGGAAACCAAAAATGGTAAACATGGAACTATGATTTGAAAAATACAGAAATATTCACTCAGAACATAGTGAACACACACACTATATGGACACCCTCAGGTATCTTTTCATCCTCGCTCCATGACTGCCTCTTCCCTTATCACGCATTTGGACACCACATCTTCTGGCAAAGCCTGGTCCTTGTACCTGCATGACACCTGCCTCCTGCTCTATTACCACACTATGCACCGAGGGAAACCTGGGCTTCCATTTACAGTTGTATGTAATCCCTGCTGTGCCATGACAGTCCCCTGTGATACAAGGTTGAGAACATCAGTTTCTCTTCATTTCAATCGATCCTGTTCTGAGGTTGCATGATTACATTTGATTTCAATTGAAGGACACTTTTAGCTACTTAAGACCACTGCCAGCGTGTGACTGAGCTTGCTTTTTCATAACTACCTAAAGAAAGTTTAAAGTGATTTTACACTTAAGACTGAGAGGTGTGTAATTCTGCCATACAATCAGCTATTCATGAACGATGAAGTCATAAAATATGTGGCATTTTCAAACACAGTGAGAAAAAGGTCAACTATGCATGTAGGTTGTGTTTAGGCATGACGTCTCACTCGGCCTGTAAAAACTTGCAACAAAAAACTTTCATGGCTAGATACCTTTAGAAGTAGAGTGGTTTTACTGCCCTGTAACGCTGTAGGAGTAAGGAGAAGGCTGACATAAATTTATATTTTAACGTAAAGATGTAAGGATTAGAATGTAATGAATATGTTTTCATTAACTTTATGGGTGACAGAAAAATTCACTTGTAAAACCTCTTCAGTCTGCTTGTGTATCGTGTGTTTTGTGCACCTCTGTTGGTCTATATTGTCTGAATACCATCCCGCCAGAGACCCCCTGCTGTATTTTTGTCTGGGCCCTGGGTAAAGAATGATATTTTAGCTATCCTGTGTCTGTGCTGCCTTAGAGGATCCCAGGCCATGACATTATCACCCACTTCTTGAGGAATCTGATGCCCCTGCTCAGATCGCTCTTCTTTTGGGGTGCTGTGACTTATTAGAGTAGTTCAGTCAGGAGCACCGTGCCTGGTCAGATGTGCAAAAAGTTCAGTTCATGTTTTTTGCGTTTTCAGCGGTGTATTGTATAGATATGAGTATAAATATAATGACTGTGAACTCTATGTGTGTTTGTGCGCGTATTGGATGGGGATAATCCCTTGATCTCTATCAGATGGTTCCAACGACATGCCAGTGGTGACTCAGGGTGAGGACGGCCGAGGCGCCAAGGCAGCCCCATTTTACTCATGTAGTACCAGCACTGTGGGCCTTAAACAAACAGGGTCATCTTACAAAGAGCATGGAGTGACACGGATCCACTGGACTCTCCGTCAATTCCTCAGATTTGCTCTGTTCATAAATCTTTCAGTTCTCCTGCACGCAGGCATTTTCAAGGGGGGTGCTTTTATCCAAGGGGTTATGTGTAATGTATTTAATTTATCTGAGCAGTAACACAGATCTGTTTCAGCTTTTTATCGCTGAAACATGTTGATAAATTCTTACTTCTTCTCCCTCTCTCATTCCCTCCACACACACACACAGCATATATATACGTATATAAACTGATGTCAATTACTGAGAAATATGACATCTTCTCTGCTCATACCTTGGACCTCAATTATCATCTTGAGAGTTTCTAAATCCTACATTAGATAAATGGCAATTGACTCTTTTCGGTTTCCTATAATAGAAGCAGCATCCTGACACTGCAAATGAGATAGAGTTCAGACATTAGTATTCTGTTAATTTGACCCTAGGCGCCTCTACGCAATCAGATCTGAAGCCAAAGCACTTAGCCTATGCTAAGGATTAATGACGGCCATCTAAAACAATTTGGAAGCCAATCAGTTGAACTGAGGAGGGTAAATCTAATATGATAATTTATCTGCATCAATGCGACTTGCCTGGCAGGGAGGAGTATGCTAATTGCGCGACCCTTACCTAGTGACTGGATGCACACAGCTGGGTGTGCTTGCTCTAGCTTTGCTATTAAGGAACTTTGAGGGACTTTGGAGTTTGCTGAAGCGAGTTCTCCTTGGAGGGTGATGGGAAGTGAACCTCGCTGCTTCACACTGAGCTTAGTCCTGCTCCCCTCAACCCCTCCGTTTCAATTTCCATAATGTGCCCACCTCCAATGACATGACAGCAAGGCGCAAATAAGTGTCTATATTGGTATCAGATGGAGATGTAGAGGATAGAGTTTTTAATATGGTTGGAGGACCTCCTCTAGGGACCATTTTTGCCACTACAGAACATCAGTTACACAGTTACAACAATAGTCTCTTAATTGATTCGTTTAATTAGCCAGAGATGGAGTTTGCACTACAGCCTGTCATCCCGTATCATAGGGGGTCTCCTCAGCAGCCCACATGGCCGCTCTCTTACCCCACACTAGATTTCCATTAAAGTGTAATTATATGTAAATGAAAACTACACAAAACCCTTTCTAAACTTGACCACTCAAACAATCCTGGCTTTCACTGCTTCTTTTTTTCTTCTTCTTCTTCTTCTTTTCTTTTTTTACGAATGAAAAGAGAGCAAAAGAGCACTTCAGAAACTCACCGGCCAGACATTTTTATACTTAACACAAGACACATTTGAAATCTTCTGCCCTACTTGTTAAAGACAAGCAGTTAATCAGCGCTTTTGATGGAGTGGTAACTCTGTAAATCAGTTGCCAGCTTTGTATTGTAGAAAATGAGTGCACTTGGGTTGAGTTGGGGGGTTGGAATGGGGGGTGGGGATCAGGGGGCCTGTACGGGGGTATGTAAGAGTTTCTATTTAAACTGATGCCTCGCAACAAAAACCGCCACCCTTCTAAATCCTATACAGCCACCCCCCCGCCTTGTTGTTTACCACAGGCCCAACTTCACAAGCCATCTTGGTATGAAGTTAGAGCCACAGAGCTAAGAGCAGGGGAGTGATTACAACTTCCTTCAGTGTGAATGGTGCAGATGTCGGCCTGGCCTCAGTGAAGCAGAACAATGCCCTCAAAGGCGTCTGGACACAATGGGCCTTTCTCCTCTGCCGGAGATGTCTCTCTATAGCAGCTTGCAGTGCGGGGATGCTAAGCAGGTGGCACACAGAGAGACAGAAACAGCCCCAGCCCCTTTTAAGTTTCCTGAGCTGAAAAGCATCAGTGGGTAGATGTGTGGAGGAGTCGCCGCAGATTGCTTCTGTGGTCAGTCTGGGCATTAGTGTCTGGAGGTGTCATTTAGCTGTGGATTAGCCAGGCTGCCTGTTCACTGGGGATTTTCCCCCATTGACGGGCCACAGAGAGAAGCTGGGATTGATGCTCTCTGGCGTCTTTTTCTCTGATCTGCCACAGCTTGGTTGAAGATTGAGAGCTCTTTTGCTCTTGTATGAGGAAGTTCAAGTCCCCGCAGTATACTCTCTCCGCTCATCCCTAATATTGTAGTACTCTTTTTCTCTTATTTTTTATACCTCTAACAAATATCAATATTCATGCAATGCTTTGGATCAGCAAATGAACGAAAACACCAAACAAACAAAACCAAATTTTCATACAATGAAGCAAAACTTGATTTATTTATTTTTTTTACCTTGAAGAAGTCTTAACTGATTGAGGATTTTTGCATATTATAATCCTCATATGATATTCAGTCTATATTTATAGTTTTGTATGATTTTTCAGATTTGTACAGTACTTGTTCAGGGTCTGCTTGCTTGTGTTTACCACGCCACATGTTTGTGCACTAAAACGGGAGCACCCTGGTCCTATGGATTTGCAGATTTAATTATGACAGCACGAGTGTCCCACCGTGTGTTTACTACCGAGTCCCTCTCTATGGAGCTGAATAATTTGCTCTCCCCTTCCCCAACTGTGTGGCATTACTGTGATTTTCCTGAGCCCAGTGGAGAGCAGTGGGGACCAAATGAAGAAGAGTCACCTGGAATCTCCTTCCAAGGTCTTGCAGAGTTAACATGTAATGAATAAATTAATATCTAATGAAGGAGAGGGCCACTATTACACTCACCCTGCACTCATGCCATCAGGGAAGATCGAGGTTGAAGACACTAAATACTGCAGTAGATGCTGTGAATTGACAAACAACATCAAAAGACAGAAGGAATGGTGCTAAATACTTTGTATGCTCTCCCACTGTGCTCATCTGAGCTGAAGTTAATGTCATTTGTTCTTTGGTTCTTCTGTCTTATCCCCGTTTTCATCTGGTGAGGTTCATGCCGGAGCTGTGCTTTCATCACAATCAGGGCTGATTAAAGATTCTTGACTACTCTAAGTAGTTTTTAAAAAAATATTTTGAAAAAGAATTGTTTCGAAATAGTGCGAAATAATCTCTATCATTTCTTCGCTTGTGTTTTGTCTTTCCGACAGTCTCACATTAGGTTTGGCAATCTAGAGGCCAGGCCATAAAGAATGAACGTTCACACAAGATTTTCCACTTAATTTGTCTTTTTTGCTCTTTCTTGTTCTATGCAATTACTAACCACCTCAACATCCCTCTGTGTTACTGGCATGCGTACAGTATGGTGTCTGGTGTGTGATGGTGGCAAAACAATATGCCTACAGAGTTACCTTTCTTGTATCTTTTGTCATTGAGGGATTTAATGCGTCATTGGCACACGTGCAAGCCGAGTCCTGCTGGGCTGTTGCTAATGTCGAGGCCCCCTTGTGCGAGTACATTATCTCTGAGCCTTCCTATTATTCTGGAACAGTCTTTGACTTCTAATGTGCCTATCTACACGTCCCCGGATATCTGCCATCATTATGAAGCAAACTAACAATCCATTATTCTCATCTCTTGTCATTACTGCAAGCAATACTCCATTACCTTAAGTTCTGTTGTTTAGTTCTCTTAACTTAGATGAATGACAATTTGCTGTCCTACGAGCACTGACCCAAAATCTATCTGCACAAAGGTTAGGAGTCACACGGTAACAGATTTTCACTATTCTTTCGTTAGAAAAGCAAAAAAGGTAAATGCAAACACAGAATAGCTGTTTAGATTTGTCAGATTTTTCAGCTCTCTCCTTGAAATTTAAACATACGATTTAACTCTTCGCTTGAAGAATCACTTCAGCAACATACATCAAAATATAAGTTCACAAAAACAAATTCAAATGAGCAGCTTTTGAATGCAGTCTGTTCACTGTTCCATCTTGCCTGTTGTTTACATCAGGAACAGATGGGAACAAAGTTTCGTGCACAGAGTTTTCCCTGGCCAGACACCCAGAAAAAAATCTTTTCTACAATAGAATAATATTTTTATGAAGAATGCTGCAGTAGAGTATGACAGATTGTGCAACAGGACACTGGGTAGGGAAATCTCCTCCCTTGCAGTGATTCTGCACTATAAAATGTATGTATTTAATGTTTTGATTGTTGTATGATTTCATTTGCCATATTCACAAATACAATTGATAAACGTGAACAATGAAGAACAGCTGGAATGGTGACTTCTCAGATGAAGCAAAGGAAACTAATCACATAGACCAATCAGTGCCTGTGTTGAATGTAAACACCATAGCTGCTGGAGGTGAGACATATTGACCTTTTCCCCGAATCAAATATGATATTTTTGGAGCGTTCAGACTGCACTTTGATCCAGTGCCTGTTCGCTGAGAAAATCAGTGCTAACCTGCACGTTAGCAGACTCCTCAGAGGAAATACCAGACCCTTTCTCTGGCCTCAGAGTATGATACAACACATTTTAAAAGATAAACAGAGGAGGAAATACGGTGAGGATACCTTGTGTTGTGGATTAGTTGTGAGAGATGACGAAACCCTGATTGCATTGAAAGCACTCACTAGGTTGGTTACTGCACCATAATGGGAAGTGTCTTTGCACGAGGGACAGATGTTAGTAATACTCTCTTACAGAATTTCACAGGTGATTGTTTATTTAGAGCTCTACAATTGTGGCTTTCCGCTTCCTCGTTTAATGCCCTCGGTTGTGTTCATTGCTGTGCAGAGTTAAGGTTGAAAAGGGGAGTGACCAGCCTGTTTTCTTAGCCAGAATGTTCTCGTTATAATATCATCAAAATCAGAACAAAAAAACTGAAGGAGAAAATGGACTTTTATTAATTATTGTAGAATGGAAATCATTTTAATATCAAATGATCAAAATGAAAGAATATTAAATTAAACAAATAAGAGTTGCTAACATGTTGGCCACACAATGAATGAAAATGAAAGCAGATTTAAACCAAATCAATTTAATAAAATTTTTTGCTGAAATTATTTCAAAAGATCTAAAATCCTCTATACCTGGATTAGGGTACATGTAGTGACTCAACCTGTCTGAGACATTAAATCAGACTCTCTATCACCCTGTTGCTGATGTGCTTCTGGGCCTCGGAAACACCGCCTGTAATAAGCCTGATAGGGCTGTGATATGACACTATTTTCCATAGATGTGTTCCAGAGACGCAAGCCAAAAGGACCGATTTGTAGGTGCAATTAGATTCCCTGATATTGAGTGTTAAAATGAGCTCTCCTTCTCTGCAGGAGTTGAGGGAAGCACATGTACTGTACCTCTGTTTCAGATTACACAGATAATACTCAGTTCTGACGCTCTTAGCAGTGAGGCGAAAACATATTGCTTTATATATGATACCTATTTTAGTTAAGCATGCCACATCGCCACTATTACCTTCCGCAGAAGTATGGCACATTTGGTTGAAGTAATATAAGAAACACTTTATTTATGTTCTATTGCATCTCTGAGAATATTCTGTCACCATTTAATCTGATGTGTTGCCTCAAAGCCATGAATTTTCTATTACTTATCCCTAAAATTCATGCATGGTGCTTTTACTTCACTTTTTTTTCCCATTGTGTCAAGTTGCAGGTGCATGTTAGCTCACCATAAATCTGTCATGTTTTACTAACAGAACCATCAGCACTACACCAAAACAACAAAATATGTCACTGTGGTCCGTATACTTTTGACATGTTTGTGCAATGACATCACTGACCACTGACCACTTAACTACTCAAATGGTCCATTCTCAGGCAAGAGGCCATTGTGAGGTCACAATGTTGAGGATAGAGGAAATGGTTGCAATAAGTGGGGGGTCATCCTTCTGCAGATTCTGCAGGGATAACCACCCATGCTTCACCTGTGTGACTAACTTACTGTCCTCCCTCACCAACAACAGACCAGCAAGCAGTCCTCTTCCACTTGTGCTCCCCTTCGACAACACTTTGGCCCTGGAGAACAATAAAGCAGTGTCAATTTCTACTGGGAAATAGAGGCAAAGTGAAAGAGGAAACAATTCGTCCACAACAGGACACACGGCCGTGGAGGATAACCTGCCTTCAAAGATGCCGGGGTGGTGTATTAGAATAGTTTAGAGGCGGTGCACATCAAAAGCCTCGGTGCAGCTCCCATACCGAGTCGTTTTTCCTGCTATTCTTGTGGGTTGGTTTTGGGTTGCTATAAGTAGCCTGCATCCTGTCCCTCTGTGGTCTCAGGTGGATAGGTTTTGTTTTTGTAGCTGGGGCCGGACCTTTAATGGCTCTCTGTGCTTCCACTGCTTCTGTTGGCAGGGCTGATTGGCTTGTTAGTGATGTACATATATATCATATGAAAGAACAACAAAGCCCCTGTGTATTGGGAGCAGCGCATTTGTAATGAGGAGAGATCATTTTATCATGTTATGTTTCATTTGCCTCCAATGATGACCAAAGACAGCGTTTTCCACACAAAAAATATGCTCATTAAGCCACGGAACAGCAACCAACAAGAAACAGTGACAACATGACATTACTGTGATTAATATTTGTTTTAGCAGTTTCTGCTTACACAAACTTTGTCCTCTGTGACAAAGGATGTTCATTAAATATGACGAACCCTGTTTTCCTGTTTTCTGCAGCACAACTCTAGCCCTCAGCCTTGATTTACCATTCATTCATTTATTAACTTTTAGTCAACAAGGAAACATTGCTGAAATAATACAGTGGCCTAAGCAGTAACAGCAACTGAAAGTAAAAGGCGAATAATAGGTTTTAATAAAGTGGATATTTGAGACTTTTGGTTTGTTAATGTCTTCAAATCCTCTTTGTCCTTGTGTGAGAAAGCATCTGTTCTGCACTCGTCCTAAGTGTCACTGTATCCGCCTTTATCCTCTTGAACCTCCTGGATAAATACAGGTCTGTGGACATGCCAGTCTGCAACTTTAGCAGACCCTTCCCCGTCCGTCTGTCTACCTCTGGCCTCTCCTCATGTTCTCCCCCTTTCAGACCTTTTGTGTCCTTTTGAAACATCTTGTCCATGTTGATCAGTGGTGGTCTACTGGTTACCCCTACTCCTCCCACAACACTCAGAGGCGCACATGGTCCATTGTTCGGAGCACCAAGCCTGATTAGTGTGTGCGCACCAATGGGGTTGGTGGACAAGCCACTTAGTGGAGTAAATGACCTCTATGGTACAATTACTAACAGTCTGAGGTAACCTGGTGGTCTAAATTCTGGCCAGAGTGCACCTCAGCTCCCCCCTGGCCCACCTGCACCTTTGTTAGCCAGCCAGGGAGGACTGGGTGGCTCTCTCTTCCCCTGCAATCTCCCTTTCCTCTTAATGCCTTTCAACTTTGTCTGACAGTCCTCTCTGCTGCCCTGAACTATAGGTCAGCCTCCCAATTAATTACAGCTTCTGGTGATTACAGGGTGAGAGAGAAAGTGGCTGAGTTTGCCAACAGTGTGGCGGGTCCAAACAGGCCAGTCTGACTGTTTATTTAACCATGTTAGTATCTCAGGTCAAGTATGTTCATGCCATTGTTTCCTTATGACCCATAACCTCCGCTGCCTGAAATTAATCAAGCCCCTCATGTGCAAGAGTTCAAGGTATTTTTAGCCAGTTTTAGTTTACAGTGCAATTTTTACATGTCATGACAAAGTTTTTAACCCTCATTTTATTATATTATTCTTTTTTCTGTTTGTTTTACCTTGTAGAAGTCAAGCAGTCCTCAACCCAGAAAAAAAGAGGGGAGGGTTCAAGTTCACAGATGCTAACGGGTGCAATCACAGCCTCATATCCTGATTGTGCAGTTGGTAGTGTGGACAATGAGGGCGGAGAGAGGGAAATGTGCACGGCAGCTTTCCATTATGAGATAGTGTGTATTACTGTAATCCAGAGGGCCTCCTGCTCGCTGTGGCGTGTGCCAGACTCCTGGGTGGGCAATCTCAGAGACAGTGGGGAGGCCCAGCTTATTTCTGGGCACATTTGGCATGGCCTATATGGCTGTTACAAGAACTAGAAGTGGAACAGAAGTCATAAAAAGACGTTTTGATTTTGGGGAAAAACTTTTTAAGTACTGTAGGTGAAAGGTGCGTTTTATTTATTCTTTCCTTCAAATTTTGTGGTAAATCTGAAAAAATGAACAAGTAGTTTAAAACTCTTCTCTCTAAAACAAATGTAACCCTCAGCATATGATGTAAAGACTCCTCAGCAAAGTAAGGTTTGCTTCATGGTTTCTTGTCAGAATGTCTCTTCAAATGGCACTCTGGTGATATATAAAAAGATGGGCAATGTCACATTTTGGGTTACTACAAACAGGTTACTACAAACAGTGAAACGATAGCACCAAATAGAAAACAAAGTAAAAAGTGGTATGGCTTTTGATACAGTTTGTAATTGGTCCTTCTCTTCTGTCATTTACTCTCTTTTGGTTCGTTTGGCAGAGACCCTCACAGTATGAATACCTGTGCTGCCCTGAAGACCACTCGCCGGAAGCCTGCTGATCCTCTGGAATGGCCTCAGGAGACTCTGAAAGCCTGTCGATGTTCCGTCAAAAGGCTTATCCCAGTGCTGATGGCACCAGATTGGTACTGGAGCATTGCTCTCTGCTGAGATAGAAAGAGATGGTAGGTGTCCCACTGGAAATGTGTCTCATGCCTGTTAAGGTGTCTGCAGGAACATTGGCACAAAGCTTTTTGAGGGTTTTGAACACAAGATATTCAAACACACACAAACAAGCACACACACAGGGTGACACACCGACTGAAAATGCAAAAGGGCTTTCATTAAAATAATTACATATTTAGAAACTGCTAAATCGAATTACTTGAAGAGATTATGAGAAATACTTGTACTAACGATCCTACTTTCTTTCTCACATTCTCAAAGGTAAATATATATAGATATGTATTTATATGTGTGTGTCTGTATGTATGTATAAATAGATATACGTGCAAAGACTGACACCGTCTGTGTGTGTATTTAACAGAGGGTGTGAATGTCATGTCGCTGATGTGCTCGATTGCCACAGCTATTGAACAATAATGGCTGTCCAAAGGTCATAACCTTGTGTGACCTCAGTTCAGGGGAAGGTTGTCTGGAGTTTCCTGGCAATAATAAATGGGAAATCTTCACTTCCCAGACCTCCCAGTAACCCTACAAAGCAGAAGATTTATGAGGCCCAATGAGAACTCCCTTGATTGGCTTTATGACAGGACTTCCACTCTGTTCTCCACTTCTGTCATTAGGGGGTCTTCAACTCTGTTGTTGTTCTGGTCAGAAGGACTTTTGGAGCTGGGCTGCTGTAAGGGTTAATTATGGGGGGGGGTCATGATGTAGGATACTATACAGTGTCAGTGTTGCCTTGAGTATTGTCCATTGAGCCTCCTGAACTTGTAAACTGAAACATACAATGCTCGCATGGATGACCAGCTGACTCTCACCCTGATAGACATATACACACACACACGCACTCACAGACATACATGGGTCACCTGTCAGGTCATGCCCTCCCACTGGTCAGCCCTGCTGTATGACTGCATTGATTATGTGCTTGTCTGCAAGCACGCAGTCAAGCTTGTTCATTTAAGCCTTATGTACCGTATTTGATCTCATGTTTTAGGATATGTGTCATGCACTCGCATGTCATCGTGCCGACATTTTCAGGAAGCTTGAAAGGATCATAGCTTGACAGAATAATCCTGCAGTGGTATGGCTGCTCTTGTTGTTACTGAGTATCTAACTTATATTGAAAACTATCACAAAGACGTGTCAGCTGACAGCAGCTGGCCCTTATGAAACATATGATCTGCACCATCATTTGAGGAAACAATGAGTTAGTGCAATATATATATATATATATATATCTGAAGCTGAACTGTAATAGAAAGACAAAGGGAGCCAGATAGCCAAGCATGTTTATGCCTCTGTGAACCTCATTAACAGTCTTGCCTGCTTAGAATACAAATTAAGAGCATGTCTGAAAAAGTTGCAACATGAACTGCAACATTATGCTTTGCTTTGTTTTGCACTGATGTTGTTAGCTCATTGTCTTTTGCTTGTGCAAAATAATGTTTGATGCTCAGAGAAATAAGAAGAAGCCATATTAAATTTGTGAAATAATTCATTTTCCATCAGCTAAGGTCAGAAGGCTCTCTCACTGACAACAGAAAGCTGAGAAAACCAGATTAGTACAGTTACAACTACAGGTAATTATCACCAGTAGGGACACAATGGCAGGCCAACAGAGCCTGATACCGGACTGTTGGCTTCTCTGTCAGTGTCTTAAGACACAGTCTGCATTGACCTGCCACTACCTCTCTGCAAAAAGAAAGAGAAAAAGAAAAGAGAGATGTGATAAATTGTGAAAAGTCAGACATGTACCAAACATAACTGAGTATTCCTTGTATTTGAATGGCCCTTTAGATATAATCTTACTTGTTTTTTTATGTTAAAAGAGTAGCGTGCGGACCACAAGTGACCCACGAGTGCTTTAAATGAATATGTTCTGCTAATCGCTGTGAGAAGACACCCTGAGAGCAACCATGAAATATGTGCAAGGACCCATGACCACTGAAATAATAACCCCTGACCAGACCACGATTCTGTCTACCCCCTCTTTCCTACCCTGCCTTCCCACCCAGGTCTGGATTGGCTCATGTCTGGGACAGATGGCAATATGAACCTCCTGTATATCCTGGCACAGCAGAGGTAAGGGCAGTATATGGGTAACATATATGAATAAAATTTGTTCTCCATCCAGTTTAGGATTAGTTCTCTGTGTGAATCAGGACAATAAACAGAAAGCATATGTTACTGCATGTGTCCAAATGGGTTTACAATACATCTCTAGGTTAGGATATAACAATAAGCCTCTGTTGTTGTTGTTGTTTTTTTTATGGTACTAGAAACAAAATCCTTTCTTGACCACGTAGGCTTGATGTCAAGACATTAAATACTAGCTCCAGTCAGCGAGTGTCGGCTGTTTCCTAGCAGGGAGTTTTGTGTGTAGGAGCTTTTTGTGTTCATGTGTCGAACCACATCCAGGGCAGAGAAGAAGAGAAGATGGGGCAACTCTAATTAAAGCCAAAGGAAGAGTGTCATCTGCTGTGAACTCACAACTAGGGGCCACAGCAAATCAATGGACAGCCAGAACTGTCATCATCATCAACAGCTCCCGATCAGAGCAATTGGAGGGGAACAAAAAGGAATGAGAAAGACTCTACCAGGAAGCTCCTACCACCTGTGCAGAGCAAAAGAAAGCGGGGGAGAGAGAGAAACACAGAGAGAACCAGATAGTGATGCCAAGGTTTAGGCTATTGTGAAATGCTGGAGATTTATCGTTTCTTAGTTTAGGACTGGCAATTTTGTCATCATCACCGAGGACATCTATTTTGATAAACAAGGGAGCAATTGTATGAACATTGGGTGGATCAGACTGATCTAATGACCCTTTTAAAAAAATATAGATTTTTTTCCTCTCTTTTTTTTTTTTTTTTGCGCTTTTCCTTGGTGATCAAACTGCTGCATATGGTGAGTTTCAGTAGTAAATGTTCCAGGCAAAAAAAAAAAAAAAAAGTTCCCCAAGAGCAGATTCAGATTCATTGAACCTTGTAAACAGTATCAGTGCTCTCCTGTCTATGTGAACTGCGCCTTTTGGCCAGCAAGCCAACGGAGCGCTGGATCAGATTCTTACGCAAACACAAGCACATAAATGGCATGTTCTCATGGAATTAGCATTCCAAATGTTTTTCAAGACGAATGTGAATGCCACTATTTTTGTCTCATAACCTGCTCTCTCAGATAACTCCTTTTGAATAAATGAATTTTGACAAGGGGGATCTGCATACAAAAACACAGCGGGTTTGGAGGCAGCGGCTGGTCCACTGGTGAGGGCCTCTGAAGCTCTCTCTCAATCTCTTCATTCACTCCCTGCTCCTTGTGGACTTGGTTCTTTAAATGGTTGCCTTTGTTTTTCCCCTGTTCACACTGAAGGCTAGTGAGGCAATGAGACATACAGCCGCACATTAAAGCCTACATACCTCAAGTTGGCAACTCCACTTCCTTTCACCTGCTAAACCTCTCACTTGAAAGTTTGGATTTTTTTATTATCTTTATTCTGAAGACTTTTTGAAGACCTCACAGATGAAGCACAGATGAGTGGAAAATTATAGAATCTAATATAACATCCTCAACGTTTGAAGTCCAAAGTTTTTGATAGCTCTGCAGCATAAAAGTCTGGGCACAGTGTCTTTGTTCATCCATTCTCCTGTATGTAAAGATAACTAAATCAAGGATCCATGCTGGTTGTTAGAACAATTTGTAATTAACAATTTATAAAATATTCAGCCAAATGTTTCTCAAAAGATTATTTAACAGATCAACTGTAGTTTAGTTTTGATCTGGACAATGAGAAATCTCAGCATATTTCTTCTTTACTGCTCAAAAAATTGCAACAGTGCACTGAACATCAGAGAACATTACAAGATATTATTTCTCTCATTGGTATTTAGATTTTAATTAAGCTTTAAGGGCGATAACGGTGATGGTGACCTGCTTCTGATCCTCTCTCTATAACTATTCCTGAAAATCACGACAGAGCTGCTAATTTAATCAGTAAAATTGTCATTTGGCTCTTTAGCACATACAAATATCCAGCTTTGTCTTAAATAGTTGTAATAATTTGTAGTTTGTGAGTTAATGATTTCACCAATTTCTTTCTTACTTTTGCAGCCTGACTTTCTTCTTTAGGACACGATGAAGACATGATTTCTTCGAAGTTCAACACAAATGCCAAATTGGTGGGGTAACAATTTTTTCTTTCATCCCTGTTGGTGTTGCAGACTTTACTTTGCACTCCTTTCAGAGAAAACAGAGCTGCCTGGAGGCTCAAAGAAGCCAAAGCTTTCACTAAGCTTTTAATTCCAGGTATCTTCAGTAGGGGCTGGGGTGGTTAGCTCCACTATTCCCCCTAGCATGGTGCCCTTGGATCCAAGTTCAAAAACTGTGAAGTGTGTGAATATTGGGGCCGACACAGGTCAATTTTAAAGCCTTATATTCATTTTATATTTATTTTTTACCTTTTCAATTCCCAAATAGGGTCAAAACCATCTCTTATCATATTTGTAAAAAAAAGCTACTTAAACTCAATGCAATGATAATTTTACTTTGTTAACTGAGCGATGTAGTCAGTGTCAGTAATGATCCAAATCTGGTATACTGTAGGTCTGTACATATTTTGTATTGTAATTGTAATAATATGCAATTGGCAATATATATTATGTATCCGAAAAATCCAGGTTACTGTGAAGTCATTCTGGTATTGTCCTCTGCTAAATATGCAGACAAACCTTCCAGTATGCTTTCTTTCATTGTGCTGCTATTAGCACTCCACTCATCATCCCACGTGGTGCTGGTGGGCATATAGAGTAGTCTTTCAAAGCAGTGCCATCTCCATATGTTTACCACGATAATCTTTTATCTGCCATCCCTGACTCTGGTTCACTCCCTTCCTCGCCTGTGGCAACAATTTTATTTTTGCATCAATTAGCACAGTGATTAATACAACAAGCAAACAGTTTAGAGGTAATGGCACACAATTAACATCTTTCCCCATCATAAAGGGGTATGCTAAACACTCACAGCACCACTTTCTCTGCCTGGAACACAGAGAAGTGTTTATTCCGTAATTCATACGCTCTCAGATGGAAGTGGAGTGGGCCTGGCTTTGTGCTATGCCATCACCACATTAATCTAATTATAGATAACTGAAAATGAGTCTTGCAAATCAGGACTGTGTATGACACCCCCCTCCTCCCCCAACACAGACACACACACACACACACACACACACACTAAAAAGGAGAGTGAATGCCTTTCCTTTTCAGTGTACTGCCACCATGCAAGTGCCAACCGGCCCTTCAAATGCCAACATTGCTGGTGAAAAGGCACCATTCACTTGCTTTGTATTCAAACTTGTTACTGACTTACTTTTACCACCTACCCCCACGACTCTTTTCTCTTTTCCTGTTTTCTAATTACAAATCCACTGGCACCAGGAGGGTGTGCATGGGTAAATAGAGCTGTAGGGGCCTGTCATGTGTGTAGTAGTGGAGAGAAGTCCTCGCAGCGCTGAGGGATGAGATGATTTGTTGTGATTGACAGCTACCTTGAGACTGGCCTGATGGAGTTGTCAAAGCTGTATGCTAACAGCCTGTTTCCTTGCTACTGCAGATGTACTCTGCTCCGCTGTACTGCACACACACACAGACACACACACAATGTTTCCAGCATTTGGCACTTCATGGGAACTCAAATATTTATTAGGACAATGGTTTTTAAATGCAACACTAGAAGAGACTGTCAAATTTCAAATGGAATTGCGCTTTTTGGGGTTATTCTAGTATAAACAAGCATTTTGTACTGACAGCTTCACACTGCCACCTCTTCCATATCACAGCCTTGTTTTTTCTGCAAAGCCAAGACAGAGCTGTATTTGAGGGTGCCGTCTTGGGCTAACACCGGGTGTGTGAATACAATGGCAATCCTACATCTGGGAACTCAGTGGGAAGACTATCCCATTTCTCACTTGTGCTGTTAGAAGAGGGTGTTCATTTTTACAAGGTGGATAGTGTTACTACGAAATGAAGTTGAATGCAAAATTCCCTGTGAAAATCTGGTTATGAGCGTTAGCGATGATTTTGACTGGTATTAGTCATCACATGGGTCCACAGAGAGTCAGTGGAGCATGTTTGTTTATGGTGGGCAGAGTCCCCTCCCACCCTGAGTGGATTTACAGGACAGTTACAAAATTCTGGCATTAAAGTCAATTAATTGCTGTTAAAAGAAATTTGATCAAATGCAGATTTCTTTTTCTGTAAATGTACAGAATGTTAACAGATTTTTGCCTTTAGGGGCAAAATGGACACAATTGCTCTGTTATTTTTGGGCAGGCATTGTGATGGAGCAGGAGTACAAGTTTGCCAGCAGCTTCAAGGAATTACAGCAAAGGGAAAGGTGTGTCACAGCTCAGCGGCTCTTGTTCTGTAATACGGGCTCAGCAGGGAACAAAATGACCGGCCTCACTCTGCACTTGGTCACCGGATTTCTCCTCTGGCCCCAAGTCTTTCTTTTTTTCTTTTTTTCCCCCTTCTCTATCTCGTTTTCCCTCATGCCTCGTTCTCCTTGCAGTTATTCATATCGGGAACAAAAGCTAAGTGTTTAGCTGTGAGCCAGATCAAGGGCCTGCTTCTTCCTCCCAGGAAAAGGTGGAATAACAAATATGGCCAATGTTGAAATCAGCCATACCTTCTGTTGGCTCCAGACTCCCACATCTGTGCCGCACCTCTCTCTGTCTCCCACACAGCTGCTGCCGAGGCTGGGGAGGCTTCAGCCCAGTGCCTCCCAGCTCCCATTGCCGGGGATTCCCCTGAGAAGCAGCTGACTGGCACCCAGACTGCCAGCCAGATGATGGATCCTACCAGGAGAATCAGACGTGACAGGGGGAGGTGCGGCTGCAGGAGTCACCACCACTGAACCTGAGGACGAGGGGCAGATGCGGTCAGCTGCCTCAGCACTGTGTGTGTGAGTGTGTGTGTTTGTGTGAGTATTTGCATCTATACATGTTATGTATGTTAGCATCTCTGTGAGTGCATGTGTTTGGATGTCCACCTCATTTCTGTGGGTGCATATTGGCACATGTAGTCAAGTCTCTCTCTCCATTTTTTTATAATTTTTTTTTTTTTTTTTTTTCATTTTAGTCACATTCTCCATCTGGAACTGAAGAATTTCATTAGCTCTAAAATGTTGCATTTTGTTGTGAAAGCTGACAAAATAACAGCAGTGTTTGACTTTTCATGTTTGTCATGCTATTGGACCTTCCCAAAATTGTGACAGATGCCAAATGACACATGTTGAGGTTGATTCTACTCGAATGAGTTGAAAAGAAACAAGTTGAATCAACAGAAGTGGAAGTGCAGAAACAGAATTTGAAGATGCGAAATATACGAGTTTTACATCAGATCCTTAACCTACTTTAATATTCTAGTGTGTATGCCATAAACACAACTTACAAATTGGTAATTTGCAAGTTTCAATTATTTAAACCCCCCCCCCAAAAAAAGGAGAAAAAAAAAATCAGATTTAAAGCATTTTGGTGGGTTCAGCATATTGTTTTGTCATTTCTGGCATGACCAGCTTGATCTTGTGATACCAGCTGGATGAAAGCTTCATTCTTGCCCTGCGGCGTCCTGCTGTGCCATTGCCTCAACCAGACACTGTGATGGTAAGTGACTGCTGTAATTGTTCTGCTCCCAGCTCTTACACTTTAGCCATCCAACTGGCTCCTTCCTCTTGGTCGTGCCACATTGCCCTCATGGGCCCTCTTGGCATTGACCCACAGCCCCCCAAACACACACACACACACACCCACACACACCCACACACACACACACACACACCCACACACACACACACACACACACACCCATCAATGCCCTCTCAACACGGAGATTTAATACAACTGTACAGTTTGATGTTGATGTGGAATTTCTTTCAGATGCCTTTCAGCCTGTTGACAACTGTAATGCTTACATAACCCTCATCTTTGTGTTAATGCTATCAAGACACATTAAAAATAAATAGGGTTTAATGAGAAATCTGCTCACGCTCATGTGTTTGATATTATGAATAGACTCCATTATTTGTTTCATTGCCCAAAAATTGTACATGGAAAAAAAAAAAATCTATTTTTAAAGGGTTGTGAGATTTACACACATAATAATAATAAAAAAAAACAACACCACACTCTGCCACTTAACTGTTGTGGTGTCCTGCCAGCAGATTAAAATATCTGCAGATACATTAGTGAAGTAGATGTATAAGAATTTTCTGGATCTGGATCAAAGCATTGATTTTTTTTTTTTTCCTTAAGAGAAATCTCTTCGCAGAATCAAAATCTTTATTTTGTATTCTTTCTCTTCAGTAAAAATTGTTCCAGTGAAAGTTATTGATGGTCTCTACACAGTGGGTATTGTAAGCCCTGGGCAGATAAAATCAAAACCCCATTGATATGGAAAAAAACGATGAGATATGTAAAACAAAAAAAAAAAGGTGTTTTGCATGTGTATTTAAAGTAAACGCTGTATGGATATTTTTCTAAAATATAACATTTCAATAAAGTCGTTAAAATGAATAAATAATGGTGACCGCCATCATCCTAACAATAATATCTATATCACTGTATCAAAGCATTCACTTACAGCCAGTATGTTTTCTTCATCGTCATCTCTCTGAGAGATTATGCATGCACTCAAATGCTCTTGTTGCCTCATGTAGCCCCGCTGACTGTGCCAGCGTGCACATGCACATACACACACACACACACAAGAAAACAAACGGGAGAGGGGAGAAAATGATGAGGGGAGGGTTGCTCGCTGTACTGTACATCAAATATTAAATTGTTTACCATGGTAAATAAACTCATTGTAGCCGAGTCTGTTTGAAGTGACAGTCATTGCTGTGAATCGTGGGTAAAATGGATCAGCCCTTGTCGTGTGGTGGGGACTGTCTAGTGTAAAAGACACCCATTAACCATTCACACTGTTGTGTCTCTTCTCCACGACACTCTTGCTGGAAAGGAACCCACTCTGCATTAGTGAGGACTGATGTTGATATCTCTGCTGTAGTGGTCTCCATTTTTTTTATTTATCGTAAAGAGAAGGAGGAGGCAGAGGGAGAGAAGAATGAATTTATGAAACTATAAGCTACCAAACTGTCTCTCCTTATCTATATGGTCTAAATATACCCAAGGACACACAAACACTTGTGCATACACACATACATGAATGGCACGCACTCAAGCCCAACCATGGGGATTTGTGTGTCTGGCTTTTATCATGCCTAACCACCAGTACTCAAGTCAGAAACTTAGTGAATAATTCACTATATTTACCTGCTCCTCTCTTCAAGACTTATAATGTTTGTATTGCAGTGCAGGTAAATGAATAAATAAATAAATGAAGCACTAGGTGAACATGTGAATGCATAAATAACTGAAGTAGCAGCGAGGCAGTGCTGGTGTGTCAGCCAGAGGTATGTTGCCATCTTCTGGCTTTGGAGTCAAACTTCAGGGAAGAATCCCTTCTGCACCTGAGACCTTCAGTTATATTTCATATTTCATATTGGTGACTTAAATGCAGAAGAAGTTTGTCTCGTCTCTGGCAGCACAGTCAAAAGTGACTGATTGCTTACAGAGGTAGGAGCTGAGTTGAATCAACATAACTAACTGACTGGCTTTTCCCTTGTTACCACTTTGTTTGGCTCAGTCAGGTCAACTTTCACCCTCAACCCTTTTACTGAACCTGTGTCTAAATGTGCTGTGCATGGGCGAATCATAAGTAAATGATATCTAAATGATATCTTGCTGATTGTGCTATGCAACACTGTACGTTTTTGTGTAGGTGGCTCAAGGCTCTACTTTAAGATGTTGTCACGAGTTGTTGCCAGAATTTCGATGCCTTCCTTGTTCATCTCATTTGCATGTATGATTATCCACATATGCCCTCCTGTTCCGCCACTGCTCTGAATATGATCTGTGCTGTGGCAGGGTGTTAATTGGCTTGGCCCCGCGGTGTGTGCGTGCACTGGTGTGTGTCTGCGTGCGTGTCTGTACCGCCACACGAATGTTTGCGTATGTATATGTCAGCGTGTTGACAGCGTGAGCAGTGTCGGAGCCTCTCTCCATGGCCCAGCACATGTGGCTCCTTCCTCTGTTCTTAACATGCGCTCTGTGCCTCCCTGTCCCCGTCCAGCCCTGCCTGGTTCTGGGAGGCCCCGGCTGCAGTGAGCGGGGCCTTAGCCAGGAGCCAGGAGCCAGCAGCTCGTTGGATCTGGGGAGAATACAGTTGCTGGGTAGTCGTTGGATATGGCATTGTACTGTGAGGATATGACGTTATGATGTTAATGTTTTTTAAAGGTCTGTTGTCAAAATTAATTATTTAAAGAAAACTGTAATTAAAAGCTAATACATTTTTGCCACGTCATGATAAAATCTAGACAAATACAGCATAAAAGCTTTAAAATTACAGCTGGGCTTGTTTTCTGTTCCCAGTAATCATTTTCCTTAACTGCCAGAAAACAAAACTGCAAAATCTGATAAAGTGTGTTCTGATCTTTGTGAAGTTCAGTGAACACGGTTACCAAGTCAAGTCCAGTGGCATTTCTGCTCATTCCATTGTTTTGGATAAGGAAGTCCCCATGGAGATCTTTGTGTGCCTTCCTTTATGGCGCCTGGCTATGTTTCATGTTCATGTTGCTGTGCGATGTTCGGGCCCGGTACCTGTTTGTGTGCCTTGCTGTTACCTGCCAAGTGTTCATGTGAGCTGTATGTGGGCGCAATGGTCAGCAACTTGTGAGGTGCTGTTTCCTTCTGTGTCACAAATGTTTGTGTGACTTTACTTTGTTGTGTTGTGTGGAGTTTTTCATGCCGTGCTAAATAAGCGGGATGCCATGCTGAGTGGGCACATGCCCCAGAAAGTGCCAGGGGAAGACTCGCATTGCCACCAAACACATACAAACACACACACACACACACACACACATATGCGCACAAATACAATCGCTTGCCCCCCCCCCCTCTGTCTTTCTCCTTTTTCCTGTCTGTATCTTTTCCCGCCGTCCCTCCTTGTTCCTTTTTGCCTGCGGCAAGACAGCTGTGTCCATCAGGCCATGAGGCCCATGACATGGGTCACACACTAAGAACCCACTAAGATCATGGCAGCAAAGCAGCTCTTCTAGCTGTTTGTGCAGGAGGGAGCTCTGCCATTGCACTCATACCAAAAAATATATATATATATATATAATTGATTAAAAAAAAAAAAAAAAAGAAACACTTGCAGATTCCTTCAATCTTCACTTAATATACAGTTTAAATATTCACAATACTCAAGAAGTTTGTTTAGATCACATATTGTATAATGCTGTCATAATTTGAACCTCATCAATAATATTTGGGTTGTGTACTTGTATAAATAAAAAAATTTGTCTGACGTATAATCCAATTTAATAATTTATTAAAAACAAAAAACATTTAGGGATTAAATGAAAGTAGAGCAGCAGTGAACTTTGATTAGAAATGGAAAGAGAATTCATTCACCAAAATGACTGATAAGAAATTTTCTTCCATTTTCTGTTTGCCGGCCTCAATCCGATCTATTAAATCCTTTAATGTGGCGCTGGCAGCAGTAGAAGTACCAGTGTTTTGAATGGCCCCACAATAATAAGCAGACCGTCGTAGAGGCCCCTGAATGAGATCCATTATGATTTCATGGCTGGTTGGGCGGATTATTAACTGTGTGCCTTTAAAAAAGTGTTGTCAGCTTCATTTACAATTACCTGAATCTTTTATTTTATGTTACACGTGATGAAAGCTGAAAGAAGGAATTGCAGTAAAGATAAATCAATCAACTAATCTCACACTGATTTATTTTTTCTTTTGGTTTTTTCCATGATAGGCAAAGATAAAATCATTTTTACATCTTACTGATGTCGGTTCGAATTGGAATTAATACAAAAACTGGATTTCAAAGTTACATTTATTGTAACGAGATAATTACTTTATGAAAAAATAATAAAAGATATTAAAATAGGAAGAACAAGGGATAACTGATTTCCAGAGATTTGTATCTAAAACATATTACCAACAGAATTATTTCAAAGTTGTTTTGAAAGCAGGATCTCATTAGAAATTCTCAATGCCCATAACTTTTACTGCGGGGGCAAAAGTTGCAAACATCTTTCACCCAAGCTGTAAAAAGAAGCTGCCTGATGTACATCAAAATGTTCTTTTTGAATCGAAAAGTTTAAATCTTTAGCTGAGCCCTGTGAAACAATGGTGTACTATTCACTATAATTTCACTATGATTGCTGTTAATCTGCTTAAATCTGTCATCTGCAATTAATGCGTTGGGTATCTTGCTTAAATCCAAAACACAGAATTTCAGATGATTCTGTTTCTGTGTTGCTTTTATTGGCCTGAGTCATTTAAATATGCTGTAAAAACGACAGGTTATATAAGATCATTATATTCATCACATTACATTTTATAATCTTGTCCACTTGGCATTTTAAAAAGGAGATTTTTTTTTTTTCCCCTAAATGTAACTTTTTTCTTTCTCAATTAATGCATCTGGATTTTGTTTTCATTGCTGTCCAATTGCCATGTGGCGCTGTATTTATAGTAAAAATATTGTCACACATTGCCACAGCTGCTCAAATTCACTTAATGTCTGGCTTTGAGGAGCAGCTAAAAGCTTTGCTCTAACAGCTCTGTGTCTTTGATGTCGGGGAACTGGATATCCCCCCAGATCTGGAACACAGTCCCAGAATAAACAGTGTGGTCTGGAGGTTAACTTGCAGAGCACTATATAGCCTGAATGCTGAAATCCATACGGCTTCAATGGAGGTGCCTCTCTCTCGCTCTTCTCCCCACCTCACCCTTCATTCATTCATTACTTTCTTTCTCTTTCTCGCCTGTCCCCCTCTCTCTCTCTTACTCCAGCAGCTTTTGTAAATTTGTGTAGTGTGGCAGCGTACGCTCTCTCTCTCTCCCTTTATCTTTCCTCTCTTCCTTTATCCATCTTTTTCTGGTCTTCCCTCTCTCTGTCCCTTTTCACTTGTGGAGCTGTGCTCTCTTTGACCCGTGCTTGTCAGTGTTAATTGTATGGGTTTAATTACAAAAACACATTTAGCACATTGAAAGGGGTTTAAGTTAAATCCTTCCTCTTCAGACCAAACCTCCAGGATTTAGATGTGGCAGGGCTGTATCAGTTATCTGAGTCAGATTAGTTGTTGCCTCTTATCTTACCACAGCCTGTCTTTTGAGCCGCCTTTTATTCAGCTGTCTGTCTGAGGCTTTTGCATGCTGCTTTAGATGCTCTTAGCAAGGCAGCTTGATTTGTATGATGCACCTACTCGCTGCCTCCCTCAAGAATGAATTAGTGTTCTGTTTTACTCGTTAATTGTCAAATCAGCTATAAAAACAAACAAAGAAGTTGTAAAAGTGGTCCTAGTTCAGAAAAAAAATATGTAAAGACGAATTTCAAAATAAAACTGGTTAAAGGACATATCAGCCATGTAAAAAAAAAAAAAAAAGTTATTGCGAAGCTTTAATTTGGCCCAAAGAACGACAACAAATTCGTTTTTACGATTAAATTTTTTTGTTCAGCTAGACACAGACAAATAACCATTCTTTGACACAAAATATTTGCGTAAAGTTTAATGCCAAATTAAATACTTAAAAAAAAACAACTGAAAAAATGCACACTGATTTTAAGAAATTTTGAAATTCCTGTAAAATGTAAAATGTTCCTATATGTGACTTAAAAAAACAACAACACATTGACATAATTCTGTGACACAGACACATCCGAACTTAATTCATTTGATTCCAGTCCATTGTGAATCAGCCAGTGAAGCTCTGTTTAATCAGAAGGATTTGTCATGTGATTGACGGACTGTTGACAGCAGTATTGGGGCAGTATTTAGCAAGGTCTCAGGACCCCCGTGGCTAAAGTGAATTTTATGGAGGCACTGGTGGGTCGCTGGCATAACAAGAAGTCAGGCCATTTTTAAAGCTGATGCAAATGAAGGTATTTCATGTTGACATCTCACCGTCTGGGGTGTGATAGTTGATCACTTTGTGCATGGTGGGAAAACAAAAGTGCATGCAAAGCCAACAACGTAGTCTGCGTGTGTCTGTGTGTGTGAGAAGTGGAGAGGGTGTGCATGTTTATGTGTGTGTGTGTGTGTGTGTGCAGTGACACCCACCGCTGTCCCTCTCTGTGTCTGGAAGCAGAGTAGAGTACATTAACAGACCTAATTTACAATGTATGGACTCTGCCGACTGGAACATTTGGAGTTATGAGATAGTTATGCGCATGGTTAACAATGCTTGGATTGAAAATGGGCCCAATGGCTGGTGGTGATCCAGTGTGTCTCTAATTATGAGTTATTACTGGGAGCCTGTTTTAGAAATGGAGAAAAACAAAACGTAGCATAAAAAATAAAATGAAATAATTATACGAAGTTAATTATGATGTTTAATTACTATTATTCAAATATGACCCAATGTGGGATAAATAAGGTATATCTATTTATCTAGCTATCTTAGAATGCGCACAATGTTATTCTAATTACTTTATTATGACATAATTTTACAGTTATAATATATTTTTACATACCCTCTAATAATTTTATTAAATTGCTTTTAAACGATTTTCCTATTTTCACGTACGAGATTTAATTATTCACATCTAGCTGCCATTTAACATTTATTTTCAGTAATTAACAATATCTGAAATTGACTCATTTACTGAATGTTTAAGTTGTTTTTTGTTTGTTTGTTTAAAAATAAATGACAGAAATCTAATAAAGCAGAGAGTTTAATTGTCCTATTTGATGCAGAAGTCCTTAGGACATCTATGATTAGTTTTAACTGTTCCAATGCAGCCAGTAAAAGTAAATAAGGCTCCCCTGGGTTATAGGTTTTAATAAATATTTACTCAAATTATGTGTTCAGGAAATCATTTCAGGTAGGTCATAATGTTCCTTTTATTTTGAAGGGGGAAAAATGTCATGCTGCTAGTCAAATTGTCCTCTGTAATAATGTATTTATTCATTTAAGCAATTTAATGTCCTTCTTAATTAATTATCTATTTTCAGGCTTTTTACCCTTAAAATTCTGGCTCATGAAAAACGCATATTACATATTCATAGCAGGTCTGAAATGCAGCAATGGCTCATTCACTCACACACCATCAGGAATTGCCCCAAAAAAAACCATTCTGTTCAGGGAATGCACATCGCAGGCTTTTACATTGTTTCACTAACCCCTCAGTTGCTTAACGACAGCTGCATATCTCTCCTTTATAGGCAAAATGAAAACAATATTTTATAAAGATTTTATTTATTTACTTTTTTTTAAACTGCAGTCCTCAGGTCATGGTTTCGTGGGCAGCACTGCCTCTAGATGTAACACTGAGAACTACAGTCCTATTACAATTTGTGTTGCAGTTTTTAAAGGTTAGGCTAAAGTTACATTTTAAAGGTCTCCTTTGAATTTCCAAAAGTGTCCCTGAGATCATTTACTAAAGATTTTTTCAATTTGTCGAAATATGTTATAGCATCTTTTAAGTAGATAGCTTTTCTCTCACACGGTGAAACTAAAAAAAAAAACCCAACCCAAAATGATAAAAAAAAACAAAACAAAAGCATAAGTCTTGTCTCACATAAGTGATCTCAAAATTATCTCTTTCCAATGAAAGGATAGAAATAAGAATGAATGAATTGCAGCTCTGAGGTTTAATTGCTTTTTCATGATCCAGCAATCCTGCAGGAAAATGCAGCGTAAAAAAGCCCAATTAGAGTCTTTTCACTTTGTGCTGGAGACAGCAGGGTTCAGGCTGATTGTCTTTCTCTGCTAGTTGCTCTGCTCCAGAAGGTGATACTGGGTTGGACCCCTGTTACCCTCCGAGCCTTCTGTTAAATTTGGCAGAAAAAACACAGGGGCTCAAGGAAGAACAAAGGCGCGCCAGTTTCACCATAGAACCAGAAAAAGAATCCCTGAAGAATGGATTAATTTGGTCTAATCGAGGAGACCCATTCCATGCTTACTCCAGCAATGAGAACTACTGGAGCAAGCAGGAAGCAGCTCTCCTCCTTATTAAATCGCTTAAAATGGCTCAGAAGTTCTTTAGCTTGCTCCCTCTATACAGCAGATGCTCTGCATTAATTGGTCTATGAAGGCCTGACCCAGGGTTCTGTGCAAGAGGTTTAAGAAGCATATTTATTATTTGCTATAACCTGGCGTACATGATGTGTGCTCACAAGGGTCGCATTTCACGATATTATACCGTTCTTAGTGTTGTGTGTGCTTCGGGGGAGCTGGTGTTTTGGAGGTAATGTTTTAACAGCAGGTAAGTCCAAAACACCATTCATCAGTGGCCTGCTCTCTCCCCTCATCCGGCCACAGCCATGACTGATGGGCCTGTCTTTTGTATGAATGTTTAGCACAGTGGAAAGCCATATGCCACTGGCACCGACTCCTGCCCACCACCTCCTACCGTAGCAGTGGTGGAGAGAAGAAGGAGAAGAGGAAAGTCAGAGAGCAAACAGCAGGATGAGAACGACCACGATTCAAAAGCCAGAGGACATGAGGGGGAAACTGAGCGTTGAAAAAGGAAGAAAAAAAAAAGGAAAGAAAAATCAAACTTGGAAGTCTGACCCTTTAGTGGTACTGTACACGAGCAAAACCTTAAATACAGCTTGTAACCCTCACACAGAGCATGAATGCACATACGCTTCTCCACACACATTAATGGTGGTAGAGATGTATTTTTAATAAGAGAAGCGGCAGTGGGAGGTGAGAGGGGAGGTGGTGCTGGGCTGGTCCATCTGTCCCAAGCAGCCTCTCTCCCAGTGCTGCTGCCGCCCCCTCGTGAGAGAAGCACAGCTGTTACTGGAAAGCCCTACTGTCCAGAAAGGGGCTTGCACTCCTCCTCCTCCCCTCCATCCTCCATCCCTCTGTCCCTCCACCTTTCTGCCCAAACACCCCCGCAAGAGGATGAAACGAACCAGCAAGCCCAGCCACTGTGCAGTCAGCCTGCGCGTCTGCAATTTCAAACCTCTTTAGATCATTTTTCATGCTCACCAGAAATGAATAATGCACACATTAACTGGTGCCAGTTAATAAATTTCCGTCTCACTGCACTATATTTTTCAATAAGGGTCTAGCTGCTTCGTTTTGTTTTGCAAAACAGCCTCAGAAGGCTCCTGCTGCAAATTATCCCACCCCCCTTTTTTTTCGGAGCCTTTCCCTGACTTAAGAAATGATAAAATGATCATAAATCAGCTTAAAAATTTCACTGTTGCATGCAAATGTCAGTGAGTATATTTGCCATCTTGTTATATCCATGATCATTCATAGTGCTTTTCTCAGCTGAAGACAATACACCACAACATTTTTCACAAGAGTGAATCCTCAACATTCAGCCCCCAGGGCACCACTACATAGAAACAGAATCAATCTTGGGGAACTTCCAGCCTTTGTAAGGGAGCCAAATTGGCAGACTAGGTCCATTATATCAGTTCAGCAAAGCCCTGGCTAGCATCTGCCCACACTGGACATTTTATAGCCCATCTCCAACTATTAATCATTGGCCACGACATCACGGACTCTCAAGAGGGTGGCTGGATGCTCTGTTACAGAGACCACCACTGAAAATGCCAGGGCAAGTAGACACGGCAGTCCCAATGCCCGCTGACAGTAGCCCTCCTTAAAATGACAGAGTGCATCGGAGCCAGACAGACAGAGTGGTGTCAGAGAGGCGCTGTGAAAGGCAAGGGGACCCCTCCGAAAATGCCGCCGTGCCCTAGTGGCCTACAGTGTTGGAGTGCACTGGTAGTATCTGTTCGGAGGTCGTGTCATGTAATATGATCTAGATGAAGCGGACGAGGTGGATCCCTCTCCAGGATGCAGATGGGGTGTCAGACAAGCTGCTCCTCTAATAAGGACTGCCATTCTAATGATCGCTCAGTCAGCCTAACCTCTGACCCCTACTGTTAGAAGAAACAGAGGGAGGGGCTGGCTGGGATGGTGGGAAGGACTGCGGGTTCAAATACGCAGTATTTACATCAATTAGACAGGCGAGATGGAGGTGCCTATCAGAGTCCATTAGGATTGTCGTGGTTGGTGGGGGGAGGAGGGAGGTCGGTGAGGGTCCTACAGAGGCTCAGCAGACACATCACAGGACTGCCCTTGATCACATCCTGTCACATTGATGAGAACTCTGTCAAAGCCACTTGTACAGATGTACAGTGTCCGTGTCTGCGCCTGCTTCAAGTCCATCACCACATTCAACGAAGAACAATAAAAAAAATACTCTTACTGGCAGCTGACAACTTCACCTTTTCCACCTAAAGCTTTTCTCAACCACACATCTGAAATAACCGAATCATAAGGGCACTGTTTTTGGAAACACAAGTCACTCAGATTTAGTGTGACCATCACATATTGTCCTGCTGCTGCTTCATTTAACGTCTCAGGACATTTCCACGTAGCAATTTTGATAAACCCTGTGTTTCTCTATTTTGTTGGGTGGGTTGGTGCTTATCAGAGGCAAAATAGCACACCTGCTGTTCCAAAACACCCCCAGTGGGTTCAAATTAGTGTTCCCTGCTTCTGGTTCTTCTATTGAATATTCTGCTGCAACAAAAGGATGACAATGGGTTTTTTTTTTCTTTTTCTTTTTCGTTACAAGTTCTGTGACAATCAAAATGAAATGCCTTGTTGAATTTAGCATTACTGATTTGTGAGTGCTTTTTGACTGTGAACAATCAGACATGATTCTCCTGAACCCATTGATTACACTGATCAAATCTCATCTGTGTGATTAATGGAACACAAGAAAGGACCCCACCTGGGAGCTGATTTCATTATCATTGTGATGGAGCATCCAAGCAGGTGAATTTGTACAGTGAAATCCCGGAGAACAAGGGAAGGACTTCATAAGGCAGTAGTATCCCATCTTTTATTAATGTCACTCCCTGGGACAGCAGGTTTTTGTCAGTCAGAATGGATAATGAAGATGTTGGCAGGGCCGGTGAGTCCATCCCTTTAATACTCACATATTTTATGATAATGAAAGGTACTCAAAGAATGATTATGATAAAAGTAGACTCCCCCACTGATGTGCCAGCACAGCTGTGCAGCTAGACAGTCCGCTGCAGGCATGGAATAAAGGGATCACAAAGCAAGTAAAGATAGGATCCATAAGTACATAAAGTGAATAGGTGATGGTATTGTAGCTGGCCTACGTTGGTAGCTCTGCATGTTACGCTGCATGATGAAAACTAATATGAAGAAAAAGCTTTTGGTCTCGAATGTCAGTATGAAAACCTTTTTGATCTTATTCTGTCTGCACTGGCTCCATAGCATGAAGCCCTTTCACCATTCTGACCTTTTCATGAGTCTTGTTGAAACAGGTTTACTCTGACAAGACCGTGACTGTACACCATGTACAGGCTATTTGTTATAGGTTGAAGTATATCTACCACTGAGTCTTTACATCAAAGCAGCAAAAATAAAATCTGAGCCCAGTATCAAGGACATTTCATCATGCAATATTAGTTGCGTATTTAGGAGGTTGTACACAGAGCACATTGATGGTCGTGTGTGCTGCGGGACCCCCGATGTGCATATCAGTAACTTATTCCAAGCATCAAAGCATCAACTGGGGCATTGTACTGTATGTGTAAACAAACTTAGCAGCCCCTAAAGCAAAGCCATACCAACCCGCCAGAGCTTCAAAAGTTTCCTGCAAGCTGTAGGAAGCAGGTGAAAAAATAGAAGTGCAATGAACTTTGACCTCGGGTGCACACTTGTTGACTGATGTTCCACACTGGGGTCGCCTTTTCCCTCTGCAGCATTCTTCAAGAAGAGCAGGCCTGTGTTTGCGTATATCTATGTGTGTGTGTGTATCCCCAGGGAGATCATCCCCATCTCCCTTTGAAGGCTCTGTGCTATGGAGCTGTTTTCATACAGCACCGGCCATCAGTTTCCTGTCCCAGATGACCCCTCGTCTCCTCCTGGACACTTCAGAAAAACTTCAGCCCAAACACCTTTCTCCCATTAACTACAGAGGCTACAGCGGGAGAGGGGTTGGCAAAGCGGTGGTGGGGGATTGAACCTCAGAGTGCCACCCCACTCAGGAACAAAGAGCACGGGTATTAAGACAAACATGATATCCACATTAGCAGATCAGTGGTCAACACTTACCAGCTGATGCTTGTTGCAGAGTCAGTGTGATGTGTTTTTCCTGCTCAAGTAAAAGGACTACGCTCTGGTGCTGCACAGTCCGACGCTCTTCGGCCAAACTATGGCAACTTTTGAGAGCAGAAACATTTGGGTTTCCTAACAGGAGGCCAACCCAAATAAATTTTAACAGATTCTCTGGATCCACACATGCATGGCGCTCTGTCCAGCTGACACAACACAGGGTCACAGATGAAAAGAGGACGAGGTTCACCGAGGATCAGTTCCACATGGCCTTCAACCGGGGCAGCAAAACAGCACAGCGCAGACGACCATGTAACCCGTACCGGCATCTATCCAGAACACCTGCCCGAGACACATCTCACAGCCATGAAATCAAATTAGATACATGGTGCACAAGCAGCCTCACACATTAAAAAAACTTTTTATAAAGAGTTTCAACTACAAAAAGATAAACTGTAATTGTGCAACATATCTTTCCCCTTTTAAGCAGTGAAAAAACAAAACTACAGCCTGACACACAGATCACGGTCTTTATTTCAAAATGTAAAAAGCCAGAATTAGTGAGATAAAATCATACTAAGTGGAACAATGGAAAAATGTGTTTTACGGCAGGCAGGGGTCCCTGTAGGCTCCCTCAGGGTGTGCTGCGTTTAAGTTGGTCCAGTTTGCGTCGCAGCATGTTGTAGTTGTCTCTGGTCCCAGGAGCCTCGGGGTCCAACTTTAGAGACAGCTCATAGTGTTTCTTTGCCAGCTCTAGCTTTCCCCAGCGATGATACAGCACAGCTGAGGAAAGACATAAAAGCTCTTCAAGCTGAGAAGCAGCAACAAATTTTAATTTTCCATTCATTTAGTGCATTCAATTCAGGTCAGTTAACAGCACAAAATTCCTTCTGCTAACACACACAGTTATTGTTTTAGCTTTTTAGCACTTTGAATTGCTCAGCAATTGTGTAAAATACGTGTTATAAGCAAAGTTACAGTAGCCTTACCTAAATTGCCATGGCAACTAGCAGCATTTGGGTTGATTCGAAGAGCGTGAAGGAAGAAGCCCTCGGACTCCTGAGGAAAGAAACAAAACAAGATGAACACTAAAAGAACACAAAAGACAAAACATACTGAATTATCTGGACTGCTAGGAGAAATGTACCATTCTTGGCTGAGGAGAACAATGAATAAAATCAGAAAAAATTCAGACTTGAAACGTTCGTAATATTCAGACTGGCCTTGTATTTCTGTAATTTCCCCAGGACATTAGCCAATGAAAACATGATAGTGTGGTCGTTTGGGAGAAGCTTCAGAGCCTCGCGGCCGATCAACTCTGCTTGACCCAAGTTACCTCGAAGACAGCAGACAAGTAGAAAGAAAAAAATAAATAAGTCACATGTTAATCTGTAATGATACACGTCACACACATACACTTTTCATGTAATCTACTTAAAACAGGCCACATAACATTTGCTACTAAATTTGTGTGGTGACATTCAAAAAGCAGTTAAAAAGTCAAACCCAGTGAAAGATCGGTAATAACAGCTGGTAGACAGAGAATCGGACTGCTTGCTTTATTTGTCAGCAGTGTCTAGAGCAGAGTTTTTCCTTCTCCACACATGGCGGAGCGGTTTAGTCTCCTAATTAAGGTTGAACACAAGGCCCACTGGGTTATTGATCTCTGTCACAGACACGTCTGATGTCTGGCCAGCAATGGAGAAAGAGAAAGAAAGGGAAAGAGAGAGAGGGAGAGGGGGAGAGAGAGACAGACAGTCATGTCCTGAGTCATGGCCTGTGCCCTTCAGACACAGCTTGCCAACATGCGACTAAATGTGTGACTGTGTCTGGACGCATCCGCCTGAATCTGCACTTATTCTGGCTTTTGTTTGTGTAATGATCAACATAGAAAAAATAAATTGGTGGGGGGGTGTTAAAAGAATATTCCCATTTCCTTGCTATTTGAAAATGACACCTATTGTTCCTCTTTTCTTTCTCCATTTTTTTTTTTTTTTTTGTTTGGTGGGGAGCTGGAGAGAGGGGTAGAATTTTTTTCTGTCAGATTTGGGGAACAAATGCAGTGGGGGTAACTCTGAGGGGGCGCTGTTCTGGCTGTGCTTGCCCGCGTTTGATCAGGAACACCCTGGGCCCTGATTGGACAGTTCCAGTGCCCTCCTGGGAGACTCCGCCCCCACGGGAGCAGCTTCTGACAAAACGGCTCGAGCGTTTGGAAATCAGAGCATTCTCCACACGGCAGGGAAGAGTGCCTTCAAAACTCACAACACAAAGCTTTAATACATAAATTTCAAGCATTGCTGATTCCTGCTCTTCCAGTTTAATCTTGTTGGCCATTTAGATTTCCTGCCTTTCCAAAATAACAATGCTGTGCTTCTTGGCTGTAAATGTTGAAACAAACTGCAGTGGGGACAGAGAGTCCTTTGAAAGTAAAGTGACACATGAAGATCACATCCGTTCAGAAATGGATGAATATTGTCATTACTGCCACAACCTTTACTGTTATTATCATGATAAACATTTACGGCATAAACAACCCTTTAATAGCAGAAGAAAACATCAAAGTGATTTAGTCTGTATTAAAGGACTGTCAGACAAAGTTAAGCAGGTTTCAGTCTTGAGGTTTGATTTAGTTATTTAAGGGATAACAATGCTGAATTACTAGTATTCCTGTACAGTATTCACAGAATTCACTGTATGTGGGTGTGTGTGTGCATTTTGTTGCTACCAGTGTTGTCCAGCAGAATGACCATGTTGTTCCACGCCAGACTGTGGTCAGGTTTCAGCACCGTTGCATTCCTCCATGCGTTCAGGGCATCCACATGTCTGTTCTGGTCAGCGTACTTTCATGAAAGGAGAGAAAAAGAAGAAGTTTTTCTCCTTTCTCTGTAATATGGCAAAAATCAATCATTGAACAATACTTTGTTTTTCATTATTTATTAAGACTATTGTGTACAATCTACACACAATTTACAGTCTTACCAAGCGTCCCAGGTTATAGTAGCAGTCTGGGTATTTTTTTCGGAAGCGGATGGCATTCCAATAGCTCTGCTCAGCTTCCTCAAACTTTTGTAAGCTGTTCTGAACTATTCCCAGATTCATCCAAGCAGCAGCAAAGTCAGGCCTGTGCAGATTAAAAACAGTTGCTGTGTTACCAAACAGTGAAATGAAATTATCATCTGTGTATTACTACTGCGTTTGGCCTCTGTGTTAGATGACATACTGGATAGAAACAGCTTTAGACAAAAGCTGCTCCGCCTCGATCAGTTCATTCCTCTCTTTCAGGATATTCCCCAGGTTGTTCATAGCATGGACATAAGTGGGATGGAGCCTGAAGGTCACAGAAAAAGTCCAACACAAAGTAAACTCCTTGCTTATTTCTTAGTGGTCAATTGGATTGCCAGTGCTGGTGAGGATATGTACCTGACTGCTTCTCTGTAATATTTGATTGCAGCAGTAGTGTTCCCTCTGTCAGCCAAGTTCTTACCTACATTGTAATGAACCTGTGGAATCAATCACAACATCATAAGGCACCCAAGTGTGACTATAACTGTTTGGCTATAATATATTTCCACATGTAGACTACAAGTGGAAATTGAAACATGCGGCAAAGCAGCAAGCAAACATGCAAATGTATTGATACCTTGGCATTGAGTGGACAGACAGGTAGGGCACTGGTGAAAAGGCTTTGTTCCGACCGCCACTGATAACTACGGAGAGCACAGCGAGCTACATACACGCACAACAGTAAAAGCACCGACACGCACAGCAGCTTCTGTGATGTGGAAGAAAGAACATAAAAGAAAGGAAAAAAAGAAGACATTTAACATCCATGTACTCTAAGTACATTATAACCCTTAACCTGAAAAAATAAATGTTCTCAGAGCCAGAGTTAATAGCCTCTAAATGTACCAAGGAAACATGTGGGCACCACCTGCTGTTTAATCTCTTTATAGGTGAGTCATTAGTCATTTCTCATGTCTGTTCCTACTCTGCATCACAGAACTACTGAAGCATCAACGTTGCATAAACAGGTGGCTAGTTGAAAGACTTTACAGCCAGGGCAGCGAGGGCCATCAGCTGTAGAAACAGAAAGGTCACCGGGTTGCATCTATGCTTCACCTGATCGCTCATCATTTGTCAGCCATGTGGTGGCTCCTATTTTGGAGTGGTGTTTTTTGGTACAGCTTAGCCTTACCCTGTATTTGGTCCAGCGATAGCAGCAGTGTCCCAGGGAATAGGCTAGCAGTAGGCAGTAGCCAGCTGAAGACAGGTAAAGCACTCTCTCAGCAATGACAAAGCCCACCCTGAAAAAAATGTTACAGGCTGGCAGAAAAGGGACCACCAGCAGCACCAGAGCCAGGGTGAATATCCTGGTAAAGAGAGGAAAATGCCACAGAAGGGTTACACACATGTATGACAATCAATAAAATTCAGCTTTATCCCTGTATGTTTTGGGCCAACATTTGGGCCAAGGCTCAATAAACCATCCTGTACGAAGGAAACTTTCTTGGCAAACCAGATACAGTCTGTCTTTAAAATCAGTAGAGAATTTTAAAACTCCCCTAACGGCAATCAAAACATGACGCTCTGGTCACACTGCAGTGGATATGATAAAATTTTCATAATCACGTATAAGTCTAAAGAGGCCAACATGTAATTCAGCTCATCTACAGTAGGTGGGAGATGGCTGTGCTTGCTTACCTCCTTCTCTGGCTGTCCGGTGAGCATAAGGCTTGACTTATCAAGCCTATCAGGACGCACCAGAGCAGCAGCAGCCACACCATCCTCCAATCAGTGGCTGACTTAATGAGAGGCACACAGCCCATGGACCAATCAAAACACAGCCACCAGGGACACAGCAGCAGCCAGGCATTCAGAGAGTAGTAGTAATTATAGTTCACTATCTGCCAATCAAAGAGGAAGAGAATGTGTGCATATTGGAGGAGAGTAGGGAAAGAGGAGGGCAGGAGGAGCATTTCAGGTTCAGAATCAATTACTTGGGATAAAACACAATATCAGATGTACTTAAACAATGTAGGAATAAAATATGCTTCACTCAATTTATGGTAACATAGACATGAACCTAGAGTCTTAATAATTTCAGAAAATAAAGATAAATGTAACCTCATACAGCTCTAGCAAGCTCTCAGAGGAAATAAATCCCATGAAGAAATGCTACTCACTCTAAGAAATACATTTTCAGCAAAGGAAGCAGGGTTGTCAACTTCAGTGAAAGCTGGTGGCCCTGTTCCCATGATCCTCCAGCGTGCATAGAGCATTGAGAGTCCTCCAAGACCCATGAGAGCCAATCGTGTGAGCAGTCCTGTTCGTAACATCTCATTCAGCTGTCAGAAAAATGATGACTTAGCAATGTAACTTAGCAATCCACACTTGCTAAGTTACTTTCAAACACTGGTTCGTTGTAACAATAAGAAGAAATCCCCATTGCTTTGCTTAAACCATATATGTGATGTGACATTAATCACACAAGGAAGTACATAATTTATGACAAGAAAAGAGGGGGAGGGTGTATAAACTGTAACTCACATCGAGTGAATTCTTCCTAAGGAGAAGCCTCTGGCTGAGATCATACACATTAACATTACAGATCAGGAGGACATCAAAGGCTGCATTTACACCCTGAAGGAAAATACATAGAGAAGGAAGAAGAAATGGCATTTAAAATTTATATAGGGGAGCAACAAAATTAATCTTGAGCACCAATCGTACATATGAAAAACATGGAGGAGACTTGTAGGTTTTTACTTATGTGGCTAAATGAAATAAAAATAAGTTGTCTTTATAGTGTGTTCAGCGTGTGAGGGTTTATCACGCCTCACTAATGATCATTTAAGAATTGTTATTATTAGATGTTATGAAATCATTAAGTGTAAAATGGCTTAACAAAAAAACTTCCTACCAAGACTGTGATGCCTTGTTCTTTACAGAGCATTGCTGCTGCACACAGCAAGAGGCTGACCACAACCCACTGGACAGAAAACCTCTCATCTCTGTCACTCCCTGAAAACACAAAGCAAAGAGCAAGTTGGCTATGAACAGTTAAGGCTGAAAATATAGGTAAAGGTGAATTCAAAAAACCAACACCAACAGCTCCATAATGTTTGACATCGAAACCACATTTATCAGCAGACATTGAATATCCTTCGCACTGCACAGTATTAAAGTATACATACAGAGTAGTACTAGGACTTGTATTAGATACATACCTCTGTTGAAAGCTTTGCAGTAGGTGAGGAAAGAGAGCTGGAAGAACAGAGCACATAAAAGGTCCGCTCGACCCACTATACCAGCCACCTTATTGAAAGGGAGAGGGCAAACAGGGAGAAAGAGCAAGAGGGTTAAAGATGTGATACTGTACATGAGGCAGAAAAAGTAAAACTACCAAACATTAAGAAATGGCATTATGATTAGATGCATCCTTTCAAAACTGTTTGCATTTTCTATCACATCATATGTCTGTTTCGCATAATACATTCAGTTATGAATAGACTTATAATGGTATGGCTTATTAATAGAAATAGCTAGAATGACTCATTAGCAGTGTGACCTATTGGTTTGTGTTTTGTATATGGTGTGTGGGTACAGTATGGTTGGCATCCTGGGGTTGTCTGCTTTGATAGATACAGCAGGCCTAAGCCAACAGCCTGCCTGCCTCCTACCCCCCAGGTCTCGCCCAGTCCTTGCCCTGCATGATTAAAGAGAATGGAGAGGGGGAACTGCTGCCTTCCAACCAAGCTTTACAGAAAACACACATATGCTGGCAGGTCAATAAGCAACCCGACACAACTAATAGTCAGGCCAAGCTACATGTGTACCTTAACCCTGCACTCCCAGCTGAGAGAGGGCTTTTGTTCTTGGCATGGAACCACTGCATGTTTTGTATTAAAACTTGTGGCCCGGTATGTCCAGATGCCATGAGCCACTGCTTAAGGGAATCCATGTTGTTAAGAAAAGTTTATTCATAGTCCAAAAATCACAAGTGCCAGTCCTGAAACACAATGGGCCGCACAGGCCCACCAAGGGAACTTTGTCTAACCAAACAAGAACAGGAGCTGATCCAAATAAAAACACCAAAAGCATCAGGAAAGAAAGGAGCTGATCTAAATACATAACATTATATGTGTATATTATATGTTATATGTATAATGAGATAGATGGAGAATGTCAGAGTAATTTGCTCTTCTTAATGCAATAAAAATTAAGTTTTTAACCTTTTAAGATGTTGAATCTTAAAAAACTGGTATATGCACTACCAGTCAAAAGTTTGGACACACTTTCCTATTCATTTGAATGAGAAAGTGTGTCAAAATTTTGACTAGTAGTGTATATATATTCAACACTTAATGTTCTGATATGCTCTGCAGTTTAACCATCCAACTTAGAACAAGCAACAATAATGGGCCTGCTGCAGATTTTTCAGTGAGGGAGTAAGTGTACTGTAGATGTACTTACAGGCCCTTTTTTCACTTTTTACATGGGAACCATGTTAAACTAAATACTTATAAGAAGAGTATGTTTGGATAGTTTAACACATGTCTGAAGAGGAACATAAGTGAATTTGATGTCATAATCTGTATGATGCGTTAAGTAAAAGGACACTCCAAGTTATTCACCAACTTTGGCAAAATAATATTGAAGTGGAAACAGTAGGAAAGGCAACTGAGAGAAAAATGTGTGAACTTAAGGAGGGAAAAATAATTATCATTCTGTATAAAGTTTATGAAATAAAATCAACTCTGGCACTGTTGTGTTCTACCCAAAAAGAACAAACCCTGTAGGAAAACTTGTCTGCTATATTTGTCCAAACTTGATTCTTAACTCTGCTTACACTTTCTGTGTGGACTGGGTGTGCAGCAAAGAGGAGGGCGGCAAGCAGGGAAGTCTTGGGGGCATGGTTCAGTATCCTATCCTTCTCATCATAGGCCAGTCCACCAATCAGTATGGCAAACACATCAATCATAAGGGCAGATATGACAGCATGGAGGACTATGTTCAGCACATGGAAACCAACAGGGTACAGGCCTCCTGCCAAGAGGTAGTTCAGCCTGCACAGTGAAACAGTTAGAGTTATGTGAGTGAAAGCAGTTAAAGAGGCAAGATGTTTGAATGTAAATACAGTAGACGGGAGCTCTCACCTAAATGTGAGGACAGTGAGAGGTCGGTAGGATTTGTGACTAGAGTTGCTGCTCAAGTTACTTCCCCAGAAGTCATTGGTCCAGATGTTGTTCAAGGGTGTTGCTGGTTTCAAGTCCTGAAACAGAAACACAAAAGAAAGACTGATATCAACAACACAAACCATTGCAGGACATCACTGTGTTGACACAGCATAAGCATAAATCGCTGCTATGAAAAATTATTGCTATAGATGATAATGATTGAGATGATCTTAAATATAACTTACCTTGTTGTTGACGATTGCTTCTGAATCATCAAACACAAACTCCCCGTCATAACTATTAATGAAGCACAGAAGTGCCACAAGGGCAACTGTGGCCTTAGCCTGGACTGGAGCAAGCTTTGGCAGGGGTATCTGACGATCCCAATACACATCAGACAAAGCCATGATGCACTCGCCGTTTGGTCATCCTGTAGCAGCAGGTAGATGGAGGATGGGTGCAGGCAGACGGTCATCATATGCTCCAAATAGTATCCAAACCATGGGCTGCAAATAGCTGCAGCCAAACAGTACAGACTGTCTGGACAATAAAAGCACAGACTTTACGCACTAGCTGGATTCGTACCTTATCTTCTCAGAGACGTGCAGTGAGAGGTCACCCCGTCTTGTCCAACTCCCATGTTAGCCTCTCTGCCAGCTGGCTAACTAGCAAAGTGTAAACGTCAACTCGCTAAAAAAAAAGGGGCGATGACAGCACCAGCAAACCCCCCCTAAGTGATTAACTTCGCATTTTTTGACAGTGTGGTGAAATAATGACACTGTCCCGGACAGCTATTTGACTGTTTAACCTGAAGGGTACTCTGGAATTTAGCAAGCTAGCGAAGCGTTGCTTTAGCATTGTCTTGTTAGCCGGTGCTATTGTCTTTACTACACGGAACAAACATGTCAGAAACTCGGGAGTAGATGGGTCCAGTGATACCACTATTCTTATCTAGTAAAAATCAAAACCTGTGGTGGTTTTCATCCCCTGAATAGTGCCACCGGCGAGCAGCGGACGGGATACCTCACGGCTGTAAACAAATATACACGTTTGGGAGTCCAGCACTTCCGTATGACGTCATAATCACATGTTAATCTCCAGCCAATAGTCGAAGTCTGGTTGAATATAAAGACGCTGTGGATCCTGAACTGAGCTCAACCCCACACGGTGCAGTTCGGACTCTCAGAGAAATGTATGAATAGAAAAAACACTATCAGGCAGATATTCAGTTAACAGAAAGAGCTCTTCAAAGTCTCCGTGCTCCTTTTATTTTGCCAGCCGGATCTAGGTGCAGGTTCACTCAGTATCCATCCTCCTGTCATAATTTCACACACGATAATGAAGCCTCACACACAGCCAAAAAAGCCTTTCCTGAGGATGTTACTTTTCTTGTCCTTGTGTTTTGATAAATCCTAAGCAATTGGCCTTATTTGACCAAAAAAAGACCCATGTAGGTCTGGTCTGAGGCTATGTGAAGTGTCTGTTTGATGTTATTGCTTCTGAAGAAGAGTCAGTCAGTTATTAAATCAGGGGTTTCACTTTTTCACTTTTTTCCCATCAGCGTTTAAATGGATCTGCTCAGTAAAGACAGTAACAATTATAACTGAACACACTGTGTGTAATTCATTCAAGCACATTGTGTCCGTCTCCTTTTATTGTGGAAATCTAGGTGATTCCAATGGGTACGCATACTTTTTCTTGCCACTAAATATCTTTGTCAGACTGTGCAGCTGATATCTCAAACATGCATAATCTGTTGTCTGTCAGAAGATATGTTAGTAAAAAGAAGTGTTAATATAAAGACGAGTGTCTGTAAGAATTAGAGGTACTGAGGTTATGGAGAGGCCCACAGCAGGCTTTGGGATTTTGTGCTCCATTTCACCTGTCATTGCTTAGGGAAGACAAGGAATCTCCCTAATGGCCGGAGCCAGGGGCCCAGGGTGATGAGGGGGGCGGAGGGGGGTGGAGGGGGGACAATTGTCAAGGGCACATTCTCAGACCTTTAAAATGGGTCTCAAGGTTGGTTAGAGAAGTAGACACTTATTGGGCAAGAAAGCACACATAATTAAGGCCATGCTTCAAAACATCGCTTGCGATATCTGAACAGCCAAATGCAGTTGGTGCTGTCTGGTGCAACTTCAGGTTTTAAAGGATGTATCCAAATTGGTGAAAAGGAATCTTGTATATCCTTCATTGTTGCTATGTTATCTACTAGAGATGTTGAAATTACAAATAATTCCTTATCTACTCTGTTTTTATGTCTGGTTTTTGATTTAGATTTTTCCTGTCTCACCAGGAACATCTGCAGAAACATTTAGTACTCCCTAAATTGCCTAATTAACACTGCATGCAAAATGCATGAAGTATAGATTTCATCTCCTGGTTCTTCACCCATGTCAGTCAGTTGGAATTCATGTTATTAGCATCACTTCCAGAGGGCTGGGCAGGGTGGAGGAGATAATGAGGGAGGATGTTACAGTTTTACCAATGGAAGATCTCATGGCCCAAATCAGGGAGACAGGGGCTGACAGTGGAGACCCTGTCAGGGAACGTCCACTGTTTTTGTGATCACACAGAAGGGGACAGACATTGATTGTGCGCAGCCTGACACAGAGTCACAGCAGACAGGAAAGGTCAGGGTCAAATGGCGTGAAAATGAAGAAATGGCTCGGCATCACGCAATATCCTGAGATGAAAGATGCAACCTGCATGTGTTCTTCATCATTAATTACAGTTGGCTCAGTTTTCTTTTCTCTGATCACAGTGGGTGATGTACATTGATATTAAACAAAGACTTTAAAAAAAAGTGTACTAATCACAAAAAAAGATGCATTTGTAAAAATATATTCAGGCATGATATGCAGAATTTTAAAAGATTTTGATATGGTGAATACATCTGTGAACTACTCACATAATATTAATGATCTCTCAGGATAATATGTGTTTCAGACCTGACGTGAATTATTTACAACCTTCACTAGATGAAAATGATACATCGAGCTAATTCATGTCATCCACTATTGCTCTGAATTTAATTTTCATTGTGAAGAAACAGGAATGTTTTTAAAATGAAATGCCTACCAAGGAACATCAGGTCAAAAATAACACATTTAGAATACCAATGGCCAATCTAATTTTGAGGGTTTATGAGGTTGGCACAATCATTTCAGTCAGTTAATTCTATAATAATGGCTCAGAGGTTCTTACGCTTGTGAGGAAAGAAGAACTTTCAAATATTGAGAACGACTGGATAAAAATGTAAAACTTTACAATGTGTGCATAATAAAGAAACTACTGTGTGTGTAAGTTTTAAATTAACCTCGTTCCTTCTGGGAGAAGGGCAGGATTTAACGGACCAAAGTGGTAAAATGCACGCCAGCAGTTGCTCTGATAACCAATGTTTTAATGGGAGCTGTATTTAATGTATTTTATGTCGCGTTGGAACATGTTCATGATGAGCGGCAGACAGAGAACTTGTACCCTGAAGTATGATCACCACCACAGATCCAGATGTACAGTATGTATTTGTCTGGTACTGACGTTATGGAAATTGGTGTAAAGGACGAGGATGAGGTTATTCTAAATATTCATACAATCCAAAAGCTTCATCATCTGACTCTAATGTGCTGCAATGTGTTCCTTATTTTCTTTAATAAAACCTTTGTTGCTTTTTCTAGAAGCATCATTTCTTTTGTACAACCTCACCCCCCCCTTAAAGTCACTGTTCTTAGAAAACATTCCTATTTTTGTCTGGGTGCCAGAGGCCAATCAGACAACTACAACAAAGGTGAGGGAGATATAATAGACTGTAAACCAGGTATTGAGCCATCACTTGTCACATGGTCTGTCTCAAGCGCTTTAAAAGCCGGGCTTCAATCATTATCTGGATAAAGCTCCACGCCTTACCTTTTCTGATCAAAAGTTTCCTAATATCACACTCCCAAAACTTATCCTTAAAGACAGTGCTGCATCTTTATACGTGTTTCATCTCCTCTAAAGTTCTTGTAAGTGACTATTGATGCAGTGGAGCTGCACTGTCTCCTTTTGAAATTCTCCCCTCAAAGGTGCTGAATCTGAATCTCCTCACAATTGAGCTGTGCCACGGGGACTTCACGTGAGAAATCAAACGCCGTTTCAAGCACCTCCAAGGTCTTTATCAGTTGCTGCTGATGTTCAAGGTTCTTCTAAAAGCTCCCCCTGCCAACCTGAATGTAAGAACTGCTAATTCGCTCTGTTTTGTTTTTTTTTGTTGTTTTTTTTGTCACTCACATACATACATAGCACACACGCACGCACACATACAAGCATGAGAAGAATCACACAAAACTTACACACACAGATATATGACCAATCTGGGACTATTTTTACCCATCACTTCTCTGTATCCCCAAGTGTTCATTTCTCAGCTAAGGGTAGTCAATTTCTCCTCAGCTCCGTCTCTCATTTCCTTCTGCTCAGCAGCTTGGAAAAATGCAGCATGTTCTCGCAGTCAGTAGAAATTCATTTATATAACAAGCCCACTGAAAGATTTCAAAAAATAAAAATAAAAACAACTTCCCAACGGAATAAATCTTGTCTGGTAAAGCAAACACTGTTCCTACCCAAGTCTCAAATTTAACAAAATGCATTTTATCTTTTCTTTTTTTTTTCAAGACTGTGGATAGTGTGCACATCCAAGCACAATCTACAAAAGGAAAAGAGAGGTTGCCCACGCACTAAACTCTGCAGGTTTCTTCAAGTTTAGTGATGCAAGATTTCAACATTTAAAGCAAATGTGTAAAACTGAGAGCTGTTATTTTACTTATTCAGTTTTTCTTAAAAGCTTCTGAGGCCATCATGCAATCAGTCCCGTTGAATTGAAATCCTCACTACCACCTTTATTTATGGTGATAATAATATTAGTGCTGTAATTCAAATTTTGTAATTAGGCTATGTAGGCTGTATAAAACAGCTGGACTCTGTCTGACAGCTGCAGCTGGAGGACTACCTCTGAAATATCCTCTAAAGCACGAAGTACAGGATCCATCCAGCGTCCCAACATGCTGCTGCTTACAGTCAAAGCCTTGTCTTGTAAAAGAATGGCATCAACACAGTCAAATCTACCGAGGGTGAGCCATCTACGCTTTAATTAGGCGTGAGAGCTAACAGTAATTTCATCCTTGTCAGAGTTCTGCGGCCTGAATGAGGTGAGTCCCTTTTCAGAAGCTGGTGATGGAGAATAGCTTGCATTAATGAGGGGAAACACAGCGGGCAGGAGCAAAGAAACTATCACTTAAAGAGCTAAGATGGCGGCTAATATCCATTGCCAGAGAGATGACACATTATAATAATGATGCCTAAGTGCAAAGTAAGCATCTTACAGTAAAACAAAGTCAATTTGTTATTAGATGTGCAAACAAACTAAGTGAAGTATCATTTTCTGCAGAAAAAAGTTTGCAGCTTCATTAAACTGCCAACGTGTCAGGGGTAACTTTATTCTCTCCAAAGACAGGGGGAGAAATCGGTCGTTGCATTTTATTTTGAACAGTTTTCTTTCAGGCAGACATGAAGAAGAGTCTTTATATGTCTGGTCTGGTGTTCAGATTGCTGTTTGTAAGTTTCACCTGGACTCTTTGCCTGCCGTATGCTGAGGATAACGTGTTTAACTTATACATACATAAAGTAGCTTTTCTACACTTCATATGCTACTAAAAAGTTGTTTTTGTGCATGTGGATTTATTTTGAAATCAAGGGTTAATCCTGAAACAAAATCCAAAAGTGTAATTCCAGTGTGTTACGAGCGTGGACCCAACGGCGTCTGTTACTTCCAATTCTAAAGGATAAAAGAAGGAATGACTGCACGTAAATCTCTGCTCACATTTGTTTGTAGCTCATGAAATAGGCATAAAAGTCATGTTTCCTGCAGGTCCAATATTTAACGTGTCATTCCTTACATCTGGCTTAAAACAGATTTCTACACTTTGTGTTCAATGACTGTGTGTGTGTGTGTGTGTGTATCTCTGCACTTACATCACTGGTTGTCAAAGACTTTTTCTTCTCTACATGAGGCCGAAGAAATGGTGATCCTCTATGATAAGGGCCCTTGCATCAAGATGAGCTCCCAGGAGACCGGCATCCATCAGGAACCTTTGTATGGAGGCTTCTGCTCTGATCATGCTACATTTCGCTGTAACGGCATAGCAACACATTTGAGTCCACTGTACTCCCTTACAAAGTCCATGTGCCTTCTTTACATCTATTTAAACATGCCACGAATGTCACTTCCAAATCACTCGGGGACAAAGCATACTGCTTCCATCAGGCTGTACTTCCAAAGATGCCCTGGACTAAAAACCAATATAGCATGACAATATGTTACACCAGTGCATTAGCACTGAAGTGTTTCACTCCTTGGCATCCTGATTTTTCATTTTAAATAAAGGCGTTACCACCTCGGGTCACAATCTGCACTTCCTGAGTTACAAAACTGAATTATGGCCAGAAGTGTTTTTTTGCAGAATGCTATGACGTCACAGTAAAGTTGATCTTTCGCCATTTGCATATAAATTAACATTATTTCCAATTATCCTTACAGATGTTTCACTTAAATGGTGTCACAATGAGAGTGTGAATTAGTCATGGTTATGGTTCATAATACAGAAGGGTCTCTAAGTTTTACTGAACTGTTTTAGCCACTGAACAAAAAAAAAAAAAAAAGGACTCAACAGCAAACAATCAAATACAGCCACAACTCACCAACACCTGCAGCTGTCAGCAGTCCTCCCGGACAGTGACAGAGATTAAGTCCTGTCCAATTCGATCAGCTTTACCCGGTGCCTCCACAGGTGTCTGTAGCCCAGCCTTCCAGAGCCATCATGACACATCACAGCTCAGGGTGGAAGAGTGGCAGCACCCAGCTAGCCTACTGTACAATGTAGCCCCCCGGGTACGGAGATAGGACGGGTACTCAGGTCATCCACTAGATGCCAGGGTTGACTCTCTTAGGGGATGGCAGAACATTTTGTCTACAAGTGACCCCTGCTGAGTTCTGTCTTACAGAGGTCAGGATTTAGACCAAGAGAATGGTTGGATGAATCAGGTGGCCAGAGGGGAATTGCAGAGAAAAAAAAAAGCAGGGATGCGTGAGACTTGGCAGTGGATAAGTTGATTTGTTCTGTACTGTGGCCCCTGCTGTTGCTTTCTCCCTGGTGTTGCTCACAAAAGTGTTCCGCCAAAAACCCTCTTGTCGCCGTGGCACTCCAGGCCCCGGCTTGATTGACACCCTGTCACATTATCTTATGACAGCGATGGTGGAAAGGCAGATCTGAGGAGTGATACTGGGAAGTGGCTGGGGACTCGCACACAGACGCACGCACATGAAAGCACATCCATACACACGCATGTACAAATGCATGCACGCACACACAACGCATATACAGTAGACACAAGCCTTAAAGACACCCTAAGGAACTCCAACACAGACCAGCTGGGTGGTGGAAATGCATCTTGGCCTCAGCATGTGTGTCTGTTTGTGTACATACTCCTGCTCCAGATAAAGAATTAACCGAACACTTGAGAAGGTTCCTAGAGGGCCGCAGATGTTTTTGCGCATGGTGTACATCGCGCTCCAGAGACATGCTATTTTAGGCAGCAGGGTGTATGGAACAGTTCGCTGAATCCTTTATGAGATGAACATCAGTTTCTATAGCTGGAAGTAGCTCCAGGCTTTTATTTATGGCATTCCATACCCACGAGATGCTTCATAGTAGCAATGCAAGATCATCCCAAGGAGTGATAAATCATCAAAGAGCCCCAGAAATAGATAAAAGTGAAGCAAAGAGATTTAAATACTGATGTTTGTTCCAAAGTTAATATGATGCAGGCTCTTTGGAGGCAGCGATCCCAGTGTTCCTCTGCTTTAATCCGCAATTTAAAGAACAAGAGTAGAGTGCTTAATCAAGCATTACAGACTATTGACCATGCTGAGTGCTGCTGCATAATTGGGGTACCAATGACAACAATGCAGTGGTTAGCATCTCTCTTGGGACCCCGAGCCATCCGCTCCTCACCAAACAAGAATTGCCCCTTTTCAAAATGACTAAGTTTTCTGTGCACCTTTTTCAGAACCCAAAGACTTCCTGATGGCTGCAGTGAGTCTACACTCCACCTACGTCTCAGGAGGTAAAGTGTTGTTCCTGCCCGCTGAAAAGTTCTTGCCAAGAAGGAAGTACCTCCAAGTGGCTTTGGAAATCAGGAAATCAAGAGTTATCATAGATGACTCTGCTGAGAGCCTCTGCATTGTGTTCACTGTCAGACTGCGATCACTTGTTGCTAAGATCAATATTATTAACATTCAAAGTTTAGCTTCCCAACTAGTCAAAAAGAGCACAGCTAATTACCACATTTAGATTTTTTAAACCAAAATGGGGACAGCGGTGTTTACAAAAAATCCCTTTGAGCTGCTGAATGTGTTAAAAAACTAAAACTAATGTGATGTCATGTGGATGAGCTTTATTTCAGTCCGCTTTTCAAATACAGCACTACTGAGAGAACTCAGTAGGCCGTCACTACTGAGCAGAAAGCTGTCCTGCTCCTGTGATGATGCTGATCTTGTTTTTCTTCTGTATATCTCATTTACAACATTCAAATCAACACCACAGACTTTGTGAATTCTGCCGTGCCACTCGCCACTTGTGTGCCTGATCTTTGTTCAATGGCTTTATTAGATTTATTATTAGATGTGACTGTCTGGGGAGGAATATCATCTAACCTAAAGCACATGTAGGACCTACTTCTCTGGAGATGCTCTTCCACACATGTAGCACAAAGCATACGAGCGCAACACAGCACAAGGTCTCAAGCTAAGTATCCTCATGATAATGACCCTCTATCATCTTTAGATGTTTGCATTCTTTGAGTTTTGTGCAAGAAACATAGGCCGCATATCCTCTTGCTTACACTGTGCCCTCGGGAGTGGGAAGAGTGAAGTCCATTTAGTGCCTGGTCCAACTCATTTAGACATCTGCATTCTCACATCCAGCTCATCTGGGTAACTGTCTAGAAAAGTTCTGAGTACATGTGTGTAAAAGCTATAAGATATTCAGCCCTCAGGCCCAGCATGTACTGTGTCAGCCATCATACGTCAACATCCTGTTCAGTTTTGTTATTTTTTTAATCTTCAACAACTTTTCTAAATGGATCTGAACGTCTGCCACAGTTTTCAAAAACTCATTTTAACACTTATTTAGTACGAAACCTCACAGTGTGACTCTACGCTGAAATACACTAAAAATATGATATCTTACAGGCTTCAGCGTTCGTCAGAGACTGTTAAGGATCGGGTGATGTTCCCAGGTCTCTAAGTAGAGCAGACAGTAGTAACCCTTTCTGTAAATGGGACTTGCAGGGGGCCATTGCCAGCAGTGGGCCACCAATGTTGGACCACATGGATATGACCCTTGTGTGGGCCAGGTCAGGGCAGGCATGCCAGTAACAGCTGGGTGAGGGTGATGGGTGTCAGACCACAGCACACGTCAAAGTCCAGACGTGCATCTGACAGCTGGATGACATTGAACTGGTAGTTAAGGAGAACCTGCCTGACGAATTCTTCCTCTTTTATCAATGAAGTGCATTTTCAGAAATATGAAATGTCATAGAGAATGTTAAATTTGCGATAAATAATGTTTTGGTTATACAAACACTCCTGCAATGTCAAACCAGTCTTTAGCAGAAAATGTGGACATTGATCTTGAGAGTATCCCCATCAATTATTTGGCAGGTGTATTGAGCACAGTCAGGCCAATATGAATCCGCATTAGCATGTGAGGCCCACTTGAGGGGTTGATATTCATCCTCCTTCATCTTTCACTCTAAGAGGTGGAGGGTATTCTCTTAGGGTACTCCCTAACCCCCTATTGCCTGTCTTTCCATTTCCTAACACCTCCACCCCCCTCTGGAGGCCTGCATTAAACATAAAGACTCTGCATGGATGAGTGAGTCAACAAATTACCACAGCCAATAAATGGGAAAAAATGATCTGCCCCTGTCTATGCCACGAGTCTCTCATTTTCTCCCTCTTCCCCTTTCTCTCTTTCTTCTTTTTACTATTTTTCTTCCCTCTCTCCTCCCTCCTTACCTTCCTGTTACCCATTAGTTTATTGTCCCGGGCTTTTAAATAAACATGATCTTAGCCTGAGCTTCTTATTGCATTTAGATAGAGTATCCCTGCTCATGGTTGACTGGTTGTGTCCATCAACTCAGGGGAGCCCGACTTGCTGCACAATCCCAGCTAATACACATGAAACTGCTACAGCTGTTGGTCTAACCTTTGAGTGTCTCCTAAGGAGCACAGTGATATTTGCACTTAATAAAATTATGCCTACCAGGAGAATATGCCGCTGACATTTGCCATTTGTCAAGTCAAGGTGGCAGTCAGGCTTTATGAGTCATTAGTGTTCAGAAGGGTCGAGAGCTGCAAAGCCTGCAGTCCACTGTAACTATACATGGGGGCAATCTTTACTGCACTCATATAAAATTGCTTTTAAGCCTTGTACTTTCAGCACTGATGATAGTTTTCAATCTTTAGCACAGCATGGAGACAATCATATCTTCATTATAATGCAATGTTGAATTTACTCCTTCTGTAGGTGTCAAAGTAAAGTAGTAATTTAATCTTCTGTGGCATCTCTTTGCTCGTGTTTCTGATGTCAAAACTGAAGAAGCGGAAGAATAAAGTTTGATTGAAAAGCCAGAGGCTGATATGAACTTCAGAATAAGGGATAGGAGGAAACTTCAGCCCATGCAGAGTGATAGATGTCATGCCCTTTCCCTGATACAGTCAAAAAGTAGCCCTGCTGCGTAGGCATGGTTCTTCCTGTTAGTGCAGGACAAGTGGAAAGGACAGAAGATCAGGTTTGCCCAGGATTATTAATAAAAAATGGTCTCTCATGATTGTAGCATTTAGTCTACACCAACTTCAATGATTTTCATGTTTTTCTTCTTTGTCACATTTAACCCCAAATGTGCATGAACTGTATATCCTTTATATATATTTTTAACAGCAATACTAATTTCCATCTATATTCAGTATTCATTATTCAGTTGGCCTAGATTTGATATTGGTTATTTATTGTTTGTGCTTCATGATGTGGATTTGTTTCTACTGTGGATTGTGTCCTAAAGAGCGTCTTTATTCTACAATTAGCTTTAAAGTCATCATCAATAACAGTAACAATGAAATGCAGAGTGAATCCATCAGAGACATGACAATGTGCATAAAAGGAAAACAACTGTATGCAGCGCCTATAAAAAGCATTCATAACCCCATTTTCAAATGACTTTTTTTGTTTGTTTGTTTTAAAAGCAAAGAAAGAAATACACTGAAAACTTCTTCGGTCTTTCTGGTGATTTTCTGTAACATTAAACCTTCATGGTTCGATAAGAAACCGCAATCAAAGAATGCATAAATATCCTTACATATCATTTAGGAAGAGTTTCATACATGAACAAAAACAGCCTCAAGTGACACCACATTTTTAATCAAATCCAACTAAACGCTCATGTAAGAGTCAAAGTAAGAAGTGGACTGAGAAAATTGAAAGGAGAGAGAACTTTTCATTGAAAACCTGTCTGGTTGTAATAACTGTAGGCGATATTAAACTATCTGTTTGTGGGTTTATGTGTGTAGTTCAATAATGTTCATACAAACTAATAATTTGTACCATCATTATTTGTTTATTTGTTTGTGATGGTGTTTGTTCTGTTGGATCACCGTCTTTGAAAAAAACAACAACATTCTTATTATTTTCTATCTCGTTTGTGCCCTTTTTTTCTTTTAACTTCGTATATCTTCAAATATAAAATCTTCTACATTCTCATTCTCAACACGCGCATCAATCCCTCCTCCTACATTGAGATGTGCTGCCTGCCTGCTTCAGGACTCGTTGTGACGTATATGTGTACTTCTGGTTCTGACTAATTTCCTCTTGTAGCCTTCTAGTTTAATTTAATACCCTCTAATATTTCATACAATCATCTGTATAAGCTTGACTGGACACAGCAAACAATAACCAAATAAATCTGTGCGATTTCAAAGAAAATGGCTTCCTCAGGAAATTAAAAAATAGAAACATAAACCATTAATGTATACATCAAACATGTCGTGGGCTGTGCTTCACTTTGACTGATAACCATCTACTAATTCTGTCTAAATATTATACCTCTTCCTCTTTTATTTGTCATGTGAGGGTGTCTGGAGAGAAATGGCAGCATCATGCTGTGGGGATGCTTCAGTCCAACAGACCCTGCAAAGCCTATTTTCCTTTGTCTTCCTAAAGCAATAAAAACTGCCTAACCGGTTGTTAGAGGTTTATTTAACCTAAAATCAAACACTGATTACATGCGGGTGATCTCCATTGATCACAGCTGAACCTGTTTGATTTGTGGGTGTAAATACTCGTGCAATCAGTTATTTTATTTCATCTTATTTTGGATCCATTTGTAGAATTTATTTTATTTTATTTTATTTTATTTCATTTTACATCAAAGAGTTTGTTCCTGCTTAATAAACCCCCCGTGATGCAAAGTTGTAAAACAGGAAAAGATGAAAAAGTCCCAGAGAGAGTGTTAATTATATCCATGTTGTATCATTACTGAGACCGCCTTCGCCAATTCTGAGTCCGTAAATAAAAACGGAAACTATTCAGAGTCAATCATGTGCGCCTGTCTGCTCAGCGCTCTACCGTTCCTGCTCATTACAAACACTTTGCCACATTAGCACTTGCAAAATAAACGGAGGCAAAGGTAATGGTGCACCTGTGTGCTGTAAGCACTGAGAGGGTCAGAGGTGGCTCCTGCATCGTTTGGCCTCCATGAACCCTCAAGTTTTGTCTCATGTCATTTATATACAGCATGAACTAAGTTAGAAAAACTTGCACAGCATTCTGGTAAACCCAACAATTCTGTTAGCTTCTGTGTTTAATATGTGTGCACAAGTATGTGTCTGCAGAGACAGACTCCCTGTGGAGCCACATCAGTAATAATGAATTGTGTGGACACTGGAGAGGCACGCTTCTGCCAGGGTGAAGACTCTACTGTAACTTCATCCTCAAGGATCTCGTCAAGCTCTACAAACCATTTGATGGTGCACTTACTGACTGGTTTATTTTGTTTGTTAACTGTTTCCAGCGCTGAGCGCCGAACAAATAAGTAAATACGTTGTGTACAGTCTGTTTAAAAGATGCTGACTGCAGAAAATGCTGATGGCGACAGATACCTTCCACATAACTGGGATAATTTTGCTTTTCTTCGATAATTAAAGTCAGGAAAATAAATTTATCCCAATAATCCTTTGACCAGCCATTTAGTGATCTCATTTCCCGGCAAATCCTGTCCCCAGTGTGAAATTAATTGCTGTGAAGTTGTCATGCCAAATATCAAAATCTTATTTTAAAGTCAGATCTACACTGTCTTAAAAATCAGAGCTCTGCCAAGCCAAGCAAAAAAATAATCTGTAACATCACACAATCCATGAAGGACACTGATATCCACTTTGATACTATTTGATGTTGTTTGATTTTGTTTTGTTTCCTTTTTGTGCATGTAACCACATGCAAGTCAGTGTGTGTGTGTGTGTGTGTGTGTGTGTTTGCACACCCCTTACATGAGTTTGATTTTTTCGGAATCTGAGAAATCAAGAGTGACTGCAGAGCAGCGAAAGGTTACATTTGGAAAACAAACTATATGACAACAGTGTCCTCTTTTGATATCGTGATTGGCAATCTTCAAATGCAGCCAGACAAAGAGGAAGAAGAGCAGAAAAACAAAGGAAAAGCAAAATTGAAGTTGTCAGCTTGTACCTGAGTTGTCCCAAACTATCCCATTCTGCAGCCAGTGGGGGTTTCTGTCAGTTGGCAGCAGTTTTCTATATTTCCCTGCCTCTGTCATCACTTTTCCATTTCCACGTCTGGGCTTTTGTACATCTCCAGGTCTGAGGCTTGAAATGACTAGGTTGGACACAGTGGGAGGAGGGGGCAGACGACAAATACATATATTAAAATCATTCACAATTTCTAGACGAAGGGAGGGAAATGTGAGCAGGTGGGGAATGATTGAAATTAAAAGGCGGACTGTGATCTCAGACGAATGAGAAGTAATGTACGCGTTGGCACTGAGCTGAGAGGGAAGCATGTTGTTCTTTTGTGTGAACGCACAATGTTCCAGTGCGCAAGTCAGATGGAGTCTGAGAACCACACTTGTTCAGCTTGACCTGCTGTAGCATGTGATGTCATATTGCTGTTTGTTTGTTTGCTCAGAAGACTTTTAAGGGCAGAAAAGAAACAAACAAACGAAAAAAAAAAACACCCGTGATGCTCTGACTTCATACTGGAGTAGAAACACAGCACCAGACAGAGAGGGATGAATCCGAGCATTTTACAAAGGCATGGAAAATAAATCATCTTGAGTACTGGGAGCTTTTTCTTTGGAGACATCCTCCAACAGGAAGTTTGTATGTGGAATATTCTCTCCTTTACCTTACAGCTTCTTTTTTATTGTTAGTATATTACATTACAATGATGTTTTGGATGGCAGTCTGAATGCTTTGCCTCTTCTAGTTTCTGCTCTCCTGCTCGCAAACACCATATTCATGGACAATTTGACATAATAGCAGCATTAAAAACATGAAATTAAAAGGTAATGTCCTACCAAAGGCTACAGACACATAAAAAAAAAAAAAAAAAGCTTTTCCAGTGATCTGTAAGATGGCTTGCTGCAGTGCAATTTAATAGTTTGAGCATAGCACCCCCTGCAGGCAGGCATAATTCTCTGCTAATAATACCATCAACGCTCGGACTGAAGCGGAGGTTCTCATTGTTACCCTTTCACTGCAATTACAGGCCTTTCTACTTTGATTGGTGGGTAATTGAATTGGTTTGAGTCTGTATGATTTCCTTCCGATTTTGCCACCGCTATTCCAATCTTGGCTCCGGATCAGACAAAGCATGTCTCTCCCAGTAATTAAAGACGCCAAAGCCAGGTGTAGAATTGGGCAACTAGGGAACCAAAGCCAGATGAATGGGACTGATTAGGTGTTTAGTGAAAATGAGATTTTTTGGCTCAAAGACAAAGTGGAGCCTCTCACTTGGTGCTGACTGTTCGGTGGGGTGGCAATCGACTACCGTTGATGAGGTACATGAGGTAAAGGCCTGAAAATGACTTCCTGCACTCATCACATTTACAGTGGAGCAGCAGTGTTGGAGTCTAAGTCCAAATCTAAGAGGTGGATTTCAAGCATGAAACAGGCTTTTAGATTGAACTTTTACTGTCATTCTTATTAGTCACAAAAGAGCCCATCTCCGATCAGGTGAGGAGATCAGAAGCCAGTTTAAAACAGCAGCTTAGTGATATGTGAAACTGAAGTTAAATGTGAGTTGAAACTGAGTTGAGTGGCGGTTTGATTTCGCCTGAAAATGTTGAGAAGAGATGAACTACCGTATTGTAAGCAACCAAACAAATCCGCTCTGAGGTTCACGCCAATGGCAAAAATAATGAGGTCAAATAATCATCTACTGGTCCTGAGTCAACAACAGCTGTGGTCAAGCCAAGGTCAGCATATTTGGAGCAGTGGATGTATGCCAGCTGACTGAGTGGAAAATGAGACTTTCTCTCTCCCCTCACTGAAACTGGAATGGATTTTAATCAACACATTATGCCAGTTGTTAATTGCTTTTGCCGCCTGCTGCTAAAATAATTTGCTACTTTTTTATTGTAGTAGTAGCCATCTGTTTCAAAACACGGGGACATGATCGGGCTCAGACCTGGGGTGGATGTTGACATGAGATACAGGCGGCTAATTTGCACCGCCGCCACCTTATTTAGGAGGCTAAGAATGTGCAGAAAGGAGAGAAAGATTCAGAACGTGGGCCTAAAGTAAAGAGCGTGATAAAAATTCTGGAAATGTAAACATTAATTCGATATCAAAATGCATCATTCGATAGCTACTCCGCTCTTTATGACGCGCTCATGGGTCAGAAGAATAAACAACTAGTTGCCATTGTGCAGATGCACACGCCATCTTATCCTTTTGGAAAATGACACTTTGGCCCTGAAGAACAATGGCTTCCTTATGAGGTTCACCCTGCTTTCACCCCTGTCTGTGCTCCTTTAATTGCTCAGGCCGGCAGACAGACACTCTCAATAACGTCTAGAAGGAACAATAGCCATGAGGAGCTGGGTGAGAGAGAGCTTTTACCCGGCTTATTTACTCCAATCAGTCTTACTGTTGAGGCGCACATCGCTGGCCTGTATGGATCGCACTTATAAAGCCTCTGGTCTCATGTCACTTAACTGAAGAAGGGAAAGTATAGTTTTGTCATCATGTTTCACGACCAGCCGGTGAAAATGGGGAGTGTTTCTTCCCTCTCTGCTGCTAGGCTGCTTTCATACCAGCAGCAGAATGGACGGCAGCTGCAGTCAAGACATAAAGGGAGAGGGACACTGAAGTTTTTTGTTTTTTTTCTATGCTGCTCTTCAGAGAAGCGTTGAGCTCTGGAAGTCAACTATGAATCACAACAGAAGTCATGAGGGATCTAACCTGCTACATCTCTGCCCTTCGAAGCAGCAAGTATTTTCGCACGTAAGTGCAATCACACCTTTGGTTAGTAATCAGACTGGTCACATTGTCTCTGTGTGAAGCCTCAGAGGTAGAAATTCAGGCTTTCTGGCAGAGGGTGACAAGTGTACTCTAGATTATATCTAATTTCCTGCACGTCCTCCTCCACAACCAATTTTTAATTACCTGTGTGGAGAGTCACCAACAACTGCACTGGAGATGTACAGTAACATATACAGAACATGTGTCTGTTATTTCCATGCATCCTGTGTATGTGTGTGTCTGCCGGGATCTTGTACTTAAGTACATGCAGAAAAAGCACTCTCTAGTCAACGTTATGCTACGGATGTTCCCAGGCTTTAAAAGCGACATCTCACCAGGAGGGGACCCAACCATCAGAGCCATCATGTACTTTAATTACAGGTAATCATGACTCACAGACACTCTTCTACTCCCTCTGCTCTTAAGAACTTCCTCCTCAATTACCAAAGTGCCTCAATTAGGTCCTAAATAAGCAGTGGACATGCATAAGGGAGAGATGGGCAAATTACAGTACAGAGGGCAAAAACAACGGGCCACGTAAGAGTCAGTGTGATGCAGAGGCAATTAAAAGACAAAAAAGTGTTCGACCACACAGGGTGAAAATGAGAAAAAAGAGAAAAAAGCCCTTTGATGAGCTAGTTCTGAGCTAAGTGGAGCTTAAAAAGCGAAGGCTGAGGAGAAGAAAGCACGAGAAAAGCTAAATTAAAGACAGTTGATTGGCAAGAGGGCCGGTGTCACACTGTTTCCCTACAGGACCATATGTTTGGCGGGGAGCACTCAGTCATCAAGAGACTGGAATGTGCAAGTAAGTCATGATTTCTATAGAGCAAGTAGGTGTCCCACAGTCAACTTAGTGTCCGCACACACACACACACACACACACACATATGCACACACTCTCTCTGTTTGGCCCCCCTACATTCATTATCCAGCCAACCCCATACACACTCCATCAACTGTGAAACGTGGGGCTTTGAATGGACAAATGAAGACCCTGTCTTTTCTAATGGGCTAATTCTGTGTCTAACGAGGGCTCTTGTTAAGGGGAAATGCTTTCGCTGCAGCCAGCAGTATGAATGTAAGTACATTAGTCAATTAGATCAAAACTAAGCCAGAGCAGTTGTCTAATGAATTAACTAGAAAGAAATACATTGTCAAGGAACACAGGACACAAAACGAGATGCTAAGATACACACACCTTTGTATTTGTGTCTGTTTCTGTGTGTGTGTGTGTGTGTGTGTGTGTGTGTGTGTGTGTGCTGTACCTACAGTGCACTTCTTGCTGGACCACTACTTTTCATTCTGTGGCAGGTGGACTCATGCTGACCTGGATGGACCAGATGGAAACTGAGCTCATCTAGATCCATAGCGAGCTGCTGATGGCAGATGACAGGACTGTCATTATCGGTCATCGCGGTGAAATGGAGGAAGTGTGACTCAATAGCAGAGCGGTAAGTTGATAAAGAAAGAAAACTGAATATCAACTATTTCTGAAGGACAGACATACACTTCAGCCAAAGCAATTACAAAAACTGAGTCACATCACATATCACAAAAAAAAAAAAAAAAAAGTAAGAACACAGTTTTGACAACATGGTGAACAAACTGGTGAGTGCTTATCAGGGCAGCTCAGCATGTTTCCAGGAGAGGGCAGTGTTATCCATAGATGGGGTGGAGATGGCACCAAGTGTTTGATCTGAGCAGATGTGTATGAGGAGAATGATTAAACAACATCTGTCCACTCAATTACCCTCTTCATTAGTCCAAGCCTATGGTTTCTTTTACTCATACAGGGGTAATTAAATCTCACATAAAATGAGCTGAATTACGGAATAAAAAAGGTCGTGACCGTGGGAGAGGTTTGTTCTCTCAGGGAATAACTGAGCGGCCAAAACAGGCAGCAGATCACAGAGAATATATTCAGCATGTTAAAGCTCATTTTAACTACATATTTAGGTGTTACATATTGAAAATGCTGAAAGTTGTCAATGAGTTTTTAAAAGGTTTTGTCCTGCATCAAAAGTTTCACAGTCTATGAAGGATGTGAAAATTTCCATATCAGAAAATCTGAAGCCATATGTTGATTAGGGGAAGACAATTAATCACAATATTTTCAAAATCACCCTGTGCACAAGTGCAGCTGCAAAATCACAAATTCATGTTTGGTCTACAAATCATCTTCTTCACCTACAGAAAGATCACAGACAACATAAAAAACACATCTGAATCATCAGAATTTTTTTTATAGTTTTCAATATTAATCAAATCCAAAAATGAACATTTCAACCAAAATTGCGACTCAAATCTTTTGCAATATATTATGTATTATTTTTTTGGAACTCTGAATTTTAAATCCCCGCATTGTAACTGACTTCTGACAGAAGGATGTAATGTAGTATAAACAAAATGAAATATAAAGCTTCTTTTGTTTATAAATGCCTGAGCGGTGAAGGCCTTTATTAGAATAATTGAATACTTATAATTTATAATAATTTACAAAATATTTCATGTTTAAACTCAACACACATACATTAGATAGCTTTAACTTTGAATTACATTCACTGTCATAGATCAAAAAGTTGCTTTAACTTGCTTGTCTTGATTTAAATATAAAGTGACCGTAAGAAAATCCATTATTTATACTGAAATTGATTAGTACTAAAGATACGTTATCTGAAACATGGACAAAAACATAAGAACAGACAAAGCACTGACATGAAAGGATGTCACAAATTATTGCAGCTGCATCAGCACAATTACAGGATTCAAACATTGACATGACACAGCAGAACAGTAGAAAACATAAAGAAGCAGCTTCTGGGTTTCTCTCATAAATCCATTAATCTCATCCCTTGACATTTTGCTTTACCATATCAGTATATGTCCCTGCATAAAAAAAACTTCAGCCAACAGAAATGAGAGATCATGAGTGAAAAAGGTATGTTATCATCATCAATGGCTGCTGTATAAAAAAATCTCTCAAAAGTATCCTGTGCATACAGCCCAAACTTTCTGAACAGCTCTGAATCTGTATTTAAAAAAATATAAAACAAAAGCTAAAAAAAAAAAAAGTTCCATTGATTGGGAAGGGAGAAGGGAAAATGAGAGGACTAGAGTCAGCCAGCAAGACTTCCATCTCGTCTCTGACAAACTGCAGGAGTCGCTGCAACTGATCTCTAAATGTCGATGAGGTCGTCGCCGCTCTCGTCGCTCTCCACAGTCAACTGACGGGTCCACCACTTCTTCACCTCGGACCCCGAAGAAGCCCCATCATTGACGGGGTTCATCTTACAAACAATGGACTTGACACTTGTGCGACCTGATGCAATACACACACACACACACACACACATAGAGCTTGAACTCATAATTTTCTTAGTTCTGCATCAACAGGGCCTTTGACTCTTAACACATCACTATTGTAATATAAGAGTTTGTCTATATTTCACATGCCTGAATAATTAAGTGACTTTGACTGTATTTTAAAGTCACAACTCAAGTGAGTTGAGGAAAGCTTTGATACAACTCACCTTAACAGAACATCCTTGAGAAAACCGTAGAAAACTTAAATAGGCAGGAAATATGAGCGTACACACCTGCAGGAAGCCGCCACTGTCCCAGCTTCCTCTGTGGTCTCCCCAGGTCTGAGGAGTCCTGCCTATAGCCTCCTCTGTCTGACAACGTGGGGCTCAGTAACTGCTGGAGACCGCTCATCTAAACAAAGAGGAAATATCCTTTGTTTCACCATTGCAAGCGCACACCTGCCGATTGTATGATGTGCTTGCTGTATATCAAGCTGTGAGCATGTGTGAGTGTGTATGAAGTTGTGGTAGATGTGTGGGGTTTACCTCAGGCTGTGAGGGGTTGTCAGGGTTGTTAGTATTGTGGTCTTCACTTGGCATGGTGGTCTCTATGCTGGGGGGGTTGAGGAAGCGGCTCAACTCCTGCTGCTGGCTCACTCTCAAGCTGTGGATGATGCTACACGACTGCTGCTGCTTCTGTAAGTGTGCACAGACAGGACGTGGTTGGTGTGTCGTATCAGTGTGCGGACACTGCAGAGGTAAAGCGTGTTGTGCATTTGTGTGTTCGCTGTTGCGAGACTGACCGCCCGGATGCGTTTGAGGCATTTCTTGAGCCACATGCGTATGGTCTGCTTGGCCACCTCTTCTTCAATGGTGTACTCCAGCTGTTCCCTGGCCAACAGCTCCTCCAGCTGGAGAGACTTTCTAATGTCCACTGAGCGATATGAGAGCATGCTGTATGATCACACACACACACAGTGAGCCCGACACACAAAGAAATAGAGCCAAGACAGGAAAATATTTAGTGGAATAAAACAAATATCAGGGCTTTCACAATAAAAAAGAAATAAAAATAAAAAAATACAGCACAAAAAATTCTACAAGGCAACAAAGCGACAAAAACCAGAGGACTACCTGACTGTAGTTGAAGCCTTAAATCCAGAAATTTTGATTTGTGATGTGATCGACTCCACATTAATGCCACACTGAATAAGAGAATGGTTGTGTGCTGTGTGCGATGCTACACAATCACCTGAGCACATCATGGAAAGTCACATCTCCTCCACTGTGAAGTCGCTCCATCTCATAGCACATGTGTTTAAACAGCAGCTTGTCTTTGTCCAGGTCCACCTCCAGCCGTCCCCTGAGCAGACGAAGTAGGAACTTCACCTTGGATGTTGGAATCACACCCTGGGGATACAGTCACAGAAGTCAAGGGGTTGGCAGATCCGACTTGAGTCGATGACTAGACACTTAGATCCGTGGTAAGCTGCAGAAAGCTCAGTTTATGTTTATGAGACTAGGTTTCCAATGTCTTGTGGGTGTGTCTTCTACTGGAAACTAGAAATACTGATGCTCTCTCATGTGTTAAAATGTGTCGTAATTAGGTGGTTTTTAAGATGTCAGTGACCTTTGACCAAATTCAGCTGACCAACTGACCAAAAAGTCAAATCTGAAGAAACTGCCGCAAGGCTTTCCTTCAATAGACTAATATTACCAGAATCGGATGGATGGAGCTGCGAACAACATGAAAAAACATAACCCTTCTGGCACTGGCAACGAGGCATAAAAATGATTTCCACCATAAAAAGGTTTTTTTAAGACCCGTGTTCATGCACAGGCTTTATGAGCTTGAGTGTATAAGCCCTTGATGGCCTTTTAATGGTTTTCAGAGGTGGGAGGGTTTGGTCTGAAATGGAGTGTCAGACCACAGGTAGGTAGAATAACTGGCGGAGGTGAATATGGTTGAGCTGGAGCCAAATATTGCACTGAATGGATCGATTTTTGCCCCCATTTCTACATTTTATAACTGCATGTATTTGAACAATTACAAAAAAACAAAGCAAAACATCCAGATGACATCATAGATAAATTGGAGGGGGCCTACGTTTTTAATCCAGCACCCACTGTTCTAATTACTTTCTCCCCTATTATTCAATGGCAAACTCTGTTCCCGTCAGCCCTTCTCATTAGCTTTTGTGCAGCTTTTATCTTTTCTATATTATCCTTTGCTCATAACCATATCATCATCATCCTCTCCCCTCTGCTGTGTCCTCTTCCTCCTTCTCGTTACTAATTTCTCACCTCCCGTTTGTCATCTACCATGTTCCAGATGATTTGGAAGTGCCTCAGGTCATTATAGCTCAGCAGTTGGTCCTCCTCGGTGGAGTAGAACAGAGAGAAGTTCTCCACAATGATGGCTGCATTGACATACAGTGACATTTATACTTCAAAATGTAAATATTCCAGAGTAGCAATAATAATTCATATGCAAAATGTGTTCATTGTGAAATGCTTCAATCATGCTGCCCTGTAGAAGAGTTATATTTATCTATTTTATTATCCCATGTGTTAACAGACCAGGCTTCTGGGAGACTCATGATTCATGATAACACTGTGATAATAGGTAGATTAAAACCCAAGCTGTTATAATTATTAATCTCATTACACGAGATCAAGCAAAAAAGGCAATTACATTGACTTTTATTTTTTCACTTCATTCTCAAGTTCACTTTTTATACAACCAGGAATTCTTTTCTTCGTGTTGGTTTCATGCATTGCTCCATTTCTGTGCAATTTTAAGTTACTTATTTATGAAACTGTTCCTCACAAAAGTTGGGCCTTATATCACCCTAAGCGTCTGAGGTTTATTGCTCACCATCAGTTCCTTCCCAGAAGAGGTTATAGCCTAAACATAAGGGAGTGGTACAGATATGGTGGATAACACCAAAAGACTAATTTCCTCAAACAAATGACAAAAATCAAAAAAGATGAAAATGAAACAGGGTACTGGCTGTTGCCCAGGCATGAGCTTGTCATTCTTTTTGAACGTGTTTCCTGCAGGCACGAATGAGGAGGGATCCTTATTATTTACTAATATACCTAAACTGTGTCCATAAATGCTTACCTTGTATTTTTGTCCAAAAATTTGAGGTGACACCTTATAATGCAACTGCGTGAAGAGATTTTTCTCCTTACAACTTGTAACTAATACAACTACACACACACACACACACACACACTTACCTACAAGTAGGTTGAGCATGATGTAGGCTATGATGACATAGAAAGAGCAGAAGTATATAAGAGCTCCAGCATAGTTTCCACAGTCAGTCTCCCAGTAGCGAAGTTTATCTGGGGTGCAGAATGGGGGCTGTACCTGGGGACAGACATAACCATTAAAAAGGTGCAGTAAAAAAAAAGTTTCCCTACAATTTTCATTGGGGCAGTTTTTCTGTAGAGAGAAGTTCAGTGAAACTGCTGATAGTGAAGTCTGCTGAGTATCCAAAGCTATATGAACTAAGTGTTATTGTTGCTGTGAGCACCCCAAACAAAAGTTCCCTTCACTTCCAGTGGAACATGAGGCAGCAGAAAAATTTCAACACAAGATTCAATGTAAATAATATACAGTGTTTTGCCAGGTTGGGGATTTGTGGTCTGCTGCTTTGTTTATAGGCATGTGTTCTGAACTTGCCCTTCACCTTACCATGCAGTCATGCATGATTTTATTCCAATCTTCCCCTGTGACAATTCGGAAGAGAACAGTGATGGCCTTGCCCGCTGTGGAGAAGTTGGCATGCCTGCGATTAGAGGAGATAAACAGATTCAGGTAACTCCACAGATTAATTTTTACGTGATATAACTCTGTGCAGCCCTGCAGAGCTCATCAGTGGAAGAACAAGCAGCGTCATAAAGGAAATGCAATAGTTACCGGTTGATGTTCTCTCCATATTTGACAGTTCCAAAGAGAACAACACCAGCAAATGCGTAGCACAGGAGGAGTAGAAACATGCCTACGATGATGAAGAAGCTCTTGTACATGCTGACGACCACAGTCAACAGTAGCATCTTTAGTGTCACCTTAATAAATACATATAAATAAAGCACATTTAGAGGTAGTTTTTGTTACTATAACAGGCGTTACTTTTTTGGAAAATACCTTTTTTTTTACCCGTAAAAACATACTTACATGCTTCCCACAGATTGTGAAGAATCTGAAGACTATCACACATGTGCCCATCATGTAGGTATATGCATTCTAGGGAAAAAAAAAAAAAAATTTTGTACAGTATTTGCGAAAACACTTCACGTAGATTTCAATTGAATTCCCAAAATATTCCTTTTAATAATGACTGTTTTTTCTAACCAGCAAGGAAAAGTGCAGAACTATCCAGATGACACCCAGTGACGTGACCAGCAGATCATAGCGATTTCTTCTGCTCTGCCAGTAACCAGCTGGGGACATGGCTATCAGCTTCATGGTCACCTGGGTGATAGCGCCAGAGTTTAACATCAGACAGATTCGTTAATTCCAGATGACACGATTGAATCAAAACCTGACATGTGATGGATAAGCAGATGTAGGACAGGCTCACCTCTAGGACAAATATAAACGTGAAGACTACTGACATTGTGGCGAGGGGAAATGTTACTTGGTCATCACCTACGTCCCACTAGCAGAAAGGTGACAAAATCACAGCTGTTAAAGTTGAACGATGAGCAGACATACAACAATTGAAATCAAATGAAACATTTGTGATGTAAGACTTTACCTTGACTGAGAGCAGCACTGACTGTGCCAACACCAACACTGCAATACCTCGTTTGAAGAAAGGATGCTGAGTAATGTCATACATCTTGGCCCGGAAACCACCATTCTCTAGCAGTTAGAGAACAAATAAGAAATTTAACGAAACCAGTGGAGCAATTGTATTTAAAAAAAAAAAAAAAATCACATGGTGGCGATTGTGTGTTTCAACATTTTCAAGTCATTGATCAGATTTGAATGTCCAATCCAACGCTGGTGGTGCTCTTTGCACTTGAATCTGCGGCAGCATACCTTATTGTCCTGCAGAGGGCAGTCATGGACTAGTCAGGTATTAGTATCAGTGCACACTGATACACTGATGTGCTGCAGATATTACTCACATGTATCCACGTTGATGCATCTATTTCAAAATATGGATAACAGAAAGGTTCGTAAGGAAACCAGCCGCTGCCGTAATAAGGGATGCATGTAGCTGATGTGATGGTTCCCTAATGAAACACGGTCACCTTTCAGCCTTCCAGCTTAAAATGACTGATAATATTTTATCCTTCTTATATCTATTTCTTGTGAAAAAAGATACATGCAAGTATGTGTCTAGTGTTCCCCTAAAAGCAGGAACTTTACCAAAAGTAATGATTTAACAATAGGCAGACTCTCTGATCACATACAGCATGACCACTGACCACTGAGACAGCTTTCACAACTACTAGGACCACAGAGTAAAGTCTGGCTCTGTCCTGTAATGATCTCCCAGTAGTGAGTGAGTGGTGCTGGTGCTGAGGGTCTATGGATGTGGATTAAAGTCAGGCTTATACTGCTGGTGGCCACGGTGCTGCGTACTAAAACCAAAGCCATTGATTTTCTGTTACTTCTGAGCCTCAACTCAGTCAACAGGTGATTTCCCACACAGCCTCCAGCCATTCTCACGAGTCTAATCACAGAGGGAAGAGCAACAGTTTAGTTGTACAATATCTTCATGTTGAACTGTAATCAATAGTGTTAGACTGAGTGTAAAATGTAAGCAGTCAGCAAAAAGCATCTATCTGCTGAATATCAGTCCTCGAGTTTACTGTCGATGAAGCTGGTACTTTACTTCAAAAGAGGTGTTGAAATTTGATCTATCTGTTAAAAACACATTTCCCACAGAAGGCAGAAACAGGAATGATTCAACGCCTCAGGTATTTGCATAATCTGTCTTCCAATTCATCTTTTTCAGTACTGCTGCTAGTCATCATTTGGTTGTCATGATGAATTCCTCGAGGGATCATTACCCAATGAAAAACAAGGACTGTTAAATATGGATTAATCATGCAGGTGGTGCTTAACGATGCACATGATGATCAATCAGGGGCCGGGGCAAAGACATGACTTACAAGATGTCGATCTTGATACTATATCTCTGTATTGTATTACAGAAGAATTTACAAAGCATTTGTTGTATGTGTTTGTGTTTTAATGTTTGTGCATTTTAATACCTGGACGAGGGGGCAGGTGGAGAGGTTGAGCTATTTTCAGTCGACTCTTCAAATCCTCCCATCTCCTCTGGTCCACTGTGAGCAGAGCAGTACCCTGCGGTGGGAGAGGCAGCATATTAAAGGGTGATGTGTTCGCCAGGCTGGTTGTCTAAAATGAATATTATGTGCTGTGCCTGCAATACATTTGTTTCTTCGTCTCTGCTTTTCAAACCTTCCAGCAGCCAAATACCAAATCATTTTAAAGAAAGAAGAAGCTGAATATCACCGTGTGGCTCATACCTTGTTCTCATTGAAGTTAGCAATGACGACTCCCACAAACAGGGTGAGACCAATCATGCATCCCAGAAACACGAAGACGTGGATGTAGATGCCATGAATCTACAGGGACAGAAGCATACAAACCAAGCTGAGGGAAAGTCACAGTTCTGATTGAATGAACAAGGCAGTTAAAGAGTAGCACTTTGATGGGAAGTGGAAAGATCAGGTTCCGTACCGGCCCAACACGGTGAATAATTACATCCCGGACCTCCACCCAGCCTTTGAGTGACAGCACTTCAAAAAGAGCCAACATAGCATTTCCCACATTGTCAAAATTAAAATTGCGAGGGTTGGCCCTGGAGATGGACAGAACGGATATAAATCACTGGCTACATAAAAGCAATCTTAAATCAAGTCATAATAAACATATAAAGTTCCTGTACCAGACTCTTGGTACCCAGAAACCTGGTTTCTTCTCCCCAGGCCGCAGCTTCAGATTGAGGTTTTTGGAAACACTGACGTTTATTCTGAAGATGCCATGACATTCTTCCTGTAAACAACCATGTAGTTTGTGAGTTTGTTTTATTATGCGTTAGTAAATTAATATAAGGATAATGCACATACTGTATTTGTTCTTATCGAACACATAGGTATTGTTGGAAGTATATAATTGAATCTGAAACTAGTTTATAACAGTAACATAGACTAATCAACAGCACATTCATTGTGATTTCCTGGAGGGATTGAACTTAATACTTTTATAAATTGTATTATGATAAAACTGAAAGAAGCAAAATTACAGCTTGAAAGACAGCGAGATAAAAGGAAACACATGATTATTGATTTGACTGAGGGAAGACCTTCTTATCATTGAGCTTGTGTGTGCTATGGGAGGGGGAGCTTTAGTGGGCAGGGGATGTTTCTTGCTGTACCCGTTTAAGGATATGGGGGTCGTTGCACTTGGCGAGCTTCCCAGCAAACAGTTGAACTCCAAAGCTTGCGAACACCAGCATTAGTGTGAGGAGCAGAATGGAAACCTGCAGCAGAATCATTCAAGAGTTCAAGGCAGACAGTTCAAAATAATCTAAATCTCAGAGATTAAAGAGCAAGATGAGCATGTCAGAAGGCTGTGGATGTAGGAGCCCTGCTATGAAAATCCATGCTAGACACAGTCAGAATAAGTATTGTGAAATGAAAACGCAAAAGGAAAGGAAATCTCTGAAATGGCCAAGAATGTAATAATAACAAGGGTGTGATTCGATAGTGTAGATCTAGTTTTCATATTTCATTTTTATCTATATTTCAAGACTTTTTTCACCTCTAGTTTAAGCGCGTTGCATTCAAGTTCAATTTACAACTGAAATGATGAGAAATATGTCTAAACAACTACCTGTCAAATAAAGAAAATACAGGTAACACTTTATCATATGGTCATATAAGTTTCTAATTATTGCCTAGACTTGTTTTGCTTGCACGGTCTGAAGTAAGCTAAAGGGTTGCAAGACTAAGCTATGTTTATACACAACTAAATGCATATGCCTCCTATTGTGTATAAACAGGTGCTGACATGTATTTTTAATGATTTAAAATTGAAGTTTCCTCTGCCACTGGATGAGGTTGTGGTAACTGTCAGTTGACAAATGCTTTGACCATTGTTTATAAGAGGCCCTCTCAGCAGTGCTAAGTGTTCCGGGCAGATTGGAGGCTACAGTAAGTCATTATTGAAAATTGATTCAACAAGGTGGAGCTACATGCTTAGCATGTTATCTTAAGTGGAAGGAATGGGTGAGTAAACAGCTGTTGATGCTGGCTATGCAGCAATAGCAAAACATTTGCATAGCTCTTTTAATACACACATTTTATAAGGGGCCACTGACCAGGAAAATCTCCTTAAATCCTTTCAGAACCTCCCGCACCACCTTCCTCATCTGGGGTACCAGCTTGAAGATCCTGAGCGGACGCAGGCAGCGCAGCATCATCAGCAGCTGAGCCCCAGACTCAGGAGGGACGTCAGGAGGCAGCCAACACAGAAAGATCAGGCTCACCTGCAGTAGCCACAAAGCAGGGCAGGGATGACTGGTTAATGGAAGGGAAATCCCGAAACAACAGAAAATTGGGGTAACTGTTTAATGCCATTCAGAGTTATTTATGAAATATAGTCCAATCCAGTACGATTCATCCATTAGAATTTGGTTACTAAATATTGAAATGGAGAAGCTTGATTTTTCTCACAAGGTAGATGAAAATGTCCATGACTCCTCCAAAATCTCTGATGACAGCCGTGGGGGTGAAGAAGAGACCGTCTGCCATGATTTTAAGGTTGAGCTCGATGCTCATAAAAATCACAAACACATACTCCCCAATCTGAAACAGACATGGCTTTTAACATTTGTGCATCTATTTCGTCCGCTCGACTGTTCCTACAATTCCATCCATCTGGTCTTAATACCTGTAATGTGGGGACGTGCATGACCCTGGTGAAGGGTGATTCAAACATCATAGAGATGCAGGAGCAGATGGTTACTACAATCATCACCCAGTCCAAATAGGTGACCAGGCCCAGAAGATCACTGCAAGGACACACACACACACACACACATAAATAGTGTCACAACAAACACACAGTTTTTGTTTTAATCTCTTTTATAATTTACGCTGAGAAAAATAATAGAATATTGGAGTAAATAAAAAGAATAAGTAGGTCAAGAAAGCTTTGATTTACAAACCAGCAATATTCGTAATTCAAGAAGAAAAAGATGGGTACAGAAAAAGAAGAAGGAGTTAATGTGAGGATATCAGAGTGAGACTGAATAAATCTCTGTGTTTATGTGTGTGCAGCCCAATCCACTCTTCAGCAGGATGTCATAAAAAAAAAAATCCCCTGGTACCAAAGGTATCTGATACAAAGGACCGCCTCTGGCTTTATTAATTAAAATCTGCGGTTGACTGAATTACTCTAAGGTTGCATAATGGGTGAAATCTATTTCACAGATCTTCATCTCCGAATATTTATCCATTACCACAGTTTCAGGAAAACACAACAGGCAGGTAATAAGATACAGAATTAATAAGTACACCATTGCTTTAGAGCAAACAGATCAATAGAGAGTGAAGGAATCAATACTTCATCACACTTACTACAGTTGGTGGTATTTGGTGTTCTTCACTGCTCCTGTTATGGGGTCAGTTTTGGATCTGGATATGAATTCATAGAGATAAAATAAATTGTCAGCATTTTGACAAAAAGACACCACATGCGTTTTTTTTTGTTTTTTTTTTAAATATAATAGAATAAATAGAATAAATCTGTAGCCAAACTCACATGGCGGTATTTATCCCACAGTAAACTACAAATTTACGATCTTTATTTCCTGTCAATTTCTGGCCATAAAAAGCTGCCCAGTGAGGCCAACACAAAGCAACAGATTAACAGTGTATATTAGTTAAATGTAAGTCTGATCTTACGCATTGAAGCGGGCTCGAACAATCACCCTGCAAAAGTTCCTGAAGCGATGCTCCCGACCCACAATGAAGAGAGGTTTATCAAAGTAAGGGTGGTTTTCTCTTAGTTCTTCCTCCTGAACTTTTCTGAGCAGCCACACAAACACACAAATCGATCAAACACCAGTTGAGGTATGATGCAGCATGGGCTAAATCATTACTACAAACAATGAAACTTTCTTCATCTGATGATATTGTGAGACTTTTTGTGAATGAATACCTTTTCATCTCAGCTTGTTCTTTCTTTTCTTGGATCATCTTGATTTCACTGTCCTCTCTCTGGGCATTTCGGTAGCGCACAGTGCTGGAATGCTGCATCAGAGAAGAGAAATAAATAGTCAACACTTTTTTGTTTTTTTGTAAGATGTATTTAATGTCTTTTTATACATTTCTTACATCTCTGAGAACTGATGACAGAGCATGCAAACTACAGCTGTGTTGGAGGACAGCTTCTCTGAGAACATACAAGTACACTGTTCCATAATCTATATTTGTGTGTGTGTTTGAATGCTCACATCCTGGGTAAGAGTCTCCAGCGACTTCCCTCGGCTGATCCTCTGACTTGTGGAGCCATGTCTCAGTGATCTGCAGATTAGGACAGATCAGTCTATTAGAGAAAATGTGTAGTGGTATCAAATAGTGAGATTTCCCTTTTTTGCATTTCAGTGTGTGAGTGTGAGTGTGTGTGTGCATGTGCGTGTGCGTGTGTGTGTGTGTGTGTGTGTGTGTGTGTGCGTGTGTGTGTGTGTGTGTGTGTGTGAGAGTGTGTGAGTGTGGTGACAGACCTGCGCTCTTGCCGTATGTGATGCTGGACACTAAGGATGGAGCGTTCTTTGGCAGGCTGACCCTCGAATGATCCACTTAGCATACGCTGCCTGGTACAAGCCCTGGAAAACACAAACATGAGATTATCTTTTTTCTCCTAGTGATCAATAATCATGATTTAAAAGATCAATATAAGGACCCTGGCAGGCAATTAAAGCACAGCTGGATCTGCTCCATATTCCTGTCTAACAAGCTTCTGCGTGGTGGTGCAGGCTTCTTCCAATCATTCCATTAGTTAGAGAGAGTGTGTGTGTGTGTGTGTATGCGTGTGTTATGTAGCAAAACAAAGCTTGCGACACAGTGTGCACCATCAGTTTGTGTACATTAATGATTTACAAAGATTTACAAAGGGAGTGATAACTTTTTCACTGCCAGTACCTATGAATGAGCGCCTGCTTATGCTGGACGTTGTGTATGTTTGCCCACATTGGTGCGACTGAAAGCCTAATTGTGTGTCTGAGAGGAAGATGGCAGGCCAGACAGAACGTGTTATGACTACTAATACACCGTCTATCCTTCAGAATGACAGAATAAGGTGGGTGAGGCCATGGGTGGGTGGGTAGGTTGTGGGTGCTGGGAGCCAGATTGGACACGGTGCAGGCGAGCTAATCTACACTTAGTGCCAGCTCTGCCATGCTGAACAGCAAATTATCCATTTTACTTCATCAGCAGTAAATGAGTCTGAAGTGGGTCTGTGTATGCCTCTGTGCGATGTGCATTTGAGAAGACAGACGCATTTACAATGCCTGAGTGCTGCTACAGCAGCGATATATCTAATATGCACACACATTATTGGTTTCGCCCACACAAAGACCAGGATGTATTTCATGAATCTGGATGATGCATACTAAACGCCCTTAGCTGGGGTCTCCAAGGAAAGTGTCAACCCAAAAACCTGCAATGTCTTGACTTAATAACAAACAAACACAAAAAGTCAATGGGCACAAAGGGAGAGATTAACCTTGCAGGTCAAGACATGAACAGGGCTAAAGATTGGTTCCTCAGATATCTCAGTTACATAAACCTGCTTCAGCACTTCCCCAATAACTACATTTTATTGTGCAGCAGGTGCTAAAAACAATACTTTTATTACAAGAAAAAGCTCATGGTAAGCTGAACAGCATTTGACCTGTAGATCACAATAAGGTGACGATGTGTCTTACCGCAGTATTTTATTGATAGTAGTTTCTTTTTCCAGGAGGTTACGAGCTCGGATACTAAATATTGACCTGCGGAGCTGAGAGAGCACATAGAAAAGGTACGTTAGCGGGGAGTTTCTTAAATTTAGTGCATCATTCAAAAATAGATGACACACAACAATAATCTATAAATTACTAGAAAGTACTAGAAAGTAAACTTTCTGCAGCTTGTGTGTTTCTTATTGCTATGGTTTATCTTGTGGATATTTTGGAGTTTATCATGGACATGGAGTTATCACCGTCATATCTGCTTTCTGTGTGCGTCTTTGTGAAAGCAGAAGAGAGAGTAAGCAAGTAAAAGAACAAGTGCGTAAGTACCTTTTGGTCGATATACTTGTTGTCTTCGATGGCTGAGCGTTTGGAGTGGTCGCAGGAGGAGGATGAAGCAGAGGGAAGACGCCGGAACAAACAACTGGTGTCCTGCTGTTGCCGATCAATGAACTGCTTCATAAAACTCTCCCTAGAGTACACAACAAACAACACGCACAAACAAATGTGATCAATTTTAATGCATGGTTTCCAACCGGAGAAATCCATACTCTTAAAGATGCAGAAACAACCACAGTAGGCATGATATATCTTCAAACCATCTTGATGCGGATTTGTCTACAAGATGTGTCACAGGAGGTAGTTGCTGCAGTGGCAGCCCGGCAGATGGGCTGCAGAAGGGGATTTGTGGGAAAGCAAAGGACCCAGCTGTGCAGTAATCAGCAACTAAATGATAAAATTGATTATGAGGTCCACTGTGCTGGACAGAGTTCAGCACTCCCGCTAAAAAGTGTTAAACACTGCACAAGATACAAAGGCCTTCTTGAAGAAAAGGCCTACTGGGAGCATGTCTGAAAATGTGTCGCTTTGACTTCACTTAAGTCTTGCCAATAGCATGGAAACCATTTACTTGTTGCTATGTTGTTTGGGCAATAATGCTGGAAATCACTACACAATGAAGGATTGCTTGCAGGGTTGATGGGTTTGAGCTTCTATACGTCTGTTTAGGCATGTTTTATTTTGTTACATGCTTTATGCTTCCTCTCTATAAGCCAAATAAATGTTACTGGTGCTAAGTGTTGAAAGAATACATCACTGTTTGCTATATCTAAATCTGATTCTCACCAGCATAACAGACATATGATTATTATCATTATATCACTATGACAAATAAATTTGCCTGCCACAGCATACCTGATCCTGGGCACAGTGAAGTCAGATGGGAGCTTGGAGATCTTCACCATCTGAGGTCTGTTGGGGAACTTTTCAAAGATCCTGAGTCGTAGAGGGAGCTTCTCTTTGGTGTCAGCATTGGCTTCACTTTGCTTGAGCTAGTGGCGGGGGGGGGAGTGTGAAAGCCAGTTAATGCACAGAACAGTAGAGCAAGACAAGATATGGTGAAGGAGAAGTCAATTATGTGATGAGGATAAAGAAGAGGAATTACAAAGTGGAAAAAGGACACATTTAACACAGTTGAGGGGAAGTTTAGGATTTTCAGAACTGCGTGAAGTTACCCATGGTTTTTGTTCTTTTAGGAAAAGCATGAGACCAGGTTTCACCAATACTTTAAAAGTGCAGCTTTATGTTTCTGCCTGATGATGGCAGCAGCACACTTACCTACAACACACACAGTATAGACAACCACATATATGATCACATCCCACTTACTTTTAGAAAATAATGCAGAAAGCAAAACAAAAGGAAAAAAGAAAGGTTACTTTGGAGTGGTTAATGAAGAAAATAAAAAAGGTGGCGACAGTAAGAAGAATGTGTGCGCGCAGGCCGGAGCACTGTGGCACAGGCTGGAGAAATAAAAAGATGACAAAGGAAAAAAAGCAATTATTTCCATTTAATTACATATGGCAGAGGATGACTGAAATTCCCTTGCAGGTATTCTCCATCTGGGTGCCTGGAGATAACCCCTGATGCATTGCAGATTAGGCCTAGAAGTCAACTGCATTTGGTGCAACAGTGTATAGCAGTTTATCAGTCAGAGCAGACAAGCGCTGTGAATCATATTGACTGGGCTTGGTGAACGATTCTGTCAGTCATGCCATTTGGTCATCTGTCTACCAGTGAAAACGTTGCTCCATTCTGTGTATGTATTGGTATTTCTGTCTGTACTTGTCTGACTGAGAGAGACCAAATGACTGGAACAGCTTCTTGTTTTTTTGAGGGATAACAGCCGGGGGAAAGAGAACCCCGACAAATGAGGGAATGAAAATCTGTCTTTCTCTAGTAGACTAAAGTGTGGGAGTTTCTTTTTTGCCCTGTGTGGGTGAATGGTGAGTGGCATACTGTGAAGATGGAATTATGCACCAGTCTTTGCTTGTCTAGGCTTTCTGTTTATATTTTAACTCTCAGGATAGAAAGAATGGACAGAATGACGCAAAAACACAGAATAAAACAAGTAAAGGAGGGAAAGAAATGTATGGAGAAAATACAGACAAAAAAATGAAGGAATAATTAGAGGTGGGTTTCATGTATTGATGTTTAAACATCTGAAGCCATACAGAGCATAAAGAAAATATGTAGGGCAAAATTGTGAGCTTCATTGTTGTGCTGCAGATTTCTGGGTGAAGCTGTAGAAAGTGCTGCAGTCATCTCAAATAGTAAGTGCAGATTTGGATGCTCAAGCAACAACACACAAACAAGCATGCTCACACACACCCACACATACACACAGAAAAACATACAGTGCAGAATTAATATGGACCCTACTGTTCCCAAAGGCCCTAATCAATTGGGCCAACTAAGCGAGATGTACAGTTCAGCCAAGGCTGTCCACCCTTATCTGCAGCAGTATCCTATTACAGCAAAACCTTCTCTGCTCTCCACTGTAATTTGCACGCTTAGTTTAGTTTATTTATTTACAGTATCTGCTGCGTCTGGGGACCCACCTGATGTGAAATGAGCAAAAGACGAACTGAATTTAATTTCACTTCACCCTGAGAAAACAAATCAGAGTTCAGTGTAGCATGGATCATTTAGAAGCTTTTGTTCTGGGAAGCACTATCACCCTTCATTGAAATGAATGTCCAGGAGGTTTATGTAAGGAGTATTTGCTGTACTGCCAAAACAAATACTTTCCTTAATTACTGAAACAATATAAGGCTGATATAAGGTTCACCTGGTGAGTCCTTATGCTATTGGTTTGCCATGGATCACTATTAACTGTACGTCCCAACACACTGGGCCTTCAGACTCGTCAATATGCAGGATCAATGAAAAACACAAGGACACAAGCTCTGGAACTGGGAAATCTGGGAAGAGGAATTCATTTTCCCTGTATCACACACAAGAATTAAATGCAGTCAGTCTAGTAGACACAGCTATAATCAACACTTTCTGTAAACAATGGACCACATGTAAATGTATCATGACTCCTCTCAGCTTTTTATGGAGCATTTTAGTGTTTTTTAGCTCCTGGTTTTTGGTTTGCCTAAGTTGACTCTCACTACTCTCGAGAGAAAAGGCTTGAGGAACTGATTGTCCGCTACCTACCCAGCAATGCCAGACAAAGTTGTGAAACAACAGAAAAGCTGAAGAGGCCAGTCTTTCTCTCAAGACCTTGAAGACGAGGGTAGCTTAAGCAGAATATATGATGGACATTGTATCTGGATTCAATGTGCACTGAGATGCCAGTGCTGCTCCTGATCTCCAACATATATAACAGAGTGTGTAATAAAAAGTTTGCCGTGTGGACTTTATCGGGTGATAAATAATATGCCAGTGCAGCTTTCATAAGCTGCCCAAAAGAGGCCAAAAGTGGTTATTTCAGCTTCTTAGAGGGAAAGCATTACTTCCCACTGTTAAAATCATGTGTAGCGTGTGCATTCCACCTCTATGTCTGCACTTATGTGCAGGAAGAATGTCTCTGTTTCCTTTGGTGTCACACTCAGTGGTTGATGAATCTAAACTACTGCTTTGCTCGCCACATAGGAGATTTAATGTATAGTGGTGTAACAGTGCAGCCAAGACTAATGTGTTTTGCCTTGAGACCAATTCAGGTGACCGGCCACTGCTTCCCCCTCCATTCAAGCCAATTTCAGGCTCGACTGCGCTGGAGAGCTTTCCAGTTAGGATTTCCACAGCTTTCCTGACCAACGCTGAGGGGAAGAAAAACTAATGTTAACCATTAGCAGTGGATGAAATTCAGCAGCAATGGTTGAGGCAAGGGGATGAAGACTCTGATAAACTTGGGGTGAAAATGACTCGGAATAAAAGTAGTTAACACAAGTTGATGCACTCTTCTCTTGTAGGTGGCAATGCAATAAAAGCCAACATAATGATCAGTGTTAATACTTCTGTTTAATGCTTCCATAAAATACGATTACATGCGGGACACTCAAGCTGTCAAGACAGCTTTATTTGAAGCACCATGCTTAAAGCACAATTAATCCTCCAACTATGAGCTAAAAACTTTAAAATCACTGGTGTGGCAATGCAAGAGATAACAGGCCAAATCTTTCATCCCTCTCAAGCATTGGTCACTTGAGACATTTAGCAGAAAAACTCAAATAACATTAGCATTTATGATTAACTCTAAAATGCATGTAAAACACTGATTCTTGCACTAAGCAATGCTGCTGATCAGTCCTGTGAAAGTGCCTCAGAGAGCAGAGTATGAATATCTGTGAGAGTAGCCAACAGCACAATGAGGAACTGATGAACAGCCGCCCACAAAAACCTGCTGCCCACACACTTACTGAGTGCCAGCAAGGATGTAAGTACAGTCATCTACATTTTACCATTCAAACATCAGAGCCTGCCATTCACCAGCAACGCCAGACAACAGTTGTGTTTGTGTGTGTGATCATGGAATAGTATTAATACAACACAACTTGCATGGCCATTAGTCATCAGCAGAAAAAAACAGGGAGTGTGCATGTGCTCTATCAAATCCATTATCCATGCAGAGATAAAAATCTAAGAAGAAATACTGTACGTCGAAATCTCACAACACGTGTGGTCCCTGTCATGCATACTAACCTATTTACATTCTGTTAAGTCTAGGCTGGGTTGCCTTGGCCTCGGGCCAGTCCAGCTGTAATACCCAGCCGTGGAAAGAACTGAGAGTAAGTTAGCAGGGTCACCCTTCTCTTCTCATTAGCTGGGTAATGAGCCGTGGTGTGGAGCTGCTGTAAAGCCACACAGCCCATAAACCTCTAATAGCCTCCTCCAACACCCTAAACAACTTCAAATATTCTTAATACCATTATTTCAATATCTAAACCTACATAGAGTCGAGCCGTGTGCCTTTGGGCTCAAGTCTGGTGATGGTGAGGCAGCCTGGTAACCTGCTGTTCAAGACTCATGTCTTTCCATTCCCCTCCCTCTCCTGTCTTCACCACAAGTTAAATTAAGTAATTGTAATTCACATGTTTGGATTAAATAACAATACAGTTTAATGTTTAGAACAGATGCAAAATTCACTTGAACACAAAATATGAGAACAAAATGATGTCTTTTAAATGACTGCATGTTCTCTGGTCTTGCAACATCTGCTTTCTGCAGTGAATTCGGTTTTTATTGAGAAAAAGAAATTTGCAACTATAGCCAAATGCAAACAAAAGACAAAAATATTTAAAGCCAAAAATATTTGTTAAAAAATAATTATATATGCAGGTGATATTATTTCTGCACTTGTGCCTCCTGTACATATGTAATTTTATTGTGTGTGTGTGTTCATACTAGTTTTAGAACATGGCAACGGGGGAACAGTGCCTGGAGTGTCTTCCAATAGAAAACTGAAGGTGACATTCAAAAGATAAGAACACATTGTATTGAGACTCTCCAAGGGGTATGCTCGTTCCTCCTCTGCTCCCTCAGTCTTGCGTCCCTTTTTTCTCTTTCACTAAATCCCCAAAAGTCCTTGGTCCATTAAATCACTTAAATGGAGGACAGGCTTTTAGTTTAATTCATAAATAATGAAATACTTGTTGGCAAGCCACAATTCAATCACTCTATAAAGCATTTGATCAAGCTAAATTCTCCTTATACAGTGGCAGAAGGCACATGTACAAACACATCAATATGTGCACACATGCTCATATCAATATTGAGGAAAAACGTCAGGTGTTATTTGGAGAAAAGAGCCCTTATCATGTCTCTGTTGCCATGGTGACACACTGTATGTTCCTATTGCAGACGTGAAAACAGTAACCACTCATCTTAAACCTCATTTCTACCTAAAGTAAACATCCTTCCCCCTCTCTTGTGTTTATCTCTTTTTTCACCTCTATCACTCAATCCATCTCCCTCACCTACCCCCCCCCTTCTGTTTTATCACTCCCAGTATACGCCCAATCTTATTCTGCTCCGTTGACAAATGTGGAACAGGAAGATCGACACAACTCAACTGACGACCACACGCCGTCACAGCCACTCGTCTCTCCATGCCAGCTTTGACAAGCCTGACACACTGGGGGCAGCAATCTGATTACCTCTGTGCCACATTGCATCCTCTGTCTGTGGCCTGTGGAGCTCCCAACAGTGTTTCTTCAAAGACTTTCATATGGTGATCGACCCTCCCTCGCAACTGTTTCTGCTAAACTGTTGGCACATGGGAAATCTGAGAGAGTAGTTTATCATCATCAATCATACCGCAACTGACACGTCCATAGACCTCTACAGTACAAAAAGACACAATTAAAACACATACACACACATTGTCTAGTTCAGCAATCATTTGAAGGGCCAAGTAATTTGGAATTTGGATAGAAGGCTTCAGACAGTATGGTTCAATGGTAAGGAGTAAGTCTGGGAAATTATGTTAAAAATATGAAAACCCACATTTAGAACATCCCACTGACTTAATTGTATCCCCTTAAGAAGACTTCTTGTTCAGGCACATGTCCCCGTCCCCCTAACTAACATTAGTCTGCAGTTACTCAAAGCAAGACTGGTATTGTGGATTAAATTAGTGGAAACGCTGAACTCCATGCTCCGTGTCATTTAAACCAAATAAAATAAAATACACAAATAATGTATAGATGTATATCTATGAGGACAACTCACCTTTTCATCAAGTTTAGAAAAGATAATAGTGATACTGAGCTGGTCCTTTTAGTTCAGATTCATTTGTCAAAATCATGTAGACTTGTTGTTTAAACCAACTTAACACCAGGCTGAAAACCATTTCCCAATCATTCACTATTCTGTTCTATTCTTATTAAAAGACCTATTACAACGCCATTGCCTGTTTACAGTATGTGACTGAAGGCTACCTGTCTGTGTGGGGCTTACTACAGTAGGTAAAGTAAATGCTTGTTTCTATTTCCCAGTTGAAATAAAATCCAAAACATGACTTGATGTAGCGCAAAGAAACAGCAGCGTTAAAATGTTGAGCTGACTGACTACAAATAATCAGACAGAAAAAGTACTACTGTGCATATGTAGCATTTTATGTTCCCTATTGACTGAACACTCACAGCTGCACCCTCTCCCCTCTGTTTACAGGAATATGGCACCCTTTGAAAGAGAGAAAGAGAACATGTCAAAGACCAAATGAGATGTCTCAGAGCCCCATGTGCAGAAGGTTCAAATGTCTGTTTGTCTGCATGCATTATGTAAACAGACTATAGATGAAGGAGAGGTAGCTTTTAGTTTTTCTTGCTCTCTTCCTCTCTTTTTCACTTGTTCCTATTTAACAATTTCCCAAATGTGTTCCTGATGACTCATCTACCTGGCCTAAGGACTTGCCTAATTGCCAGACATTTCTGCTTTCAAACACACACACACATTTATCACCACTGACAATTCATATACATACACACATGAAGGAACACACACAAACACATATTATCACCATCTTTGCCCTTAGGGGTAAACACCTTTTTCTATTTAGCTGATATCTAGTGGCATAGGATAAACATTGCCTCCTTCCCCTAGACCTCCCTCTGGTGCTGCAGACAGTGCTTTGTGGGAAGGAGTGATTTGTTAGATGGAGATGGGTCATCAGACTCTCCCATCACAAAGTCCACTGGCCTGTGACACCATGGATGAAGGCAGAGCAATAACAGGCTGCAACAGTGTCCAATAGACAAACTTGTTTTTCAATCCCATGCATCTATTGGCCCCGTGTTGTTGTTCTCTGATGGAAAAAAAGGTGTCTCTGGGTAGAACTTTGATATTTCAGATGTATGTCTGTGGATTCATGATTATTGCCAGCTGATGTTGTATGGCAGGTTAATAAGAAAAAGAGTGAAAATCATCCCCCGTTTTATCTTTGGGAAAGAAAGGGTGAAGAAACAAGCAAAAAATGTCACTCTACAGAATACATCATCCTACCAATGTTCTTTTCAAAAGTTGCTGTCTCATTTTGTTAGCCATCCAAGAGCATAACAAAAACATTTTCTGTAGATATAATCCCCGAATTCAACCAAACGATGAAATATTGGATTCTGCTTTTACTGTGACATACCGTCTCATTCCAGTTTTAGGGAAGAAAACAAGATGCCATTACTGTGGTGACAGCTCACTCTGAAACCTCCAAAGTAATATTATAATGCATTTTGTGAATTATGTCTAGAAGTACTTGTTACTTAAAGCAAATATAATCAGTGAAACTCCATGAGATAAATGATCTAAATCTGAAAAATGACCACTAGAATGACACTCAGTAGAAAGCAAGGCCAAACAATCCTACATGCCTCATTTATTTGCTGCCTTTAGTCCTTGAGCTGTATGGTTTACCTGCTTACTGAATAGCTTTACAGCTGTACGAATTGAAAACACATACCAGGCTTTGCAGTTATGTATTATACCTGCAGTAATCTTAGAAGCCAATGATATCCTCATGATATTATGCCACCTGCAAAGACTGCGCCTCAAGACGGTCTACTTTGCAGGGGATCACTTGAGGACTTGAGGACCGCCAGGTTAGCAACAACACAGTGTTTGTGCAATTAATGGCTGCTATATAGTCGTTGCGTCCCATGTCATCAGTATTTCACTTAATGTGTGTTAAACTGTTAATTTCACAAAACACTTTGACTTGGTGCTCTGTGCTGTGTAAGACTCGGTTGCCCAATAATTTTGATAAGGTGAACAATACTTTGTCCGTTTCCAAGTCAACATATCAATTTTGCAATTTCATGTGTTTCAGACCTTTGAATGTGTATGGATATTGATCTTAATGCTTCAATGTACTGAAAATATAATTAGTTTGACTGCTATTAGCAGAAAAAACATGGTGTGTGTGTGTGATTAGGAGGGGCAGGGCTAATGCCTCCTTCCTCCACCTCTCTTCTCCTTTGTCTAACATTCTCCTCTTCCAGGCTTCATTTCATTAAAAATTACTACCAAACCTAATTTCACGCGATAAATGCATTATCCCAATCAACACTGATGAGTGGAGCACACACTGATGCATGCACACATATTTTTATGTGTGTGTAAATCCTAATAGAAAGAAAATCTTGATACTTTTGTTCTGCTAGCTCATCAGTATGATGGAATAAACTAGTCATTCATTAGCTGTAGCCCTGCTTAATCTCATTTTACTAATAATTAATATCCACTTTGTGTGTATTCACTGTGTGCTTGTGCGTGTATGTGCTGAGAGCAAAAAACTTAAATTTCCGTTCTCAGCCTGTGATCACAAAGCAAAGATCCAGTTTCACTTCCCGACAGTTCACATCACACAGTATTAAAGCAACCAAATATTACTGCACAGCAAATGAACAATGATTTGCTAGATCAAAGTGTGACTATGCACAATGCTCTGCGCCTGTTCGGGGGTCCCAAGCTCGAAATGCAGAAAAACCCAAATCGAGACAAATGATCTGTCGAGGATGAAGGGTGCAACACATTCCCTTGAAAGGCTGGCTGCAGTCAGTATGTAAATGATGACCGATGTTTTCAGCTAGTGTGTTACTGATGATGTCATCAGCAAATCAGCAACAATATAGTTGTGCTTCCTCACAAAAAAACATGCAAACCTGGAAAGGGAAACAGTTAAGGAAAAGTATCTAGTACTCATGGAATGACAGGTGGAAATGTGAACCTTTGCTGCTGACAACAGGATGACGGCTAAATTGTGTTGCCTGGTAACTCGCCATCCACACTGATCTGCTTCATTAATGCTCTACTGAGCACAGATATAGGCAATAACAGTGCAGATTAGAGCAAATGGGTGGATGTTTGAGAAATATTGCCATTTAACTAAGTTCAAACTGAAGGTAAAAGCCTACCTAGTACTAGGTAGTTCTAAGTCATAATGTGATTCTGCACATGCCAGCACCCCAACAACCCGTGTGGCACCTAATGCAAGACGCATGATGTCAGGACTGTTTTATACAGAATGTTGAGGTATTTTGCTTAAATGTAAAATTAATTTGCTAAAATTTTGGCTTGACTAAACAACATTGTTATTGTGCAGTGGGAAACATATTTATATATAAAAGAGGAAACTCCCAATCAGGAGAACTGTAAACTACGTTATATGGAGGTAAATATACCTAAAATTAAATCACCTTAAATTAATTATTCATTATATGTTTATTTTAATGTTAAAGTTGGGCATTACTGTTTAATAATATAACAAACATGACATTGGTATTCACCTACCAACATACTGGATTTAGAAAACAATTTGAAGAATGGATCACTATCGTTCTGCATAATTTTCCAGCGCAGGTGGTCCTTGTCGTTCAAAGCTTGACTGCACACATGAATTTTCATTTCAATGTGACACATACATGCCAAAGACACACATAAGGATGCCGCTGGCACACCTGCAACCACACACATCCTGTGCGCCTCAAGTCTTTCACGGGTGGAAGCGAAATACAATGAGGAGCTGACATGTCTGTCTGGTTTCATAAAATGATTTTTGACACACCCAGAGCAAGATGTGGCGATGGGATGTTCACGCAATATATACACGGTCACCAACAACACTAAAGCAGCACAGTATAAATTCGTTGTTGAGCTTGGCAGTATATTCAACTCTGATTAGCTCACTTTGGCACATCAACCAATAAATGCTTATAATTACATCCCCAGCGATGTAACTATTTTCTCCTTATTGCCAACTAGTGTGCAGCATCCAATCCCTTTCAACCAAAAACACACACACACACACACCATCCCCTTATTTCACTTTCAAGACAAAATTCAACAGTTTGCATTAACTCACTGAATAGTTTATTCTGCTCCAATTTGTTGTTCCATTATTTCTGAGTAATTTGAACACAGCATGCTCGGCCAGCTGTGAAGAAGAAACGATTAAAAATGCCCAAGGGAGGAAGACTACACATGTGGCTTTTGTGTGTCAAACTGTCTTACAATAAATATTGATTAATATTCACTACCTGCCCACAGCACTCACAGAAACAACACAAGTTTTTGAGCTGAAAAGAAGCATGCCAGGTGAAACAGAACTATTTTCTCTGTATGGTCATTTTTTTCCCCTTTTTTTTTTGAAAGAGCTCGCCATGGACACAGGTCACATTAATGACAAATAACAAACATTACCAGCTCAATTAAGTCATTCATCAAACAGCAGGCAGAGATGATTCATCACATATACAGTAATTGGTTTCACATCTCTCACAGCCCAAGTGTGTATTTCTTATGGAAAGGTTGGACATGTCACTGAGCTTGTGCCATGTTTAGAGAAGCTATCTCATGCGGGAGGGTGATCAGCATAGACAGCCTATTTATAGTCAGTCTCTGTATCCGTGATTGAAGCACCTGTAAAATAGGCAATTTTACACTCAGTGCACCTAATCACCCAGCTGTGGGTGGGAAATAACCTCTCCTGGACAAGCTGAAGCTTGCTATCCAGCTATGAGTCAACACAATGTAAAGTATGTGTGTGATTCATTAATTCCTGGAACAGCATTGTATGGTTTTGATTCTCTCACAGTGACTGTTCAAAAAGCAGTTTCCCTGTAAAAATCTGTTGGCAGCTACACTTGATATGCATTTGATGATAGAAACTGCTTATCAAAGTTCACCCGCTGAGCTGTGACTATAGTGTGTTTGTGCGTTAAGTGCCAGCTCTTTCCACACAACAGGGTTTGGCTTCTTTTTTTTTATTGCCCACTTACTCAACCCTCTAGATAAGAGTCACAATAAGGTGAGAAATTAGCCAGTTCCCTGCCCACATGTGGCCAGAAAATTCACCTCTGCTAAACCATAATGCAGCAAACAACAGGAAGGATGGAAATCAGTCATCAGTACAGATCATGGGGAGAGAAATGTATACGCATGTACACTACCAGTCAAAAGATTGGACACACTTTCCTACTCATTTGAATGAGAAAGTGAGTCCAAACTTTTGACTGGTAGTGTACATTTTTGAAATCATATTCTGTATGTTTGTATAGTAAAAGAATAAAAGAAAAGAAAATTATTTCTTTCTCAGGAGTTCTTTCACTCTATATCAGCAACAACTTGTTTTAATAGTTGTTAGTAAGCCACATGGTCATCGACACATTTGCCGATTTGTCATCACTTGTTCGCACACCTGACTGTGCTGAGGCTGAGGCACTTATGAATTTGTGGATACTTTGCTTAATGTGCAAATAAATGAAGTGTTACTACTTCCAGATAATGACTGATGTTATACATCTGAATTTGTTTCTCTGCACATATTGTTCAGAAGATTTTTTGTTTTACCTGTTTGAGCTTCTTCAGGTCTTCATCCAGCTCCAGATTGTCCAGAATAACAGCAACAAAAAGGCTGAGCAGGATCTGGGATGCAACAAAAGGAATCTTGTAAGAATACAAGATGTCTGTGAGCACACTTTAATACTGTTAATGTAATGATTATCATCATAATAAATAATAAATAAAAACAAAGAAAGAGTTTTACAAAGAGTACAAAGTCTGCTCAGTAATTGTATTTGCTGCTTGTTCTGTCCTACAAAACATCCTGTCTGTCTGATTTGAGGTGGGAATAATCCAGAGACTGCCTGTGTTGTCTAATGGCTCCCCATATCAGAGGGCTAAACACTGAAACGTCAGCACTTCTTACGCCTGCAAGACTGACTATCTGTGATTAGACGTACTACTTGAAAGAATGCTGAAAGGGCTCTGGGGCACTAATTGAATTGCATTAAAAAAAACAATTCATATATGGTTTTGCAACTTATTTTCTCCAACAAGCTTTTTTTCTGACAAAACAATAATATGTTTGAATATTTCAGCTAATATGACATGTACTAAAAGTAATCATAACCAAGTCTTGTAAACTTATTTGGCTTCTAAATTTGAAGCAGCACACTAAGTTCCTCACCAGGGTGGCAAACAGATGGTAGAGGATGAAGTAAATAGCTACCACTGGAGCCCACATATGACCTACAGCTACAAGGGTCTGGTCCATGACATCTACCCAGCCCTCCTGGGTTAAGATCTGGAACATGGACATGAATGCCTACAGGGAGGAAAGCACAAGAGAAAGTGAGAGAGACAAAAGAGTACAGAGGCCAATGGAGTACACAGATGGAAGGAGAAGGAAAAAGAAAGGCAGAGAGAGGAGAAAATATTCAGCAAAACAGAAAGATTTGATATGTGAACCATTCTTTATAAATGAGCGAAAATATCACAGAGCCGATGTACATAACCATCTAGTTCTGGCTTGCGATTGTTAAATTTTTAAACATTAAACAGGGAAAAAGAGAGGAATGCCAACAGGCATCCTCCGTTTCTATACTCTGTTAATGTCTCTGCTTCCCTCTTGTCTTCTTGCTGGAGGTCAGATGAAGGTGTAGGGAACAGCAGATGCGACATGGTGGCCCCTGGAGTCAAATGGCACGCCTGCGTTTCCTCCTCAGAATCGCACCTCCAGGCAGCAGCCCCCTACATCCCTTGCTCCCAGCCCCTCCCACTTGATAACGTGTCCCAGTCACTGCAGATAAAGATAAACCCAGCAACAGGTCTGCCCATAGGGGAGGCCGCCAAACATCATTAACTATGATGTGTGAGTGTCTATGTGCACGCATGTGCATGTGTGTCACGCACAGGAGAGTAAACAGAAGGGTAACGCAGCATACAAGTGGCATCTGTTTATGAGCAACCCTTCATGTCCCACTGTGCCTGGGATCAATGAAATGCTGGAAGAGAGAAAAAGGAAAACGAGGAAGGGATGATGCGCCTAATGACAGCAAAAGATGCTTGTGAGCACTTAGAAATCAAAGGAGGTTCCACATCTGTTGACCCATCATGCAATCGTAAACATCTGGAGGCCTACATCACTTGTATGAGCCGTTCCTCTGGAGCTGCTCATGTGAATTTCTGAATTTTTATTTTGTATATTTCGTATACCTCCTGTATCTCATAATTAAAATTTTATTTTTCCCTGAGCACTAATCATTTTCACATTTTTGTGCCAGTGTGTGATTGGTTAACTTAAAGGTAAAACGACTATTTCCCTGAAGCTGCTGGCTTCATCACTTTCAAACTGCACTAAACATGAGTGGTAGGAGTGTAAACTAAACTGAAAGACTGCAACAAATTATGGGTTAACCAGTTGTCACTAACAGAAAACCCTGCATAATACAATAAAATCAAAATTACACCAACCACAGTCAATTAACTGCCCCCACCTATTCACATAGAAAAATTACAATGAAAAATCACCATCATACTTAGCAAAGGTTGACAGATTAAAACAGAATATGCTACATGTTTCTGAGACTAATTACTTTCTTATGACTTATATGGGGGATTCCTCTAAGCAGTGACTTGGGAAAAATCTACCTGAATAAATAATTTTAAAATGTGTAACCAAACCTAAAATTTTAAAAAATTGCCAATGCTACAGTATAGTCAAATCCAACAAAAGTTTCTGATGAATAGGCCATGCTCATTTTCCCTTACAAAATATATTTAAAATTTTAATTTTATTAATAAAATGATCAAAAGTAGTGGCAGGGTGAGTGTGAGCTTGGTCTTACCCTGGGGAATGTGGTGAACCGGTCTAGCTCTTCCACAAAGCAGAACATCTGCAGGCTGATGGCCGACATGACGATGAGGAGGCTGGCTGTGAACACCACCAGGCTGCCTAGTTTTTTACCTGGACCAAATATCTTATACACAAAGTCTTCCAGTGCTGGGGAAATCTTAATCAAACGTACCACACGTAGCACCTGTGAGGAAGGAAAACAGACCACCGAAGGTTGCTGTTGTGCGACCACTGTTATATTGTGCAAATTTTGGCTTTGGGAACAGGAGGATAATTCAAACTGAAGAAAGCAAGAGGTGATGCCGTTTAAAGACACTATTTAAAACAAATGGCAAGGTTTAAAGGTAAAAATAGAAGCTCATTGATTACATATTGATTTTAAAATGGAGAACATTGATGTTGACCCATTGGTAAAGGAGCAGTGATACTGTGCTCTGTCAACAGGCTTAGTCCCTAAATTGCTTGTGGTGATAGCAACCCCTAAAAGGTAATGCATCGTGGTCAGGCTTCGACTGGAGATCGAGAAAGTGGCTATTGATTGGGCTTTGCACTGTGACGCCTCCGGCCAAAGGTTTTTCTTTAGAATCCATCTTTAAGCTAAATGATTGGCTACTTCTCATTCCACTGATATATAGCAAGAAAAGAAAGAAAAGGAGAGCGAACAAATGTGGGATGCTGGTCTGAAGAGAAACCTACAGTAAACAAATACAGTAATAACACTCACAGCATGATGACAGATGGGATAGGAAGACACTATATTCTACTCCTGACAGACCATAATGACCACTATCTATTTTATAACAGATGCAAGGTCCAAGACTAAGACCAAAATGTGATGGGGGAAATTCACAAAGGACATGAGGCCATAAATAACCTATCTCTTTTTTTTGTCCCCAGCCTACAACCAGGACAGGAACTGAAATAGATGTGACGTGCAGGGAAAAAACTTGACTATAATTGCGTTAATGTGATGTACAACAAAACAAGACTTTTTCCAGAAATGGTCCTAAGCACATTTCAGACTCAGGGCCGGATAACACATAAATGACAGGATGCTGTTGCATGGCTGAATCAAAACGTAATGTCTGCTGTACTGATTAACAATAAACCACAAAACACAGAGAGAGGCTTTCTAGCTGTGCTGCATATGTACACTTCTGGCTCTAGCCTCTTGCAAGACAAAGACATACTTAACATAAAATTTAATTAATGTAACACATTGTCACTGTCACAGATATCCAATCCAGAATTTTAAACCCATATTGGCCGGATATCAATAAACTGAATTGGATCAGGCATCCCTACTAGAAATGCCCAAAAATCATACAATTGGCTGGATCTCTGAATGAATAAATTGACTGGACTGTTAAATTGTGCTGCTACTTGTGTCATTGTAATTCTGAAGACACAGAGACAGAAGTGTCGAGGTGGCTTCTGTTGGCTGATTAAAAATCGTTCTGCCAAGTATATGTGTGTCAAAGCTGCATGGCTCTAAGTAGAGGTCTAAAGCCTGTGACATTTTGTACAACCTGAAACACATTGGATAAGGTTAACCTTTAGCTGTGAAAGGATGTAACTAAATAAAAAGCAGAGGGAATCAATGATTGCTCAGCCTAGTCGCTTCTTCCGTGGCTAGAAGACAGTTCTGATGCCAGCCCAGAGCATTCAGGTTAATCACTTGTTACAAAATGTCCCCAGTTTAAACTGAGGTTTACATGGAAACGCAGCAGAAGAGAGAGTGAGTTAGAAATATTTTACCATGACTGAAGCTTTTGCTTCCATGTGCTCAGAAATAAAATGCTCATTAGCTAAAGCAGAAGACTGTTTGCATTTGAAAAAAATTATAAATCGACTGACAAACATATTGGATGTAAACATGACGTTGTTTCCTGCTTGTCAAATTATTTGGATTATTTATTTGGATAATCATGGATAATTTGTGACTGTCATTGTTATTGCCTATACCTTATAAATGCTCTTCTATTATTATGAAAATGAAGGTGAACTTAAATAATGGAAGATTATGTTAGTAGTTATTAAATGTAGACTTCAACAGAGTCCTGAATGCAATTTTCAGAAAGTACTTTCAGTTTAAATACATTTAAGCTAGCGATGCCCCGATCAGCTTTTTGGGGAGTGATCACTGATTATCAGTCATTGGAATCAGTATCTGCCAATACCGATCACAAATCACAGGATGGGTGAGGGGGTGGGAATTCTCCATTAAAACTGTTGTATAATCGGTAATGTTCAGACTTTTAATAAGAGTCATTATGAGATGTCAAATATTATTAAAATACAGGAATGCAGTTAACCTCTGCTACAGTATACGTGTTTGCTTGACTATAAGTCTTGCTCCTGTGTGGATGACAACTGTTGAGAGTCAGACAGGATCAGGACAGCTTGTCTGGTCAAGGCTCATTACAGACACATCAAGAAGCCCTTTCTTATCAAGTGTCCACAAAGCCTCACATCAGGTACCCTGCAGTACCTACAGGAAGGTCACTGGGTTAAATGTTGGACATAGTATGATACTTAAATCCTGAATGACAGTGTTATACCTAGACAGCACCATTGCCACGCAGGTCATAATATACACAGTTGATTTCTATTTATGCCTCGAGAAATGGAAAATGTGACAGTGACATGAAAAGTAGGGTGAGGGAAATAATAAATAAAATGTCCACACTTTGGAGGATGTTGGATCACGAACACAAAATGTTATTAATAACTGAAATGTAATAATGTAGACCGTCAGTGGCAGATACATCTTTAGTGAGGCCAGAGGAATATAATATTACCTCTACCTAGAGAAGGATCAGGACTTTACCAGGAGTGCACCTCACATACAGGGATTAAAAACAGCAAACTCAGGCTGATGAGACGTGTGATTAATACCATTATAATAAAAACCAGGTAATTTTTTTTTTTTAAATAAATGAAGTTATGCCTGAAAAATATTGTATTTACACTCTAAAATCAATTTAAAGGAATTTCTATTTCTGTGAGACATCAGTGGTGATGGTACATTGAACATATTTTAAATAAATAGAGAGATTTCCAACCCAGGGGAGTGATATGACTGACTTGTGTTCATTAATGCATGATCGCAGGAAAGAAATGCTACAAAATGAATCCCAGCTTCCGTTCTTCAAGTGTGGATGATTTGAAGTGATACTCAAAATAACAAAGGGTTTTGTACACATTTGTAAATTATGGATTCGCAACGACATTAGAGTGTGTTCTGTGTGTATTCATACCTGGAAGTAGGTAAACTGGGAGTGGTAGAGGTCAGGGTAGATATGTAGTGTGGTGCCCACCACCAGCAGAGATTCAAACTTGTGCAGTGAGGAGCTAATGTAGCCAGTAAAACCCAGACACCAGATCTTCAAAAGAGCTTCCAGGTCAAATAAGAAAGTAAAAGCAACCTGGGATAGAATGAAGCAAATAGAAATCAGAGGTGGGGTTTTCTTCCTGTCAACACAAATCTGTCTCACTACACATGATGTACAAAGAGCAATGCTGTATGATGAGTTTAATAAATACCACTCAATGAGAAACCATGACTCACTGATAATCAATAATACATGCCAATACTCTGACAGAGGCCCTCTGCCTGATGAGTACTTCCACTTGTCATGCATAAGTAACATTGGCTGATAATGCATTTGTATTGCTCCTTAGGCACAAATTTGAAAGCAGAACTTGTTTGTGTAATAGAATAATTTTGTAGTGTGGTATTGTTTACATTTCACTTTAAGAGGGAAGCCAGTGAAAAAAGTACCACACTGTCTTGTCAACAGAAAACCTGTGTTAGAGGCATGGAATTTAAAATACTCAATCATTTACCATCCTGGGTTGGTCGGATGCTACCATGTCAAATGATGTGAAACACATCCGAGCAGTTTATTAGGAACACTTGCTTTTAAATGAAATCATTTATATACCAATTACGTGGCACCAGTGCAGTGCATGAAATGGTCATTGTCAGAATGAGGAAGATTGTGCTCACACTGACTGGGGAAGTGGTATTACACAGTGGTACTACACAGGTTGTTTGAATGTTTCTGCTAAACTCCTGGGATCCTCACATATTACTGTTTTAAATCAGAATGGTGCAGAAAGATAAAAAAAAACCCTCCTGTGTTCCTAATAAAGTGCTTGGTGAGAGTACAGGATCTTTTGTTTTTTAAGCTAGAACCCATAGCAAGGAGTGAGCATTGTCTATATCTCTCTCTTTCTGTTGCATCAGTTTTGGCAATTCAGTTTTAAATCAATCTCTTGCTATAGTAGTCTACTAACTATGTGGAAGTGCAGTAATAAATTACTGGAGGATCGGAAGGCCTCTTCCACCACTGTCCTATAGAAGAGAATAAAAACGGTACCTCACCAATAAAGTGTACATTTCACCATTTAACTCTAAACCCACTGCCTCCATATCCTATTTTCCCCTCGCAGCCTTCACACAGACTGGAACAAATCAGCAGATCGATGACTGTATGATATGGTTGGAGGCAGTAAGAGAGGGTAAAATTGTGTGTGGTTTTTTCCCTTCTTCTTATCTTCTCCATTCAGCTGTGTGTGAGAGAGAGCTATGAGGGCATGGGGAAGGTGGGCACACTCCTTGCTTTACCACCTGCATGCTGATGACAAACAAACACACAAAGACATACACTGTCTTGTGTGTGTGTGTGTGTATGCTTATGTTAAAAAAAAGAAGAATATAGAAATATATTTGGATCTATCAGTCAATAAATATGAAGAAAATGTGTTGCTCCAAGAGATAGGAAGACATATCCAGGTGTAGGAATTATAAACTGGTTGACATATCGTTACACCTCCATATCATTCATAACAACCAGGATTACATTTTAACATTGCACCATGACATTTTATTGAATAAGAATAAGATCTAATTAAAAATATGGTGTTGTCATGTTAAACTTGATCTTTTTGGTATCACATTAAATGAGTGTTAGAGTGGTCATTTGGAAAAAACTCACCTCTGCCATGTAAAACTCATCATAGTGCCTGCGGTGGTTCTCGCCTTTATAATAGTTGCTAGCAGCAACAATGACGTCCACAGCCACCATGCTCAGGATGAACATGTGGAACACAGAGGATCGCATCAGTTGCTGTGGAAACAGAGCAGCATACAATTGCAATCAATGTAAATTGCAAACAACAGGCAAAGAGGCACTTGATCAAATTCAGGTTTGAATATGAGCCATCCAATACTGTGATAAAAATCACAGCATTGTCTGAGATAGATCATTTCCAATTTGACAGACAGATAAGCCAGGTAAAGGGTATTGCACCACTGAGTGAGACTTATTCCATATGACAGATAAGGAAACAGGCTGATGAGATCTGCTTTTCTTTCAGAGTAAATTTGTTCTACCTATCTGCATAGTAAAAGTCTTCAAACAGGAAGTTCGGTGTACACCAAATAATAGACTAACAATGACTAACTCACTTAAGAAGGATGCACCCTTGTGTTTCACACTGTTTATTATTTTCCTTGAGTAGATACCCTCAACCAAAAACGACATTGCTAAAATTCACAGATATGAATCCTGTTAAGGTTTCAGAGAACACAGGCTGCATGACAGATGATAGACTGTCAGATATTCATAGACAAATGGGATGTACATGTGGTATCACAGGTGTAAGTTCTTTCTTAGCAGCAATGCCAGCCATAGACTATTTTGTATAGTAATAATTGGAAACAGGCAATGAGGGCCAGCAGCTACACTGTCAGAAATTCAAAGCAATCAGGAGCCTTTCATTGGCTGCTTGGAGAAACAGACAGGAGAATCAGCGTGTATTCAGACAGCTGGAAACAAGAGGGGAAAAATGGGGGACTGGGGGCAAATGTATGTTATTTCCTGTGGGAAATGTACTGGCATCGAACGCCTACAACCACAGCACATGATGGAAACAATCATAGCATTAAAGAATAAGAAGAAGCTGCTCCACAAAGAATACACTCCTCATTTAGACGAGCAGACATAAATTGCATTCCTTTGGAGACAATGCGACAGATGTGATCACAGCCCTGAACTGCATATATGTGGCAGAAAGAACAGCTTGTGAGTGGGTAGAATCACTCACCCTAAAAAAAGACTTGCATGTGAGATTGGCAATGGGAAGGATTGGGAAAAAGTGAAAAATGAGAGAAAGGACTTTAGGACAGATGAAGATTTTTTTTTTCCCTTTTTTTTTTTTTTTTTTTGCAGCATTGCCTAAAAGATCAAATTCGCAGCAGGAAAACAGGACCACTGCCATCCACCCTCCTACACACAAAAACACTTACTGTACAAAGTTTGATTTACTGTTGTGTTTTTTTTTGTTGTTGTTTTTTTTTTCAAAACAAGTGATAGAATTAGCTGAGAAAACTATCTGATTGAACTTGTGGGTAAAAGATATGATGTATCAGTTTTAAAGAGAAAAAAATTTATTTGTTAAATTTGTTTCGATGTTCAACAATTTTTATTTCTGCTCCTTTTCATCTTATCTTATCACCTAGCTTTTATCTTTGTTTGCTCAGTTGCTTTTTATTAAACACCATCAATCTATGTCACAAATGTGAATTCATGCCATTCCTTGAAGCCCAACTGAGAGCTCCAGACCAACAGAGGTTGTAGCCTTGGGGTTGAGTGTTTTTGCAGTACACACACACACACTCATGCCCACTCTCCACACACGGCCGTTAGGCTCCCTGACTGAGATTGGACGTGACAAAGCAGTTTGACATTTCCAGTGACCAGACGTTCTCCCCCATGGGTGTTTTGGCTGAACATAGTGGTGTGTTTGTGGGTGTGATAGTGTGTATGTGTTTGTGTGAGGGAGGGAGGGAGGAAACAGGAACGACAGAGGCAGACTGACAGAGAACAGAAAGTACATGCTTGTATGTATGACACAGTTGAATTTCTCAAGGTCCTGACTTTAGCCATATTCTCTGTCAGCTGTTGGGAATCAAACTGCTTAAAAAAAAAAAAAAAAAAGCTAGATAGCTTACTGGAGAGCACCAGGCATTTGTAACCCTGTGTCATACAGAGATACAGCCCATCCAGCTTTACCACAGAATAACAATATAATTTTTACCTTGCATTCCTCCTTTTTTTTCTAAATGACTAAAGATAAAGAAAGTGCTGGCCTTCACGACATCACAAGGTCCATGTCATTCTAAGACAAAATCACAGAGTTTGCAGCTGATGGCACAGGTACACCATACAGGGCCTCAACATGTCTGAATTAATTTAACAGCTTTTTGTGTTCCCCCTGGTTGGTTCTTCAGTGCAATTTGGCATTTAGTAAAACAGTGCAGCCTAAATAAAAATCAAAAAACAAAAACAAAACTCTTTCCAGTAAACCCTTTAGCTTCTTCCCTGAGAACCTCTGTTCTTTATCAAATGCATGTCTATTCAAGTACAACAAAGTCTCACTCACTGTCATTGGGACATAAACTGCATTGTCATTGAGGAGGTAAGACAACTTTTAGCCATGTCCATGGAAGATGTCTCAACATGATCCACTGTAAATAAAGCTCAATGATCATCTGTAGCAGGGGGTAAGCACATGCATCATTTCTGGAGCTTTTCCAGTTTCTGCAACTGTAACAAGACAAGAGAGGAAGACTGACAGCCAAATGACTGCCTCCTCGTGCTCCGTCTGTTCACTCCAACTGTCAAGGAGGACAAATGCTCTTTCCACTGGTACAAGACATGAGTGTAGCACGTGCACATAGCTGGCAGGATTTAGGAACGTTCACACAGGAATTGTCACCAACAGACTGGGCCATGTTCTGGCACAAACTCTAGCTAGTTTTCCTCCTCCTGTTTACTGAGATTAGAGGAGAAACTGAGTGGGATTACATACTGCTTCACTTGACTTAGCCCTTCAGACTCTGCACAGCAATTTGTTGACACTGAATAAACAAACAATGATAATCAGAGTTCAAGGATTTGGTTAATAGACAGGCCAATTCTGAAATCTACTGTGGAACTGGTGAGCAGTTAACTTTCAGCATTGTTTGGTATCAACACAGAGTTATTTTGACATAAAGCTTTTGGCTAAAGGAGGGGGTGTGGAAAATCCTGCTGGGTTGGGGATCTGACAAAGTGGGAGCCCCTTCACTTATTACAGCTCTGACTGAACTGGCTGACTCATGTCTTTGGCTGGAAAAAAGGTCTTAATAAAACATGATAGTCTGCCTGTGTGTACGCTCCTAGTCTTAATAATATCTCCTTTGCTTTGCCACCCCTGTATGCTTTTCCTGTCTGGTTTCTTCCTCCTCTTGTTTTGGTTTATTTCATTCCAGCACATATCACTAAAATGTGCATCTAGCTGATTGCTGTCTTGACTGAATAAACAGTCTGATCCAGTTGTGCTAGTCAGTCTAAGAATGTTGACACATCATGTCCTCTTGCAGGTATTTTTGTTTGACATTATAAACATATATCTATCCTGCAGTGCCCCAATTTTTCCTCTATAATAATGTTCTCACCATTTCATTCTTTTTCTTGTTTCTTTTTTTCCCCAGCCAATTTCTCTTTCCTCTGTGACCTCCTTCTCATTTCGCACAGAAGCAAACTGGCCTTAACCTTGACTGTTGTGTTTGAGGGCTTTCACTGGTACGTATGGTGTCACTAAGAAGATCCAGGTGGCAAAGATTGGTGGCCAGAGAGGCTAGGAGGGATCCAGAAAATCAATAACCCCTGATGTTGGAGGGAGAGGTAATAAAAAAAGGTGCTCTATTCATTGGGCCTGAGTATCCCCCAGTGAGCTACTGGGTCATCTATCACTCTGCATTTAGCTCTTCGAACAGAGTACTGGGGCAGGGCAAGCAAGCAGCATTAACTGCTCATTGCCAAAAAGGTGATGTTAAATTAATCACATGATCCTCCTGGGCTACTAGAAGTAGGTAGCATTTATCATGGCTTTTCTCACTTTTCTTAGAGGTAATATTTTGATTATGAACTGAAATCCCCCAGTTCCTTAATTTTATGTGTCTGGGTTAAATTTTAAATACAAGCAGGATACACCTGCATAAAGTGCCACCCTCTATTTTTGCTTACAACAGCCAAAGCTCCAATCTGCAGTGTAATTATGTCATTGATGAGCACAAGGGACTAATTAGTAGAGGTCTGTGGGGAAAGAAACAGCATGCTCTGTTAACCTCTACTGGTCTGGTCTGCTACCATGAGAGCAAAAGGATCACTGGAAAGCACAAATGTCTGTACTGTGAGCAGATATAGAGCAATCAATAGAGTACAAGCACAGTGCAGTTGGATAAATGAGATGTGATATGAACACAATTTTGAATGTAATGTCAGTTACTCTGTTAAATCACAAACATCCATGCATTCGAGCTCAGACCTCAATTTCACGTCAGATCATAAATGGAAATATTTGTGCTGGCTCTGTCCAGAGGGACAGTCCAAAGTGTAGCGCAACATTACACACTACTTCTCAATTGTTTAACTTCCACATAAACAGATGTCCAATAATCCTAAATTGTGGGTAAACTGAAATCGATTTGATTTATTTATATTTATAGATTTATTTATAGCTAAATCAAATCTGACAAATATCTTCTTTACTTGACTACATTTGACACTTGGTAGTGAGATTTACCCCTAGATAAAGATATGCTTGCTGTTTCCCCCCTTTTCCCCATCTCTATGCTAAGCTAACTTAATTAGCTGCTGCCTCTAGCTTTACATTTAATGTTCAAATGCTAGACTACTAGGTATTGATTTTTCTCATCTAACTTTCAGCAGGAAAGCTAATAAGAACACATACACATCAAAGATGAACCACTCTGGTGAAACCCATAGTAAGGGTGTTTTTTTTTTTCCAGAGCAGCACAGCCAGAAAAATTCTGAAAAATAAAATCAAATAAAGCCGTCACGGTACTGGCCATGCTTACTCACAAGTAATTTTAGCAGAAACACTGTAAGAAAGATAGCTTCGGATGGCAGAAAATCAAAATTAAGACTATGGTGGGGAGTTTCACTGTGAGGTTATTAAAATCATTGAAAAAACAACTGTCAGAGTGAGGATGGAGAGCAGAGGTGCTCCCCGCTTTGAGGGCTATTTTGGTTTGTGGTCCTTCTGGATCCTCTCCGGCTCCAAAAAGAGCAGGTGGTTAATCAATTATGTGTTATCTCCGACTGCTGCAGCCTGTCGGACCCAGACAGACACACAGTGATACACACGAACATGCTCAAATGGACAGATGTCAACAGGCAGATCGACGGGCTGACAGCAAGACACACAAAGGCCTGACCCGACACATGCTGGTTGTTTAAAAGACAGTCTGACAGGTACGCATGAGCTACCGAGAGACAAACAGGAGAACACACACAGGCTGCCTGTATGTAGGCTGCCAGCCCTGAAACATTTTAATCATTTGATGGCCAATTACTCTGGAGCCAGGCAGAGCAGAAGAGAAACTCACAACGCACTTTGCCAGCACTTGCAGATGGCCCTGCAGGCTGGATCTCCACTGCCTGTCTTCACTCTACCTGTCTACTCAGCTAGCACTTCTCCCTTCTGATATGGGTGAAAAAGCAATGAAATAATGTGTTTAGTGAAGCTTTGGGGAGCGAGAGCTGGAAATATCCATCATTAATCTATACCAATATCACCATAATAAAAGATGCCCTATCACGCCATCTGCGGCAACATCAGTGAACAGAAATTGCCGAATAAGGCCATATAAGCCACCTAAACCACATACATAATTTGCATATATTTCCACCGCAGACATTGTGCTTCATATGTTTTTGATTTAGATAGAGGGAACCTATTAAAATGTTTCTTTAATTGCTTGGATTTTGTCGTCGTCGGTCACATTTGCATAAGAACACAAAACCAATTTACTGCAGGAATTTAAAATCACTGGTAAACACTGCGCGTTTACAAACAAGAGGGGCATCTCTCTGTGATGTGGCTTTTGCGGTTTGGTTTGAACAGCTGCAGAGCTGCAGTTTCCTGACGTCGGCATAAAATCAAAACATTTTCAGAGTGGTTTGATGGCTTGACGTGCCACAAAATTGCCGTGTGACTGACAACTGAAAACAATAGATAATGTTTGAAACTAGCACTGTATGATGCCTGTCAAAGTCACTCTCACTCCTATTCAACTTTTACACTACTTTATTATTATTTGCCTCACGTTTGACACTTTAAATCCTCAAGTAGGCCGACATTTAAATAACAACAAAAGCCTAAAAACTGGCAGTAAAAAGTTTTTTTTCTTTTAACAAAGACCAGCTGTTGTGGTCATTTTGTGAGAAATAATAAGTTTGTTGTGAATGTTTTCCCATTTCTGCTTACAGCGAGTGAGACTACAAACATAAATCATGCTCATAAAATCTATTAAAATGTCTTACCCTTAAAATTTACTGTCAGTGACATGTTTTGAAGTTCAGAACTGAATCCATTGCTTGTAAAGATAGAATTTTACAACTTTGGACTGCTATCTTTTTCAGCCTCTAGAGATTAAATGAGCAAGCAAAAAGGACACAAAGACAGGAAGATCTCAAAACTGCAAGACATCCTTCTTTTAATCAGCCATTGTGCTAATTCCTGTGGATGCAGTTATGTAATCAATACAATCACTGATGCCTTTTAAGATTATATTAATCTTGGTCTCTGTAATCAGCAACAACAGTGATAAAAGATGAACAATTCACATATCAGCAGAGGAAAAATATCTGTAACATAATGGGAATAAATCATCCTTACAGATCTTTGGCTTGTGAAAACGTTCATTATTAGCAGGGCATGATTGTCTGCAGTATATGATGAACAAAAGGTGCATGCTAGGCCAGGGGGTATTTAGTAGGAAGGTGATAAAGATTACTGAGACTACAATCCATTTTACAAGGACGTTCATACTAGATGATTCTCCAGGAAAAAAACTCTATATCACGTCTTGCTATTTGCCAACTAATGGTGTGCAACTTAATATTCAGGTCTAAACCTCACCCCAATCTCAGAGGGACTAAGTGCTCCATTATATCTGATGTAATATATCGTATATACACACATAGCTCCTGAACAACATATTTCAAATTCTGCTAGGTTTAGCTGTACATCAGTTGGTGAGCGCTGGTGTTTCAGGAATAGTTCAAGCCAAAGAAAATAGAGGGATGGTTCTGCAAGATCATATAGTGGCATTGTTTCAATCATTCTTTCATCTTTTGTATGAATATCACAATACATTCTTTGACATATCCCTTCGCAAACAATGAGTTAAATTATTTGTGGCATTTCTGCAATTTGTGAGTAGCACACATGATGAAATTTCGAGAAACAAACAACATTTTGTTCATTTACACACCTCTCTCTCCCACCTTGTATCGTACTGCAATATATGTCTTGTGTGACACTGATCTTACTATAAAATATACTCCCCTGATTTTATCAAGAACGAACCATAAGATGATTGCTCTTTCTCTTTCCACAGTTTTTTTTTTCATGTGGTAGGCTCTCTGTGACAGCAGACATCTATAACAGTTTTTGGGACATTGCCCAGAGCTCATCCGTGTGATGGAAGTGCAAGTTGTCCTCAAATCTGAACCACTAAAGGAACTGTTGAACTTAGTCTGTCTAATAGGAGGTCAGCCCCACAGTTTGCATTCTTAAGGCATTGTTGTTCTGACTTCAAATAGTGCTGTTAAAAAAAAAAAAAAACAATCTGCACTGGGGTGGGTGTGTTGGTACCAGTGAGAAATATACTTTGACTTCATAATCCATAGGTGTCAAAACACTGTGCAGTATTCTGAAGCAGATTTTTAATTCTAGAAATGCAATCCTTTCTCCTACTTGGCCATTAGACAGTATACAACACATTTATTGAGAAATTCATTAGGAAGATGCTTGAATCCATTAGGTAACACAATGCATATGTAGATGATGTTGTATTGCAGCTGGAGTTAAGCTAGGTTCAGCTTCTCTGCCAGACATCATTGTGCTGTTTTTCAGTGTGTTGGGACCTCCAGTTTGACAACAAAAACACACAGGTTCTTGATGGTGTCCATTGGGGCCTTAATGTCACATTTATTCATCTATTAACCCTTAATTCATACTTTCAGACAGGATCCTCTTGTTGACACTGGAGGACAATTTGGATATGAGGCAAATGAGGCAGATGAAGCAGTCTTTGGATGTTCCGTGTAATGGAGCACAGGGCTCAGAGGGAAGGCAGCCATGTTTATCCCTCTGGTTATCCCTCCATCTATCTTTCCTCCAACTGATGATAAGGATGGGAATACGGCATATTTCAAATTCTCTCTTTTCTACCTTGTTTCTTCCCTTCCTCTCAAACCGCATTTCTCAGTTGTTATTTGTGCTGTCTTTTCTCTTTCTGATTGCTTGTTTGTGTGTTCCTCTTTCCAGCTGAGCACCGGAACAGTATTTTCTCCATGAGAGTTTGCTGCCAGCCAGCTATCCTTTCATAGCTGTAGACTCGATTGGCAGTCTCTCACAGCAAGGGCCCAGTCTTTTACACCACAACGCTATCAACAGTGGGCCAGCTGTAAGCATCGCCTGCTGCTTTCAGCTTATCTTTAAAGCCCAACCATTTAGATCACACCGGCCACGAGGCAACAGTGGCGTCCATCATGTAGATCTCATTTAAAACGCATCTATCAGTGGAGCAACACCATTAGTGCACCTCTACACATCAAACATGAGCCTCCTCTCATTTAAAATCCCATCATTTAGTCGTTTGACATGGCCATTGAAGAGCAGACAAATGTGAAAACAATGAGGTGATCCTGCATGCATATGTGGCATTCAAGGTTTGTGGATTCCCTACTAATTTAAAGTGGGTTGACATCAAGAGACACATTTAAATAAAAATGGAACAAGTCGTACACACAAGAACACCCGAGCAGATTCAGAGCAGAGCTTTTAGAGATCAAAATTATGTATGTTCAGGTGTTACCCTTCATATAAGATTAACATATTTCATAGAATCATGCATGCGTTTTTGTGTGAGAGGGATAGAAAGACTTTTTACACCAGCAGCATCAGCAACATATTCATTGAGAGGTGTGTTTACCTGGAGGCAGGCAGGAGCTCGGCCATGTGGTTTGTTGACGTCCACAGCTACAAGCTGCCATCCCCCAGCAGCGTCTTCATGGAACATCTTTGACACAAGGACAGTACATTAGAGGCAGAAGACACAACACATACACACACCCAAAAACACCATTCAAAGTCACGGGCGAAGCACACACATCTACCCTTTGGCTACATTTTCACAAAACATCTGTGGCCGCAAAAAAGCTGAAGGCATCATACACACAGATTCACACCCACATAACATTGCAGGATAGTAACAAAATACAGTGTGGGCCTAAGGCCTAACACTAAAAATAAAAAATAAAAAACAAATCAATATCAGAGCAGAGACTTTTAAACTCACAAAGCAGCTGATTCACTCATGAATATCAATCTTTCTCTCAAAGCACAAATGAATGAATGCAATAACCTCATAAGGACTATCATGACATGTCATTCATCTTGTACTTTACTGGGTTAAGTTAGTTAATTTGATAGAAGCGGTAATAGCTAGTGGTCATAAACTGAAACATTTCTTAAACTGTATTTCTGTCCTAATAGTGAAAATGTAGGGAAACCACAAAAATCTGGGGATTTCATAATCTGAGGATCAGGACTGTCAGTTCATGTTCAGTGTTTAATCCATAGCAGTGCAAACACACAAACAGAAAGTGGTCACAATGAAAAAGAAATTTGTCACGTTGTCATTGAACTTCACACACTACAGAATAGTCCAATATCAGTGTACTACTTAGAGAACGAGTTGGTAAAAATAACTCACTTTTTTAGGGTTTTTTGTTTGTTTGTTTTTCACATTTCCAGATGAACTGAGTAACCAAGTGGTTAGGTGGTTTAAGATTGATATTTATGGAGTAGCAAAATTGAGGTTTCTGACACGACTTCAAAAGTGTATGGAGAAAAGAAGAAAGTCAAAATAGGTCAAAACTGCAGCTACACTTTCAGCGTCTGATGGTGGCCAATGGCTGAAAAACCAAAATCCACTACACAAAATGTCATGGATGTCAGTCAGTCATGGATGACGTTGGTTAAAGTTCTTTTGTACACTCCTGGTGCAGTTGGAGTTTTGACCTGTTGAGAATGACATTCAATGTACCTGTGAGAAACAAGCAAAATTTCAAAGGAATGAATTCAAAGTTCCAGTTGCATCACACAGCCAATGCAAAAAGCTGCTGCTTCATTTTTCCACATAGAAAGTATGCAGCTTCTCTTCCTGACTCGTTCTATTTTTTAACCACATGTAACTTTGCTTCAGCTTAGTTTCATACCTGTCACATCAGCGTCACATTTGATCACATCCTCGCAAGACTGCAGTGCCCAATCCAAAGTTTTTATTATCTTTTTTTTTATATGGCATGACAAAGAAAATTGTATCTACAACCTGGATGTCACACACGGTTGATATCATTCAACTTCAGACAACCCAAAGTAGCCTTCAGTGTAATTCAACTTCAGGTTCAGCCCTTAATTACAGCTCCGTTCATCAAAATAGGGAAAAAAAGAACCTGATCCCGTGAAACAAAAGTGGATTAATCCATAATCATTTTATCAACACAGTTAGGCTTTTACAGCCTAATCTCTGTTAAAAGGCTCAACAATCTGGAGACAGCACAGCAATGTCAAAGAATGGGGAGTGTGGCATTGTGTCTCTGAGGGCCACCTTATACCATCCCCACTCTCTAGGGAGCCCAAAGAAGGAAGCATATTGTTTCAGCCTCAGTGATTGACAGTTAAGTGTTAAACCAAACTAATTAGTTTTTACCCTCTATGATAAAGATTGGGGAATGACGATGCCATTACAATTAATTTTGATAATGGCAAGAAAGGCTAATTGTTTTCAAGGTCATAGCAGTATATTCATGTAAAATGCACCACTCTTTTTGCCATAATGACTGAAATAATAGAATTATTAGTTTCACAAATTTCCAGGAGGGAATGTGACTGAAAAACACTTGACTCATGCCAATTTCATTATGATTCTATTATGAAATCTAATTTGTTTAAAAAGAGGTTTGGATTCTTCACAACTCCAATCTACATATAGTACTATTATGCATGAAGCCAGTCTTTTTTTTTTCTTCTTCTAAATCAACAAAATGCATTAGGAGATCGATGCATACACCATACATATATATATATTAGTATTTATTGGAGTTGTTATTGGGTATCAACATATGTATGCGACACCTCAGCTCTGAGGAGAGCTCAGATTTTCTGACTCTTCCTAGTTTTCAGCTATAATGTAATCATAAATCATAAATGCATTATACAGAATATTTTCACTCTCTGTCTCTCTCTCTTGATTTTTTCTACTTCAAACCCACTTCCCGCCTTTTATGTCAATCCAGAGTAGGTTACTGTAAGTGAAGAAGAGGCAATCAAATACAGTCCCATCAAGCAAAAAATTTGCATTAATCAGGATTGAAATAACAACTCTTTTCATACCTAAAAGGACATTTGCAAGAGAGCTAAAGAGTTAAACCCTAAAAAAGGCATAAGATGTAAAGGCACACCAATCCAATGCTACAACTCCAAGAAAGCTGGGAGTCTATCATGCAGTTTAATTCCTGGTAAAGTGCTGTGTAGTTATTTTACATCTCAAATTACACCTGACACTTAAATGTTTGTGTGCCCCTTTACTGAATAGATCTGCCTAATTTGTGTTATTAAACTGAAGAAAATAATAATATGCAGGACTGTGTTCTAATAAAGCAGATTTTATCTTTCATACTGTCAAACAATTTACTAAAAAAATCAGACATCTGATGGTCTATTGGTCCTTGGTTGACCAATCTTTATCTCAGTGAGGATATTCATTGTTGGCCATAGTTTTTATTAGTCTGTACCATAACAGAGATAAGCATCAGGTCACATTAGGGCACTGTATGAAGTTGTCTATGTGACATTTTATTGCATTACTGTCTGTGACTTTAATAGTTCTACCTGAGTTGTAGCAGTAGAGGTGGTGCTGCTCCTTGACCCCCACATCTGCTGAAACTGGACTCTGATTTCAGCAAATGTCTCGATGATGACTGCAATGAACACATTCTGTAAACCAGAAAGAAGAGAGACATTGAGACAGGAAAAGTGTTGTGACAATTAAAAACAAATGACCAAGTGACCTTCCTTTCACCGCTACTCAAAACACTCATTCCATCATTAGCCAGAGAGCATTCTGCTAGCAGAGGTGCAGGCCTGTAGGTGAAAGATTGGGTTATGTAAGTCACTCTAACCTTGACGAGCCACGCCAGGAAGAAGATGAGAGTTATAAAATAGAAGTAGGAGCGCCAACGAGGGAAACTATCAATGGCTCTGTACATGAGGAACACCCAACCTTCCTGTGACGCAGCCTCATATACGGTGAAGATACTCGTACCTTAACAAAGAGAGAAGAAAAAGACAGATAAAAAGCAGAGATTGCTGTTGAAACTGGTGTCTGTTTTCACACCTTGTTTCAATAACTAATCAGTGTTCTTGTTCCTTTTTTTTATTTTTAGCTTAAGATAATGATGTTTGTGAGCTTCACATCATTTACCATGGCTTTCCTCAAACTGGGCCTTTCAAAAAAAGACAACACCTTGAGTTTCTTTTTTTATCTATAATGAATGCAGATTCTGATAAGCTAAAGGATGGAAAATTCAGAACACCAATATCTGCATACTTCCTTTTTCATAATGGCAAGAAATGGAGTTATAACTGTTTGGCAGGCTCATTAATCTGATGAACAGTTTTTTAATGCAAGTCTGTATCACTGCTAGAGACAAATGTGGTCAGATGAAGATAATAAATGTAGAGTGCGTGAGTTGGCCAAACTACAAAATTAAACTTCTGTTGATCTACTCTTTGCAAATGAACTGTGTGCTTTTATCAGTTAGACAAAGATTATTTAATCAGAAAAGAAACGACAGTCCATATTACTACAATGTTTGAAAAGAATGGAAAAAAATGAAAAGATAACAGATTTTAATTTAGTTCTAATTTAGGGCCTCTGGGTTTGGTAAATACTTACTGACATGCCAGAGTTATTGTATTTTTGGGTACAACCTGTCACTGTCACTTGGATGTGATTAATAGAGTGAGAATCAGCCATATTGTTATGCCTCAACAATGACATCAGGATATTTCTACAAAGTACTTAATGCAGCTCCACTCTAGAAACTACATGTGTATTTTAGTTGATACCTAGTTCATTGAAACCACTGTAACCAAGCTCCTGTCGGCTGAGGCCCAGCTCTTCCAGGTCCACACATTTGAAGCCATAAGGACATTGGTAACCTTCTCCATGTGGGGAACAATGGGTGTCAGGGATGGCCAAGCTGTTCCATGACACATTACTGAAAAAAAAAAACAAACAAACGTTCAATCATATGTTTACAATGGTATGTACTTGGAGCACACATATACTTCATAATTTGTGAGTAAAATAAGAGACGATGAAGACAGGACTAATTCACAAAGTTTTGTTGCAAGATATGAATGTAAAGGTTGCAGGTTCTCAAGAGAGGTTTTCAAGTCTTCAAATACATCAGAGTACAAAGACATGACGCCCTGCCTGTCTTCTTTTCTGACTCTCTGTCTTTTAGCCATGTGTTATTTCACCAGCTGCTTGAGGTTTCTAATGAAAATTTATTTCTTCAAATTGCCTGTCCAGACATTCATCCAAATTGTTTATTAAGGGGTACAGGATCAGAAGGGATCATTTATTGAACTATCACAAAGGGCGATCAGAGGTATAGTGGTGAATCCCAATAAAGCTAATTATACTGCTGAATAACATCAATGTTTCTTATCTAAGAAATCATTCAATGTATTATTTATCAAATTTATCAAAGAGACAAATTTATCTTCAAATGAGAGATCAAATGTCCATTAACAACGGGATATTAATATTGAGGTGGGTCAAACTAAAGCCCTGAACTGCTAAAGAAACAGTCCAAGTAGACCCTTTACATTGACTGTTTCAAAATATCTAATACATTGACTCTTGAATAAACAATCAACAATGATTTCAAAGTATCTTCAAAGAAATGTCACCCATATTCAATTCAAAAGATTAAAATTTCCACTGTATACAACTATGCATGTTATTCACCTCAATGGGTGGTGAGCAGTGAGGAAGTCAATCGCAGAAGTCATCACTTCCACAAAAAGAGGAATCACTTTCTTCACTAATCCAAAGCCATTTTCATCCTCTATACATATACTCAATTTTTTCCCATTTTCCATCAAATCCCTTGTGTATGAAAAGCCAAAGCACATATACATAGATATATATATAATTTTATATATAACTTAGAGAAAGGAGCACACCATCATACAAATTAGTTGTCTAGTATTGTTGTTATTAGCAACAATATTGTTATATGTTGCTAGCCATGAATGGATGCTACTAATGGTCAATATATGCGGTGTCCCTTGGGTGCTTAAGCACACAATAAGGAAAAATGGAAGGGCTAGCTGAGCTTAATACAACAGCTGGACAATGCAGGAAATTAAAATTATTATAATTAGTGTAAGCTTTCTCTGCAGCCTGGGGCTTTAATCACGATGATTGCTTCCCCCATCTTTTCTCTCCACAAGGCTTCCTCTTCTATACATCACATTATCATCATCCTCAAGTGAATCATTATATTGAAAACCCCTCACAATTGTGTTCACATGCATAATCTACTTGTGCAGCAACATGTGCACACACTGTAACACATCCACAATCCCACATCTTCCCCCACATACTATGCCAGTCCCTGCCCACAAGTTTCTGCTTTTCCTGTTTCCCTATGCAAAGAAACGCTGACTACCACTGACTCAAGTAAACAATGTTTTTCAGCTATGAGCTCCTAAATATGAGCCTGATGTAATCAAGAAAAATGAGCAAACGCAGGTCAAAGCTGCTCCTGATGACTGTGTGGTTCTGCTCCACATAAAAAAGACCAATCAAATTTGAGAGGCTGCTGCTTAGATGGCCACACCAAACTTATCAAAAGAGATGAGATTCTGCCAAGATCCGTCAGACTCCTCTCTGCAGGTGACCGTTACTGACAAATCAGGCAAATACATTGGTATTTTGCTAAATGTACAACCATAGCACTGTGCAGGGGAACTGGTGTTTGTAAAAGTGGGCAAATCTCCGTAACATATGGTCTTCAACCAGCACAGTATCACTAAGTACTAGTAAACATTCTCTCATACATGAGTAGTGTAATCACTATTAACAACCAACTGGTGCAGATTTAATAGACATGTCACAATTAGCAGAGAGACACTTAATTTTTTATACTTTAACTTGTGAAAAAAAATAGCGCTGGTGAATGAGGCTGTGTCTGTTTTAAAGTAGGTGTGCATTGCTCGGTGCTTTGATTTGCTGTTTTGCACTCAGTGTAGAACCTACTTATACAATGTATGTGTCTCCTATTTTCTTAAAATTACTTCATACTGACAAGTATTGCTTCAGTATAAGCACAATGTCTCATATCCATTATAAGCAGGAAAAACAACAATGACAGGATGTTAAAAATTGATTTCTAAAAAGGGTTGTTAATAATATTAGGAAACAAAAAATGTCATATAATTATACTTAAATAGCAAAAAAAAAAAAAGACTTTTTACTCTTTCTCTGTATCGTTAGTAACACAGTGATGGTTGAATGTTCCAAACATTTGAACTCCCAGAATTCCATAGAGCAGAAGAAAAAACAGCAGGAAGATGGATACACTCCATATCTGTTCCCCAGATCTCCTGCAAAGCAAAAACATGACAAAAGGTTTATGTCAATGCCAGATTTAGTATTGTGCAACTATCTATATTAATTGTTGGGATCATAGATAAGAGAAATGGTGATGGCAATATTGTACTTCAGAATGTTGGTGATGCGAGAGCGAGGAAGCTCAAATCGGAAGTAGATCCTGAAGGCTCGTATCATAATGAGCGCTCGGGGGATTCTCAACATTCCCCATGGAGACATCTGATCCACAAGGTCTGCTATTTCAAAAACCTAAAACAAAGATGAGTAGACTGTCAAGAAGTGAAAAACTATAATAAACCTTTGTTTTATGTCAACAAAGAAAATGGGAGAATAATAATAAAAAAAAAATTGTAATAGGTAAGGGGGAATCTTGCAATGTACCTGCAGTACTAGTGACACCCAGATGAAAAATACCATGAATCCATCAAACATACACCAGCGGTCTTTCACATAGGAGTTATCCCCCTATGAGGAGAAAAAGAAAACGGTGACAGAAAAAAGGGACCTTGAACTTGAGCTTTGACCTTTGATTGTCGAGGGTAGGGTTAGGGTTCTTTTCTGTTTGCCCTTGTCGAATCAAGTTTTCAGGGGGCATTACTGAGAAGACAACCCTTTCATGAGTATGGGATGGACAGTTAGACAGATAACCTGAAAACATAGCGCCTCTGGTGCTGGCTATCACTGGTTCAGAGGAAAAATAAAAAGACTTGGAAGAGTAGGAAAAATGAAGATGAATCAATGGACTGAATATGAACATCTTCATAATCCAAGTCAAGAAATGAAAAACTACAAAATATCCTTTATTGTTTCTAGGCTTTCATAATATTTGTCTTTACAGTTGAGAAAATTGCTCATATTAAGCGCTAACCATCACCATTTTGAGAATATTATGGAGATAGCTTTCAGTGTGATTTAAAGCCTTCGTGTGGAAAAAGGCATCGTATGTCAATATTTGAGAAAAACTTAATCCAAAATTGCTGTGCCAGTATTACAGGCTGACAGCAATACTGGAACAGTCATGTTTTCAATGTGAAAAATCATTAAGGCCCAGAAGTCTGAACAAAATGTCACAAGGCCGGCATACCTAATTACCACTTAGAGAAAAAGAGTTCTTGGGAGGTCAATCTTCCACAGGAAGAAAGGTTGCAAATAGGAGGGTGTGTTCTGAAACACTCTACAGATAAGGACCATGTTTGATTACACACTGACAAGAACAAAGGCATGCAATTACAGGACCACGCTGTGTGAACATTTGTTTTGGGCAGGCACTTTCCACAAACAGCGACAAAATGCAACTTCTAAGTGTCAATCATACAGTTTTAGACACTAGACTCCGACACACCTTAAAAAAAACCCCAGAAATTCAAATATGTCACCTGTGCATCATTTAGAAGATAAAGTTTACAATGACAATTATGGAAAAGCTACAAACACCTTCGATGCTTTAACAAAAAAGGATTTCATTTTTTTTCCCTTATGACTGGTGATTCTAAATTTGTGTCCTCTTGTGCCTCCATGCTTGTTATCCCTGATTTGCCAATTAAGCTGCCCACACTTTTTATAGCAATAATTATGGGCCTTTCATCTGCCAGCTGTCTGTTCCTGGATGTTCCTACATAAAATTATCTGTACACCTTGGGTTTGAATTATGTTGATTCATCTGAAAATAAAGCACAATACAGCTAGTAAGGGTGAATAAATGTGTGAACAAAATATGAAGTTGCACACAAAAGCCATACTTCTGGATATTATTGATGTAGCTTGTGATCCAGCATTTAGTCATTATGGCCTCTTTTTTTTTGGGCTTACGACTTTCCTTCAACCAATATAGCAACATATTTTGCTAAAACCTGCTAAGCAGTTCTCTTAAAACTGAAATGAGGTCTTCGGTGTTGCCATGCAGATCACCTGTATCAGTAATGGTGGGTCAATATGTGCATAAGCTTGAATGTTGTTATATGAATTAGTTTAACGCCAAAGCCATTGTGCCATCCCATTTTAACACTGAGAGGTTTGGCCAAACAGTATTTTCTGTAAAGTTCTATCCAAATTCATTCCCAATTTTTTGTATGAATGAAATTACACATGTATGAAATTAAATATCTATTTTCCCAGACAAAAACAGAGCATACAAAACACCGGAAACTTTTTATGTGCTGAAATTCATTTAAAATTTTAGAACCAAATTTTCTATGACAACAGCTCCGGTATATCAATGAGCAGTTTGATTTTCTTTTCTTTGTGCTATTGTTAAATATTTCAATATTTTGCTTTGAAATTTGGGGATTTTTTTTTTTTCTTGCCATGGCTTGATTTTTGTAACATGCATTATGTCACAATAAGTAAAATCAGGACCCAGGTACCTTGATGATGCCTCTGATGTGCATCTTGGCAATCATCTCAGCAGTGTAGAGGAACATGAGCAGTGTATCCAGCGTGAACGTCACATACTGCAGAGGAGGGTAATGCTCAAATGTCTTGGGTGTGTTCATGCATACAGAGATGACACTGATGATGGCACAGGCCCGCAACAGAGTGTGCACCCACTACGGAAAGAAAAAGAAGTAAGAACAACAAATTTCGCTTTAAAGGTCCGATATTTTAGACTGGTGTTTCATTTAAAGTGTTGGCCTTTCTTTGGAGCTCTAGCAACAACAGGTCATTAAGCTTATTCTTTGTAGCTGTCTGTTTTCTGAGCTCGTCTGAGCACTTTAATATCTACATTGTAGTAATATAGCAGCTAGCCTTTCTTCACAATAAAAACATAGATATGAAGAGATCTAAATATTACTTTATCACTATTCTGTCAAGTTTTGTGGATCATCTTGCCCGATTTTGTAAGGGTAATTCATAAGGAAATGCTTCCAAATATTTGAAATATTTGGTATGAACAAAACAGGTGACAGCACAGGATTACTCAGAAGGCGCACTCACTGGTTTGTTGATCCAGAAAATGTCAGCACTGTCTGCAAGGGTCTCATCCGGCCCAAAGTCAGTCATGGGCTGGGCCTCGACCCGTGAGCTCTGTTTCCTCTTCAGCATGCTGGGGCTGGCCGTGCTATATAGAGAGTGGATCTGACAGAGAGAGAGAGAGGTGGACCACACAATGACCAAAGCTAAATGACAAAGAGGGGGAAACTGGCTGCATCCAAGTCTGGGCAGTGGCAGTACCACTTTTTGTCCAATCGCATGGGTCATAAACAAAATAACTAAATTTAATACACACTTTTGCAGCTCAAAGGCAAAGCTGTTAATTTGCCATACATGGCCAGATTAAAAGAAAGTGAGTTTAAAATATCAGTGTACTTCTAGAGAAATAATTGACTAAGTGTATAAATCTTTGGTTAAACAATATAGTATTGATAAGCTGTATATCAATGGTTTGCATATACACTTACGTGTATCATTAAGCTTTAGTATCTCGTGATGTGTATTCTGCAGACTAAACTACCCTGACTTGAATTGCCAGAACAGGGGCGTGTATTTTGAAATTAAACAGGTGTTGCATTATTGAATGGCCACTGTGATACACAACATAGCACAAATGGAACACAGGACAAGTGTATTCACATTGGAACAGCTCCAGTGACTTACCATTGGATAAGATCTTACATGATCTTCATCAGATTGAACACCAAGGTGCCAGTAGATTAAGCTGTGTAACCTACTGAACAGTGTGAGTTGGTGTTACCCTGTGAAAGTCCCTGTTTGTGTGTATGTTTGTGTGCATGTTTATACAGAAAGGGAAAACTGTCGAGGCTGTTTCAACTTAAGAAGAAATGACACTCTGAATGGGGACAAAGCGCACATACCAAAGGGAAAAGTAAAGCTGAAATTGCTCCAGCACTGCACATAACATGCGATCAGGCATACCCTGTAAATAACACACAACAGTTAGTCAACATTATGGCTTATATGGTGTACAGTACACTACCCACATCTACAGTGCGCTCATCGAGACAGGAATGCCACGCCTGACATCAAGGCATATTTATGCGACACACTCTGTGAGTGGCTGAGGTGTTGTGGAGGAAGAAGATGAGGTGGAGTGGGGCCAAGGGACTCACTGTGAGGCTCCTCATTGGTGCGTTCATCCCCAGGTCACAGAGGGGTGGAGAGACCAACCAGAGAGAGAGACTAGAGATGCAAAAAGAAGAATATCCTAAAGGCCCGGAGGTCCTGTGGCAGCAGTCAGTGAATGGTAGCAGTCATAAGAGCAGTAAGTGAGAGTACAGTGAGAGAACATATTCACAAGTGACACGAGGTGTAGCTGTAGAATAAATTTAAGACTATTTGGTCCACCCGTCTTACTGTACGTAAAAACATGTTTTCCTTATTGCCTTAATCTATGCAGATGATTCAAAAATCTTAATTTCTAAAAATAATACTCTAACCAACATATCACAATGCAAAAGACTATTTTCAAGGAAAACTTCAAACTAAAATGTGTTGTCTTACCTAGAGTATCAAAAAGATGTTTCTGTTCAAAAAAATGGAAATGTGATTGTTCGACAGGGTGAGCACCACAAGCTTATTTCCACTCACCTTCATTTAACTGATAGCTGTGTAAGAAATTGTGCCTTGTTCAAAAACTTATTTTCCAAAAAAAAACAAAAACAGCCATGAAAAATAATTCAACTGTGTTAGATGAGGCTACATCACTTAAAAGAATGGAATTACTGTAAATAATTAAACAATCAACATTTTAAAGTGACATCTTGCAAAACCTTAATAATACAAATGTTTGTACACATTTTTTACAGTAAAAAGATGAAAACTTGTTACTTAGTATGGGAATGCAGATAAAGTATTTGCAATGTATTTGTTATGTCATGTGGCGTGTCTATCTATATTTTTAATGTACTGCCGGCTGCACAGAGAATTGCCCCTCTGGGAGAATAAAGATTCTTGAACCTGAAAACAAAGTAACTGTATCATTCTTATTTCCTTTTATGGTTTTGCCAAGGAAAGAAAGTGTCCATGCTATAAAACCCCATGTAGTTAGAAGCAATTTCCCTGTGTAATTGCTACACTTAACATATGCAGATGGAGACATGAGGAAGAGTGAAAACAAAATTACAGGGTCTAAGTGCTATTATGTGGGAGTATAGGTGGCAAAGACTGCAATTACTTTTCCATTTGAAGAAAGGACATGTTCTTCATGGGCAGAATGCGATCACTGAGCACATTAAATGTAGCTCTGGGTATTTGTTGGAGGATGCAAACTTTCTTAGCTGAAGTTTTATTCTTAAGGAGTGCACTGTGGAAGTATCGTGTTAATTACAACACAAAGAGAAAGTTTGGAAAATGAAGTCAGGCCATTTTTAGAGCACAGTTTTTTACAGCTCTGCACTGTACAGTGAGATTTAAGTAATTCTTACTGGTCTCAAACAGGTGGACTTTGCTAAATGTAAATATGCATTCAAGGTATAAGGGGGCACATCAAAATTAACCACTCTTTTCATTGGGGCAATTCTTGCATCATTCAACTAAAAGTCTTTAATGAATAAGAAGGTTGTTAGAGCCCCTATGCATTTAATAACTTACTGGTGTCACAAAGAATTACTGTTCTTAACTTCCAATATCGTTCCATCCATTCATTTTCAACCACTTATCCATCTGGGTCCCGGAGGGAGCTGGAGCCCATCCCAGCAAGCAATATCATTGTTAAAAAAACTTTGTGTTACAACATTCAAAACATTATTAGTTGACCTTTTGTAAGTATATATCAAAAAATAACAACAACAACAACAACAACAACAACAAAACAACTACTCCAAGAGTGCATGAAAATAAATGTAACCAAAATCTATCTAATCAACATTGGTTATTTTATGAAAACCAATAGCTGGGGTAGCTAGGATATTTGAAGGCCCTACTATGGCTGACCCACTGCGGCCTTGCAGGCTTCATTGGTATACTATGAAATCCTAAAACCCTTCTGAGGGACCAGATCACCTTTGCAAACAACATATGGCAAAATGCACACAGCCGGCTGTTAATCAGGGAGAGTAGGCCTCCATCCTTAAATCTAAATGACTGACATGGAGGGAGCCAAGGTTACTATGGAAACAGATGAGAGCTAAGGTGCTACATTCAGCTAAAAAAAAAAAAGGTAAACACAGGAAGTAAGCCAAAAATGTGGGCAAGCGTAGGGCATAAAAGATGATAATATATTATGTGACAACCTGACCATGTGATTAGGTAGCAAATACAGGAAAACATATTGATCAGGGCCTGCTCCGGAGGAGGAGAAGCCCTCCTCTTCCTGCAGAACCAACATGCTAGCTGTCCGACAGCGCCGAGCATCGCTCTTTAAAGCAACAACGGCCGACCGTCAACTCAAACACACACACGACAGGCGTGTTGGCCTGAAAAGGGGTAAAAAACAAAACATGGTGAATCACTTACGAGAGGTGGATTTCCTTTATCCGCCGCGTCTCGTCCTTTCCATGACATCAGCTGTTTTCCGGGTGTGCTGAGATCGTGTGGGAGAGAGCGGGAGCGCGCAGGTTGAAATCACATTCTCGGCAGCCAGCAGCGCTTGCAGCGGAGGCGCGCCGCCGTCTCCATGGTAACAGCCCCAGGTCCCCAGGTTGCTGCATCACTTCAGTCTCCTGAACACAATTGTTTACCTCCATTATTATTATTATTATTATTATAACTTGGTTTTGGATTGTAGTGCTTAATTTTGGCAGTTAAAACCAAAACTCAAACCAAACCAATAAATATTTCTTAATTACTAAAAAGTGTAAACCTGTAAAATGTTTTATTCGTTAATTTCCTTGTAGATTCTGTTGTTTTAGACTCTGTGAAAAATAAAACTTGTGAAACAGGCTTTTTATGAATGCAGGTTGGTACAGTCTCCGTAACTGATTTATCTAAGGGCAGCTAGTGTCTGGTCAACTCAGGGCAGTGAAGACATAAGGTGCTAAATTAGTCTGATATAGACTTCCCATTTCTTTGGCCTGTGCCTGAAACAAGCAATAAGTTCAAAAGTACAAGAATACAAAATGTGTTGTCTGCACATTTATATCTGATTTTTCACAGCTTGACAAGCAATGCTTTTTTATGCTGAATGGCTTGGGTGGATGTGACTTAAAGTTCAATTCTGCAAGTCAAGGAAAATCACAATAACAAAAAAAAAGAAATTCTAAAAATTTGTTCTGTCCATGTACTATTATTAGTCTCAATTTTTTAAAATTTGTAATACCTTTTAAATATAAATAGAATAGTTCTTAATGCATCATACCAGTAGGTGATGGTAAAATTGATAAAATTATATCTTATATCTTATATCTAATATCTAATCATCTAAACTTTGCTGCTTAGTCTTCCTCTTAATATTTTACTGGTGCAATTTATCTCAAACTAAATAAAGCTCATTCACTGCTGCCAAATACTGCTAAAAATCCAGTCAAAGACATTTTGGTCAAGTTAGCGACTAATCGTGGCACATGTATTTATGCAGGTATATTTTGCAGAAAAGCCTCTGGCAGTTGAGGCAGCTCTCAATAATCTGACAATGACAATACACAGACACATACACACATACAAGTGGTACACCTTAGGTGGGTAGGTGGTGGAGGAAATTTAGATAGCAGGATGGGAATAAAATGCATGAATGAATCAGTTGATGTCAGGCAGCTAATAGGCCTTTCTCTCAGGAGACATTTTGACATTTCAGACCAGGTGGATCTAATACCACTAACAAAGCCCAGTGTGCCATCATGCACAACACTGGGTCCTTGCAACTGGTAAAACTTGACGAGCTACAGCCATTGTTAATGTTAATCACCTGTGTTTTTGTACTGCATCGTCAAAATGTTTAACTTTGAACAAGCACACTTCACTCATAGTTTAAGGGCAAAAGCACACAATGGGTGAGTACACAGTTTTATTTAAAGCCAATTTGAAACAAACATAGATCCATATTGGATTGTCAATAAATGGCAGCGAGTGTTTTGAAAAATAAGGACATTTATCTTTTGTATTTAAGTCCCATATCCGATTGTGTATGATTATTCTTTTGTTTTGACTTATCATTGTAGCAAAAACATTTCTGTTACTAATAATGCTAACAATCGCTTGTTTCCACTTGAGTATCCCACTAAACTCAAAAAGTAACAGAGAGCCATCACGCACAGCAGCTTAGAGCAGCTAAATAACATTCAGCCACCATATTCACACCTACATTTTTTCTATTGTGACAATTATGTCAAGCTCCCTTACGAGGAAAAGGGCTATTAGGGGCGAGGATTCATTCTGGCTTTCATGCATTATTAAGAGGATCAAAGGGATATATAGAAACAAAACTACAGCACCAGAAAAATCATCTGCAAAATGGAGAGGGGAAAAAGTGATTGAAGGAAAAAAAAACAAAAAACTGCCTGCTTCTAATTACATCTCAAACTAGTGACTTAACTTTTCATTTTGGCAGTTTTCCCCATTCCATCTCCTGCCCAGGACTGTGTCTGAGAGTCAACACTAATCAAAGGCACTTGTATGGAGAGGACTGTTGGCCTCTAAAGGGACTGAGCCAGTTCAGGCCAGCCTGCTGCTCTTTCTCTCCTTCTCTCCTTTTCTTCTCCGTCTCACTCTCTCTTCCTGTCCTGTCTGTTTAAGGAGAGCAAGATTGGGAAATTCCTTCAAGCTACTTTACTTCAGGTTTCTGTGGGATTTAAACATGCACACTGAGGTTTTGGTACAGTCCATGTTAGTGCCGTTGTTTCTGATTCTGCTCTCAACCGTGGAAGACACTTTGTTGCAATCGGTGAGGTGAGTTTCCACACAGCCTTGTTTTTTCTTGTTTATTTTGGGGTAGTCTGCAGAGCAAGGAGGAGGAGGGAGGTGCAGAGTTTTGCTGACAAAGACGACATTTGAAGTGTACAATTTTAAGTTTAGGAATATCTTTATGTGTACATTGTACTTGCTAACTTCTTTGTGCAGTTTCTCTATGCTGTTTCACTTGGCAGAGGTCAGAATGCTGCATGACAAGTCATGATATCAGTATGCTTCTTAATTTTTCAGTTTTATTATTTGACACGGCATAACACTGTTCAGAACTAAGGGACATTCGTATATATTTTTGTGCTGACCTTTAGGTAACATGAGTATAGCTCTCATGGTAATGGCATAAGTGCAAGAAAAGCTTTACTAACATTTTGGCCAGAGCAATGGTTTTGCATGTCAAAAGCTCTTTTTTTTTTTTTTAGAGAACCACACCAACATTTAAATACAAAGAAAAGCCCAAAAGCTCATTATAAATTAATGCTTTCGAATGCTTTTATGATACTTTCTCTTTGCTTTTTTCTAAAATCTTAATGACTTAACTGTGACATAAAACCATAGATTTTTTTTCAGTAAGTATCAGACATAATCAGAATCAAGTGTGAAAATGGAAAGAATGAAACGAATTCAGTCCCCAGTTAAAATCGCATGCGAAAGATTTATTTCTGTTTGTCTTGGCCTTTTATGCTGAAGCCCCGTCAGCAGCACTGTAAATGTTACCATGTGGATTTAAACTTAACTCAGCTGCAGAGGGTGTGTTTACTCCCAAGCAGGTGCAGCATGCTTATGTAATGACTACATTGTGCATGTTTTCCTGTAAACTGCATGGTATTTATTGGTTCAACAGTAGCAAAACGCACACGTTTCACCACAGAGAGCAACAGGTCTTGAGACTTGGCTTGATGACAGTGTTTTCCTTTGTGTCCTCTATATGTGCCCAAATAATCTCTACTGTAGCTTGTTTGTTTATTGGATACATCATCATAATCGACTGGACAGTGTGAAAAATGGGAAGAAAAAAAACAAAACAGAAGTGAAAGTTATGCTTTATCACCTCAGTTCTATGAGTAGAGTGTAACAACGCTGGATAAAACATCCATGCCATGCTCACCCACTTATGACGATTAAGCTGTTACTCATATTATGATAGATTGCAGTTTCTTGATTGCCCTCAAAATTTTGTTGAATCCTCCCGTTCCAGCCCTCCATAATGAGTAACATCAACACAAAACCTGTTTTTTGTTCGTTCTCGCAAAGGCTGTGTGTTGTAGCACACACCTGAACACACAGTTTGGACACAAACCATGGAATTTTTTTAAAATTTATTTTTTCCAAGTGACAGCAGGAAACACAAAGTAATGCATGCTGCTCTTGGGTACAAAAGATGGATTTGAGTTAAGTATACCACTATTTTTTTTATCTTTCTGAATGAGCACACAGGTGAGTTGATCAAACAGGGCGCACAAATTGCTCATATGCAATGTCAGGGTTGATGCCACCAAAAAAGCAGACCAGTTTGATCTAATCTGTGACCTCAAATACCCTCTATGACAGAGCCTGACTGGGGGACTGATGGGCATGTAGTTGGACGTTTTGAGACTACTTAGTAAAAATACAGACATTTCCTGCAGTTCAAGTGGCAGATGTAAAAAGTGTAGGCTATAATGTGTGAAGAAAACTTTGATTGGTTAGTTTGTTTGACACAAGTGGTGCCAAAGTGGCCAAGCAGATGTCTCTTCACTTATGCAGGAGTGTGGAAAGCAACCATTGAAATTCAGTTGAACTTGCCACCAAAAATGTAAATTTACCTTTTTGACACTTTCAGCTTTGCAGTTAATCAGGCCTTCAGCACTTAGCATGGCCAACTTCCTCATCTTAACTGAAAATGCACAGAAAAAAGCTGCAATTCAACAAGTTAGTGCAAAAAAACAAAAACAAAAACAAAAAACTTGTCTAACTGTGTAGAAGAAGAAAGATCATTTCCTCTATGTAGCATCATTGTCTGTCTTCACAACTTCTGGATTACCTCAAGTTCCATGTTGTTGGAGTTAAATTGTCATACAAACCAAACATCCTGAACAAGACAAGTACAGCGATCGTAATGAAAAGCAGCTGAGGCCTGAGCAGGACAAATACAGTGAAAGGTAGGGACAAAGTCAGTGGATGTCATGTTGTCATGGAAAAGGACCACAGCTCATTGAGAGATCTGAGTTGGTAGATCTATTCACATTTTAGTGGGCTGCTTGACAGAGCAGTTTGGTGAAAACTAAAAAGGCCACGAATAGGTAAAGCCTGTGTGAAAAGGAACTTGTAAAACCTCCCCTGACACCTGGAACACACACATTCTGTATTTGATTTTCTTGGGAATGTCAGGGACATTTTATCTGCTGCTTGTTGAAACTCGACTGTTCTCAAACTGGACAGCTGGCCAGCATCAAGAAAGGGCAGGAACAGAAAAAGAATGTCAGAAAGCACCCAAATGAAACAAATCTCACTGAGAAACCCTATAGAGTAAAAATCAAGTTCAGGAACAGCTGCTGAAATCTGCTCCGCGTAAGGACAATTTACTATTGTTACCAATAGTTGTTTTTTCTTTTTGGGGGGGGTCTGGTCTCGGCCCCATCTCTGTGGAGGGTGCAGTCTAGTCTCTAGTGGGGTCTGGTGTCTGTGGAGGGATCCGGTCTAGTCTCTGGGGCCGGACCCTGCAGGGTTCTGGTCTAGTCTCTAGGGGGGTGGGGGTCCCATCTCTGTTCTCTGGAAGGGTCCGGTCTAGTCTCTGAAGGGTCTAGTCTAGTTCTAGTCTCTAGTCTGGTCTGGGGGTCCACTTTTCATTGCCCAGTCCATCACTTGTCACCAATTAACCAGTTAAGCTAGACCTCTATCTCTCCTCCCTAGACATCCCCACGCCGGGAATCGAACCTTGACCTTCTTATTGTGGGGCGTCATTGCTACCCACTACGCCACCATGCTGCTCAAGTCACCACACACATTTACATCAAGTCACCAATTAACCTAGACATGTTCGGCTCTGGCCAGCAACCGAACCCGCAAACTTCTTATTGGGGGGATCCGGTCTGTGGTGGTTGTGCTTTGTGTTACGTCGTGTTGATTAATAGACAGTAAACTGTTATCAAACTTATACTGAGCTAAGAATTCAACAATAAACGATTAGCAATGTCCTCTAGCTCTCTGTCTCCACTCTCTCTCTCTCTCCTCTCCTCTCCTGTCCTGTGTGCTACATGTCTAGTTCCTCCTCTGCCTCCTTTTATGATAGTATTTCTTGTCATAGATGCAGGATGGGGGCAGAAATGGAGGCGAGAATTAGTGAGTTAGAGTCGCGGCTCTGCACCTTAGCTAGCCAAGCTTATGCTAGTGTAGCTAGCCGCCCCCCCGTAGCTGGTGCGGGCCGACCGAGAGTAGCTCCTCCGGCAGCCGAGAGTTTCCTCCCCCCCAGCAGCTCCCGAGCAGCCGGGATCGTTCGGGATCACGAACGGGTCTTTCAGAAAGACTAAGAATATGCGACAGAAAGAGTCTTTCTGCCGCATATTCTCTGTGTAGGAATGGCTGATTGGTTCACGACTCATAACTATGGGTCTTCGGGTCTTTCGTTCATTATTCACGTGGTTACAGTAGTAACATGACCAATGCTGTTATTACAGCGTTGAGGTGAGGAGAGCTATCTGACGTTAGCACTAAAGTTAACGTTAGCTATGTAGCTATGGGATGGATGTTTAATTTGCCTTTCCACTGGAACGAATTCATACACTACAGGTCTTCAGTGACCAGGTAGGCTAAAGTGATTAGCCATCATAGAATAAGAATTTTTTTAATGATAGGCGGAGCGCTCTCCAACCAGCAAATTAAGCAATCAGTAATTTCAACTTCAGTAGGCTATGGTCCAAAAGGCTACTCAATGGTTTAACAAAAGCAAACTCGTGTATTATATGCCAAGTGAAGCAAACCATGTTGCTCTTCAGTGTTTGAAAGCTGTGCTTTTTCAGTCATTACTCAAATGACAGCTACAGCGCCACACTGGTTCCAATGAACGAATGACTTGAAAAAAGATTAGTTCATTTTACTGAATGAGATTAAAAGACCTGAGTCCGTAAAAAGACCCGAACTTTCCATCACTATTACCAATGACCCGGGTCTGGTTTATCTGCTATTGAAACACACGTGCAGGTTATATCCAAGGATAAGGACAAGTAACCAATATGATCTCACTGAAATTGAATGCCTTTATATATCATCCTCAAATTTGTTTTGTAATTGAAAATGAAACTGGCTTCCCCTTATGGCTTGACACCACATAAACATGGGTGGGTTTCCTGAATGTTGGTGTGAACTAGAAAAGCTACAATATCCTGAATAGGTCCTCTTTGAAGATATTGCTGCCACACAGTGAAAATGCCTTTGACTAGCCATGTTGTTTTCGACTTCACACAGACACAGGTGGTAGCACACTTGATCTTTGACCTTAGAAGTTTCCAAAGCTGCGGAAAAACTGACCCCCTCTTCTTCTTTTTTCCCCAGACAGGTGGGTGGTGTGTGTAAACTGTCCACAGAGTCATCCCTGCGTCGCTGCCGGACACCTAATGGCAAGATTTGCAGTGGGAGGGGCAGATGTGACTGTGGCATCTGCATCTGTTTGGCTTCTGATCCAGGGAAGTTCTACGGGCCCCGCTGTGAATGCCATGACTGGGTCTGTGCTGCACATAACGGAAAAACATGCAATGGTGTGTGTACAATGATATACATATGTATATACATACATATTAACACAACATAAGTAGGTGAGTTAGTCTCCCTCTTTTACTTGCTATCTAATGTTATTGCTATGCTTGAGTGTCTCAAGTTTTTCAATTTTGAAAAAAAAAAAAAGATGACATAACTCTGCAGTTGCATTTAGACACATAGCTCCACGTATCTTAAAGTACTTGGGATTGAGTATTGGTCATAGGGCAGTAAGTGATATAGCAGACCTCTTTGCTATGGAATTGCATAAAGGAAGCTTGGCAGCTGATGTTTATCGTGAGTTTCAGCCAGGTACAAGGAAAGAATGGAAAGCTTATGGGTGTAATCTAAAGACCTAGCCAATTTCTGTAAGCTTTTAAAATGTAAATTTATCTGACATAATTTAAAAAAATAAACATGTTCCTCATCGACTTGGGGAGGATTTACAGCATTTTAGTTTCTGTCTTTTGTCGGTGAATTCGAGGGGCACGGTATTGTCTCTTTGAGAAGCCAGATCACCTTGGCAGCACTTCAAAGGCTCTCAGTGGTAATAGACAGCTGGTTGGTTCATATAATGTTTCTGAGGCATTAACTTTTGTTGGGAGGTAGCTTTGAACTCTGCCTGTTCCTGAAATTTTACAGCTTCTCTGAAAGTACTTGAGAAAGTGTCCACACACTCAGCATCACTCTACCTCAACTTTCCATGAGGAGAGAATTTGACACTCAAGCATGACAGTAAAAGAATAACAAAAAGCAGAGTAAAAGACAGAACTCGTCATTGAGAAGGCTGAACACAATCTAAAAGGCCACTTTATCAGACTAACCAAGCAAAAGCTTTCCAAGCTTAATCCTAGTTTCATCAAAGCGACAATGTTCTGTTACTGTTTGAAGTGTTTTAAGTACAGATTTAAATTTATGGTCATTTCAGTGGCTGAAGTTTAAGTTTTTTTTGTAAAGATTAAGATAATTTTTGCACAATTGAATGAGCTGTAACTGATCAGCCCACTGAGAATTATACCTGACCTGCAGTCAGCTTTATTTTCAACAGCCTGTTTTGGTTTGGACTGAGACATTTTTGAAGTGCTTATCCTGGAAGCTATGAGAAAGGTTGATCCCTGTATGTTGATGTAAAAGGGAAAAAAAAAAATCTCATCTTTGTGTCCTCTGTGGTCACTGGGCTATGACTCTCAGGGTTTGATGGAGTTATGTGTACATCCAGAGCAGGTCTAATGGAGGTGTGTGTGTCTGTGTGTGAGAGAGAGAGAAAGAGAGAGAGAGAGAGAGAGAGAGAGAGAGAGAGAGAGAGAGAGAGAGAGAGAGAATGATTTATTGGGCAGACATGTTGGCTGCTGTGAGGAGCTCATTATGGTTCAGCAGTCTGGAGTGAAAAGGCCCTGCTTCAGCCTGATAATTGGGTTTCAGTCACTGGTACACAGTCTGCAAATGGAACCTCGGTGCATCAGAAGAGGAATAGTACACACTGTATATACACACACACACACACACAGACCGGCTGGTTTTCACAGTGTAACAGTAATGTGCCCAAACAAATATGCATAACCAGGCACACACAGAAATATCTCCATGTGCATATAGAGTCTAAGAATTATACTCAAAGCATATTGAGAAGAATACAATCCCCCCCGTCCCCCATTGCTCAATGGCCCGCACAGCATGCATGGTCTGCTCCCTGAGATCGGCAGCCAATTTCTCTCCCCGCGGCTCCCTTATCTCTGCCTCTCACAACTGCCCACTGATAAGATCCAATAGATTTTTCTCCTTAGGGATGAACTGTGTGCTTTTCCTTTCTGAAAAAAATTTTGGAAATGTTTTTCCAGCATTGACTTGTTCTTTTACCTTGGATTGCGTTCATCAGGCAAACAAAGTTTCTGATTTAGCACATAACCATCCTCTCAGTCACAGCAACAAGTTTAGCTGGACATAGATCCTGTGGATGATCTATTTGATGAATTAAGGTTAGAAATAGAGATGGAATAACTGAATTTTAGTTTGTAGGCTGAAATATTGTTAATGTTTCTGTCTTTTGTCATACTGAGGAAACTAAAATGAGTCACTTTAAGTCCACTTCCATTTATGCTATTATATTTTAATTCATTTTCCAATAGAGGATTGCACAGTTACTGTCTCCACAGAGCAAAAACACTGTCTCTTTGAAACGAATTCCTGGTCTTTTATGTGGGGAAGTTGCATGGTCCTTTAGTTTGTTGCATGGGTGATGGAGGGTGTGCAAGTCAGCTGAACTGGAAGCTTTGTGTATATATGTAGTTTTAAAAAAAACAACATATTTTTCACCAGAGTAACAGTTGCAGTGATTACCTTTTTTGTATATATTACTAATATCACTAAATATGAACTCATTCAGGAGACATCCATGTTTCTAGATTTAAAAGGGTACAACTGAAGCCAGCAGCTGCGTCCATGATGGGTCTAAAGTAAAGTGATGGCAAAAACTTGTTATATTTTATATGTAAGTGATCAGTGGATAGACAAATGGTCTTTAATACTGCACAATACTAGGAAAGGTCTGGTGACCATCCATTTAATTCCAATACAAAGGCTGTTGTAATAGAACTCCAAAGCTATCCAGAAAAATGTGTGTTTAATAAGGATTAAGGATTTATACATACACTGGTACTGTCATTCATGTTTTTTTCTCCCTCAGGAACTTCCCATGTTGTGGCAGACCAATAGGATGATGACCTGGACTAACATCTGTTCACCACCTGTGCAAAAACCTTCCTGTCATTTCAGTCTGTTTGTTTCTCACTGTGCTTAAACCTTCCAACAAGTCTTCCTCTGTCTCACTCTGAAAATAAGCTAAAGTACACAACAAACAAAACCCAATAATGTCATGATTTTTATCAAAGCCCAGTTTTATCGATTTAATTTTTACACTTCAGATTTATGTAATGTCTGTAATAACTCCCTTGTTCAACGTGTCAAATTTTCCATTCTCTTTCACAGCCTTCCCTCTTTTCTTCCCTCAGTGAATGAGCCACGTAAGATTGTTCTCACCCCTTAACTCTACTTTCACTGTCTCTCCTGCCCTTTCTCCTCGCAAAATGTTTTCTTCTGGTTTGGATTCAGACAGGCTGTGCTGCTCTGTGTTTTTCTGTATGGTCCTTTTCTGTTGTCGGAGGCACAGAGGGTGGCCCAGGGCACAGCAGGCTTACATTGTCCCACTGATAAAACACTGTGTAATCAACTTGTTAGTAATTACTGTTACAGCATTGAGTAGAATTAGACTATTATATCAATACTGACCCCCTTAGCAAGCAATCTTCTTTTGGACCATTCTTAATTGTAATAAAACAAATTGCTCATTTGAATTCCACAGCAATACAAAAATGTTTGATCAAACACAGGTCAGCGGTTCCCTCCACGTCTCTTATAACAGCTAACACCCTGTACCCGCCCAGCCACTGATGTGGATTGAGGCAGACAGCCAGAGAGTGAGTTGCAAGTTAAGAAAAATCTCTAACTTTCTGATACTTTCCGATTACAGTTCTGATTTTATCGTATAGATGTCCTCCTCACCTTTATCTCAAAGGAGCAGTTGAACCAGGGAGGTGGATGGTTGGATGGTTGTTTACGAGTTCTGTTGTGTTGGAACACATTTTTTAGCCTCTCTACCTTCTACCATCTCTCTCTCTCTCTTTCTCTTTCTCCCTCTCTGTCTGTTAGGCATTGGTTTTTCAAAGTCTCTGTTCTCTCCCTTGCTCAGCCCTAATCTTCTGTGCCCCCTGCCAGACTCAGAGAGGATCCCACCCAAGGGGGTTTATGTCAGCAGCACAGAAGTCATTTTGGCCAGTGCTGTTCCAAACCAAGCTCCTCCAGATGTACTTTTATGTCAATATTACATAAGCTAAGTTTCTTCCAACATGGACACACTATGGACAGATGATACAAACTAATCATGTTTATTATAACTCATAAATAGTCTGCCCAAAGTGACTAATAGGTTTGATGCATAATTTCAGTTATTTTCACAAAGAGAGAGAAAAAAAGCTCAGTACCCACAGTGGAATGCAGTGCTTGAACCATTACAGTCCATTAAATTGTTCATCTCTGTATTTTTTTTTTTAGTACATATTTTTGATGTGCTCTCAGTTAGATATTCTGAGCGTTGTATTTGCGAGGTGAGTCACCTAATGATTCCAGCGTGGGCTGCAAGAAGAAAGAGCCCCTTAAGTCTGTCCACTAGTAAAAGGCTTTTTTGACCCTTAAACCTGTTTTTCTACATTACTGTGGTCGATTATGTTTTATATGAATGGAGTTAGAATGTACTCATGAATGCATACATGTATGTGCAGGGGAACAAAACTGGCAACAATATGTTGTGAACTGGATTTTTTCTTTTTAAACTGACGTTGCTTACATCTTAAAAAAGCTCCTCTGTTAATGTTTGCTGGTGAACGGAATGGAAGCTGAGATTGTTGAGCTGTTTTTAAGGGATGTGAGTGCTTTAGCACTTCATGCTTTTAAAATCCTCTCTATGTACATGTTACTTCCCAAAGTTGGACCTGTATTACCCAGAAATATATAAGCTATAAGCCTGTTTGTAAGGACTGTTTGCACCCTATTCCTGTACTTTACAGCTTGTTTTCCTGAATTTCCTTGCAATCAAAAGCGCTGACCTGTGAGCCAGGCCAGAGTGAGATTAAAGAAAAATATTTCAAGGTATTACAAAGTTATGCGTTCATCAAAGTTGACAACTGAACACCTGGGTGGCCAATTGTAGAAACTACAGAGGGATGAAAGCAGAAGTTCCTTGTCAGAGGAGAGCACAAACAGCAAATTAATTATTACCTCTGACAGGTGTCTCCTTGATCTTTTCTTGGGAGCACAAGCTGACGTGCTGTTGTTTCACGCTCCACAACTCACAGGGAAACAAAAGCAAGTCAGAATAATGACTCTCAGAAATGAGTGTCATGTTATGGAGAATGTGATCCAAACAAAATAAATGGGGGAAAGTCATTTGGAGAGCAAAAACCGAGTGCAAATAATACATGAGCATATGATGACAGTCTCGATGTGTTTTGATATATGGAACATGTAATGTAAGTTTTGCTTTATAGGTTTGCTTATAATTGAAATCTGAAAATAGGGCCAAGAATTACTCAAACGTAAGTGAATTACTTCTGGCACATACATTTAAGCAGTATTTACTGATGATTGCTTGAAACCTATTTCCTTGATTACATCCCTGTCAATATTATTTGTGCTCAAGACTTCAGCAGGTGCAAGTTAAATTCGAATCTAAAATTAGCTTGCAGCGTGAGTCACCATCCTTTCTTAACCACGGTAAAACTACGTCACCTGTTGTTAGTGCCATTGATGCACCGTCTCTCTCTCTCCTTCTCTTTCTGACCCCCATTGGATGTATTTGTGCACCGGTCAGGACCTGATTGGCTGGGTGTGTGTCTGTCAGCAATGTAGGAAGGACCCTGAAACCGAAGATCCATCGAGAATAATGGCTCTGGAAACACTGGGAAAGATAAACAGTCTAAACAGTGAAGAGACAGCCAGCTTCCCACACACATAAACCTTTGCCTAGCAGACACAGTGCGGCCGTTTTATATGTTAGAGTGGCTGTCAAGCGTAGATTAATGGGGAGTGGTGGGTGGTAGTGACTATGTTATAGTCTGTTGAATTAAACCATAAAGACTTTAATCCAAATCTATTTTATGGGAAGGCTATTGTTTGGTGAAAGATAAAAATACAGTAAATGCTAAATCCAAAAATAGAATCCCCATAAGTCTGTGCTTGTGTGTAGCAATAGAAAAATAACAAATGTACAATATTTGTGGTCTTTCATGTGACAGCCAGGTTGGAAAGAACTTTTTTTTTTCTTTTTTTTTGCATGACTATATTTACACTTAAGTATGTGGCCTAACAGTGTCTGCACCTAGATGAGGAGAAAGCAGTTGATGGATTGCTTTGAGATTTGTTTTTACAATGATGGTGGGCTTGTTAGAAAAAATCTAACAAATTTTAAACTTTGTATGCCCTTTTAAAAGACAGTTTTTATAGGTGCATTGATAAAGATCCAATTGACACATTGGGATTTCTAATGTGGTTACATTGTTTAGTAGGCCAGCAGTAAGTACAGACTGCTAAGGGCATCTCATTTCTAACCATTAATTATTTTTGAAGTGTTCTTGAAATGAATTTATTTTCCTTGGAATTGAATATGATGCATCTTTCCCTGTGGAAGTGCACTTCCCATGTTCTTCTCATCCTCCTTACTGTTCCCAAGCGTCCCCCGAGATGTATCGATAATGAGAAGAGACAGGGGACTTGCATGCTGTTAATGACTGATGGATAGTCCTTGAAAAGGACACCACATTTACATGATGAACGAGTCAAGAAAATGATTGAGTGGGACATGCAAGGCCCCCTCGCTGCTAAATCCAATAGGAGCACCATTTATAATAACTTGTCAACAACCCTCATTTGCATTATGTGATTCTTCCTCTTTTTCACTGTGCTCACTGTGGCCAGCAGAATGGTGAGGAATAGTGATGCCAAACTGCCTGTGTAGGTCCCCTGCACAAGGTAGTACTGTACAGGGTATTCCTCTCACTGATTACTTGATAAGGAAGCTAGCGTGCCAGCCTGAAATGTCCCGAAAAAGACAAGATTTAGAAATATAGTGGTAACATGGTGCTACCTGCCTGCCTGCTTGCATACTATATGGACATTTATGCACCTCAGGAGAAAATGTGGATTATTTCACATCCATTAAAGAGAACAATTAAATATTTCAATGGGTCTGTTATTATACTTAAGAGTCAAGGGGCAGATTAATCCTGCACTCTCCTGAGATCCCATCATAATCCATTAAGAAAACACTTGTGTGTCCTTGTGTTTGTTGGTCATTTTGAAGCACCGATGATGGCATGCACACAGAATTGATTAACTGCGTTGTGGTGCGTTTCCATTTAGACCGCGGCTTCTGCGACTGTGGGACATGCGAGTGTGACGAGGGCTGGTTTGGAGATGCTTGCCAGTTCCAGGAAGAGTGTAATCTGCCCAGTAAGAAGAGCAAGGAACTCTGCAAGAACCCACAGGGGGTGGTTTGCTCCAACAGAGGTAACATGACCAAACACACACATACTGGACATGGATACTCAATCATAAACAAAAACCTGCATCAAAGTAACAACCAGCATGGCACAAGAGCACAAAATACAATAGTGACATGAAATTATTTAGCTTTTGGTGTCACTTTCAAACAGTGCACTCTTATTAAAAGTTTTAAATGTTTTAAGTTGCTAGGCTGCAAAATCTAATGTCAAAAACTCATGATCTGTTGGTTTGTTTCTGTTAATAAATTATTAATTTCCTAATGAGCTTATCGCTGACCAAAACATTTATGTGGTGATGGGCAACTTTCCCCTAGCTTTTCGAAGTATAGTATTAATGACAACAGTTCTTGTGTCAGAAAAGAATCCAAGTCGGAATAAGTGAGAAAATACAAGCTTTTAATCATTTGGCTGTGGTGGTTTAATGTTGATGATGACATTATTCCATATCCATATTTAATTCATAAGTTCAAGCAAAAAAAATTTCAGTACAATTCATAACAGTGTCTCTGAATAAGGCAGATACTTGTTATCTCTTTGCTCTTAAATACATCTACCAATATGAATAATTCCTCATTCACAAACACAGGTAGATTCAAAAATTTGAATCTCACAAGTCAGAGCAGGTATAATGCACACAGCCGTAGTTTATGAGTTTATCACTGAGGAAACATGATAAATCATTAGTGAGGTGAACACTCACAGTATGAGGTGATGTCCGGGTTGAGGTTATTTTACACACACATCCCTTCACCCATCAGTCTGACTTCACCACTGGCTCGCAATGCTTCCAGTTAAATGAAGGATAAACACATATTTGTGTGTATGCATGTGAACTTGTGTGTTTCTGAAAGCATGCACTGTACAGTATGTGGCCTGTTTGAGCATTCAGAATTGCAAAATTGCTCGCAACATGCAGCTGGCCTACCTTCTGTACCTATAGCGCTTTATTTGAAAAGCCACATCAGACACACACACACACATACATCACTTTCTATAGCCTGACAACACTCTTGTTGGCACATGTTGTACAAGCAGAGCCTCTGGTACACATCTGCAACCAAGTTGATTTGATAGAATGCATTGCATCAAAACATTACACATTCATTGCCATGAAACACAAACCAACAACCTGAAACTGTGTCTACAGGCACCTGCCACTGTGGTAGCTGCATGTGTGACGATAAAGAGAACAAGGGTCTGGTGACGGGACGTTTCTGTGAGTGTGATGACAACGAGTGTCTGGACGAGGATACTGGAGAGGTGTGTGGAGGTATGCCTTACAAGACCCTGACTCACACACTCACTCCTCCCAAAACACAACCCAGGCAACTCTTGTATGATTATTTAAGGACTGCTTCTTGTCTAAGATAGCTTCATGAGTTAGCTCCTGCCACATTACCTGGAATAGTTCCCATGTTTGAATGACTGTCTAAAGGAATAGTGTCACAATTTGTTGATTTGCTGTCTGAAAGTTAGAAAACATTGATTCCCGCTTCCCTACACAACCACTGCTGAATCCCAGCTCAAGTTGTCAAGATGTTGTAAGGTGTGTTTTGGATGACTTACCTGTTTCTCAAATATATTGTTTGAAAAAAGTATAAATAAATGAATAAATAAATAAACCTAACCTTTAATTCTGAACTAATGGCTAGTTGGCTCTATCAGCAGCTCATTTATGTCTCTAAGGACACCTATTAGCTTTAGCCCCAGTCCTTTTTTTTTTTTTAAATGTCAAACAGCACTTATTTAACATCACATGCATTTAACATTACAGATGTAGCTACAAGTTCATATTTATCATATTTACCCAGATTTTTCATTCATTCATTCATCTTCTACTACTATTCCTTTACTGCAGGTCATTCTTCTGTTTCCTGTGGGCCTCTCTGCTCTTGCAATAAAGGCTTAAAAAAAATACAAATTAAAAAGTTTGCTGAAGTCAGTGTCCAACCGGCCAATCAATCAACTTGAAGTCAGCTAGCTAGAAAAAGATTAAACTCAAACCTCTTGTACTGTAACCCTCTTCCTACACGTAGCCCTGAATTTCCAGACTTAAATCAATATTATATTTCAACTTTAAACAATGTGAAATGAGAATTGACGTCAGCCACACATGTCCATGAAGGTTAATTGGAAATGAGCAGAGTTTGACCTGTCATGGCTCCTGCATTTGATGGCGTTATACTCTAATCTGGGCTCCCAACAGGTTTTCCAGCGCCTGCCTGTCTGTGTTAATTTGCCATTCATAATCTAATTCTGAAAAACAAATGATTGAGTTTTCTTATTAGGCTTCTGTTACAAAATACATCGAATGTCCTCACTTGCAAAGCTAGAAAAATTTTTTACATAGAAACAGTACAATCCTCTATGTGTTTTTATTCCTTAGTATAAACCATATGACTCAAAAATTTCCCTAAAGAAAATATGACTTTGGAAAATAAGGAGGCAGAGGGCACCTTCTCTTGTTCAGGCTAAATTGTTGAGATTTTTGGTTCTCATATACAGCCTTTCTAAAATACCTGTACCTTTCAATCTGTCAAAATTTTTGAAATGTGTCTAAATAATATTCAATCCGAAGCCATGACCCATCAACTGTTGCATATGTGCTATGATCTGCTTCCAGGCCATGGCCAGTGTTACTGTGGAAACTGTTACTGTGCTGCTGGTTGGCATGGAGACAAATGTGAATTCCAGTGTGATATCAGCCCATGGGAAAGCAAGCGGAGATGCACATCACCGGATGGCAAAATCTGCAGCAACAGAGGTCTGTTTACCTGCTTGAAACTCATTTACATCCCTAATAGTCTGGGATGCTATTTTGGCTATTTGGAAAATGTTCTAAATTATTCTAAATGTGATAGATCATTAATGGAATATAAGATGATATAATACAAAAATGTCTGTATATACATATATTTCTTTTTTGCATCAGCTAGTATGCAGATGAAAATAGCATTGACTCATGAAGCAATGATGAGAAATAAGGGCCTTTAGTGTTTTTATGTTTATCACGACATCCTCAAAACTCAGTCGGACCTAGAACTGGGTGATTTATACGAGCGTGGAAGAATGTTCAAACCCAAGATGGAAAAGGACAGAAAGAAAAATATAAAAATAGAATTACAGAGAAAAACACAGAAAAACTGAAAGGTTAAAAAAAAAGAAAAAAAAAGTACCCATGTAAATTCTACTAAAGGTCATCAGAGCCTGGCGGATATGCAGGCAGGGAAATAGCTTCACTAACCTAGCTCAAGTGATCCTGTGGGGTTTCAGTAAAGCTCTCTAAAATTAATCACAGTGGACTGACTGAAAGGGCTAAGTGGTAGGGCTAAATGGTAGGCTACATGGACAGAGCCCCATCACAAAGCTGCGATTTGTGGTTAAGTGCATAGCTGACACAGCATGAACAACTATTGAGAGTGTTCGTAGCATGATGATACGTTGTTCTCCTCTTTAGTCTAGAAATGGGCAAGCAAAGGCCGGCCAATCCAAAGAGTTAAAAAATAAAAGAACAGAGGAAATATTACTGCCTTTAAAGGAACAACATACACACGCAAACAATTCTGTTAGTCTAACAAAGCTATGGTAGATTTAGCTGACTAAAATCTAAAAGGTTTAGATGTGCAATACATCATTTAAAATGTTTCTGTTGGACCTCCACTCAGTGCTAATATCTATTAACCTGTTCTAATGGAATGATATTAGAAATTGGAAATGGTGTTTCAAATTAGATTTTCTTTTGTTTTGTTTTTTTTTCCAGGTGATTGATGCTTCATATTTTTTTGAACAATTTCATTGTCAAAATGTCAATTACATGTAATTTAGTTTTAGTCATCATCAGTTGTTCATTAGTTCTCTTTTCATTTGCGTCATTCATTGACGATCATTATGACAAAAAGATTTTTGTGACGAAGGTAAAACTGTTCTGGAACTACCAGTGATCAGATTAAATTCTTCTTCATGCACTGATGAGCTGCCCACGTGCCTCTAATGTTAATGATTTTCAAACTTGAACCTGGGGAGAGTGATAAATGTAGAAAATACAGCACAGCTGTGATGAAAACTGTCAAAAACAAGAACCATAAACCTTGCTTTTGGTTTGGCAAAGCAACATATCCAAACATCTTTTCATTCTTCCCCATTCACGCGCTAAACAATTCCTGAAAGTTAGACAATATGATGCTGATTAAAATGAGAATGACTCTCACTTCTCATCCCTATGTGACATGCAACCATTTTGCACTGAATTAATCCTCCTTTAAAGCATTGGGAAGATAATTCCCAGCGATTACAGGAAACGGATCAAGAAAGATGATTACATAATGGAAGGTTGATTTGATTTCATCATCCTGTATAGATGTGAAGTGTTTTGTATGAGACTGTAAAACGTCTTCTCCCTCTCTTTTGCTCTCATTTACTTTGCTCTGCAGTAACCTTTATCTGCTGCTCACACTCAGAAATGAATGAGTGAATTATTTGACTGACAGTGCTCAATAGATAACTCTGTTTCATTCCAGCAAACTGTCAAGCCCCTCCATCTGTTAGGTTCACCTAGCCTCCTCACTTGAGTTAATAATACACGAACTGGCATGCTGTCAAAATGATAACAGCCGCTAGAGGCTAAGTACGTGCATCTATATGTGACTTTTTGATCAAAACAATTTGACTCAGAGATAATATGCTGCGTGAGGCACAGAGGGAAGAAGCATTTTTCTCTTTTAAGGGAGCTTGATTTTCACTGAAAACAGAAATATGGTCAAAAATGTAGATGTATTTCTTTTTAATGGGCTCTTAATTTTATGGCGCATTTCTAAAAGTTTTTTTTTTTTTTTTTTTTTTTGGAACAGTAACTATTGCAGGTGCAGTCATCTGCTCTGCTGAAGCAAAGCCGTGACATTTTGTGGCAAACATAAAAGTGCATAGCTTTAAAAAATCCAAGCCTTCCAGGGTTATGAAGTGGTGAGGGAGACCAAACCCGGTGCCAGGGGCTGCTCATGCGCCAGCCACAGCCCACAGGCCTGCCAGCTGGCCTGGCTCCCCTGGGGTTCCCCGTGCTCTGTCTCTGCTGATAAGAGAAAATGGGATTTCCACTGACTGCTGCTCAGCTGATGCCCTGGCTACAATGTTATACAAATTAGAAAAAGAGACAGATACATAGATGAGCGAAGGGGGAAAAATGACAGAAGGGAAGAGTATTTATCCTGCTGCCTTTGCTATGGCAGAAAAATTAAATGTTCTACCCCCACCCAGATCTGTGACAGATGTCAAAGATAATTTGAATGTTCTTTTCCCAGTATCAGCACTACTGCTCCCAGTGCTGCTGTAAAAATAAAAAAAAAAAGCAATAGATGTGATTACAATGTGAATTTACAGCGTGTGTGCCTGTACGGTTGTGTTAGGGACCTGCGTGTGTGGGGAGTGCAACTGTTATGATGTAGATCCCTCCGGCGACTGGGGAGATATTCATGGAGATACCTGTGAGTGTGATGAGAGGAACTGCCACGCAACCTATGACCGCTACACAGACGACTTCTGCTCAGGTGAGCATCCTGTAACAGGATAAAAATAAAGAAAAACGCAGACACAGTTTGTGTGATACATTTATACAAATCCTGAGTCCTTTTAAAAAGGGGTGAAATGAATAGTGTGGTATTTTGGGAAATATGCTCACTTGCATTCTTGCCAAGAGTTACACATGAAGACCGATACCATCGTTTGTTTACTTTATTTTAGTAGGAGGAATATAAAGGCACTCGCTGCGCTTAGACTGAACAGCACTGACAGAAATCCCCTGAATCAAAAAAGAACCAAAACTATTTTCATTCTGGCAGAAATCTCTGTGTGTTCATACAGAACCCTTCCATCCATAGTAAGAATAACAGTTCAGTTCAGCTGCTACATCAACAGACGTACAAACCGTTAATTAGGATTATAGGGAGCAAATACAAATGTAGCTTACACATCCCAAAGAGTCTTAGCCAACAAAAGACAAAATAAATGACTCACCTCGTAGCCCACGGACAAATTCTGCACTCTTTCTGCAAAACACACTTCTTAGGAGAATAGTACTGCATAAGCAGGTTTACAGCTGTTGATGATAAAGAGCTGGGTGAGTGTTTTCCTCAGCTGACGTCTCCTGTGGACCAGTGGAACTTGGTCCTAGTCAAAAAATAATTAGCAGATTATCCACATATTATGGCAAATGGCAACATATGTGCCATTTACACAGACTCTTCCTTCCTTTTTCCAAGCTTCATGCCTAGTTAAACTCCGGCTACATATTTAGGAAAATTAAGCCTCTCACTCCATCGTAGATGAAACATATTTTGCAAAGTGTCAAACTATTTCTTTTAAAGCAAACTGGTTCATGTTTTGGGATATTCAAATATTTTACATATTATATGCCAGTTGATCTTCATCTTTGTGTTCCTTTCATTTCACAAACACCAACAACACTTTTCTAATTCACTTTACCTATAACTTAACAATAAACAGGGGAGTGATTGGGAATGACCTTTTTCCTGTTTCATGGAAGAGTTAATGAACAAAATATGATGAATCCCCTTGACCTGGAATAAGGTAAGTGGTAGAAAATGCATGAATGACTGCATGCATATGATGAATCTTACCACAGTCTCATTAAAATGAAAATGTTTTGCGTGAGGGAAGTTATCTTAAATCCCAGAACATACAACCAACAGTTCTTTGATGGAAAAATTCATGAAAATTGTAAACTTTATAAAAGAATGTTGACATTTTTAGTCTTTATTCTCATCTTTTTCATCAGTTTCTGGACATTTAGTAGTTTAGAAAAGCTGACGTTCTAAGGACGACTGACCTTCACCCCTCTGTCATGTCCTAATCCCTTGCTGATATTAACAACCCCCTGGCTTCTCATTCACTTCCACTCCCCCCTTTCACAACAGATCCAATTTGCCCTTTTTCCTGCTCCATAATCTGTCCACCCTGCTTGATGTGCCCATTTCATGCTGTTTCTCTCCCTCTCAGTAGAGTTATTTAAATTTTTTTCTCTACAAAGCCACCGGTCTGTTTCACCTCTGTGTTTCCTCCACCTATTCTTCTTTATCCTTGGTAGGTCATGGCCAATGCAACTGTGGCAGATGTGACTGTAAGGAGGGATGGGCAGGGAAGAAGTGCGAGCATCCTCTGTCCTGCTTGCTGTCCCTGGAGAGCAGTCTGAAAAAGTGCAGAGGAACGTCCAATTTGCCGTGCTTCGGACGAGGTACCTGGTCTTCCCATTTGATCCAGTTTCCATGGTTACTGCCGCAGACCTCTACTCTGCTCTAACCTTTTTGGTATAAAATAGGCCATTTTCAAGCCAAGTCTTAATCCATCCTCAAAGACACGAGGGAGCCAAGCCAAGCCAAGCAATCAAATGTTATAGTATCTTTAACTAAGCCATGCAGTACTTTCATGCCATAACAATCATGCCCATCGATAAGTCTTTTGACATTAAAGCTTTTCTAAATGTGCCCTCGTGTTTTTAAGTTGCATACATATAGTATATATGTATACGTGGGGATGTTTTTGAGTGTGTTCGAGTTTAAGGAGCACTGTTTGCTTCAGCAGTGTGAGCCCCAGCTCTCTCAAAAGCAGACGAAGCTTGTTTTTCTCTGAGCCACCGAAGTTCAGCTTAATACTAATATTACATTCAGATGATGAGCCAACTCTGGAAACACATACTAACAAAGCTCAAGTGGAGGTTGTGCTTGTTTCAGTCATGCACCCTTGAGCCTGTTGATTGATGAAAGTAAGGTGAAAACCATTGTTCTCTGTGTCTGCCTATGTGTGAATAGTCGAAGTTTATTGTTTTTTATATTCCAGTCATTTTTAAATAGAATTAGAACAAACAACAGTTAATTTTGGGGACAAAACTTCAGGTAATATTTATCAAGAGGTAAACACTCACATTCTGTTCTAATCTGCATTACAGTGACTGTGTGGGTCTGGTTTAATCAGATTTTTTTATTGAGTGAGTTCTGACATAGTTAGCGCTTTAATAGAGAAGAGCACAGTGTCCATTGTCTGTTCAGCTGCAACATTAACAGATGCAAAACCATTAATAAAGATTATACCAAGTTTCTACAAATAAAATCTTTAGCCAGGTGAGAGAGAAGCAAATTACTTAACCTTTCACAAAGCTGAAAAGATCAATCTTTACAGGTGGGGGGATGCCAAATTACATGGAAATATCTTGATGGAACTAACATTTTTAGCCAACTAATAGAAAAAGTGTGGCACTCAAAGTTAAGTTTAAAGTGGGAGAATAGAAGCTATAAATGTTGATATTGATGGTACAGTGGTTAACAGCTCATAGCAAGAAGGATCAGAGGTTGGTAGGCTACTTCCATGAGCTCAAATTTGACCTTGATATATGTGGCATCTTTTACGTTGGACAGGTCACATCCAACTTTGTTAACATAGATGTTCAATTGGCTTATGTAGAGAGGAATATTATATTTCTTCAGCCTAAATGTTGTTTTTTTTTGGGGGGGGGGGTTTTGTTTTTTTTTTCATCTTAAAAATCGGAAAGGAGGACAAATGGGAGCCTAAGTAGGATTTAAGAAATGATGGGGAGAAATGTCAATCCTATGTTGTGCAGTCCTTTGAAATGGCAATAGCTGCAAGTGAATTCATCTACAGACTTGCCAGACAAGAGAGAATATATATATATATGTATATATCAAAGCCAAAATTACAGTGCATCTTGGCCAGGTGCAGTTAAGAATGCACAATGGCCATACTACTGTTACCTTTAAAATGAATGACAGTCTGCATTGTTCAATCGTTTGCTGATATGATAAATTGTCTAGTAGCTGCAGAGTGCACACTGTAGAGTCTTCACAGGTACATCTTGTACCTGTATTCTACATTGATGCAGCAGGCTTAATCAATCAGTTTTACAGCTCTGTATGGGCCATTGTTCAGTGAACCTATACCCCATTCATTTTGCCCTAAAGAGTGTTGTCATTTTTTGGGAATGCATGGCAGTGTATCTATACAGTAGAAGTAGAAAGGGTACTGTAAAATCAGCCTCTGTTAGGCTCACAGTGATTCAGCTTCATTATGTAGCCATCGGTGGCCAATATTACAAGGATGCAACCTACTTGGTCTCAGGGCTGCGCAGTTTTACAAGCGGTTAATGTGAAGAATTGATTTCCTGTTTCGTTTGACTGCAGAAGACATCACCTGGGAGGCCGCAGTTTCTCAAGAGATTCATTATTACCAATGAAAAGAGGGGCTGTGTGAACCATAGCCTACCCGGTGTTGTTACAGAGGCTCTTACATATATCCCTCACTCCCCTGCCCAAGAGAGAGCTGCTGATTAGATTGGGCGCCTGAAGCCACATAGGACAGAGCTGCTGCCATGGAGACAATTACATTATCAAGTCAACATCACCATTGACTGACAATGAAATAATGAATGTTTATTCTTAAAATCGAAATGTTTATTCAGTGTCCCTTGAATATACATCAACATGTTGTGCCTGTGCCACAGTGGCCTCAAACCTATTCCACAGCAACAGGGTCGAGAAAGCGTGGCATCCCCCTCACGTAATGGAACAGCGAAGATTAACTTGTGATGGGAGAGTTAATTAGCTTTAATTCTTCCAGCAGTACCTTTAAATTATCTCCAATTGCTGCAACAAAATGGAACTTTAAATTACCTTGTGCAATAGAACAATTAATGGGATTCATAAATTCTTCCTTTTATAAATTGCATTTCTCTTCCAGCTATGCTTGTTCATTCAGGCCAGTGAAAGCTGTGCATTCACCCCACCCAGTACTGCGTGGAATATATATTTTCCTGCAAAAATGCATAACTGAAAGACACTGTTTCAGGTAATCAGCATTTCTATTGTCTGCTGAGGCCAACGATTCATATGTGGTTATGTTGAAACCATTGTCTATGTGTCATAAATTCACACTGTCAGCTCCCCCTCTGTTATTAGTCAGGAATATATAAACGTGCTATTCATAATAAGAGGAAAGGAACTGTTCCTGTATGCATACCTGAAAGTTCAGGAATGTGTGTGTCTGTAGTTTTCTTTACATAACTTCCTTTTCCTAAGGATGTCCATTTGAATGTTTTTAGTGTTTGGACAATCACACTGGAATGCATTTTGTAAGGCTTCATTGAATGCCAATAGATGTGAAAGGTATAAAAATAAAAAGGGAGGGAGACAGTCTGCGGGAAACACGATGAAAGGAGACAGGAAGCAGGGTGGGAGAGTGAGACAGACGGAGAGATAAAGTGAAGGAGACAGACGTAAAAAATCACTTAGGCATGGATGAATGCAGCTGGTACAGATGGCAGCTTGAGCGGAAAAGCCTTGAAATTTGAAACAGCGGCTTCAGAGCTTTTCTTCCTGAGAGGTGGAGGCAAGACGCTTGTGGATAGCACATTCTTTATACTGTGGTATTTCCTCAAGGAAACACCTGCTTTCAACATCTTTCTGCTGATCCTTGGGATTCGTCTCCCTGCTTTCTTAGGACCAGAATGTGATAGACAGTAACCGTGTGATTGTTGATATTTTAAAGCATGTTTTCTAACAATGGATGAATACAGTAGTCTAGTGATTCCATTGTCACCTTGAAAAGATTAAGAACATAGTCAAGACAGTAGATGCCCACATATTCAGAATTTTGGTCTCTCATAGGCTTTGAAGATCCTGTAAAATTGGAGTTCAAATGTCTCCAGGTTCAATATGGCGATATTATTTTTTAGTGAAATGGTGAAAAGGCTCATTTTTTGAGGGATTTTGATCACTTTAGCATTTTGGATGGCAAAGGAACAATAACATCCACTCCATATGCTGAGACAGAATACAGATAAGGCTGTTCTTTGACTGGATTTGTTGTCGTGATGGACTCAATGCAGCTGCACCTGGCTGCCAAAGTGGTTTTAAAATTGCCAGTTCATGGTGATAAGTGATGAGTCTCTGAAAGTAGTTGATTCCAAAATCCAGGTTTGATCCCAGTTAGCTGTTCTTTTAAGTCACACAGAGTGATATGAGTGAATACATTTTGATTTTACTCTACACGTTTTTTTAGTTTGAGTCAAACAGTTATGTGTTTGTCTCGGCTCAAAGATGGCAGAAGTGCAAATCTTAGTACAATGTAGGAGCTTTATTTTGCACTTGTGCCTTTGTGTTAGTTTCACAGCTCTGTGGTGAGAGGAGTGTCGCAGCTGTGGTTGTGTTTATGCAGATCAGCCAGTGAGGCACAATCTTGGCACTAATTTTGGCATAAAAACAGGCATCCACTTCCAGACTTTACGTAAAATACAACAAATGTCACTCTAGATACAGCCATCTCCAAAAGTTACATGAAACGAAACAATTTTTTTTTATACGTTCATGTTTAGTACTCATTGAAATACTTTCAGTGTGGCTGACATTAGTCCCAATAGACATAATCTATCTGCAGTCTGTAATTTGAATTTGAAGCCTCGAGAACTTGTGCATGAATTTAAGCCGAATGGAAACTTGAATTTAAAGCTCAGACATGGCACTTGGCTGTAAAATATTAAGTCAACCTTCTTTACTTTTGGGACTCCAAGCTTCTCCCCAGGGAGTTCACGTTTTTGCATTGTAAATCACGGAGGGGCATCCAGCAATGTTCTCAGGAAGAGCCAAACTCTAAACTCCTTGAAACTTACTGAAATGTAACTGAGTGAATGAAAATCAATACATGCAAAAGGCTTAATATCAGTTTTCTTAAAGTAAATCCGTGCACAGAATTATAAAATAAAATCAGAAAAAGAGCAGTTTTCGCCTGAGAGAAGCTGGTGTGGATGCTCCTTCCAGCCCCTTAAGGGAGTGAGAGGAGCTGACATGATTGACTGATACTAGTTGATTAAACATTCACCTATTTAAGATTATATTCATCCTGTTCAAGCCCCTTTCCAGTTCGCCTGAGCTGCAATATGACTAAGCTCTGACAACTGCTCCCTCAAACTGCAAAATAACTAGTTTGCCACCCCCTCACCTGCCCAGTGTTTGTTCAGCTTAAATTCCTAAAAAACAAAACTCTACTGATGTGACACTGAATTGTGACAAATGACACATAAGCACACATAAAGAGACACGCACACACTGCAGCGGACGGTCTACCAACTGCAGAGATAATCAATAAGGCAGGGTGTTTCGACATCACCGGTTGCTAGGGTAACTGACTCCCCAGAGCAGATGGTGGTAATATTAGATGTGAAGCAGGAAGAGGGGTTGCTAGGCTGTGTGTGTGTGTGTGTGATGTGACATGGACACACATTAGGCTGGAGCTGTCCATCAAGTGGTCGTCCTGATAGGTCATTAGTTATTGCTGCTAATTCTACACAATGACTTGTCAAAAAAAGAAAAAAAAGGCAAAATCTACATTATGGGTGTGTTTTATAGATTTTATTTGCTGGCACTAAAAGCAAAATGTTCCCTGCAGGGCTACACGCAGGGAAAAGCCTGAAGGGAGTGAGTAATGATTTTGCAAGGACATACCTTACCGATATAAAACAGGAGGAAAGAGGAAGAGAGGCACTCTGTGCTTTTTATCCATCTTTCTTCAGTGAGCTGGGAATTCCCTTTGTGCAATTATTTTTCTTGATGGCCAGTTTACCTGTTTTGTGGCCTTTGTGGGTATCTTGGGTGGGTGAAAACACAGAGCAGACAAATTCACATTTCCTGGTGATATTCCATATTGGGCAATACTATCTTACAGCACTTATTAGTATTATTAACATGTTTACAAATTTATATTTAAAGTATCTTCATTAAAGAAAGATCCCATCACTGTTAAAGTAGGTTTTTTGACAGCAATTAATCAAAGCAACGCCAACACATCAGATTAGAAAACGGTATTCTGCAATCCAACCTTTGATTACCATTTTAGACATCTCCCCCTCTAAACCTATAAACCTGAGAGTGGCTACTCTACAGCCATTATTAATATTGCTCAAAGCAGCCTGGTCAAATGATCAATGAGCAGGTATGCTGCACACCTCCAATGTTAGTGCAGAATAGTTGATGAGTTTCACCATTATCCAGCATGCTCACACAGTTCGTTCCCCCTGTGGCCCTTTTCACTGACAGCTCGCTGATTGAAGTAGGATAGCAGCATCTTGATGTGTGTGTGTGTGTGTGTGTGTGTGTGGCCGTATAGCCCATGTAAGTGTTTATGAGAGTGAATGATTTACATAAGATTTGAGCCTGTGGCAGGAAGGAATATTGTTCATGCGGCTTAAAAATCATTATTCATCTACTGGAGGCATGTAAATCACACTCTTGTCCTACAGGTTGAATAGGAAAAGTAAAAAAACGGAAAGGAAAAAGCAGGGGGATTATTCTGCTGAGCCGCTACTAAAAACACAACTCTGCGATGAAACACTGCTCAGATGTGAGAAAACGCCTCTGTTTTTGTAGGTCAGTGCCAGTGTGGACAGTGTACTTGCCACCCACCTGGGGACAGTCGTGTTCATGGCAAGAACTGTGAGTGTGACGACCGTCAGTGCGAGGACATCAGTGGAGAGATCTGCGGAGGTAAGAGCACACACACAGAAATGTTGTGCAAGTTGTTTGAAGAACAGAGGGATCCGAAAGAACATGGGGACAAACAGATGGCAAGTCTACGTTTTAAAATTACTGTTCAAGCTGTGAGTAGCACGGTGGCATAGTGGTCAGCGCTGTCCCACCATCCAAAGACATCATGTTTAGGTTAACTGTTGACTCTAAATCGTCCGGGAGTGTGAGTGGTTGTTCATCTCCATCTCTTGGCCCTGCTGGTGACCTGTCCAGGGTGACCCCGCCCTCGCCCAATGGGAGCTGGGATTAGCCCCAGCACCCCCTGTGACCTGGAAACGGATAAGTGGTAGAAGATAAATGAATGCTAAAGCTGTGTCTATGGAGTCGAGGAGCAGAAGTTAAAGTAATGTTCATTTTCCTGCACAGATTGTGCGTGTCATGCTATAACCACCCTTACAAAGAGGCCTGCTCTTAAGTTGCACTTGCAAATGTTTTTCAGAGAATTTGTCACATTCACCGATTTTTCTCACGTTTGGAATTACACATATTCAGTGTTGTACCCCCTGTCAAATAAGCCATGTGCAGATGGTGTGTCTTTGACTCAATAATTAATCAACACTGACACTGTTAAATTTGTAAGTTTCCATCTGCTGATTTCAGGCTGCAGGACTTGAAGCTATGTGTTGTGAAATTCTCCACGCACTTTTCTGATTGACACAAATGGAGCAGAACCGGTAGACTTGCGCAGCAGTTATTGACATGAAGAAGTTGATTAAATGATGAATTCTTCTCGAAATAATCAATCTGACTTGATGCTAACTATGACTTCCTGTTGTTTACCTGATATCAAAGGGGTCACAGACACTCATGTGTGCTGCAGTACGTAGAGCTAAGTGAGATACTGCCATGGAAACCGTATGACTTTTTAAAAACACAGCTGAAATTTTTAAATGATCACAAAATTTTTTATTGCAATATTAATGAATCATCCTATAGACTTATTGTTTTATGAACAATAAGACTGATGTATAAATTTCAGAAAAGAAAATGGTCACGCTCCATTTGAGTCTTCATTCTCTCTCTACCTGCCTTCAGCTGTTACTCTGTCCTGCCCTGCATTAACCTCTGCCCCTCCCACCAGCTGACTGTTCCCAAACCTCAGACTCGCCTGTTCCTTGTTCCCTAATCTAATACTAGTGCATATGTATATCAGCCCATTCTCTGCCAGTTCATGTCACGATGTGGTGAGCTGAGCCTGTTAATGGCTGTTTTGGCCTGCATTTTCCTCCAGCTTCTTGCTGACCAATGCTCCGTGCCTTGACTTCACCTGCTGCTTGTCCTTACCTGCATTAGTCTGCCAAGCCTGGTTAAAGGTAAACTATTTTGAGTATTTAGCGGCATGCTCCCAATCCTGAACCCGAGACAAAACCAGGTGAACTCTCCATCTCAGATCCAAAAGATTAGTTGGACAGGGATGCACACCAACCTTATCCTTCTAATTTTTGCTCAGAAAACTAGACACATTATGCAAAGCGTGCACACACATGCACTTACCCACCCTGAAAGCATGCTAGAAGCACATTGAATTTGAGATCAATACAGTACGATCCTATCTGCGCTTTTTGATAGCCACAAACACAACCTACGAAAACCCTCAAGCTAAATTTGAGGGATATTGAAGAGACTTTGATACTTTGAAGCGTCCATTTGAGGTCTTGGGAAGTTTGCACTCTTCATTTTAGCCATTTATGCAAAACCGTTGTAATGGATAGCTCACACTAACACACTGGAGGCTGAGATGTAACTGTGATTTCCCTTTGCAGCTGTCGCTATCGTCAGAAAGCAGGAGAGAGAATAGAGGAAGTCAGATGAGGAAATGTGTAATTAAGGATTACGGTTTGCCTAAAAAAAAAAAAGGCGAGTAAAATAACTGAGAAAAGTTGCATTCTTCTAGAGGCTTACGTGAAAATTGAATAAACGTGTGAAACAATTGGCCAAAAGTTGTCCACTATCTAAGGGTTTGCTTGTTTGTTACAAAACTTTTTATCATAGTGGTATTGTACAGGATGTTTTCTGTGGTTAATTTCAGCATCAAGGGCACACACTGCTGGAATGTCTGGACCATTTAGCCACTAGGCTTTTCTGTTTTTGCTACATTTAAAGGATTACAAACAAAGGGCAGGTTTTTTTCTTCTGTTTTTCCTCCTCAGGTGCATCATGAGATGCTCGTTGTTACTTGTCAGACTGTAATTATATTTATTCTTGGACTGAGATGCAGTGTGTCCTCTCCTCTCACCCAGCAGCTGTGTGTCTAAGTGTGTCCCTCTGAGTGGGGCTTTCTGCTGTTGTTCTGGGGGCTGTGCCATTTTGTGTCAGTGGTGCATTGCAGCATCTGAGGGGAAATTTCTCCTTTTAAGTGGGGGATGCAGTATTTATGGGAATGGATTACTGGGGCTCATTGTGTGCTGGGCTGTCCAGAGACAATTCTTCCGGAGGCTTCCTGAAGGGAAAGGAAGATCCTCTGAGTACAACACGACACAGTCACACAGCCACACAAACAAATCCATGCAAATAGAGGCATGCTGTCGGGCTGACAATTAAGCCTGCAAACTCTATGGAAGTTATTGGATGTTTGGAGAGACTGAGGGATACTTTACAGAAGGTACACAGTGTGAGGAGCAGGGAATTAAACAGGAAGTAAAACTTTATGGTGAGGAAGCTGTCAGAAACATCCCAGTCTGGGGTTCGGTGCAGTGGGTGCCCCCCTGAGCCTCGCTGTAGACCCCAGAGAGGAGAGAAGTGACAAATAACACAGGCTCCTTGCATATAATTCAGTCCTTCAGTGTTAAGCAGCTTGTCAGTCACTTCAGTCCACACTCAGCTTTTGAGTGTTTCCTTCATGCACAGAAAAACAAGGAGAGAGAGAGAGAGCAGCCAAAATATCCACTTTACAAGCCCTGAGTGCTCAATTTCAGGCCTCTCTGATCTCCCTTTGTGTGCTGAAGCCAAAATCATAATATAGAGGGTACAAATGCTCTTCCATGTTTATGAATGTTCATGTCATTCAAGAACTCTAGAGACAAGTTGGAGCTTAATTAGCCTTAATTAGCTTATATAACAGACTTTGGATCACACGAGGCATCCATAGTTGTTTGCCTTTTCAGGTGCTTTTAGGGTATTAAATCCCACGAATGATGTACTGTTGTACATGAAATATCCAAAATAAACAAAAAGTCATAATTATCACGTAGATGTGAACACGAGTAGTCTTTAAAAGTGTGAAACAAATTACAGGTAATGTTGTCAATGTCATCCAAGTTTAGTATCAGTTAAAAGTTTCTTGAAACCCAAATTTGCATCAGCACACGATGAATGACGTGAGATTAATGTCAAAAATCACATACAAGTTACAACATGATGATCTAGTTCAACTGATATATTTACCACTGATCAGTGACTCCTTACAGTAACTGCAATTAAAGGGACGTAGCTTTCTGTTGCATGAGCATAGCTAACTTTCAGAGAGAGGATCTGACTTTTCACTAACATGCCAGATCCTCGAATCCAGAGAAATAAAAAATCCTTTATTTTTGAAGAACTTTTTTTTTTTTTTTAGGTTTCATTCAAATTTTCCATCAATCTTGCTTGTTCTTTCTTGTTTAAAGAAACAGACTCTCACTTCCAATAATAATAATAATAATAATAATAATAATCCAAGAATAGATTGATTTCTCTTATATTTAAAAATATAATTATCAGGATTTCAAAGGAGAATCTTCCTGTCCGACCACGTACCCCTCACGTTAACCTGTCCACCTTGTTTCTCGGGGCTGAACTCTGTCCCTCTGACAGACATGCTACTCATGCAGTACAGATTTTTACTTGGTTAAATATCTGATTCGCCACCTCCTCCCCTACACAGCCCACATCTTAATGCTATAAGACTCTGCGCCTGCCTTTCACGCAGCACGCAGACTAAATGAATGAGGGCCAGGTTGCCTTTCCCTCCGAAGCAATTAACCGCTCTCCCGGGCTAGCTGACTGAGGCAGCCATGCATGGCCTGCCTTGGCTGCCACTCCTCTCCATTTAAAACAGAAGCTCGCTAACTCTTATTTATAACCTCGCACATCCTCCGTACACACTTCCCTGACCTCTGCCTCTAGTAGATAAAAATTCAGATGGCACGAGGAAAGGAGGTGAGGCAGACTTCCAGAGATAGTGAGAGAAGACGGTCAACGTTGATGTATTATCTATCATGGTAGAATGATTCATTGTTTTCAAATGCACACATAATGTTTATTTACATCCTGTGCAGGCTGCATCCCTAATGATACCAAAGGTTTGATTTTTCGTCGCCCATCTGCCCACAGAAATCAATTAAAACTTTTGTGCCCCACTTGGGGTTTAAAGGAGTAGTACAAAACTTGAAATAGACTTTTATTTTCTTTCTGATAGTTACATGAGAATGGAAAACCCCTTCCCTTATCTGTGTGCTTCACCAGCTACAAGCAGCAGCTCGTTAGACTAGCTTGGTATAATGGCTGAGAGCACAGGGAGAGATGGCTGCAGGTTAGACTCACTGTTAATTGGTGAGATTTTGAGGCTGTTTTAATTTCGCTGCCGCCTCTACTGCTCTAATTCTAAGTTGAGCTATTTAATACAAAGGTGATTTATATTGATTTTCTTTACTTAAAGAAAGAAAATCAATCTGGAAAGAGAGCAGATTAGCAAGGTTCCAAAAAATGTGAAAATTTGACATTAAAATAAAGCATTAAAGCAGGAATAAGAAATAATCAAAAATTGTCATTGAAATAGTGACTTACAGCTTGTGCACCAGCCCCTAATTGTGATCTCTTGTTGGAAGCTTATTTGAATAAGTGCCTTGAAAAGCTTTAATTCTGTAATGGAACTTTTACAGTTTATACTCATTTATATGAGTAGGCGAGGTGTTGAATCTCTGCTGAGAGAATCAAAACTGAATGGAATGGCTGTTTGACTGAATCAATGCTAAGCTGCATCCAACAACTTCCAGCAGCACAGTATGGATTTACACTGATGGGGATGATGGAAAAATGCTTTTCTCATTACCACCGCTTCAACCTGGCATCTGTTACCAGATGTGAACATGAAGGAGTCAATCAATGATGCTACTTTGTCTACATGATGTGATTTGCGCTGAAGTGAGCATGTGGTGATTGCTCTGTAGGTCCTGTTGGAGATGAAGGAGAGCATAAGTGTGGTAGTGCTTGTTAAAATCCCTGTGATGCTGTCAGCTGTTAATGCACCCCAGCACCAAAATACCGCTTTAAGTCAATTAAACATCCCTGGTTTCTTTGTATGGGCGCCTGTGTGTGTGTGTGTGTGTGTGTGTGTGTGTGTTTGTTTGTGTCTGCCATTGCCTTCCTCTGTTTCTTTTTATCTGCCTCTCTGAAGTACTGGAGGTGTATCAAGGACAGGACGAGACCAGTGATGACAGTTCTTTTCATGTCCCATGTACAAAAAGCCTTCTGTGCCTCCATTGTCTTCCTGCAGCTCTGTCTCCTTGTATTGCCTATTAGTGTCAAGGTTCATGTTTCCACTGACAACTGTGTTTATATGCTTTATTGCCACCTTTTTTTTTTTTTTCCCCCAATGCTGCGTCTCCCTTGACTTTTCGCTCTATCTGTGAATGCTTTATTAATTTATTTAGCCTATTTGTGCTATTTTCTCATGGGCCTGCTCCATATTCTGTCTCTTTTAAATGAAGGCCCTTCTGCCCTCCACCACCAGGTCATGGTTACTGTTCATGTGGACGGTGCATCTGCGAGGAGGGCTGGTTCGGGAAGCTGTGCAAGTTCCCAAGATCTTGTGATATGAGCGATGCCCAGAGCAAGGAGCTTTGTGAGACTTCAGATGGAGTCGTGTGCAGCGGAAAAGGTGAATATCATTTTCTTTTTTCAAATCAAATGTCGCTAAGGTTTTCTGAAAAAGCCACCATTTGAGAGCAAGTTTTGCTGCAGTATATACATACGGATTGTACATCGTCATTTCAAATCTGGTACATTTAAATAATATTCACAATTAATAACAGAAGAATCTTATTTAAACAGATGATTTCAAGCACCTGTCGATACATTTACACCCAGAAACTAATCCAGCTCTGCACATTTTAAGGCTCGAGAAATGCACTTCAACAATCAAATTCTACCACACAGTTTAGAAAACGTCACAAACACACGTTGGTTAGCACAGTAGTGTTAGTAAGACTTTTCATGTTTGATTCTGAGTCATTAAGTTGGTCTCAACAACTTTTGCTCACAACACTACTATTCTGACAATACCAACAATCTGAACTTGTCATTGTTCACTATTTCATAGACTTAAAAAAATTGATGGATGAATAGAAAAAAATTTGCTAAAAAATACTATAGCTATTCAGTTCCATTTCACTGTATATGGTTGCAATTGAGTTCTCCATGTTGTCACTGAATCAAACAAAACCATCCCTTGCGTTGAGAAGCCCTGAATTCACAATAAGAGGCCGATGGCAGTGGATCCAGCTCTGCAGAGCTGAGCAGGGTGTGAAAATAAAAATGAGCATGTTCATTCCCTACACTTCACTACATTCAGACAGCAGAACAATCTCCCCTCAGTTCCTCCCCTCGTCTCACCTCTTTTGTCTCTCAGCTCCTCATTTGGTCTGCTTCTTGCTCTTTGCCTCCACCTCTCCTGAAAGCCTCTTGTAACCTGCTGTATGTTGATAGAAACTGGGGAGATTGAAAACACAATTGCTGGACCTCAGGATGTAAGCTTTGGATAAAAAAAAGGGGGGAAAACAGTAGTAGGTTTGTATCTCTCTACCAAACCTTAATACCTTATTATCCTGCTGCTTGAGAGAAAGCAGTCAACACTGATGGAGAAGAGGAAGTTTAAAGTGTGGGTGGATTAGTTTCCTGGAGACGAACAAATATTAGTAACCATGTCCCCTGGGAAGATCTCATATCCACTCTGCCCAACACTATTAATCTCCTGTCTGAAAGAAAGGAAATAACACAAGCATTTATTGAAAATATACAAGCAGCGAGGCAACAATGTAAAAATGAAAAATATACAAAATATACACTTTGAAAATATTACTCAGCTTGGATGAAAAACTGTGATGTTGATTAACAGTTCTGTGAATGTGTGTGTGTGTGTCGTAGGTTCCTGTCACTGTGGCCAATGTATCTGTTCTCCACGAGACTGGTGGGTGTCCGGAGAGTACTGCGAGTGTGACGACCGAGAGTGTGACAAACACGACGGCCTCATCTGCACAGGTAGTGTACGCAAGACATACAGGCATGCATGTGCGCACGCACATGAGTTATTCAGCATCTAAAGGGTTTGATACAATCTAAAATGGACTTGAACAGACTTGGTAACCTGCTTAAATCCATCATTTATGCATTTGTAAAAAAAAAAAAAAAAAGAAAAAAGAAAAAGAGAAAAGGTTATAAATCCAAATAGGCCCGTGGATATTTAGAACAAAATGTGGTCAGGGCTTATAGTTAATTAAGGCCTATAGGTTAATAAACTATCCAACAGGATTATGAAGCAGCTATTTTACTAAGAACTGTGTGTGGTGGTGAAAAGCAACTCCAATTTAACTTTTGTCGCCATCTTGCCTTCCACTGAAGTTGGCAAAGTTAGTGCATAAGCTGGCATCATGTCACTTTCCAACAGTGACTCAATGTAGCCTCCAATCTGCCCTGAAGACATGAAGGCTGCTCTGGGATGGAGGAGAGGAGGTAATCCAACCTCTTCTCTTGAAAATGCAATGATGGCTCAAGCGCTTGTCAGATGAACATTTCAACAACAACAACAACAGCAGCAGCAGCTCAGAGGCAGAGAAATTTTTTTTTACACTATTTCCACTGTTACTGATTTTATAAAATATTTTCCCTTATAAAAACGTTTATATCAGATTTATAAGGCCTACTTATGTGACAGTAAAACAATGTTTGGAACCAGTCTGCCACATGTCTCATATAGGATTTTTCAGAGCTGAAAAAGACAAGCCACACACACACACACACACACACACACACACATACTCCTATATAGCCATTTATTCACAGGAGCTGTCTTCTACCTCCTGATAATGGAAATCTCAGGACATGTTTATAATTATTTTTGCCTCGGGGCGTGTCAAAATCTGGACAGCTGTTCAGAAGTGTTTCTCATCATGACTCCATGACTCCAAATGTCAGCGTTAATGTCATTTAAACTCACATCAGTGCTTTCAGATGCGGATGAGCGTTGCTTAAAATCGTGTAACACTAGGAGAAAACAAAGAAAATGTATGGAGATGTCTGTTAAATGTTCCTGATTACCATATTACTAACTGGAGTAGATACAGTACAGCCTGTAAAAATTACCATATGCAAAAGAGTTTAGAGATAATCTTTTACATGAATAGGCAATTACAGAAAAGGAGACAAATATGCACATGAAAGTCTTCTTCTCTTCTCTAGATAGCCATGATATGCTCATTTTTTTTCGCCATACTAATGATACAAAAATTTGTTTGGCAAGTTTGCCAATAAATTACTCAGCAGCCACAGATTTCATGGCCCCTTCAAATCTGTAGATTCTCATTACACATGCAGCTGATGAGTGATGTGGAAAATTCAGCGAATTAGGAATGCTTGCTCGTTAATTTCATGCACTGAATATGATAATTTCAGTAGCCATTTTCCAAGGACACAAAAAGGGTCTCTCCAGCTGTGTGCAACACAGGTAAAGTAAGAAAATCAATAAATTACACTTTGTCACCGTGCAACGTTGTATTCAGCAGGATTCGTTTCACCCATCCCATCTTGAGAAATCGTTCCCTTGTTGTTCCAGTTTTCCATCAGAAGCCTTAGAGTCACCTAAAAGGTTCAAGGGTCAGGACAATAATTACAAAACTGTCTGCTGGTTTGAGTTGATTTCATAAAGAAACCAAGTATTGATTCTCCAAATGCTGAAGGTTACACAAAGGAAAGCATGAACCATGAACTCGGCCTCCCTCTCCCATGAGGATATTTGGGATTCTTACTGAGCTGATGGTGTGCCTCATTTTCCCAAAGTCTATTTCTCTGCACCACAGAGTTCTAGTGGTGCAAAAATTTTGAAAATATTCAAAAGTAAAATTTATGCCCTTGTGGTTGTACGGCTTCACCAACTGGCCAAGTTGCAGGAAATATGGTGCCAACATTGAAAAATAGCCGGAGGTGTTTTTGCCGATCGTTATGTGATGGTGACGTTGACCTTTGACCATTTGAAATACCAAATATATAGAAATAAAATAAAAACTGCTATTGCACCATATGACATGTACCTTAAGCTTATTAACATGGACACTGTTGTATGGTGCTGTAAATACTCCACTAAGTACAAAAAGTGTATGAATCGACAAATGAAGATAGTCTCTGACAAATGTGCTGTTTAGTCCTGATTTAGCAAGCTGAAATGAAACTGTACATTAAAAGAGTACTTCTTCAGTAGACCCAGCGGGGTCGTGGCTGCCTGCCACAGGCGGGGCAAGGCAGTGAAAATATCGAGAGACACACTGAAGCGTTGTTGGCGTTGGTATTCTTCTGGGATTTATAGACAGTAAAGGGAATGTGGAGTGAGGCCAGTCTCATTGTGTAATGACAGGAAGGTCTGTCCTGTCTGCTGTGAAACTTCAGTAAAGAAGCAGCCAGCTCAATCACTTCTGAGAAATGAGGAGTTGTGTGTTGACTGCTCTAGCCCAGACTCTTTCTCCTCTTCCTTCCTTCCTATCCCATGCTGCATGTTCTTTTTCTCACCTTCTTACTACCTCTGCTGCCTTCTGTTTTTCCTCCTCACTTTCATCGTTTCATCCTCATCATCATCATCATCATCATCCATCACCCCTTCTCCCTCCTCAGACTCCTCCTTCCTCTCCCACAGAGATATTTTGCAGCAGATATGTCTGTTCAGCTGCATGACAGAAGGCCAGCAGGCGCCCGCCTCCTAACCTCAGCATCTCTGACAGCAGACAATTCACAGAAAGCTTTATGGGGTATGGGATTAAACAGAGCAGTACCTTGAGGATGCTGGACTACTGTAAGTGTCTCCATACATAACATTAATATATCTTCATTGCTAAAGACAATGAGACGCATCCCATATCAAGAAAAAAGGCTTCACTGGTATTCTGCTTCTCTATATCTCACTACTATTTTCTGCAAGGTCACTTTCTCACAACTACAAAGATTGAGAAATGGGACTGTATGTAAATCTAATGCACTACACTCATCCATCGTCCACAAGCTCCTCCTTGAGACTTTGGACAGCAACATTTCCTCCTTCGTTACTGGGCACAAAGTCTTACTGTACTTTGTATCCGCCACAGGAAAGAGGAGGCAGGAAGACAGGTCAGACTGTGGTGGATATATAAAATATAAGGTTTTTTCACTCTTAATTAAACCAGCGTTTCCTCCTCTGCTGTGTGGGCGAGAGCAGCAGAGAGCCACAAACTGTCCTGAGCCATCCAGCTCGCTTCAATCTCCTCACCAGAGAGCTGCACCCAGGGAAGCGGGGTGTGAAAAGAGGAACCTTGTTAAAGGTCAGGCATGATGGCACAGCTCTTTTAATTCACAGCTTTTCTTCTCACGTTCTCCTCTCAGGGAATGGGTTGTGCAATTGTGGCAACTGTGAGTGCTGGGATGGCTGGACGGGGAACGCCTGCGAAATCTGGGTGGGAACAGAGTACTGAGGAGAACTGGACACTGGGTTTAGAGACAAGAGGCCTGGCTGCCCGGAGCGACCAGGAGCACCACCGACCATCATGACCAGGCTGGCAAAACAGCACCTCCTGGAAACCACAGGAGGAGGGAGAAGACATAAATAAACAGGGATGTAATTCTGCATATCACTTACAGCATTCATTCTTTTATTGTATTGGTTACAAAATATTCTTATTAAAACTGGATTTTGTAGGTGAGAAAGAAACAACCCTATTTTCCTGTATAAAACATATTACAATGTAAACATTTATGGTTCCAAAACAGCTTTATGTATGATTTTTTTTTCTTCTTTTTTTAAACATAGGAATGCTTACATATTCCAGAAGGACCATAATAAGGAAGCAGGTACATGGCAAATTGAAATGTTGGAAAGGGAAAAACATGTTGTTTTTTTGTTTTTTTTTAGTGAGGTGACATTTTGGGAGTATGTGGGATACTGTGGGAGATAATGTAGGTCTGTTTTTAAAAATGGTAGGCAGTGAAGTGTTGTTCCCAGACTGGACTGAAAAGTTCACTCACAAGCTGAAGGCCGAGGTGACTGTTTGAGGTTTTTATTTCTTTTTAATAATAAAACATTAAATGTGCCGCATGACACAACATTTTGCATGGAAAACAATGCGAAGACCGTAATCATACATGGTTACAAATCTGTTATAACATGACATAACTCCAATGGGCATACTTGCAATGGTATATATATATATTTTTGAAAATAAATCATTTTAATAGTGCCTGTTCTTCTCCACCAGGAAATCAAACCAAACAATCTGCCATGAAACCCACGCTGGACATTTCTCACTCAACACATACTAGTGATAAGGTTAAATTCTAAGTGGAGGAAACAAGGAGAAGGGCATACATAGTTTAGTTGTGGCATGCTGAATGTCCATGTCACTTCAAAAGGTGGCATCAGGGGGTTGAGAGCTGCATTGACACAAGAGCTCAGTCACCACTTGAAAAGAGGACCGATAAGAAGTCACAAAGAAAATTTAATGTAAATTCTACTTTGGCCTTTTTCATGCTTAAACTAGCCAACCCCTCTGATTTCTTTGTCCCATCAAAAATGACAGGTGCAATAATATACTGCACACTATATTGCATTAAGTATGTTACTGACATTACAGTACACCTTTATATAAATATTTTACTCAATATGTTGTATATGTGTATACAACAAACACAAACTGTATAGTGTAGACAAACTCGTTGCATATATGTATGTAAAATTAGCGGTACATACCAACAGTTCTTGATAGACATAGCCTACTACATGCAGTTCATTGATGCCATCCTCTCCCCATGCAACAGATGGGACAACGTACAAAATAGGAGGTTGAAAACTGAAGCAATAAAGAAATCTGGTTTGTTAGAATAACGTTGCCTGGAGAAAGAAAGAGGGGACGAGCAAAGCAAACGTGATCAGGACTAGAGAACGACATCACACACGACCCGTATACGAGAGAAAATGAGGACAAAAAAAAAAAAAAAAGAAAGGAAAAAAGAAAGAAAGGAATAAAAAGTGGCTACAGAAATCCAAACGTACATTTACACACCGGCCATTTACAAAAATAAAGTCAGCCTTGGAGGAGCCAGGTACCTGGACTGCAGGGCTGGAGCAGCAGCCAGCCCAGCATGTAGAGTTTGTAAGGGTTGAGGATGACTGGCTGTAGTGAGGACACATCATCATCCCAAAATACAGCTACAATGGTTTCCACCTCCTGTGCACGTCTATAGGACGCCATTGTTGTCATAACATTAACTTTGTACAGACAAATATTCTAAATCTAACTAATGTGCTTTGATGAAATGGTTATGTTTAATCCCAATAAACTCCAATAAAACCAAAAATTATAATCACCAAATCAATTTCTTAATAGAGTTTTAGCAGCATACAGCAGCAACAATCTACTTAACATTCTAAATCTTATCTAACAAAACTATCAGGAAAGAAAAAAGTTTTGAAAGGAAAACAAGAAAACGTTATAAATTCATTGATTGGATAGAGTGTTGATAAACTGCTAACAGTCATGATGAAAATGACGAACAGAAAGAGCAGTGGGTTACCCCTCAGGTTAGGTGTTAGTATGCCGTAGCCTACAACATGCCCGTTAAACTCCCACCAAACGTCAGTGCTCTTCAGCTTAAACCCAGTGAAGAACGATACCCATACCTTGTTCCTCGTAGAAAATACATGCATGCGATTAATTCAAGGTATACGTACTTCACAAAAATGACATCAGTCAAGACCTTCGCAGGTCTGAGCAGAGTTGATTCTGTTGGACAGAACAAATGCTATCACAGTGAAAGCTTGAATGAATTGAATCAGAGAGAATCAGATTGTGTGTACGTGTGTGTGTGTGTGTGTGTGTGTGTGTGTGTGTGTGTTTTTTTTTTTTTAAGAGTTCAGTTCTTCTTGGGATGAAAAAAGACTTTGGTCATTTCAGAATGAATACATCTGAGTGTGGTTTTCTCAATGGATAATGCTACGTGTCCTCTACATGGATTTATCGGGTGGGTGAGGCACCTTTGGCCCAGTGGGGACTGGGAACCTGTTTTTGCATGCCGGGAATCAAGGTCCAAACAGGCACGTGACAGGCCAAGATGATCAGTACTGGACTCTGCATGCTGAGCTAGGAGACAAATCCTCTCATAATAATAATTATAATAATATCTAGTCACTTAAAAAGTTATGATTTTTAAGTCATTTTCCCCTAAGTTTTATACACTGAAAATGTTACAATATAAGCCATCTCTTGTATAATTGCTGCAAGAAGAGAGAACACAATATTAACCTTGCCCATGCTTTAGTTTGCCGAACCAAATAGGGATGCAGCCGATATAAATGTCGCCTACTGGTTTTCAGCCATGTTGTTTTCTGGCTTTAAGTAGACGCTGCCATAAGATGGCTGCCAGTGCTGCAGTTATAGACCATCTGGGTCAAAGCCACAAGCCTTGCCTTATAGTCCAAAGAAGTCAGCGAGTGAGGGACAGAGGCCTACAAGGCCTAGAGATATTCCTAGAGCCCACGCTCTAAAATAAGATTAAAGAAAAATAGACTTCAGGTTTTTCTATTTACCAGAGAAGGCGGACTGAACCGCTGGTGGGACTTAGATAGTGATATGTATACACCATTCCTTCCAGCGCTCTCCCACCCACACGCACATCTGTTTATAAGTGTGTGTGTGTGTGTGTGTGTATGTGTGTGTGTATAGGGAGCTCCTTGCATTGATTGCAGTGGCGGTAATTAGCACTTCATCAACTATGATTACAGGAGCTATCTGCCAGCCCCCAGTGTGTTTTTATCAGCTGCAAAAAAGCAACATCTCTTATTTCCCCACAAACTTTGTGTGTCTAAGTGTGTGTGCATGTTGTAGGCAAGAACAAAATTTGGATTGTTTTTTGTTGTTTTATGTTATATCTGTGTGAATGTGTTTCATAGAAAATCACACAACTCCCTTGCAAAATGTTTTTTTCTTTTCTAGGTAACTTGACAAAGAGAAACGTGTGTGGCTAGAGATAGAAAGAGAGGGAGGGGAACATACTCGTAAAAAATAGAGGACGCCAGTCCAAATATTTGCTCTATCTATACAGTCTCTATCCCAGAACATAGCTGGTGAACTGTGGTATAGAAAATAGATTTGAAGGTACACACACTCTGCTCCATCAGGGCATTATAGACAGGGGGGAGAGCTTCTTGGATGAACCGTCAGCAAGCAAAGTACCACGAGTGTGGTTGTGAAACACGCGATATTCACATGAATTCTCACAGTTTCAGAGGAGTCTAAAGGCATTCAATGATCAGAGGTCCTCTTCCCTCCCGTGCTGGAGAAAACTCAGCCGCCTCCGAATCCATCCGCTCCACGCTGAGACAGCTGAAGAAAAGGAGGATGAGGCGGAGAAAGAGGAGGGGGAGCAAAAGAAGGAAGGAGGGAAGGCTCGCCTGGATCTGATCCACAGAAGAAAGAGGGTCTGGAGTATAGTCGGGAAAAGCCCTGCCTCCGTCATGCTCCCACACACACACACACTGGGCACTGGTCAGGTGTGGCTATGTTGTGGGCTTGTCGGGCTTGCTGACAGGTTTACCTCCATTCATCACTGCTGGCTCACTTGTGCTTTTACTGGGAGGTACCGCCGCCTTGGGCAATGTCTCTCCAACATCATGCAATGATGGCTCTCTGTACATGGCAACTGGAAGAGCAGAAGATGAGGAAAGAGAGGAGAGAAGCAAAGCATCATCAGCTGCACCAAGTTCACCTTCCCCAAACAATACTTACTGTTGTTTCCTTTTTCAAAGCTTTATTGACATGGAAAAAGCCTGATATATGTCTTTTGCCTGTCTCCATCAGGGCTGCTTCGGAATCAAAGCACATGCTTTTCGACTAAACAGCGAAAAGTGTCTCATTACCCCCCCCCCCCCACCACACACACACACTTTAAAGCCACTACACCACAGCTGTATTGCTGTCTTGACGGGACACTTCAACCTGATTCAAATGATGGGAAGCAATCAGGCCGGTGGCTGATGAGAGTGATGAAGGCATCTGCTGGACAATCAACCTTTCATACAGCACTCACTGAGCAGCGCTGCAGTCTACTCTGCCTGCTTACTACAGTAAAACATAAACACAACACTATGTTAAAGATAAGATATTTTACATGCTGTAGCTGTACCATTACCAAGTATAGTATCATGCCATGATCATAATTGAATTTTTTTTATGCTGCAGATTGCATTAAAAATATTAAACCTCAACCTGAAAGCTGCAGAATTCCAGTAATGAGGTTTATTTGACTGCTTCAGGTAATGAGCTGCTCATTGTGCTCCTTGAGTGTGTTTGTAAACCATATTGTTTGTACTAATTATCCTTTGTTCCCTGTGTTTTTTAAATGCAGATACCTTCAGTTTTACCAGCCTAATAAAACAATGGACATAAAGCTTTCAGAGGTGGATTACTCAAAATCTCAAAAATGAAACTGTAGTTCTCTTACTGTCAACTGAATCCATTAAAATCTGTTTTTAGTATACAACCCAAGACCATTTTTCTTACTCTAGATGCACATAAGAAAAAAACATATATATATATATATATTTTTTTTTTAACTCTGCCAAGTGGTTTCTTCAAACTGGGCAGTAAACTTTACCAATACTAAACCATTACCGACATATTATTGCATGCTGGGTATAGTAGTGAGTATTTATGAGAGCATGTCGGTGTATGAAGGATTTTAATACATTCCAGTGCCTGTAATCATAATAATAAAGGAAAATGTTATCCTTAGCAACACTGTTGTTCATCCACATGTTTTTAAAGAGTCTCTGGACAGCAACTGACTTTACAGAGGAAAAAGATCTATCAGGATCTGACCAAAAATCTAATTTATCAATTAATATATAAGAATCAATCATCTAAAAAAAAACAAACAAAAAAACGCACCACTATACTTAACTTTGAACTATCAAAAGTAAACAGCGATAAATTCAGATGTGGAACGCCAAATTTTCTTCACTTATATGAAAAATAAGAAAACAAAAATTACCACTTGGGGTGGTTTGCAGATTAAATATGTTACTATAAAATCTTATTTAGGACTTTTATTACATACCTTCTAATGGCTTGGGCAGGAAGTGAGCAGCTGGTTTTGTTTTTTTCACTCGGTTCCCCTTCATGGCTTGACCCTCTTTATTGAGCCCTAGGAACCAAGCTCTCCCCGACTCCTGTTGTCTGTACAACATGGACGAGTAGATCACATAGTAGTTCTCAAACACCGACTCTTTGAACTTGCATTCCGGTGTGAAGAGTTCCTGCAAACACAGAATAGGAACCATCGTTACCTTAAAAAACAAACAAACAAAAAAAAAAAATATATGCATAAAGATTACATTTTCCCATGATACACAGTATGTGGGAGACATTCCAGTGAAGCCAAATTACATTTGAACTTGTCAAGGTCACCAGCACACACGCTGCCTGTATTTCACTCTCACTGTACAGAATAATACGATTGCAGGGTCAGGACTGCCTCACCAGGTAAAATGGTCTTCATACCTCCACCTGTCGTGAAAAGGATGAGCGCTGCAGAGTCCCTCTCCCTGTAATCATGTCTGATTCAAGCCAAGCCTAATGACCTGCTCTGATGAAATGCAACTCTCCTTCTCTCCTTGGCCTTAACCTTGACATCGGATGTAACATCCCTCGTTTACTCAATTAGCTCGTGTTCCCAGTAGAAAGTATATATTGTTAGGCTCTGACCCCAGTTATTCAACACTGGAGAAATCAGCACTTTTTTTTCCCTCACCAGACACCCCCAGCTTGTTCCTCAAAAAATTTTTTTAACTGGCAAAACCCAATGGGGATCATTCTTCACCAAATACTATGTCTTCTATCCAACAATTTGTCTGTGACTGCCTTCTGAACTTTGTACGAATGATGATAGAATTAATCAAGTGACTCTTCCATCCTTTACACCTCAATCTGGCAATGACGAATGAACACTGAAGCACCACATCTCTCTCTGCTGTTGCCCATTCATCTCAAACCAGAGGGGTAATGAAACGCGTTTCCACATCGTCCGCCCTGCCAGGCTAAAAATAAAGGCATTCATCGGGGTGTATTAATCAAACACTCATCACAATAGAGGGTTTCACCATATTTTTTGTACGCAATTCACACTGAGCTGGTTCACAGAACAACTGACAGTACATGGAAAAAGCCTCTGATATGTCCTCAAGCACAGCAGTTCTCAATGTCACAGTCTGGGGCTTGTGAGAGGTTTCCTTTGGGACACAACATTAATGAGTGTGCTGTCATTTCTTTGTGTCACAAAAGTACAACAGAGATTCAGTATGATTCTGACATCTTCCAACCCAAAACACATTAAATATTCTGTGCCACATTACAAAGAATAATCAAAAACAGGATCCCAGACAATCAAAAAAAGAAAAAGAAAACTTTGTTAGCAGTTCAACTTCAGTGATTAGACTGTGTTTGAATGATATGGGTAAGACTGAAAGATAATTACTGTGTGACATGTTTACGTCTCAATACTGATGTAGTAAAACGGATGTATGCAGTATTGTCTGTCATTTTTAGTTGAGCATCTCAGCATGCTAAAATGAGTAGAGTGGATTAGCACTAAACACAAAGAACAGCAGAGGCTGGTGTTTCTGATTCTGTATTAGATATGTAGTAATAAACTAAGCGCCAGATGAAAAGTTAAGGGATCAACAAAGTTACTGCATTTCATCCTGTGTGGAGCACGGATGTCTCCATCCAAAAATTGAGCTAAACGTTCAATTTTGAACACAGGATGCATCATACCATGACTTTTGAATAATTAGCCCCTTTGGTGCATCAGTCCTGTCAGAGCTTATCCTCCAGACAGTACTCAACTGAAAGCTGAGGCTGAACAGGAAGGAGCAGAGAGACACTCGGGATGAATATAATGATCCTGACAATTTTAAGTATCCTGTCGACTGAGGATCGATTGAGAACAATTGCGAAGCGTAGCAACAGCATCAGCTGACGCGTGAGAAAAACTCAGGAAGAGGTGCTGTGATGCTTCACACTGTAGTCACAGTCAGAAACAGTCTGAGCTGTAAGCGCAAGTGTTGAGACATCAGAGTGGCGATCTGCCACGTGAGATGCGTGTTGGGAAATCCTGCACTCCGGCTGCGATTACATTACATTACACAAGAGAATTAACTCCAGACTATTCCAGTGGAAAAAGTGGGGATTAGGATCAGAAATATTAATACTGATTCCATGGCGGATCACTGAGGCTGAGCAGACCAATCTATCAATAAGCAGACACATTTGCAGGCGAAGCAATAAAATCCTAACCACACATGATAAAACCCAGAAGAAGAAGACATCTAGCATGTCTCATTGCAAATGAAAAAGCATTCTCTTGGGACAATGCCCGGGCTGGACCTCATCGTGATTCATTTTGTTGTCACCATTAAGATTTATTGTGCATTAGCTGCAAGCAGACCTTCATAAAATGGCTGTTTATTCCATCCATGTTGTCAGAAATGATGGGCCGTTTCTGTCTCTCAGGTAAGGTAGACAACACAATCATACTTATATTACCCTCGATATTTAAACTAATCCAGCGATTTTAAACCGAAAAGAAGAAAAATGTCTTCATTTAACTGTTTCATTTGTAAATTCAAAAAACCTTTGTTCCCTGAAAAAATATTTAACAGTGAAATAAATTCTGTTGTTGAGCCGATTAGAAGGTAAAACAGTTTTACCTTCATGGTTCCCTGAGTTGCTTCAATTAGGTAATTAATTCTACTTTTTCCTTGTCAGGTGAGCTGCACCACAGGTTGGTTGGCTGCTGTAATTAGACACATCATTTTGATGCCGGTCCAGGTTTAGCCCAACACTGATTACTTATATGGCACCGGCAAAACAGCCTTGAGTCAAAGTAATCAAACAAGCTTGTGCTGAGGCCATAATTGTGCCTAATCAAACGCCTTCACACAGACGCACAAAAAGTCTGCCTTTGTTTACAGAAGCAGCGGAAGTGGAGGTGGTTTGTTTGTGGAGTGATGCTTGATGGCGAACAAAAATGAAACACTGTCAGTCACCATAATCGATTTCAGTCGAGGATAAGAGCTGTGAAGGCAGCTTTTTTCAGATGTTTGTTTGCTGACTGTGTCAAAAGACAATAAGACACCGAAGGCTTTCAGCAAGTTTGATCTTTGTCTTGCCATAAAACACGACAAAAATTTTCCTTTCGTCGTTTTTTTTTTTTTCCTCATTTGTGATCGATAATTCTTCATACATGTAAGAAATTACACATGCCCATGCAGATTGTTGTGTTGAAATGAGGAAGCCCCCCCCCCCCCCCCCCAAATCCGTTGCAAACAAACCTGAAAACAGTTTAATTTCAGTTTAGAAAGGAAAAACAGCCCAGCACAACAAGCACAGTGTGAGGGAAGAGTGTCTACATACTTTATACTGAATATGAATCCTTATGGGATTTTTTTTTTTTTTTTAATAATTTCATAAAATATTTGATGTTTATGATGCCTTACTATACCTGCATGCTCTACTGTGCTGTTTTTCGACAAAACCTTTTCTCTACCTGTTTGTTTTTGCAGTTTTCTTTTTTTTTAATTTTATTTAATTTGATTATTTTTGTCTTTTCCCCAGAGAGCAGAACATGGCACATTTTTTCTTGGGTTTCCGTGGTAATGTAGACACAATCCAGCACAATTAAGTGTTACTTTATGGGACTGGGATCCCATATACAGACCCATGGGACATGGTATCTATCACATCTATCACTGAAATCTCATATTATTGTAAAAATCACCCTTGACATCTCTTTGTATTAATAAACCCTCAAATCTACTTTGTTATGCATCAAATGACAAAGATATTAACATCACAAACACCCAGATGGAGGGTGGAAAGGTGGGAGATGGAAAAAATAAAATATGGGTGACATTGAAGAAGGAGGAGGATACTCAGGCACCGCACACACTTTCACACCAGTGGCAAATCAAATCATTTTTGAGGCACCAATTGGTTGATTTTCTTCCCGCTCGTTCTCCCCGCCTGGCGGTCCACATCAGTGGCTCCCTGGCCGTTGATTGGCCATGCTCTGAATGAGAAAGGCGTAATTGACCTTGGCCACGGATAGCGTGAGGGCCAAACCTGCTCAGTTCCTCCATAATCAGCCCCAATAACCAAAGCAGAAAGGTGGCGAGAGAAACAAAGGAGAAGTGAGCCAGAATAATAAAAGGCAGACAGTCACGGAGATAAGGACCGAAGTGAGAGTGACTGGGGCAGATCCAGGAAAGAGTAGATTTGTTTGGGTTTTTTTTTAAGTAATTGATAGAAAAAAGTAAAAAACAAACAAACTGGCAAATAGACAGGTGCCAGCCAATGGGAGTTCAAGAATATGAATAGGCATCTAAAGACAAGAGTAAAAATACCAGCTCCCAAACAAATAACTTTTAGTGGAAAAAAAAGAGTCGCACAATGAATGTGACTGCCAACCATGACCACCTAAAAGTAGGTGAGATGAGGTTCACATGGGGAGGGGGGGGGCATTAATATGCAGAGTGACTGCTCACTACCCTAGTGTGGAAACGAAGACATTGTTTATTAATGCTGCCAGCATAAAACCTATTAATCCGTGGAAAAAGGTCAACCTCCAGAAAGCTGAGCTGCATTCACAATGCTAAGCTGCTCTCATATGTATAAGAGTCACGTCGACAGTGTGTGCAGACAATGGGGGCTCGAGCAGGCCTGTCTGATTATCGAACCCCGAGGAGAAAGACGAGACAGGGACCAAATGAAGACGCGCCAGTAAACAGCTGGTTGAATAGTGTGCATAGGTGTGTACAGTATTTTTCCTTTTTATTTTTCTAGAATGATCGGAAGAGACATGATATGATCAGAAGTATATGCTGATTAAAACATCAGACAATGGGACTAAATGACTTCGACTACCAAAACATAAAAAATCAGGTGCTGACTCAAAATGAATGAGTTTGGTATTTTAAAAAAGTCGCAGCATGTGTTTTTCTTAAAGAGATGAAGCTGTCAGCGACTACTTTGACAACACAAGAATTTGACACAAAACTTCCAGGAAATCTACTGCTGTTCGGCTGCCGAACGATAGTTCAACAAAACTCATAAAAAAATACTAAATAAATAAAAATCACAACGTAGCTGACAATTTATTATTGTGTGTGTATTTTTTTAAATTGTTTTGCATCATGTTATCTAACCACATTGAGTTTAAATTTCCCCGTGTGCTCTGTAGACAGAGACATTTTATTTGCATATTAACTGAGGTAAATGAATAACTAAGCCTTCATCTCTGCAGCTACAACACAATAAGACGTTAGACTAAATACCAAAGCCTTAAAGCCAGTCCACTGGGTGAAAAATAACTATTTTTACATAAAAGCCATAATGTCAGACTATTTATGTAATCGCCTTAATATGCTGCTGAAAATCTACCTTTTTAAACAAAGTGAGCAAATTGAGAGTGTACGTCACATTGTGGCACTGTGTGTTTTCTACTGGAGGGGCGACACCTTCACGGCTTTGAACCTCAAGAAGCACTTAGGTGTTCACTTAAGTTTCCCTGAAGGCAGAAACACTGTAACACTTGTACGGTGTAGCTCCCTTAGCTCATTCCACACACAGACACACAAAGGATTCAAAAGCAGAGCGAGACAAAGCAGTGTCACTACACAATGAATGCTGCCACAGTGAGGTGTAATTCATGATCTGTACTTAAAAGCTTCTCGTATGTGAGACTCCGCTTGACTCATAATTTTGTCAGTCGCATCTGATTTGGCTGTTATCATTTTTTTCATATAGACTGTCTGGCAATCAGGAAAATCTGTTGGCTGATTGGTGATGATTTCGACCACATTAGCATAGTCAAATCCTACAGAGTCATGAGAACATATTTTTGAGCATTTAAAAATCATATAAGGCAGTGGCATATGATACCCAATATCTGAAAAAATAATAATGAGACAAGCAGAACACATTTATTTCTGCTTAAACAAAGCTCTTATAGCCTTTTTTTTTTCACTTTAAACATTAAAAACAATGTGTGAATGAATGAACAAATGAAACAGTTTAGCCTTTGGAATAAATTATTGCAGTAAATCAGTCAAATTTTAAATAAATAAATAATAAAACATTGTAGGACAACCTCTTGAGTGCAACCACCCACACCAAGATTAGTGGCGTTTCAAGTGTATATGTGTGTGTGTTTGTCCACTCTGCTGCTGTAGATCCATAAATTGAGGCCAGACTGGTGTGAAGACAGCCAAACTTTTGTTACATTGGTTAGTCATGTCTTGTCAGGAGAGCCGGCAGTCTTTGCCGCGCAACAAGCTGACAAGCATACCTCAGATACAGTATGTCTGTCTCTCTCTCTCTCACACACACATACGCACATTGACACTCTGATTTCTCCGTCTGCACACTCCTTCAAGTCCAAGCTCGCATGAAAAAAAAAAAAAAAAACCAACAACAACCCACAGTGTTCATGCTGGGAGAAAAAAAAATGCAAGAGCTGTGTCTGCAGGTACAGTACAGAGCTGTTTCTCCTCTCTGTGTGAGTCTGTCTCTGCTCTGCTTGTGCTGTTTGCACCCTCAGGAACAGTGTCCCAGATTTTTTTTTTTTAAAGAGGAAGTGCATTTGTCTCCTTGTGGATTCACTTGTTGGGAACTCTCTCTCTCTCTCTCTCTCTCGTTACTTTACACTTAAACAACATCTTCATCTGCAGCTCTCAACTGTGAAGTTTCATTTACATGACTAAATCAAAGTGCGTGCGGAGAGAGCAACTCATCTTATGTAAACTTATAACAAACTGGAAAACCTAAATCCAGAGTGTGTCAGTGTTGTTTTAAGCATTAGATGCGTTGGTCTTTTTAATGATGTGAATAATAATGTTTCACTGCTGATGTTCATGTTGACGGGTGAGTTTGTAATAAGCAGAAACAGTAAACATGCAGGTGCAGCCCCATTATTGTCAGGAGACACCTGCATGTTTTCTCCTTTCGTATCTTTTTGGGTGAATTTTTGGCTCTTAGCTGACACTTTGCACTGTGTAGGCGGCTCAGCACAGCAGAGGTTGTTCATGCAGATAATATACAGCACAGCACAATTTTGGCATGAAATGGTGCCTGAGCGATGGCTCTTATCACACGTATGAGCGCATGCAAATTTTCAAGCTTTAATCAATGGCAGGTACGTTTTTTTGAGGGGGGGGGGCTCAATGATCCAGTGGCCAAATTTTGACAAGGGCTGCAGAGTATTACATGAAATCTAATTCAGTAGGTAAATAATGCAATAAAATCACGAACTGTGTGGAACAAAAACTCCAATAATGTCATTCATAGCTGCTGATAAGATGTATGAGGGTCCTTTTCTTTTCAATTCAGCTGTTGTTGCTCAAACATGGCACCGACAATTCTATATAAATTCCTTCCTTACTCTGTAATGCGAATTTTAGACCAGAAGAAAGAAAGACTGGGGAAAGTCTTTAAAAATCAAAAAAATAAAAGTGATTCCTTGACACAGTAAGGAGCTGTTGCAAAATAAATGCACAACCTTACATGCTTTTTCTACTCATTAACACAGTGAATGAACTTCCCCTAAGAAGGCCATCTAGCAATATTAAAAAAAAAAAGTATCTTGTCCAACACTTTAGGTATCCATTAGTTTCCATTTATTTGTGTACGAGACAATAATCTTGAAGTAGACTCACTTATACAGCTCAATGCCTACACAGAGAAGGAAGCCAGAGCATAAAAAAAAAATCTAACTCCATTTAAGAGCATTAGCTACATCATATTGTGCAGAAATTGATGGAAACTGTGGCTGCCCATTTTTGTAGAAAAAATTTAACAAAAAAATGTCAAATCATGCAGCATGAACTGAGAAATGTCCGCAAAAATGAACAATGTGTGATCTGCAATTACGTATGAATGGCCCTTTAATGCAAAACTCCAAAGGCCATTTATTCTGGATAATGGGGAAAATATATTTTGCCTTATAAACAAGATTATTATGGGTGGCTGCACACAACACATCCTTATGTCCCGATTTAGTGAGCCAAGTTTATACATTCACAAGACCACACAGTTTACAAGCAAACATATAAACTGAGCCCAACAGATCACCGCTGTCTGTGTTTGTGAGACCCATCAGTAGTTGTCACAGATGGCAAAATTCTGAAATGGGAACAATGAGGAAACATTTATTAGCTGAGGTTGTAGTAGATATAACCATTACTGCCGGCATTAGGAACCGTTAACCAAATTACATCCCTCAGTTACTGCAGCTGACTGTGTAATGACAGATGGACCAACACCAGCTGTTGGAACATCAGGGTAGTGAACCTGTACACCTTAACAGCCACATCTAAAGCTGACAATGTCCTCAAACTGCTTGGTCTAATATACAAATGGATAGAGGATTAAGGGATATGGTTACTGCTTTCTCATTGAGACCTCACTGACAAGTAGCCAGAGCGTTCAGCCTGAGCCATGTGTGCATGAGCGGAAGGAGGCAGAGGATTGCCCGACAGTTCGCCACATTTGATCTGACGATCAAATGGCGTGGCAACATCTGGAAGGCTAAGTGATTCAACCAGTCAGCCGGAAGCAACTGAAACCAACTGGCTTGTCTATCAGCTGTTCAACCAAGAGCCAAGGCCTGCCAACTGAACAGCCAGCGAGTTGGCTTTTTCAAAAACTGCACACTATATGTGAACTAAAAGCGCAAATATTCTGATTAAAGATGGTGAAAAATTATTGGGGACTGTGTGGGGCGGGATACATTTTATTTAAGAGCAGAGCACAAAGGAAAACAAAATCTCACAGTCTGAAGAATGATTACAACATGTGGAAACTGTCTAACTGTCAAAGGGACCAAACACAGTTTCAGGGGAGGAATATTAATCAGTAAATGGGAAATATCATTTTGGGATCACAGCCATCTATTCAGGGCCCCAATTAATTTAGAATTTTAACATCAAATATTGGTAATTCTTATTGGTCCATTAAGCAGTACTTTTCCTGAGAAAGGCCAGGTCCTTACAGGGGATGTCAGTTTTTCATTCCTTTCCTATGGTTTTCTCCAATAGGCCTTCTGTGAAAAACCTTTGATGCAGATCTATCATCCAAAATTTAATTATCATCTTTCATTGTTGCATTATTGCCAGAATCCAACTGTTCCAAATCAAGGATATTATTTTATTGCTCACAGACTACAGCCTATCGACGAAGCTCAAGTAAATGGAGCTGTGGCACATACTTGAACTCCAGTTCGGGGGTTAAGAATTGATGTTTAAGTGCTCCTACAAAAACATCTCACAGCTCTGCTCCGCCATGCCTGATGAACCCCACATTTTTCTATATTCCTTTGCATGGCGAGAAATCTCAACAGACAGGTGAACTTGTTATAGCAGCCCCTTTGACAAAGCCTTCAGGAGAAAATGTCCTCTCATGCAGCAGCCCATTTCTTTGGAATATACTCGGCATCTCACTTATGAAAGTTGGCTCACTTTTCGTCATCTTGGATTGCCACCACAACACATCGACTTCACAGGTAAGACTATGATGATGGCCCAATTGGGTTCAATAATCTCACACTCTGCCAGGATGTATGAAAAAGTTTTGATGAGGTGGGAGTTGAAGACAGTGACAACAGCAACACAATCCCAGATAGCCTGAGATGTTTTGTTGGCACCTACACTAAATCTTGTGCTGAAACATGAATCTTCTATAGAAAGTCTACAACAAGCATTGAACTACTTAGTAAAAACAACCCAAAGTAGAGAGGAAAGAAAGGTTTTCTTAAGACTGCTCTTTGGTGTGGAGACGTGCCATGACATGGAGGCACAGACCCCAGACTTCTATTGAAAAATTAAGCATCCAGATCCGAACATCAAGTCCAAACCAGATCCAATCCAAGAGTTTCGTGCCACATTATTAGCACTCATTCTCATATCCTGAATTTAAGTCCTCAACAGGACAGGCTATATTTTACATGAGAGAGAACAGCGTGCGATGGATTTGAAAGTGCATATATCTAACTGCTGCCCTGCTTGTCCCAGACACACGCCAGCTTCCTTTCCCCAGGTGTGTGTGCATGTTTTCTGCTTTTAATGGCTGTCTAGCAGAATAATGTGCATGGGTGATCACACAGTAACTTCCTCTGACATGCTGGTCTCTGCAGCGAAGCTGTGGCTTAAGTATTATAATTACAACATAAAATAATAAATACATATGCAGGTCAGGGCTATTCTGAAAAGAGGAGGAAGATACAAAATCCATATGGAATTAGTTTGAATAAATTATCCGTTTGTAAGAGTTACAACTCCAATGAACGGTGAATCATGTGACTCTTCCCATGATTGCCTGCAGGAAGACAGCAGTCGAAACATGACGGTAAAGAACACTTGAATGGGCACACCTGTTCTGTTTGAGAAGAAAAAAGTACACTGCCAACAGGCCAAAGATGTGTCTGTGATGCTCCAGTGGTGGCTGTTGTCCTCACAGACTCACACAGACACAGCAGAGAGAGGCTCAGCTTAGATTTAAGACAATGAATTTCATGATTTACAACTCCTCTGAAAGAGCACCCACTGTATTGATTTTTACAACTCCAAAGGTGAAGCATAATAAAATGTTACTTTCATTTCATGGGTGGAAGTGAAAGCAACAGAAGGATTATGGAGGAAAGAGAAGACTGGAGCTATTACACTTACAGGGAGGCTCAACACGGCTGACGGCTTTTCTGTCGCAGCAAAACATACACACACACACACACACACACACACCACCCCCACAGGCTAATCAGGCTACTGAGGACAAAACTTGAAACAGCAACCCCACAGGCATGACACAAAAGGGCCCCTATGGTTTAAACTATGGTGAAAATGCCATAAGCCTTAAGAACGCATTTAATGAAATCGCTCTTTGTATCTCACACATATTATTTTAGCTGTTAACACAGAAAAATTACTGACCATTATCATGAAGGTATCTGATCTTCATTAAAAAAATGTCTGGAGGGAATTGAATTATTTTCCGACCACATTTAATGTTCCCACACATCTAAAAGTGTTGGTATTTCCTTTTGCAAAAAGAAACTGTTCCCTTTGTAGCCAAGAATATACAACTACAACAATGTCAGTGATAGTGATCAAAAAACAAGGAAAATGTGCAAATGAGGTACTGATTATGCAGTGTTGTATTTTTTACTGACCTTGATGTGGCAATTGTTCATCTTGTAATTGATTTTTTTTCTTTTAAATTTCACTATTTGCATACTATTAAAAAAGAACTATCTTTTTTTTTTTTTTTACTTATTACAGCAAGTGTGGTCCTACTGATGCTATTCCCTGGACATCAGTTGACAACCCTTAATGTAAAGATTCAACTCCCTCGTGGCTCAACAGGCTCATCTGAATAGTTGGAGTACATACACACCTAAACTGTAATAACAGATCTGCAGTAATGCAACTAGCCAGGAAGACTGCAAAGTGCACAGTGCGTGAGTGGACGAGCGTCCTGTTGCTGTTTGGATACTGAGTTCTTGAGGACTACTTGTTGCTTTATGAGCCCTCATCCCCTCACCACTCATTTGCACATTACGCTGCTCTTGAGGCAATAGCACAAGTATGCCATTTGTATTTGCATGGTGCTTGACATTTACACACTAGGAAAGCAATTAGGCCACAACTCAAGTCGTTAATACAGTGAACGGGCGAGACATGCTCTCACAGCTACTGCACTGTGTATTCATGGGGAGATGACAGTGATCCCATCTGCATTTCTAAATATTAAAATATCCTCTGTGGCTTTCACAAAGGGACAAAGATGAGTTTGTCCCAGTTTACTGTGCCTACTCGTCTTCTGTTTGTCCTTTACTCTGTGTCTCAGTGGTGTCAATACACACACACTAATAAAAGCATGTTCTATAAAAACGTGTTTGTTTATCACTTGTGACCTGAATCTAAGTGGTACAAAGACCCATTCTACAAGCGTATGTTTTTTCCAAGCAGTTCCAAAGAAAATAGAGACAAGTGCAGTGCAAACAAAGAGGTTCGTAGAGCTGGGTGTGAATAAATGTTTCTGTTTGCAGAAGCCATTTCAAAGTAAGATAGGGAGGTAAGACCACTGGTTCAAAAAAACAAAACAGATAACTGAATCAGTAAATAACAATAATGGATGATACATTCTTCTTAAAACTTTTAAACTATTGGAAGTGTGAACTTTATTTGTTGAAATCATGTCGCCTCCGCTACGATAGGTGGTGATATGCACTCTTTCGGCTTGTGGGTAATGGGCCACTGCCGATTGAACTATGACGTCACAGACCACAGAAGGGTTGGAAAGAAAAAAAGACCAGTGAGCTAGCAAGTTAGCCTCTGTATCCGTCCAAAAATGAGCTTCTGCTACAGACTTTGCCATGTTCGACGCGTAGCAGTTAGCCGGCTTCTTTTGTCTGACCTCCTACGTTTGCGTTTATGTTTTAAATGCCGTTCAACTTCCGGATCATAGCTTGACGTGAAACTTTAGCACATACGCAGATCACCTCCTCCACTTTAAATCTTCACAGCTTTGGGACAGCAGTTTTCAGTTTTTACTTGAACATCTATATTTCATAAATGTAAAAAAATAATCTCCATGTGTCTTTTAAATAAATGTCTGTTTGTGTAAGGCCCAGTCCCAATACACCCCCTACCCCTAAATTTTGTGCGTTCCCGCGAGGGTAGTGGTGTCCCAATTCCTTTTTTCACGTAGGGGTAGGGGGCATAACGAGGGGTAGGGGCTATGAATCTAGCCCTTCAGAGCGAGGGTTGTCCGATGCTGACTTCCCGAGGAAGGGCCAGTTCCGCAATCCCCAGAGAGCGAGAGGATGTGGAGAAGTCGGAGAAAAAAAAAAACACAAAAAATTCACAAGAGACAACAGACGTTGATGGTGTATTCTTCTCCGTGTACCTCTTGGTTTATTTATCAACCGAAGCGTGATGAATGCTAAAAAAAAAAAAAAAGATCACAACCGATCGTGACCGTAGACTCCATGTTTTGTTTTTTGTATATATTGACAAAATTTACATTGACAGACAGAGTACGAACAGGGTGAGGGCGTTACATACAAAAATAAAAACATGCCGATTGAAATTTACATGAACCGTAGCCTCAATCCGTAGCTGCTGGGACTACGCAGTCGTTTGCGTGCCCGAACGTAAATTACGCAGTGACGTAGCAAGTGGTTTCCCAATTCCTAGGGAAGATTACAAAGCCCTACCCCTTGTGGCTTCCTTTTGAGGGTTAAGGGGTAGTGGGTGAGGGCTAGGGGTAGTGAGTAGGGTGAACATTGGGATTGGGCCTAAAAGTCAGATACAAGTCCAGGTTCAGACACATAGATAAATTTTAACATTTTGATGACTTTGCTATTCATTAATTCCTGATTAAAGCCACTGTTCAAGTACTCAAATACACACTCGTGAGGTAATAAAATGGGATTACTTATGGTATTCAAACATTTAACTAAAATGCAAATTAGCATGATTTTGAACATTTTACTCTGTATCTAACAGTTCCTGCTCTTGTTGTTGGAAGCAGGAAGCAGGTGAAGGTCAGTAAAAAGTCTATATGTGGGCAATCACACAGCTTCTGAATAGATTAGAGCCATACATAAAGATTATCCGTGAAAGGTAATCACAGAGAGGAGATCATATCAATATCATCTCCACTGGTCTTTCAGCTGTAGCCATGTAGGAAAGAAATAAGGTGAATTTAAAGCATTCATTTTCCAGGGTTTCGAAAAGGCTGTCGGGGTTTGTTGGATGTTGCATTTTGTGTTGCTCCAAATTCTGCGTGCTTTTAGCAGAAGGAGCGTCAAATAAATGGGGGCAAGCAGCAGTTGTCTGCACGCTACACTGATTATATTGACCACAGCAGGGCTTTCCCTGCCAAACACACCTCAGAGTTCCCTTTCCCCCTTTTCTCTTTGAATTCCTTTTCTGCCCATCAGTCCAGGCAGGATTCATTTTCTTTCTAGTCTCCTGCATTCTCATTATCTGTCAGCGGCACATCATTTATGGCCATCTCTGCAGCATCCTTGCCATGCCGACTAACCACTGTCTGTGTGTTTTTGGCCTCTCCATTTTAATAGAGATGTAAGGATTATCCCAGACGGATGAGGGGGATTCAGTACAAGCTCTAGCTGACGGATCAATAGCTGGCCGATGGCCACGGTGGAAAGTCAACCCACTGTGGGAGGTGAAATACAGCAGGATCATACTTGTATAAAGACAGAGATAAACAACTCTAGGAGATGCTGAAAGGGGACTTTTGGGATGTGCACAGATGCTTGTCTGGGTTTTCAGAGCAACAAACATGGGCATTTTTAGAATTGAGCATCTACAGTCCTCGACACTACAGCACTGGCTGGAGGAGGGAAGGACACTGTGCAGCACTGGGGCGAGGCAACCACCAAAGTAAAGCATTAAAGCTAAAGCAAAAAATCTACTGGGAGAAGCTGGCACAGAAAATGAAGAAGTTCAAAAAGTCATTGATAAAAAAACATGTATGACATCTCTTATCTACACAGTCTGTTGTTTTATTTAGATATTATTAATTAATTAGCCAGGGGACCAGAAGTGAGGATCAACAAAACTATTTCAGCAACAGATACCTAAGTGAACTGACCGTTTTATTTATTTTCATTTATGGAGTTGAGCTTGGTGGACACGCTGCTCTTTGGGGAAGACCTTAAAAACCTGAGCAATAGTGAAAGCTCTACTGAGAGAATTAATCTTACTTATATCCACTTCTGATTGATATAAGTAATATTATTATAGTCAGCCAGTAGCCCAGATGTGAACAAACAGGCAGCTGATAGTGAGGCATGAATGAAGCAGCTGATGGTAATCAGCTATTCAAGCAGCACTGCCTGAAATGCTCCGTAGACAAATCAAGGCTGCTGAGGGCAACCTTTCAGGATGTTAAATGACATCCATTCACAACATGAGCATGTGATAAAAGAGCAACAGGATTCAACATACAATTATCTCATTTGAATTTAAAGGCTTCAGGCCATAGTACATGTCGAATTCCCAACTTGAGAAATTTGCCATGATGATTTGGTTGAGGCTTTCTTGAGCCATCATTTATTCCCTGACATTTGTCCCAGCACCTTCAGTCCCTGTTCTCCTTTGTCTGCACATCATAAATCCACAACGTGCATCATGCAAACCAGTGATTCAGAAAACAGCTGCACTTGCCAAGTCTTAATTGCTTTAACCAAACAGTGGAGTAAGAGAGTGATTGAGGAACAGGGGCCGATGTGACATTAATAGACCTTAAGCTGTTGACCTGGAAAGAGATAGAGTACAAATCAGCTGTGGTGTGGATTTATGAGTTATTGTTCAGAGAAACATCGTTCCTACAGGTGAAGACAGCAAAGCTGGCTCGTCTTTTCCACTGGAGTTACAGCGACATAGATCAAACTGAGCTGACAGGATCCTACAAAGAGAGCGCATTGCTAAAAAGCGATAGAAAGCCAATGAGTGCTTTCTGACCTGTAAGACTGTACAACAAGCCAAGAGTGTACATCCATTAGAGAGCCATTATTATCAACAGTGATATGAAATGGTTGAATGACTGGTCAGTTATTCTTAGCTCCTCTTGGCCTTGGCCAACAGCTTCGATGCCTACGTCCAACCTTGTTGTTCATTAATGCATGAAGCAACTCTCCCTCCAGCTCTCGTGAGCCCCACCCTTCGTGACAATGACACTGCATTAAAGACAGAACAGAGAAACACTCTGGAAATAATGAGACTCCCTCCACCTCAGCTCTGAGCTCGACACTCCTGTGGAGGGAGAATCATCTGAGTAATTACTAAAGGTACCAGAAGTCTGCACGCATTTGAAAAATATTATGGTCAGCTTGCATCGCTGCTATTCTCCTGTTAGATCATAAAGTGTTTTCTCGATGTGCATCTGCGGATTTGTTCAAGTGGTTAACAATACAACTGGGAAAATTTCAGGCTAGTTTATGACAAATAACATCGAGGTATGCTTTATTCCCCAAACAATGACAATGATTTCAGCAATTTTTTAGTTCTTTCAAAACAGCACTGCCTGTTTCGTGAGAGGTCGCCAATCGGGTTGATGTTCACTGACCTCTCAGGTCCCATCAGTCATATTGCTACAGTAAATCAAGGTGCAATGAATAATGAATTATTTCCCAGTCCAAGGAGTTTTTGCATTTTTAAACTTATATATGTTATGTAATTAATTCAAAATAAGAATGTAGTTTTTATTATTTACATGCTTAAGTAATTAATATGAAAAAGCAAAAGGCTCCATTTGCATTAACAGAATTTAGGACAGCTTTGACTCCATATGCCCATTTTTATTCTTCCATGAAACAACAATAAAACTGTGAGAGGCCATTTCCATAATGGCCAGTTTGCAAATCAGCAACTATATAACATCTGTTGGGCTCGGACTTTGTGCGGTCTTAAAGTTTAACCAAAGTTGAACCAAAATGTGATTTGTTTTGCAATGACTGAAATTATTATTTGTTTCTATATTTATGCAGTCCCAAGCCTTTCTCTATTGTTAAAAATAAAAAATGTAAATGTAAATGTAAAACCAGCGTCTTTGTTATTTTGATACTGACATTTTATGGACAAAATAAATAACAAATGAATCGAGAGAATAATGAGCAGATTAATCAACGATAACGACAAACTTCAATTGCAGTCATAGTAGATAAACTAAAATCTATGTGCACCCATCTAAAAAGAAACCTTTTTTTTAAATGCCCTGGTATTGAGTAATCTCATACTAAATGGTCATTTTAATAGCAGGTGGAAATGAAATCACCACTGAAACCACATGAACGTAAGGCCGAGGGACCAAAGAGCATCCATAGGAGGGTGCCCCTAACAGGAAGAACATTTGAGCACTGCCTGAGAAAACTGGGCTAGACTAATAAGAACATTGGAAGAGAAAATATCAAACACCTAATCACATTGAAATTCTGGCTTTAGCGTTCTCAAAGGACTCCCCTGGTTTCATGTCACCTACTCCTGAATAAGTCGCTCTTTTCTATTCTTCCCCACATATTTTGGCCCGGCAATTTCATTTTCATACTGATGCAGACTGAAGGAGGCTTCACGTCGAGCTCCTTTGAGTTTCCGTGCATCCTGAATTGAGCATAACAGGAAACAGATGCCCTCAGTCTTCTTCATACCACTGATGATTCAGCCTCTAACAAGTGAAGCTAAAGCCACTGCAATGCTCCAGATTGGTCCTCTCAAGGATTTCATTTCTAAAAAGGACCACTCAAGTGATGTGGCAAGTCGATTTGACAGTCATGAAAGGCAGCACCAACAAGTGTAGGCTCCTGATAAAGAAAACCTACAGTGAGAGATGCCAGAGAAGTGAGGGAATGGGGAACAAGTTCAAAAGAAAACCAGCCAACCATGAAATGTCCAACCTTTTCCACTTGAGAAGTGGCAGCAGACTGTATAAGAGGCACTGAAAAACAACAAGATCAGCACACGAGAGTTGCAAAACTATACAATCGAACAGTTCCTTGTTTGCCTTTAAGGAATTTAATATTATCATCACTTGAGAATCTTCGAGTTTGGCGTGTGAAATAGTCTTATCTTTGCAGAAGAAGTTCTATCACAGTTATTTGGGGAGTTGTATCATAAGTTGTGCTTATTCGACAAACTGGGAGAAATCCTCCTTTTCTTATAACACTTCAGAAGAAGCGCCTGATCCCAGGACCAGCCTGGAGGAGAAATTAGCTGGGAGTTTATTGGCTCAGATACAAAAGGGGCAGATTGAAAAGGGGCGAGATGATTGAACTCTCTTTTATTCCATGGTGTGTCCTTTGTGCCAGGCTGCACAGTCACTTTGATGCTATCTCTGTCATTTGAGCTGCATGCTGCGCCTTGGGTGCCTCACACAAAAGAATATGATGCAGAGGCCTTGAATAGGCTTTCCATCTATTTTCTGAAAGAGTGGGACTCTCCTTTTGATTCACCTCATCTGTTAAAAAATTGAGTGTCACTCATTATTAAAGTACGTCATCGCAGTAAAAGCCTCTGTGATGTATTTAATATTGTGAAAGGACACAACTGACCGAGTAAATTCTGATTAATAAGAATGAGCTGGCTACAGGAACACAACAATATGTTGAAAAAGAATAATTTATCCAGAAGAAAATAATCTGTTTTATTTTTCTCCACAGAATTTCCCAGCATCAATTTAACCTTCAAAATAAATTCTGAATATATGAGCGCGCTATAATCGCATACTCGTAATGAGTAAAACAGGTTGGCTGTCATGTCCTAACTTGTGAAGGAACAGAGTGATAATGGAAGGTGTGCTTGCACCTTAGATACACAGAGAACAAAAGAGGCAGGAGAAGATGGAGGAAGATGGAGAACGTCTTATAAGGATACCATTATCGGAATAATTCACACACTGAAGAGCAAAAACACACCCTTGAGTGGGTGGCTGGGTAGTTGAGGTCTGATCAAAACCTCCATTAGCACAGAAATAAGCTGCAAATGGAGCAGGCCTGCTGTGTGAAGAGAGGAGCAAAGCAAACTGCTGAAAGAATGCAGTGCTCCGTCAAGGCTCAGCGACAACCCACGGCACAGCACTTCTTCGTGGACTAAACATGACTAGAGGCCGGCAGAAAAATAAAGAACATAAACAAGTTGATGATAAAGGATGGATGTAACATCATCTGAATCCCCGATTGGCAGCATTTATCAGCTGTAGGGCGGGTCTGACAATCAACACTTCCCTGCAAGTGTTCATGAGCTGACTGCACAGACTCCAAATCACTGGTGATGAACTCACAGATGTCAAAACACCAGACAATCACTGGCTGCTTTTTTTGTCCCAAACACAGAGGTCACCCAATGCAAAAGAGAGTGAAATGTTTTTAATGGATGACCCTGCATCAGCATGGGTTCAATGATTAAATAAAAAGCTTGTGCAGACTGTGTGTGAAGGTTAACTGGCTTTGAAAAGCATCTGAATATTTTGAAGTGCTACACTTTCACAATCATATGTGTGTCTGCAATCAACCAATTGTATAATTATTTCTTCTGGTGTGTGTGTGTGTGTGTGTGTGTTATGCAGAATACCGTTCAAATAGAATATATAAATTCATAATCCCCCACAATGCAATTCCTTAACACAATCCATAGGATTCTAGGTCAATCCTCCTCAACTGAATTCAATTTCATGGCTTAAGTCAGGCAGTGATTAAGTGGGAGACAATTCCACAGGAATACTGGTGCACCGTACAGTAAGAGAAGTAGGCCCTCTAAACCTCCGAGGTCATGAATGAAGAATACGATGGCAATTCCTGCTCTGCTCTCTGAGAATTAAGAACATGCGGACGGCTGAGGGAAGAGGAGACAGTGATCCTGATGGATGCTCCTGTCTGAGAGGGGAGCGCTACTCCCCAGTGTTCTTCCCGCTGATTGATTTGAATGACTGGGAGAGGACAGAGAGAGGAGGAGGAGTGAGACTAGAGGCGCTATCTGCTCTGAGGGAGGTCTTATCGCCCCCTTGGTAGTCTGGTCTGCAGAGGCCTACAGTAGTTTATTTTGAAGAGCGGTAGTCAATAAAAGCGGCTAACTACATACTGTAGTCAGAACAAATGGTTGATCTTTTGATGTCCTAAAAAAACTGCTCTGAGTTTCTACTTCAAGCTTCAGTTAATTATTCTGATAAGACACTTGTGTCATCACATCACACCATGCTCATGCTAATAGCACACATCTCATTCATTTTTACTGACCAACACACCAAATGATTGATAGCTTGTCTGTCTCTGAGTCTGTATGGGAGAGAGCAAAATGTGTGTTCTGTCTGAATCATATAAAAGTGTTCTTTTATAGAATGAAAACATTTAACCTGAACAATAGAAATCTATATGCAGGAATTTGTGCTTAATGGCATCTCTTGAATGCTATTACCCTGCTGCGAAATCAGTAATTATCCCAGACATGTTCAAGGATGTTCATGATAACTGATCGGTATTTGTGTTAATCTGCTCCTGAATCCCTGCACATCTGTATCTCATGTTTTAATAGTAGAATAGAGTAGAGTTCTTACTGATGTGTACAGATGGCCTTCCCCGTTCATGGCGATGTATAAACCTGTCTTCACGGACTGAATGGCGACAACTCTGAGGCCCACAGGAATAAGGTTGAACAAAGCTGAAACAAACGACAGGCAAAGAAACACACACATGCATAAAAATATTCCCAAACATTATTACCACAGACAGACTGAGCCATTAAGTGAACATTCAATACATTGGGAGAAAAAAAAACAAACAAACAAAAAACTCACATGTAATTCATCATCCAAGTGCAAGCTGCCTATCATTAACGCCTCGCAAAGCATAGATAATACAATTGAAAGCTGTTGCATTTAGGTAATCTCTGAAGATGAATTGCAGCATGGCTGGTGAATGTGACAAGCCTAGCATAGCCTGGGCCACCTAGAGCTACCTGAGAAGTGGCTGTAATTGGGGCCACCACTGTTGCATGGCAGATTTAAAGGCTCTTTTGTTGTTATAGCAGACTGCTTGGGCCTGGTAGCTAATGGCTATTGCTTACATGGGTGGGAAAAGGCACAACTGGCCTGGCTTTGTGTTGGTATGGAGGGTACATAATGACCTGTGATGACCTTGTAAGTACTCTGAATTGGCAGGTTTGCAGTCTGGGGGAAGGCAAACAGGGATACACTGTGGTCGCTCTTTTTCTTTGTGGCCTCTGGACAATTTAAAAAATATTAAATTGAATATAGGGAAATCGTGCTAACACTTGATTTGACCTCTGACGCTATGATACATCCTTTGTGCACACTATCAGTAATCCCACAGTTTCAATAAGATTTGACATGTGCCACATCTCCCCTTGCTGACAGGAGCTAAGTGACACAACATGGAGTGTCAGTCTAGTGTTAGCACCAAGCACAGGAATCAAATTAACCACCTAGCCTGAAGCACTAGAGGAGCAGTGCCAAAGCAAGCTAATAATACCTTCTTCACCCTGTTAGCCCTACTGTTTCCTGGTCCACTTTCCCCCTCAGGGAGGAGGACAAATCTGTGTGATTCTATGACGCGACAGAACACAAGAAGGCATTTTTCACTCTGAACTGTGAAAAATCTGGGGAACTATTAACCTTAAGCTGACTATAGAGTTCAGGTTCAGTTCCTGCACCCGAGGAATCAATCTAGACTAAGAGAGAAAGGTTTCACTGGCTGTTGTGTATGTGTGGGAAAAGAAAACCTCTGTTGAAACCATATGTTTGAGTTTTTGAATTATTACAGTTTGAAATTGGTGAGTTATATTATTCACTCTCAAGGTACTCACAGGAATTACTGCTGTCATCCTTGGTCCCATCAAGAGAGCCATCGGGATTCATTTGCAAGTAGTATCCCTGCCTGCAATATAACCTGGTCACTATACCCTTGAGCTGGGGATCTGCAGGAGAGAAAGACAGAGAGAACAGGAGGGTGCATTAGCAATTATCAAAATGATATAAAGCTTGTAATGAGGACTGCTGCAGCAAGGATCGAGAAATGAACTATGTGCTTAAATGGAGCAAACAGATTATAAAGTAATTTACCACGTGCTTGAACTCCACGAAACTATTTTACTCTACTTTCTGATTTCTGATTTCTGTATAGGTTCACAGGCAAATCCCACAGCCAACTTTCTGGTCACATAAGCCCTGCCATGCTCTGAGATAGGCCATCCAATTATAGCCAGCAGAATTAATCTGCAGTTGCCTGACTCCCATAATGAACCCAACAGCACCCTCTCTGGGTTCTGAGTGTGCAGGATGTGAGTGTCTGTGCTCTGTGCTGCCCGGCTGACCCAACAGGGGAATGAGACACACATCTACTGTAAATAAATCACCACTGCCGACGAGAGCCAAACTGCTCACATCGCAGTTTAATTGGGATTTTGTGATGTTTTCTAACAGCGGGAAAGAAGAGTGAAAGTGAAAATGTAGAAAAAGTAAAAGGAGCAGGAAACTGAAAAGGATACATTTAAATAAGTCTGCCTGTGACTGCACATTGTGATGTCGCTTGAAAAAAATACTGCTTGTGCTCCAGCCACACAGCAATATTTCCTCATTTGGGTGTGTGTGTGTCTGAGCATGAGCATGGACAACCACTGAGGTCATACACCATCAACATAAGTCTTATTGTGGAGACAGCTTTCACACCAGATTTCCTTCTAAGAAAGCCTTGGGGAGGTGACCAATCAACTTCACCTGAGCCTAAACCATGCTCCATGCAACCATGTGTGTGTGTGTGTGTGCAAGAGAGGCAGAGAAATAAAAGAAGAGGAAAGAGAGAGAGACAGCGCAGCCACAGAGGAGAACTCAAGAGGTCTTTCTGAGGGCAGGGGGAGTTTTTTTTCCGTGTACCGCTCAAGGCAGTCTCTTCTGAAACAGCTCTGTCAAGTGATGGCACAGAGACCTTTCCACTGCTTGCCTGAGAAAGAGGAAAAAAGAAAAAAAAAAAGCCTCTCTCCTGGTGTATTTGAACAATACAGCCATAACGCCATTCAGCAGTGCTGCTTTCTTGTCTCACCAGAACAATGAAAAGGTGGCTGAAGAAGAATGTGACTGTCGAAGTGCCTCAGCTGCGCCGTGAGCAGGCTGACAGGGGAGTGACAGTATCTGCCTGCTTTACAATAATACTCAGCACAGTCAGAACTATTGAAGGCACTCAGCTATGGACAGATGTCACCGGGCAGACATCATCCTTTCCCTGTTTGCTGGGTTTAATGTCTGAAGTGATACTGAGGATTGCTTTCCAACACAGAAGCGGGTTCTTTACCGTGTAAACAGGGCAAGGATCCTGTTATTGTGCTCACTCCTTATCCAAAATGAAGCTGTGAATACACTTTTTTTTCTTCATTTACACATGAACACCTGTAAAAACCTGAAAAAGAAAACATCATGGCAAAAAGGTCCCATGGAATTTCATGATTTTGACCTGTGTTTCCTAATTTGAATTTAACAACAACTTTTGACTTGCAAAGATGATTTTCTTTTTAAATAAAGCCGTAATCATTATTATCAATTTTAACACTGAAAACGGGTTCCCATAGTTTAGTCTATGAAATGAAATGTCCATGAATGTCTTCAAATATCTTGCCTTGGTCAAACACAAGTCCAAAACCCAAAGTATAATTGGTAGAAAAAGGGAGAAATATGAGCGAATTTCATGCGAGGAAAGCTTGAACCAAAAAACTTTTGGTAAATGAGTTGAACAGTTGGCAATTCAGTCAGTTTGTAATTCTTGAATAATTGTGGAATAATTTCTATCCGTTGACTGACTGATTGTTTCAGCCCTTTTACTCTTTATACATTAAAAACTTAATCCATGTTGCAGCAAAGTCACAGCTCGGATACACAACTTATTTTAGTGTATCACTCTAAACCTCCCTCCTTTCATTTTCACTCCATCTTTCAGTTACTGCTTCTGTAAACAGCAGTGGGTTATAACAATGGACGAGGCTTAAGTCGATCAATACTGAGGCTTTCAAACACAACACATAAGAATCCAGCAATCAGGCATCAAAGAGTCAACAATACACCCAGACTCGCTACAGTGTGATCACGGTGGAGATGGGTGAGTGTTAGTAAGTAGGGACACACACTCGTGCACATGCACACAGGATTCCCAACACATTTTCATATGGATTTTTAATGAGCGCACAATTCCCCTGAGCATGTATTCTTGTGGGGACACGCAGAGTCAGCTTACCTGTAATCAATGAAGGACTTTGATCAGCAGCATTTACACAACGTGGTGGAGTGACATTGATTCTAAAGGCAGATCAGTGGGAGGCATTCTGTAATAATTAAAACCATAAAACTGGTTGCTGGCTAGCCAAATGCTCCGTCTTTGTGTATAAGTGCGCATGCAAAAGTGAACTTGTCTCCTTCATCGTGCTATAAATCATCTGGGGCGAGCCAGCAAAGTACATCTCACACATACGCGTGGATTTCCCCTCCACTTAGGAGCTTCAGCATCTCTGAGCTGCAGCCAGAGTTAAATGAGAATCTGAAGAATTTTAGCTCATTTATCAAAACTGAATGAAACGAACATGAAAAAATGTGTGAAGCACATCTTTATAATTCATGGTAGTTGATGTAAAATGCTATTGTGAAGAGTGTCTGGATGAGGATGTCTGGAATTCAGGCACATCCTTAAATACCCGGGGCATTATTTATGACTGACAGACATCAGACATTCATGAATATTAGTGCATACATTACTATGACATAATGGGTTTTGTAATTCTTACAAAGTGGGCAACCCTTTTTGACAACTCATGCTGAAGGTCAAATTTACTGAGGGCCAGCTGTTAAAATGCTTCTCCTTACCAAGCTCAAATACTTTCATTATTCTACTTATTTACATATAATCGTTTGAGATGTACAATTTATAAAATATCAAGCAAGTGAGGAAATATACAAAATCAGAATGACAAGCAGAGAAATATGATGAGAAAGAGTAGAGAGAAAGCGCAGAGGGGTATAGGGGAAAGGCTCTGTTTTTAGAATGACACAGCATTTTCAGTTCGGTCAGACAGAGCCTGATACGGTGCATGCACTCTTTAAAATCCATAACTGCTTTGAAATGGTCTCTGTGGGATCCCCTAAGTTCAGTGGGTCTTTGACTAGTCGTTTTTTTCTCACTCTTTGCCAGCCTGAATATTCTCCTTCAATACACAGTGAAACAGGGGCACTGCTTATCGCTGAGGAGTACCCAACCTCCACTGCGGTTGGACTTTCCCAGTCGCACTGGTTTTCCTTTTTTTTTTTTAACAACAGATGCACTGTATGTTCCTACATGCCACCTCTTTGTTTCTAGGGAAACGGAGTGGAGGTTTGGCAGCAGCAGGGGGTTTCCTTGGAAAACAACAAACACCAGAAGCGTAAGATCTCCAATCGTGTTGCTCTGCACCAGAAGTCCTTTCTGCATATAAAATGATCTGTCACCCAAAGTTTATGATTTCTCTTGTCTTCTTTTTAAGCGGCCCTAAAACTCACTCATTCCATACCTGTCTTATTATCTGCTGTGCCCCTCCTCTGTCTGTCTGTACCTTGGTATGTGCAAGGCAAACAGAGGACACACAGTAACTCACACACACGGGTACAGCTGCAGCAGCACTTGTAGACTCCTGTCAGCCCTGCCCTACTTGACCCACTTTGGATGTTTATGGAATAGGAAAAGGGCTTTTCCAGCCTGCAAAGGAGAAGCCCCCCTGTGTTGGTTCTGTTGCCATGGAAGAGCAGATCGAGCAAAGGAAAAACTACAGCATTCACACCCCTTCCCCATTTCTATTGCATCAACAACATCTCTGCTGTTTCAACAACAACCCATCCAATGCAGATAGCCGACTAATGACGCACCGTTGTGTCCTGTCAATGTGCTCTCGAATAAACAACCACGACGAAAGCAAAGCATTTGTGCCAATTGGGTTTTTAGATCATGTAAGCTAATCTGATGGTCTTATCTATGTAACACGATCTATTGATCTGTGGATCTGATCTAGTGAGATAATTGGAGCCAGAGCAGGGAGATTATGGCTGTGCCCAAGCTGCACGTGGCCCCCAGCTCACCTCAGCTCATCAAATCCCTTGAATAAAATCAGCGTGATCCACATCTGCCGTCAAAATGCATGGCTGATTTACAATTAAAGAGGAAACACAAAGTGCTCCCAGTATATTCATTTTCACAGTGTCAATCAATATAGCCCATAAGAATAGTTAATCTGGAGCCTCACTCAGAAGATCAATGAGATCAAGTAGAGCCAAAGGTATTACTGGTGTTAGAGTACATTTTAGACACCTGCACTCCCTAATTCTGACTGATCTCTGTGGAAATCTGAAGGTAACCTCAATGTATTATCATAGACTGGATGGTTGGAAAGCTGCTCCTCTCTCTCTCACTGGGAAGCCCAGTGTCTCTCTCACCCAGCAGATGAAGACAACAGTGATGTCTACTTGTGTTATCACAACACTCGTGATCCAAAACAAAACAAAAAACCAACAAAAAAAGTCCTTTTGGGTTCCAATATTACATTAAGAACACCAAAAGAGCCATTAGTCTTCCTTAACTGTGCGCTTGTGTGATAATACAGTGAAAAATGGGGAAGGGGGAAGAAGAGAGGAAGGAAAAGTGTGTGAGCCAATTGTGGAAAGAAATAATGATATGTGCAGTAGTCTGATATTACTTGGTAAAGATTTTCCTAATTCTCATTTGATCCTGAAATTAATGAAGTAAATTCCCATTAGGCCTTTAATCGCAAATAACGTGAAATTAAAGCAAGAGAAAACAGAGTCTTTGCTCTGATTAGAGCTTCAAAAGGAGGCCAAAATACCCAGGCAGCTTCGGTCTTAAAATGATTTTTTTCATTTTAGGGGGAGCATGTCTCACCTTCCAGACAGGTGTGCTGGCACTGTTACTGTGGATTATCATTACTCTGAGGCTCAGGGAGCCCCTGAGTTCTCCTGTGAAATGGCCGTCATAGGTGTGGTGTAGTCAAGTCCTTTCAGGATTGCCAGCACAGGTTGGCGTCTCTGACTCCCAGATTTACTGCTGCTGCATCACATGCTTTTACATCCATAGCACACCAGCATCTGCCCACATCTGTGATCCATCACATGAAAATCTAGATATATGGCGCAAGACAATCCAGAGGTGACAGAGGAGGACAATTAGACACACAAGCATTGGAAAAGCCACACACACAGAGAAACAGCGGAAACAGAAACAGCAGCCTGGAGGATGGCTGATTTTAACCTCCCATTCTGATGCACTCTGACCCATGTCCAGATGTGTCCTCTGTGTGTTCTCATATAGACCCTGTTTTATCAAAGCCATTTTAATCCTCGTCAGCACTGAGGGCCAGCGAAGGGGACATTTCAGCACGTTTTTCACCTTCAACATGAACACAGACAGAAGATGCAGAAGACTCAGTCATCAAAATGGCTCTCTTTGTGAACAAGAATAAAGGCTTGAAAAGATTGCTTCTAGTTTCTTTGTTAAAATAAAATTATGTTTGTCATTTCAAATTGCAGTAAAAGTAGGTATGCCAAGGGTGTTTATTCAGTTCCAGCAGCCCTGGTGCAACAGGTTTGATACCTGATGATTCAGAGGAGAGCAGACAACCACCTCCATCCTTCACTAAAGGGAGGAAATAATTCAGGTAATCTGTTTCCTAAACCAATTACCCTTCCTCATGTTTGGCATGAAGAATCATTGTTGCAATTTGCACTGATTCCACCATAACAATAATTGTTGCCACTGCTCTTAAACAATCCCCAATTACAACATTTGCGCAAAAATCTGGAAAAAAAATTAAAGAACTTGCTCGTGACATTTGGGAAAGTGGAGGGAATATGAGCTGGACCTTCGAGGGGCCCATCGGCCACATGAATTCACGAAAATTATTCGAGAAAAGATTATGTTTGAAAGGCGTAACCTCCATTCCGTAGGAGATATTGACCTTTTTGCTTGCATTTAAATGAGTTTTATTTCTGGCACATGTGATGTGCTTCTATAGTGAACACTCCAGTGGTGTGTATGCTTCATAACGATCAGGTGGGGGTTGGGGGGGGTGACAGCTCGGTAAACCATTTGGTACAACTAGTCAGGAGCCTGTCAGGTACACAGAGTTGAATGTAAATCTGAGGCAGTTTTTTTTATTTATTATTAAATAAATAAATAAATAATAAATAAATTAAATTAAAGAAAAAAATAACAATAGAAGGCATTCTTCCCTCTCAATTTAACTTTTTACGCACAGAGATGCGATTTGGCACGACCATGTTTTCAGTGATAAAGAATATGGAAATGTAATTCTGACAGTTAAAGGCCTACTTAAATGATCAACCAGTGACTGTATGTATGCACATGTTTACAATGAATGCACAACTCTCTGCGCCTACAAAGAAGACAACCTTGTACACCAAAGTTCCCAGACCTTGTCTCCGTAGTCTCCGCTTCCTGAGGCCGAAGATGCGCACTTTAGAGAAGATGTCGACCAGGTTCCCATTGCAGAGCCCCTTGTTCTTGTTGGGGCTCTTTCTCCGTCGGTTGGTGGAGGGCCGGTCTAAATGCTGCTCCCGTGCCTGTCTCTTCTGTCTGATCAGCCCACTCGCGATAGCAGCAGCCATGGCTCAAAATGTCACAACTGCTCAGGTCCAGTCTGCACACAGGAGCACAGACTACACAAACGGCCACCTCTCGGACGCTCGCAGCCCGGGTCACAGTCCCATGGTGGCGGCCGAGTGATCCGTTCCGTGATGTCAAATGTCAAATTGATATATATTGTGTATAAAAGGAGCTGGCTTTCTTTTCTGTCCAGGCACTACATGATAACTGTTATATGAAAAGAGCTGTCACCGTCACTCGAAAAATTCTTGGACATGATGGGGAAAAAAAAAACGAAAAAAATGAGATCAGTTCATGCGTAATTCCACACATGCATCAATGACCATAGTCCTGATGGGAGAGCTAAGCCAAACTCACGCGGACGGAGCATTCAGAGCGTTATTCATACCTGCAAAGTGATGTTTTTGCTCATTGTCTGTGACATGTTCAGTGGCATCGCCTCCTTAAATGTCCAGCTGCAGCATCCTCACAGCACATTCACCCACTCTTTCCTCCTTTTCGCCCTCCGTTCTCTCCTCCTCCTCCAGCCAGACGAGGGGTGCTTTGATCGTTAGAGTCGCTGTTGTTGGGGGGTGGTGGGGGGGGGCGCCTGTGCACGTGAGCTGCCAGCAACCAAGCAAACAAACACGGGAGCCTCCTTTACAACGAAGACCACCACCACCACCACCCCGAGTGAAGGCAGAGCGACCCGGGAGAAGCCAACTCCCCAAGTTTGCAAGAAGCAAATCCGCGACACGGACTCCGCGATGACTGATCAACAGTCACACGTATTTTTTTTCTTCTTCTTCCTCTTTTGGAGGGGCGTGCAAAGAAAATACGCAACCGTGTAGTTAAAATTGATGCCGCTGGATGAATTCATGCAAAGTTGAGCTCAAACTACCCGCCGATCCGCCGAATGATGTTCTCAAAACATATTTTCCTCTCGATATTTCACAATCACAACACAGGCCGGTGGGTGCGATAGGAGGCTGGAGGAGAAAACACACACACACACAGACAAAGCTTATTTGAGTCCTGTGGAGATGACGTCTGCGTTGTGTGGCAAGCTGCAGACAAATACATAAACTTCAACCCCTTCGGCGATCAGCTCACAGCTCAACCCCGGCGGGTTTTCATATATTTATCTGGTGTGTGGTGATTGGTGCGTAAAGGGTGGAAGCGAAAAGAGGACCGCACAGCATCATTTATTTTCCCACGCTCAAAAAGAGAAAAACCCGATAGGAAGTGGTGGTCAACAAGACAGTGTGTGTGTGTTTTCCCTCCCAGACAGATACCCCACATCCCCATCAACAAGTACCTAACCACTAGTTGTTACACGAGTGGGGGAGTGAGTAAGTGAGGAGGACCCCTCACCCCCGCCTGAAGGTGTGAAACCTGCCATTTAAGTGTATCTTTAATTCTTTAACATCCTCAGTTTGCTCTCCGATAGGATATGGTTACATAAAGACAGAATCACAGTCAAATGTGAATCTCCCATTAGAGTCAAACTTAATGATTATAAACTGAAACAAAAACATCTCATGTTGTGTCCCTCAGGACGAAGCAGCCAGCAGCTGCAGCTGGAAGGCCTTCATTAGTCAGGAGCCCTGCGCGCTTTCAGCACCACGGACAGCGCCAGACTAATGACGGCAGGGAAATGTTTCCCTCCGGCCGGAAACCATCAACACCATCAGCTCCACCTTCAGCTCCATCAGTTCTATCAACACCATCAGCGCCACCTTCAGCTCCATCAGTTCTATCAACACCACCAGCTCCACCTTCAGCTCCATCAGCTCCATCAACACCATCGGCTCCACCTTCAGCTCCATCAGCTCCATCAACACCATCAGCTCCACCTTCAGCTCCATCAACACACCTTCAGGTCCACCTTCAGCTCCATCAACACCATCAGCTCCACAATCAGCTCCACCAACACCATCAGCTCCACCTTCAGCTCCATCAACACCATCAGCTCCAACTTCAGCTCCACAATCAGCTCCACAATCAGCTCCACCAACACCATCTGATCCATCAACACCATCAGCTCCACCTTCACCTCCATCAACACACCATCAGCTCTACCTTCGGGTCGATTAACACACCATCACCTCCACCTTCAGCTCCATCATCACACCATCAACACACCATCAGCCCCACCTGATGGTGTTGATAAAACTGATGGTGTGTTGATGGAGCTGAAGGTGGAGCTGATGGTGTGTTGATGGAGCTGAAGGTGGACCTGAAACTGTGTTGGTGGAGCTGAAGGTGGAGCTGATGGTGTTGATGGAGCTGATGGTGTTGGTGGAGCTGACGGTGTTGATGGAGCTGATTGTGGAGCTGAAGTTGAAGCTGACGGTGGAGCTGATGGTGTTGATGGAGCTGATGGAGCTGATTGTGGACCTGAAGGTGGAGCTGATGGTGTCGATCAACACAGCATCAGCTCCACCTTCAGCTTCATCAACACATCTTTAGCTCCATCAACACACTATCACCTTCACCTTCAGGTCCATCAAACACCATCATCTCCACCTGCACATACCCACAATATGTGTAGCACAACCAGCCAGTAAGCCGTTTTTATTAGGCCACCTCACCTCCGCCTCGATGCCACACTGGCCAATTTAGACTCTGGATCTTGATGTTTTACAATATAAACACCGCTGTAAGACAAAACACCCCTTAGCTCCGGGCTTAATATCATCTAAGTCTCAATCACAAGCTCAGAAATTAAAACTCAAGAGAGCCATCTGCTGTTTGTGGCTGTAATTAAACATTTGGGCTCATAGGGGAGTGAAGCCGTGTGTTCCCTTGGCCTCACTGATTCTTTGCACACCAGGCACACCTGTTGGTATCCAGCTGCACTGATTCACAAGCACAGGATGAGTGGAGCAGGAGGATATACAGATATCATAGTTCATCCATCGAACTGGTGTCATTTAAAACCAGGAGAGCAACGAATAGACTGCTCTGTCACATGGAGGCTGAAAGTACACTGAGGAAATATAGATCATCTTAGTGATGGATTTGTTCTAACTATGAGGAGGTTTAGGATGCTGTTCATATAAAATCAGGTATGTGCACTGGTGTTGTTTTCTCTTTCTCTCATCAGCTGGACTCAGATGTGGGCGAACATGGAGTTTATGTTGCTGTCGGGAGGCAGTGCAGTTTACTCTGCAGCCAGCAGCGGACACTGTCAGCTCAACAATGGTCCCTCGCCCACAGTGACATGCACAGCAGCAAAGTCCCCAACATGCTTCTGAAACGGAGAGGGGTGGGGGCTGCTTCTTTTCAGCTCCCAGAGTAACCCCCCCACCCCACTTCAGTCATGATCATGCAGGTTTGCATTGCTTGACTACACAGTCACCGCTCACACAAAACTAAAGGATGATGGGAAATGATCTTACAAGCTTGGCAAACAGAATATTAGAATTTCTTTCCCCCAGTTTGTTTAACACATTTCATGGATGATGATACTGTAACAGCCATCCCAGAATAACTCAAACACAGTTCAGTTTTAAATAAGAATTTGTCTTCAAGCTTAAAGATATGTGACACAGTGAAAAAGAGAGCCACAGTGGAAAATTCATTTATTGGGCAAGGATCCCTTTACAACTGCCTGGCAGGGGAAAAAGGTTTTGAAATTATATGCAGTGTAATGTGATAGTCTTTGTTTTCAGCCAGGACATGGATAAGTATTCCTGTGCTTGATAAATATGAGTATTCACCAATTTAAGAACAACATCAAAGGAGGAGGATTTGCACTATGGCTATGTGGCTCTTAACTTTTTCCATTCACACAACATAAGGTTGAACGCATGGACGGTTACACAAGCTCTCCACACATAAATTAGACATGCACAAGCTAAATCCTCATCCCATTGCATACACTGGTGAAGGAAAAATCATCCACAAGCCTAATCCAGGAGAACGCCAAGTATGACATAGATGTCAAAAAGCACAGTCCCATCCTGTGAAATATTCATTTGTGAGGCAAAACAAGAGGTGCACATACCTACATTTTTTTTCCTCCTGCATGTGAATGTATGAGGGTCCATGGCAGTTGCCATTCCAAAGCGCTCTAAGCCAAGACCTTTATCCTGTGACTTCTAATGCCCCAATTTATACTGCCCCTAAAAGGATCTAACATGGTTACGGTGAAGTGACAGTTTACCCAACGCTGTTCACATTCATTTGTTCCCAATCCCTTAAAACACTTTATTCATTCTTCAATTTGGGGGGTCGCAGAGAAAAGTAATTAAAAGAACACACTTTGACATTTCGTCTGAGACTGGCTGCAAATGAAACGGGACTAACCATTGCCTTAGGACGTCATTTGGAATAAACTAGACAGTTGCATGAAGATACATGAGAAAAGTTTGCATTTCAGCTCATGCTCGCCAAGTATCAATGTATTCTTTATACAAGATATCAGAAACTATAATATCATGCAGACTTTTATTGTATGAAAAACCTGGGAACCAAAATGCACCAACCATTTGTTGAAAGCTTTTGATGTGGACTTGTGAAGCCAGAGCCTCATCAGGTCAGAACATTTTAATCGAATCTCCTCTGAGGAAATTACATTATTGTTAGTTAGATGCCCGGCTGCATAGGCACTGCAAATGTCACCCAATGGAACTGGGATAAACAGCCTATTTGATTATTGCTATTACTTTGCCTCCAGGCCATGTTCTTTTATCACCCATCCTGATAGGAAAAGCAGTCAGTGAGACTCAGCACTTTTCAAGCCCAGTGAAATAAAAGAAGCTTCACTTGCTGGAATCAAATTACAGTTCATCATCAATGACCGAGAATTTATTTAATTTGAGATGAGTAATGATTTTGCTTAGCTTAGGATTTATGTAATTTCTCCTTCTCTCCCTTGTCTTTCTCTTGCTGCCCCCACTGCTTTAGCCATGTAATCGCTGAATATCACGACTCCATCAACTGAAGCTACAGATGCTTAGAGAGGCTGCTTATGTACTTGGAGCATGTGTATGGGTCTAATAGTTCCATCTAATCAGAGAGCTAAGACGTATGACTGTACATCAAGTGCTCTTAAGGGGGAATGAAAATGGAGAGCTTTGGTAAAGTGGTCACGATTGAGGAGTGCATCGTGGAAGGCCTGGAGCTTAGTGACAGAGAGAACAATTAGGGGGCTGTAAGATTTGTTTTGTGGAACGGAACCATAAATATAAATATAAATACATCCAGTGTATAAAAACCTTCTATTCTAATGTACAATCAAAACTAAATACCACCACGACTGACAGCAGCTAAAAGACATCTCATAAACTAGCAGTGGATTTATTGTACAGAGCCACTCAGTACTTACATGGGTGGTCTAATTTAATTCAATAAAACAGCTCTGCCATGAATTTTACCTGTACAATTTTTTGTCATTTATTACTAATGTGACTGCCGCATAGTGCTAGAAAGACTTCATTATAATTCAGCCGAGAACAACAACACCACGATTACCTCACTGCTGAAACGGGTCATTTAATTAACATGCAAAAATGAACATTATTAGCAGTCACATTAGACTGTGCAGGAGTACCTAATAAAGTGGTAACTAATTGTGGTAAATAATTGCTAACTTAAGAATTGCAGGAGCCACCAGTGTGAAATGAAGGCCTAGTGTCTCTTTCTTGGGGCCACTGCTCCTCATTTTCCAAGCTTTCCTCCGGCTGTTTCCTGCAGCAGTCTGACAACTTGCAAGTGAATGGATGGACGTTTGAATGAGCTTCCTGGAGTGATCAAAAGAGAAGCAATCTTTAAGTGCTGCTTTATTGCCACCAGGAAGACCCATGCAACACTGTCAATGAATAATATATTTCAAAGAGTTAGAAAACAACCCCTGGAGAGATTTAGTTCCAAACGAGTGGTGAGGGAGCCGACACATTAAGTCTCTGCTTTAAATAGCTGGTTCATCATCTCACGCAGAGCGTCGTAAAATCATTTAAATGTACATCCCATAAATGCTGCTAGGTGTAATAAATGTGCCACCGGAGAATATGTATAGCCATATTACAATATGTCTCGCTGTTGCAAGTGTGATGGAGTGCTGCCCCTCCCTGTGGGATTAGATTACACAGGGCCTGAGGTGTGGGGGCTGCCGACAGAGACATTAATGAAACACAGTGGCTTCAAACTGTGAGCTCCACTCACAAATAGCTCAGTCTAAACTGCCAACCTGAACCTGAACTCAACCTCCCAAGATTTGGTTTCTCTGAGTGATATTTGCTATGTTTATATTCAAATCACCCGACAGTCGGCCAATCAGAAGAGAGGTTCAGAGCTTGTCTTCTGACTGGCTTATCGACCTGTTGTGTATAGAGCTCAAGACCTCACAGAGAAGATGTGAAACTCCACTGCCATATTCAGGTACTAAAACCACAACCCGAAGAGGCCAATTGGTGAAATGAATAAATGTGTGGCTGAGGGCTTTTTACAACCCCCCCCCCCAAAAAAAACGCAACTAAATAAAAAGCGGTGTGAAAGGAAAACAGTTGAGTACAAAAACCTGTATCATGGCCCTGGTACTCCTCATCGACTGTGACTGATTAACTAGCAAATAATAGCCCAAATCAAAACTCACTTATATGATGATCAAGCAAAATGAGGTATTTAATGACTAATGTGGCCAAAGAGACATATATAAAGGTCAAGATGCAAATAAAGATGAAAATAACCGGAAGCAAGACATGCAGAGGCAGAGCACTGTCATAATGCATTGTGGAGTCAACATGCTGGTCACATCCTCTCTGTTCTCTCTCTCACTCTTTCTATCCATCCACACACACACACAGACACACACAGCTCCATCCTTTGATCCTATTTTAAGTCTGCAGCAGTGATGGAATGTGCCTTGTCAGCAACACTGCAGAGTGAGGTTCTTGGAGAAGCCCTGGGCAGTGTGGGAGAATATCAATTAGTTCACAACCCTCTGGAAAGTCCTGCTTCTGTTGCTGGGGGCTGCGTGTGTCAGTGTGTACACTTTGTCGTTTGCTTGAATTGCAATGGTGCATGGGTGTGTAAGTAAGAAAAAGACAATGTGTTTGCCCCCTTGGTAATGCATAGAGTGCATAGGTGTGCACATAAATATGAATAATTTTCTGATTCAGGTGAAGGACCTCTGTGCATGTTAGTGCCGAAAGGCTCACTAGAATGGTAATGAGGGTGATTTTAGGTCAGGCCAAGCGATATGGAGAAAATCAGGCCAGTAAATGCCTCTGTGAATGCAAAAAAGAAATCTGCAACACTATCTTGGAATCACAATCCAACAAAAGAAAAATCATACATTTGCAGACAACATGCCTGCTGAGCGAGGTTATTTTTCTGTATTTCTTCTATCTTCCCATGTATAAATGGAACAGCCAGTGACCTTCAGGTGTGGTCAGTGTGTTTTCTTCCAAGCTGGCTCCCTGTCAAGCTGCCGTCCTGAGATGATACCTGATGTGAATGCAGGCGTAAGAAGCCCACAGCTCCATCAGAATGTCTGCCTACCTCTTGTGGCCTCACCGTTACCAACAGCTCCTATACATGACAAGCACTATAGAAACCCATATAGACCAGCAGGTCCACAGAACAAGCACACATCGAACAGCACGAAAGAGGAGGACAACTTTGGACAGGCCACATGAGAAGGATGTTTGGGAGAAAATCCATTCTTATACTTGCAAGCCCAAACACACACAGTAATCCTAATCTTCATATAGAGTCCAAACATAATGAAAAAATAACAGTTGAATTTCAGACCTTGAAGGAAAGCACGATAGCATTGCTATATCTGTGTAGTAGATAATTACCTAGTGTTATGTTCTGGACCAGTAACCTTCAGAAGGCTGCCAGCCATGAAATAGTCTCATCTATAACCCCAGTAAGAGTGCATGACGACATTTTTTCAGTTGTGTTTTTGTATGGTTTATATCATGTTATTTAGAGGTTTAAAGGTGGCTGTTATGACCCTTCAACAGGCGAGCTATTCCTATACATTTCCAAACCTTATGCTAAGCTATGCTAAGCTAACCAGCTAAATGTTTATAATACAGTGATGACAGCGGTCTCAATCTTCTCACCCAATCAGTGGCCAATGTTGCATTTAACCACATCACCTCTATGAATCTCTGCACTTAATCCTTTATTTCCTAATTATATCAGATTTAGCATAATCAAAATATATTATTTCATCTCAGCTTAGCTATTATTTCTCAGTGGCGCATGAACACAAGCTAACAGAGTACATGTACATGCAATGCATATATTGCATATGTGTGCACATAAATATTAATGATCATCTAATTCAGGGGAAATGTCCTGATTGTAGTTTTGAGCTTTCATAGAGTGTGAGCTCCAAATCCAAACTCAACAGTAACACAAAAACGTGACCACACGGTTTTAAGTGTGGACCGAAAACAAGTTCAAACCAACTTTAAACAGCAAAATATTCCACTATTCTGTACGTTAGCAGTACCAGGTGTTGGTGCACTGGGAAAAAAAAAAAGACAAGGTAAACATGTAATTTTCTATGAATTATAAACTGTCTTCGTGACAACGTGGCAGAGGTCATCTTGCTAATGAAAGAATCATGGCTGTAACCATAAGAAATTACAGCTCCATGAAATTTTGTGTCTAATAAATGTGCTTCATATAACTCCCATTGTAGTGTGTCCTTCACAGAGGTCTATTAGGGTGTGTTCATACGATATGCACCATAGATCTCCACTGAGACAGTGTGTGAATGGGACCTCGGCCATCTCTGACTGGGAAGAGCAATAAACTTTTCCCCGAGAGACAATGAAAGACCAATGATGTCTGTAATGGTCAAAGTTATGATGCTTGTCTTCATTAGCTGGGGCTAGACTTCGGCCACTATGACCCACTTAGCCCTGGAAATAAAGTAAGAATCAGGAAAAAGAACAAATGGTGTCTCCACAGACATATTGTCCATGCGTGTGTGAGTGTTTGACTGCAAGCTAACTGAGGTGACGGGAGGAGGAGCAACACAGCGATTAGTCTGAAGTGAAAGGGGCTAGTTACTCCAGTATGGCAGCAGTTATTAACGGGCAGACATTACTACACTCTCACACACTTATGATGTCCATTAACGCCGTCACAGATCAAATGTTAGCACAGTTCTGAATGCATCCATACATCTCGAATCCCTCAATCCACTTAAGGGATCCAGGGAGGTCTGTGATCCTTGAGGTAAAGCTTATGCACAAGATTAACTTAAATGCCACATTAATTACAGAACAACAACCCACTACTTAGTGTCATACTGTATGTTATCATTTTCCATTTTCCACCCCCCCCACCCCACACACACACACACACACACACACACACACACACACACACAGACATACATAATTCAAAAGCACCCAGTGGAAAATTGTTCACCAGCTGAGAAACACATCCTCATCTTACTCATTTGCTTTGCTTGCAACATTTGGTTCACAGCCAGCGCCAACAGCAAAAATCAACTGACTTTACAACAACAACAAAAAATTGTGTTCCACTGGGCCATTTTGCATTTACAGGGCCCACTATAAGATAAGATAGCTGATGGGGGGGGGGGGGGGGGGATGCAGATCACTTGTATCTTTAAGAAGGGTTTATGCTTGATGCCAGAAGTGAAATGTGATGAGAGGCACTTTAAGGAGAGGAGACGTTTTTGAGTCTCTCAGAATGAAAAAAGTTTATTTAGACAATTTAATTGAACTGAATCATTTATCGGGTACCACATTCTGTCTATTTGGTGGTGATGCACTGTATCAGCAGTGATGAGCAGTGTGAGAAACATCAGAAAACTACAAAAACAAAACTAAACTAAAACACAGGAGGTAAATGCTGAGTGTCTATCTCAATCCATGGAATGGTTAAAGAAAAATATGTGTAGCTCAAAGACTCTTACTCTGGACCTTTTTATACTGTCTGTGTCTTTTTGTATCTCTTTCATGTTCTGTTATTAGAAAACTTCTCATGATATCAGAAAAGGTTTTTACTCCAAGAGAAAAATAATGGAATTTGTCTTTTTTTGGGGAGGAGAATAGTTGGGTTGATGTTAAAACTGAACATTATGTGTAATTTCCAGTTCATTAACTCTTCCCAGCCTGTTGTATGAACTAACTGGAGTTTAGTGACACAGATGACAGTAGAGCATTGTTGAAATGCTTTACTGCTATTCAGCCACAAGAGAGCAGTGCAGAGCTCAGCAGGACATTGCTGCAGGATTACAGTGTTGATTGAGGAGAGGCAAACTGCTCTACACAGAACACGTATTCGTTTTCCTTCTAGTTTTACAAAAGCCTTTTTTTCCTCTCTCTCTCTCTCTCTAAAACATTTAACATTGTGTTGGCTTCTACAGTCACAGAAAAACAAAACAACTCCCACTAAATTGAGCTCCATCAACTTCAATTCAACACGTGGCACGGGAAGATAAAGTGAATTAAACATATTGTCGACCTCTGGGAAAGTAACAGGCTGTCATGTCGGCTCTTGGTCTTGGCTGCTCTATTTCGTTCTGCTTCTTTCTCTGCACTTAGACAAACCAGCTGTTGAGGCAAGAATCTAAATTACAGCTAAAGCGATTCATAAGAAAATAAACACTCCCTTTTTTTCCCCCTCTATAGACAACTAAGATGCCCTCAAGTGGCCAAAACAGGCTACATCACAGATCCTGTGTGGATACACACGTGTCCCATAGTGGCAACCTCTAAATCAGTTTATGAAATTGATCTATCAATCAATCAATTAACCTGGAAATGATGTGACAGCAGAGGGAAGCAGCGGTGAACTCCACTGTGGAGTTATGACCTAGCAAGAGGAAGTGAGGCTGTTGGGAGCAGTAACTAATATTAGAGTCAGTAGTGATAAGCCATAATCTGATTGTGTTGGGTGCTGTAAAACACCTATTGATTCTCTGCTGCAAAATGGTATTTTCAAAATATATGAATGTATGTTACAAAAAATGTATGTTTGTAAATGTGTGCGTGTGTGTGTGTGTGTGTGTGTGTGTGAGAATGTAAATGGTAGAGATAAATGGAATAAAGAGAATGACAAAAACAAAGAAAAATGGATGAAAAGAATAAACAGGCATTTGTTTTTATTTCCGTAAGTTATGTAATAGAGGCACAGGGGGTTGTGTGATATATAGATCAGAGCCTTAGGACACATAGTTTCCAATAGCAGTCAGTGGTGCAGTGCCGTAGGATCACTCTGCACACACACACACACACACACACACACACACACACACACACACACACACACTGAGCTGGCTGTTATTGTGAACATGGAGCACACAGTTGGCTTTGTGTTTATGTGTTGTTGATTTAATGTAAAAAGCAGACATTAGCCGCTCCCAGTCAATCGCTGACTCTCCAGCTGCACTGTATTATGTATTATACACATCACTGATTATGAGCAGCAAAAACAAAACTACACAAATGCAAACAACATCAGTGCCAGGTAGGTCCTTCATAGGCTTCCTGAACAGGTTAAAGTTAACTGTGCATATCAACAGGCTTTATGACATGAAAAGCAGAAAATCACAATGCAAAGATTCAGCACACCACCAGGCAGAACAATAACGAAATCAAAGCCTAAATGCCAAGCTTACCATTTATAGCCCAAGGGCCCAATTAACATATATGCAAATCAGGATAATGAAATAATAATGAGATAAATTTAGGCTTTTTTAAAATGGAGGGATGGATACATTTTGCTTTGTCCAAGTGTGAGATATAAAAGAGTGGAGGAAAAGATGAAAAAAAAAATGAGTGCCACATTTGCCTATCTGCTGTTAGGGCCTAATGAGAAATGACACATTTGTAATTACAGTGGACTATAATTAGCTGGTGTGTAAGTGAGAAGCCAGAACTTAGGTCTTTATGACTGGGCTACACATGGGGGAAGGAGCGTTAAATTTAAGTAGAACGTTACTTAAAGTTCATGCAAGAAGCTTTACGGCTCTAATTTTTTCTTTTCACGTAAAATAGGACAGTTGGGACAGGACTTTGTTTGAGAGCTGAGAAATCGGCAGGACACAGCCTGCAATGTGGACATGTAGATGTTGGCCTTGGCTGCACTGCTGGAGCTCACTCACCTCCTCCATCACGCCTACTTGCAGAGGAGGCGGAGGAGGACGAAGAGGAGGAGGTGCGTTTCTATCGTAGGCCTCGGGATATGTAAGATGGAGTTTTTGGCAGGTGATAGAGCTGCTGGAAGATGATGCTGATGATCGTAGAGCAAATTGACACATCTCTGACCTCATATGAGCACTGATTCAGTTAAAGGGACACTTCACCCAAAATGATTCTTTTGGGGTTTTTTTCACTGGTGAGACATTTTCTCTTTGAATGAACTCATCCTGCTTCAGAAAGTGTAAACTGAGACAGTAAAGCCAACGAACTAAGAACATTTCCTCAAATTCTAAACTTTGGTACTCTTAGGTACTTGCACTTCATGTCTGGACTCGAATAAAAGGATGAATTTGTATAAAATGGAAAACCTTGAAGCAGATGATATGTTAATCAACAGAATTTCTCTGAGCGCTTCAGTTGTTGTTTACTGAGCAGATTTTACTTGAAAACAATAGTAAATTTCAGTAAACAAGATATGTAGTATTACTGTACATCAGAAATCCTAGAAGAATATTAAATTTAATCTCCTTTTAACAAAATATATGATCATTCAAAAGGAAGTTGTGCCGTTTTAGTGCTTAAATTTTGATGCTTTAAGTAAAAAGTAGCCGACATAAATATGTAAAGACAATTTTTTAGAATACTTGCAATGGAGTGATTTTGCCTGTGGTATTCCTACTTTTATTTAATCTATTAAGGACTTTAGTTCATTCTCTTTTTTTTTAAATCACCAATAATATATAGAAATGGCTGTCAAATTAATCTAAATATAACTGAAACTGCAATATGGCCAAGCACATCACCACAATCATTGAGGCTTAGATGAAAATGAAAGAAAAATTATCATCCCAACTGAAAATTGCAATTTGATTTATTTATTTATTTTTTGCATATCCTGCTTTAATATAAAACTAAGCACAGATCTGCTCTTGGACCTTCTGCGTGAAACGAAGAACAGGCAGCTCTCTATTCTGTAGTGGAAATGTGGGTTGGTGCTTGAGCAGTGGTTTAAAAAAGCTCCTGTGAATGTTTTAATACTTGTTTTGACATGATAAGTTGTCACCCATGTAATTAATTGCACACAGATGAATTGGACCTTGCTCCAGCTACTCCAGCAAATTTTCTGAAGAATGAAAGCAACACAAAGTCATTCAGACTTACTCTTGTCTTGATCACCAGGTTTTTACAAAAAAGATTGTTCCCTGAAAAATCTATGATCAAATTTTATTGAGTGACTTTTTCTATTCATTCCTCAAAGGGCATTTGGATCAATTGAAAAAGAATAGCTATCGGAAATAGACACTAGTGACGAAGTCTTGTTTATGTCCCAGAGGTTGCACATGTTTTGTTGAACCGTTGTTTCAGTGTTTTTCCAGCCGACTGAGGAGCTGACCTTTCTACTTAGCTCTAAAAATGGTAACACTCAAATAAAAGGGAGCTCCTGGGATAAGTAAGATGCTTGTGAAGTACAGGTGCACACAAATGTCTACTCTCACAAAAGCTTCCATACATATGCAGGCACATTAACACACACAGAAACACACTACACACTCCACTAGCACCCCCATGAAACCTGGTCAATTCCTCTTCAGGAAGATGTGCTTATTTTCCCCTAAGAACAAGCTTGAATTAGTTTTAATATCGGTGTTTCACAGACAGTTTTCGTGTCTTCACAGGCTAACAGCAGTACAGCAATTCCAGCTTTTCAAATTTATACACGCATCTGCTGTGTTGTCCTCAGTTAAGCTTTAATTTTAATTTCAATCACTTTAGCTCAGCAAGAACAGAGAACTAATTCAAAGAAAACAGTTTACTTGAAATGAGGCACCATGTCCCTCATGACTCTTTGGAGAACTCTGAGCTGCTGGTTAAATCTCTGCTTTGCTTTAAGAATGGTGACCACAAATTTCATGATAACTATCATATGTACCAGTGTACAAAAAATGGTGACCCCTTAGAAACATTGCCTGACTCAGCACTTGCCCTCAGTTCTATGGAGCTTTTTAGCAGTTTAGATTTTTGTATAATAGGTGTTTTCATAGTAAAAGTTCTGATTAACTGACCGTAAACTACCTGTTCTGTACCAAAATCTGCAACTAGTGAACATAATGGAGCATTTAACAGCCAACAGAAAGTTTTTCCCTCAGGAGGTAGTTGAGACAAACAACAAAACAGAAATGACACAACTAATAGTGGGTTTTTTTTCTTTTCGTCTCAGATAAATATAAGATGTGTGGATGGATGTGGATAGATGCACAGCTGAGCCGACTAACACTCACACCATCATTAGGGCAGGCCAACAACAGCAACAGGACAGACTGCAACTTTTCCAGAAACACACAGGCAAAAAAAAAAAAAAAAAAGATTGAATGAGAAACAGCAAGTGTTATGCAAATTTTTGCACCTTGCTTTTGACTTGGTTTGACTTTAAAGTGTGCTTGTCACCAAAGAGGTGCACTAAATAGCTGCAGCACCAGGTGCCAGGTGAACCTACTCCCCTGAGCCGAGCCATTTCATCAGCCCACTGCAACTGTTGATTCACCACAGACAGGTCAATCCCCTCTCTCTCTCTCTCTCTCTCTCTCTCTCTCTCTGTTGATGTGTTTTGGTCTCTTCCTCTTCGTACACACAGACACTGAAATGCATTTGCAGAGTGTTACAGGGAAAGAGAGTCCTCCTCAAGAAAACTGAAAGACTCTGCAGTGCAAACACACGTTGCTAAGTAACACATGGGAAGCTCCCTGAAGTACACTCCAGTAAGTTCAGCGGCTTGTCACAAGCCTACACGCAGTGCACAGGTAAACACGCTGAGTCAAGTTTTCGGGTCCTTCTGTGTACTTTAAACCCACATGGGTAGTTTGAGCAGTTAACACCCTCAGGCAGGCTGAATACATCTTAAAATATACTAATACATTTTGATGACATTTAGAGTATAACAGAAAAAGTACAGAGGGGAAAAACTAAAAGAGTGTGAGTGAAAAATGAAGGCACAGGAGAATGAGTGAAAGGAGGGAGAGAAGTGGTGAAAAGAGAAGGCGAGCGGTGCCGTGCTGCAGAAGGAGAGGAGCCAGGCCATGTAATTTATGGGAGCCCATACTCATAAAACATGAATCTTGTCCATGAAGTGCTGAATCATTGTGTGTGTGTGCACCCACCGGTCTGCTTCCCACTCCCATGTATATGTATGTATGTATACAAGCAAATATGCACAGCAGCACACACACACACACACACACACACAGTGTCCACCCACACAGAGTCCATCTCTTATTCACACACTCCAGCACCGTCCCACTTTACAGGGTGGACGCTCACCCTCTACCTAAATCATCATTTTATGATATTTTATGATACAAACACACACTGCCGAAACATAAAACACCTCCAACTCTCAGGTCTGTCTTACCCGACTTCTTCCACCCCCCCCCACAGCATCCGGCCTGCACACATAGTCCTTCCTCCCACTGCACTTCATGTGCTAGCAAGAGCATTCCCAATAAAACTATTTTAATATGAGCCCTCTCCTTTAGGGTTGAAGTGGCTCAATTCAGCTCTTCAGCTCGGCAGACACTCAATACAAGCGGTAGCATGACATCATCACTGCGAGTCAACCTGGTTCAGCATTAGCAAATTCAACACAGTAAAAGCTTCACATGTTAAAGGTGTGAGGGAAAAACCAAACATCATCTGTCACAACCAAGTACTGTATTGGGGGAATTTGTAAACAAATGTGATTTTGATCTGAAGCATGGGGTACCTTTGATAACTGCAGCTCTACATTACATTCTTTAGCAATTACAGCAGCTAAACAATACACAAGGCTTATTCTATTATTTCCAGAGTTGAAAGTGAGTGATTGGAGGGATACCAAATTGGAATTCAATTATTTGCGTTACAGTGTCACAGTCAAAGTCTGCTGCCAATTAGAGAACGAGTACAAACTCATAAACTCGATATTTATTTGGCATGCGGCATTGGGGGAGTTGTTTCACTCTGGAGCTGTCCAAATGTTTAATTTTCAGCTTATTCATGGTGAGCCTCGTATACAAGGGGTGGCATTTCCACTGCCAAGCACGCCCAGTGCATGCGGGAGATCCTGAGTGAGCATGGAAAGGGCGAAAACTCTTTATGTTCGCTTTCCTCGGTTCTCTCCTGCCTCACTTCACTCATTATTTCTTCCATTTTCTTAAGTACAGTTTAAATACAGTACAGCGGAAAAAGTGTCCATTTGCAATACAAACATTGGCCGGTACAATAAGAGAGAGATTAAGAGTGTGTTGACATGCAGAGGGCACACATTGATCTTTGCTGCATAGTAATAAACACTGGACACTGTTGAATATTCATGACCCTCAATGCTCCAAGGTGATGCGTCTGGAGGTGGACAAGGGGAGGTGGGGGCTGTCAGTAAGGGCAGACTATAGTAGGACTGTGAATGGTGCGGCTGGTCCACCCTAACAACGCAGCCTCCCTGTGCCACTTCATTTTAAAAGCACTAGGAGGCAAAAGCTGCATCTTCCAATATGCGGATCTAAGTGAGGTCAGTAATGCACAGAACAGGGAGGCCAGAGTAAAGACGACAATATTTTATACATGAGAGCTCATATGAAGTGGATGGTATTGTGAGGGAGAAAAACAGGAATCACGCGAGGGAAAACACTCCCATTCAATAAATAATAACATGTGGTAATAGGCTTGTCTGAGTTTTTATGCATTGCCATTTTCAGTTCAAATACAGCAAAATTACCGTGGATAATTAGCGTATCTCTCATCTGCCAGTCACTGACACCAACTTGTATATATTATATAAACACCTCTGATCTCTTTAATTCAGCAAGGTGCTGCAATATTGCCACCTCTCCTTGTCATCGCTTATTCTGTGTTTAGAGTGAGAAAGACAGAGTCATTGTTTTGCACCTGTGTGACTGCTGTGCAGGCATTATGAGAGTATGACAGCCGCACTTTGATGCATGTTATCTTATAAGTGCCAGGTAATTCATCATGGATACAGCCCCAATAGAGGCCCAGTCCTTTGTGTTAAAAGCCTCAAGAAGACCTACACTACACAGAGGTGTAAATCAACCAGACAGAATCAGGGCTGTTACAGCTAGCCTTGGCTTTCCGAACGCTCCTGTCTGTTTAAAATATCCCCTGGCCTTCTATAATAAACCTCCCTCAATTTCAAACAGCCTACTTTGAAAGGCACCTACCTAAACAGTCCGGCACAGCTGAGACTGATCTCAGAGCGGTGGACAGTAGAGATTGCTACCTCAAAGGGATCTGCCAACATCCTGGAGTTCACTCCAAAGTAGAAGTTAATGAAGTAGAACAAATGCAGCTGCTGGAACTTTTTCCAGTTTGTGCATATCAGAGATTTTTCCCCAGTGTGGCACACGTAAGGAGGTGCGTGTACGTATAATCATACACGTCTTTGGTGTGAGCAAGATTTTCATCCTAATTTGACACTGAGAGTGAGAGACAGGGGATGACCTATAGCAGGGGGCTGCAGGTTGCATTCCAACATTTTAGTTAAGACAATGTGTTTATGGTTACCCAGCCCCATGCATCTCTTTGTCAATCATACCTAACTAATGCTGAGATCTTAATTGGCCACACAAAGAAAATTTGAATTTGACCAGCAGATTATGTCAATCAATGCCTATCTGAGGTGATGCTGATTAAATCAGGCTGCAAATGTATTTCATATCCATTTGTGCTTGATTGAGATGCTGTCCATTGATTATTTCCTGAGAAAATTGTCAACATCCATCCATGCAATTGATAGTTACACACAAATAAAAATCAATACAATCGGAAAGAGGTAATGGAGCAAATGTTATTTTCATGCTTTTTACCTAAAACTTAAACGATTACCAACACCTTCCAGTAAAAGGCACAATAACCTGAATATTAATAAACCATAGATTAGTGTAAAACTTTCCCTTAATCCGGTCAGTAAAACCTTAAAATTGCAAAACCAAAGTCATTAGAGCAAGCAAATTAGTGTGTAAGCACACACAAGTGGATGGGAAGGGCTGCTGATGGGGGCTCTGGGCCAAGACTGCTACTGTGATCTATGAGAATACTATATCCAGCACCACGTGTCCTCCCCGTGAAACAGATTTCCTGACAAAATGCCCTATTGGTGCATGTAGGGCTGATCATCAAGGAGGATCCTTTTCTAAACAGGGTTCTTTTTTTTATGATTCTGTCCAAGACTGGAGTGAACTGAGCATTTTAACTTGAGCAATAACAAAAGAGGAATTAGTGCCAATTTTAAATTTAGAATACTTTTGTGAGTAATGAGTCACAAGCTGCAGATATGGACTCGTCAAAGCCACCTTGAATTCAATAAGAAAGCCTTTAATCAAAGACTTTGTGCTAACTTGTAATTAAATGAATAAAAAGGCTCTCCGCATTCTCCAAGAGCATCACTTAACCTGCAGGCAAGCTCCCAAGAGGCCCGCATACCTCCTACTCATGGTGTACTCTCCCAGGGTGCACTCTCTCTCTTCATCAGCATCTTTTTTTTATTTTTATTTTTTATCAGTATCTCTCAACCTGTGCACCAACAGAAATTAGCTAAGACTGCAAGACACAATATATGATCACTTTAGACTAATACCACAGAAGTTAACAAATTCAGCTCTAATGCTTCGAATTTACGTGTTTAAGGTTGAGAACATGTGTCTATTGGCATCAAATCATCCCTCAAGGGAGCTCATTCTTTAAAGTACACAAACAAATAAACCTACTGGATGGATGTGTAAAGGCTCGGGGTCATCCAGGTCTTGGGATACGCTATGGTAATAAATCAAGGCAAAGTGGACTCTGAAACTGATGAGGCCTGTGTAATGAGTGGTGGGAAGAGCTACAGAGTACACAGCAACAGAGGAAGCATTTAATACGTGTATATGTAAAATATAGAGAAGTCCCCATGTGCTTCAAGTCAATGTTAGAGTTTCCTGCAGGCCAAAGTTTTCTCTCACTCCTGTGCCCTGAGACGAAGATTTGGGGGGCCGACACAAACGACAGCGATGGTCATTGGCCATCTTTTCTTCTCTTCAATGGACTTAAGAGTGGTGTAATGAATTTTAACCCTTCTGATCCCATTTCCATGGTAATCAAGACAGAGTTGGTAAATGACACCTAGACAAAGCACCACTCTCACTCTTCCCAACTTGTCTCAGCCTTTTGATTTAGAACACAGCAGAATGTATCTGAAAATTAATAAATTCTGAAAGAAAAGTCTGTTGATGAAAATTTAAAATGACAGAGAAAAAGACGCAAACTGACTCATAAATGTATAAATAATGCACCGGAAAAGCATTTGAGCCTCTCTTTGACATTCTTCACATGACACTTCTGACCATATTACAGTAAGTTGCAGGGTTACAAAGTGCTGTACTGTAAGTCCTAGAACAAAGAATCCAACAGTCCGGTTACAAGGCCGTTAATGAACACATCGAAATCAGTCACTACTATTGTGAATAAAAGAAGCTATTGGATGTCACAGGAGGCATTGCACAGTAGTTCCAGCTGCTTTTCTCATGGTATCATCTGGAGCCAGTTCTGAAGGATTCACAAGATCAGCCAGCAACAGCAGTTCTGCCCTTCATCAGTCACTGGCCACAGGGACAGATTAAACTGTGACACCCACAGGACACTCAGAACCTACCACTGTGGGGTGGGAGAGACAGGCAGATACAGTTGTGATGTCAGTGAATCAGGAGGGGAACGAATGACAGCTCTGACATCCAGAAAATTCAAAAGTCAGTGACCAGTTCAGCTGTGACAGCCTTTTTTTTTTCCAGATCTTGAAGAATCAAGAAAATAACACCAATAAAAGGAGTGTTTTGTCTTCAATTCTAAAAGAAGACAAGTCAAGTCAAGGACAATTTGTTCCAGCAAATACAATGAAATGGATAACACATGCACACTTATTTGGGGAATACATACTAAATTGAGAACACTAACAGGTTCGTGAATTTATGCTCAATTTTTCAGACTACACCTGCATGGAGGCACACACACACACACACACACACACACACACACACACACAGACATACTTTACAGGCAGGCAAAGTACAATAGCTAGAAGGTTTAATGTGAATCAGGAACTTGTAAAGGACCCAGTCTTGACCCATATTTTGACCACACTATCCAGGACAAGCCGTTGAGCTTCATCCAACTGTTCTGTTATTACACTATAAGTGGGTCTTTTGCGTTTGCGCACAAATGCTACTCAACATCCAACAGATACTCAACCCTAATATGCACAAACCTCATTCACACACTTCAAACTGACACAGCTATCATTCATACACACTCAGTGTCGCATTGTACGGAGGACGACGCAGGCAAACCACAAGGTGAGCTCTCAACAATGGCAATGGCGGATAACTGTGAATAAATAAACTATTTTAATGTTTACCAGCAACTGCACAAGTGAAAAAAACTATTTAGATCAAGTGACAATAATTACACTTCTTAGAAAAGACAGCACATTAGCAGTGAAGGCCATTCTGTGCAGTAGACGTAGGCCTTGGCAGTGCTCTTTTCATCATTTTGGTGATTAACAATGGAAATTATGAGAGCTACATGGAAAGTTTCCATCTTGTTGACGTCAACATGCTAATAATAATAAAACAAAAAAACAATGAAAGTCTAAAACGGGAATAAACAGAAATGACTTTGTCTGGACCTTAAGTGTAGTACAAACCCGATGTGGGATGACACCTCCTCCTGTCTCTCTGGAGCAGCACCTTGTGCTGACTCCAAACAACAGATGGGCATGAATATGTCAAGTGTTTCTTAAATGCTCAGCGCTGTGCCACTGCATCACCACATGTGTAAGTGCATTCATATCTCTCTTTCTCTCTCTCTTTCTCTCCGTCTCTCACACAAACGCGAAAACTACCACGCCTTTAAAGGAATGAGGTGTGTGCCAAAGTTTTCGTTTACTTTGTTGTGTTTTTTCTTTTTTTTTTTTGATATTTCACAGGGGCATTCCCCTCCCAACTGTGTTCTCATGTTTCTGCACAGAAACTGAGTTTTTCCATTACTCTGTGCCTGTAACATCGATTTAAACATACAGTCAGGTTTTCTGAAAATCTGACTGGTTTAAATCGACAGATATGGATGTGAATCATTCAATCCGGGGTGGATGCTCAGGTCGCGAACCTTTACTAGAGCCACCTGACCAAACATAAGGTTGAAAGTTTATGCGAGGACAAAACACAACAATCGCAGAGTGTGTCACCCACCAAGAACAGCTTAATGTCCATTCAGCTCAGAAGGTGTAGGAAGAAGAATCCCTCTCAACTCAGTAACTTAGAGAAATGGATGTCAGCACAGACAGTGACCCTACTGCCCCCTCACTGTTAAATGGTAGGTTTCTCAACGTTTTAAAAGCAGCAACAGTGTCAAATAGATAAAATAATTAAAAAATAATAAATAAAGCGTCACACGCATACATAATCATTGTTTGTACAATCCCAGGGTGAAACTTGGGTAAAAATGGGGGACGCTAATCTAAAGTGCCACTTTTAGTCAGTGATTGTACATCTCCATGTATTAATAATAATTTTTCTGGGCCAATACAAAAATGAAGGTTTTCACACCATTAAAATTTGGTGGGCCAAAAGCTAAATAATGTTTACTAATATTATTGCTCTGCTACCCGCAGAGGAGCCAGTTATAATTCCCAATGGAATTTTACAAAAACAAATAAAGGAAATTTAAAAGAAAGTGTTAAACAGTGTCACTGAGTCTTTGGCAGGCAGAAATGGTGGTTACAGATTTTTTGGACTTAACAACAAATTTGTATTTGCTTGTGTGGGGTATATATCTAACAGATCACATGTCTGTATAAGTGTGAGGATGAATTTTGGTTTGAAATCATCAATACGAGGGCATTTTGACTTTGAGAGGACATTTTTGCCGGTCCTTACAAGTTCAAAGGGCTTTTTGTGGGTTAAAAATTTTGGGGGGGGGTTAGAATTAGGTTTAGGTTAAGGTTAGGGTAAATTAAATTTATAGTTTAAGGGCTGAAAAAGACATGTCAATGAGTGTCCTCACAACAAGAATAAGACAGGAAAGTATGTACGTGTTAGTATTTGTGTTGATCTACATCTGCTTTTTAACTGATTTGTACAATTTTTGGGAGAACAATGACAGACTGAAAGCGTGGTGGAACATTTGGTAGGTGGCCTTGAGACAGCACGTACAGTCTGCTTCTTTGTTTTTCTTCTCTTCTAAAGTAGCTCTGCGTTAGCTTGATATCAGCTGAGAGCACCAACATGCCTTCAGTGAACTCTCCGCCAAACAGCTGCTTTTAACATCAGTTGTATTCAACCTGGATAGGCAGCCATTGTAAGGTAGCAGCGCTACTTCCTCTGGGTATGTCAAAATGCAAAGATGACCATTAGGATCAAAAGCCAAGCTGTCAAATGAGTGGAAGCCTCAGTGTTTCTTTCTGCCCAGCTTCTGCACTTGAAACTAATTAAAAATATATCACTGCCACAAGATCTTCTGACAATACCATCTGTTCTCTCTTGGCCATGACGACAGTAAAACAGGTTAATGGTTAATTTACTGCTTTTGCTTGACAGCCAGACGCTTCCTAAACACACAGAAAACGTAGACACTGGTAATGCACCGTCAGTGAATCATAAACCGTGGCGTCGAAGCCTGACAGAGACATCCAGGGGTGCCACCTTCTGTCAGGGAATGAGGAATTTAGGGAAGATGATTGCAGCAGGTGGGTCTGTAACCCTGCAAAGGCTTCTCACCTCCTGAAACACGACGATAGCTGACTCACAGGGTGGGAAAACAGCACCTGATAGTCATCTGTGAATTTATCACTTACAGGCAAGTTGGCCATCTACATGAAAGGTCTCTGTTGGACAGCAGATCTCCGTCAGCCACCAGTTTAGTCCAATGAGGTTGGGCTGCGATACAGCTTGTATCTTCACTGAGACTTGATAAATGTATTATGTTTGATGAAGAGTCTATATACTTATTTATAACTCTGCACATTCAGTGTACAGTATGTCGATACATATGTGTGAGGGATTTCTGGCCATTTATGCCAGAGATCCCCATCGACAGCAAGGATGAGTGAGCAGGATCAGAGGGGGTGTGAGTCATCATTACAAGGATGGGACGAATCTGGCATGCGTGACATTTCAGAGGCATAAAAGCAAGGCTGAGGTGAGCAGGGTTAAGAGGCTGGCAGGTTTCAAAAAATAACTTGTTGGCTGCTGAAAGAAAATAAATTGAAGAAAATTGATAAATAGTATGGCAAAAAGATAAGTGTGTATTGTCTTATAGCAAGACCACACTGCAGATTTTTAAGGATCTGACTTCCTTCCCTGTGACAGCAGACATAGGCCACTACGTAAAGATGGCTTTCGCTGTAGCATCAGTGCTTTCCGGGGCACTGTAAAAAGCCAGTAAAAAAATCATTGTCTTTGCTTTTGTTCATATCCTGACAGGAAATCCTGGTGTTTCTTCTTTGGAGATAGAGGCCTGTCTGATCAGAGACAACTGGTCAGCTTGCATATAATGAAATTGTGTCATAATAAATCGTAGCAGACTAATGTCTCAAAGGCTGCTCTCTCGCTCTCTTTCTCACTAGCAACAGGCCTAACCTTTTGGCAACAATTGGGGAAAAACCTTCTTCTCTTTCAATTTGTCAGCGATTCATTAACCATGGCCAAATGGGTTTGTTGAGGAGGAAGTGTTCTGCACTGAGCCTCAAACCCATCCAAAAACCTTGTACTGGAACACTAACCATGAATAGACCTGTCCAACATCAGTGTTGACAAGATGCCACAAGTGACTTGAGGCAGAACGGGAGCAAATCCCACCAATGCTGGTCTCCCATAAGAGTGAAGCTGTATGTTAATGCTAAGGGCATAAAGTTAAATATTTCAGAGACTGAGGTTGTTGGGTTTCACAATCATTTACTTTATGTTGGAACAGAGCTGAATAATGTCAAACCTCCGATATGACCTGTGAATGATGTTGGTGTAAAAATGGTGCTGTTCTCCTTCATGGACATGTAAGGACTTTTCAGTTATACTCTTAAGCCTGCTATTAAAAAAGCACCTTCAACTGCATTAACAATTTTCAGCAAAGTGAGTTCTGCAATACATTTTTTTAATGTACAAAGTTTGATTTCATATCATGTATATGTAAGTGTAATCAAGTTCTGCCGATTACATCAATCTCTCATCTCATACCATAATTATTTGATTTCATCTCAATCCATCTCATCTTAAAACTAGTTGTATCAGGCCATGTTGCCCACATCGGCCTACAGCGACCAGTGGCATACACACTTAAACAGGGGTTTTCCACCACTCTGATTAAACCTCCAGTCAGACTGCAGCTCTATGTGGAGCCGTTACATAATGTCACGAAACTCTACCAATAGGAACAATAAGAGGCAACAAAACAAGCAGAGGAGTGAGGGAGATGTCAGTCAAGACCAGATAGTACAGGCCCACACAGTCCTGAGAGGATGTCTAATCAAACAGCCTGCGTGACAACAACATCATGGGTGGGCTGTGGGTGTGTAGGGATACCTTCATCAAAGTCGGTGGGCAAAATCTCTTCTTAGTGGCAAAACTATGTAAGCTCTGTATATCACAAGAGAAAGCAGCACAGTGAAGAAATGTCTCCAAGTTACTGGTTCAAATGGAGTTTTTACATTTTTATGTATGTTTGGTGTATGTAGCAACATACAGCGTCCATTACCTATATTGGAGTATTTTCTCTCAACACATGTATCTGCCAAAGTTAGTCAGGTTATGTAACAGAAATAACAAATGAGTGGGGCATATTGCCATTTTAAATGCTTTAAAACCAACATATGTTAAATAATTAAAGGTCGAGAAAAACGGGCAGCCTCCGTTCCCTCAAATAAAGCTTCCCTCCACAGATCCAGCCAGAAATGTGCTTGTGTGCCCCAATGCAGTTTCCTTGTTCAGTCAACATGAATAAAGCATGTGGGGTGTACGACAAGGCCTATCCTCTGTGTCCAGTCACTTATCATTAGAGAGACACACTTAACTGCACTATGTCATAATTAGACAATACTCACTTCACTTGGAATCTGGAGGAATAACACATGTGACAAGTTTCTTCCGCAGGGTGAAACACCAGCAATGGCTGCTGAACTGCTCTCTGCCACTGTGATGGTAAAAGGACTCTTAACTACAGTAGTGTTTTTCTAAAAACAGAAACAGTTGTTTCTTGAACTTATTTCAGTCCTTTGTGTTTTTTGAGTGTGCATACAAACCTTCTAACCATTAACTAGACACTGGATGTTGTCTGCAAAAATGATTTTCATCATCAGTTAATCTGTTGATTATTTTAATTAAACAAATTTGCCTACTTGCATAAAAGCCCAGAGTTACATTTTGAAAATGTTTTGGCTCACCAACAGAAAAAAACCAACAAATATCCCCCAAAAAGGAGTAACTGCATTTTTCTTTGATCAATCAAGATTATTTTTCACTGACTGACTGAAACTGTGTCAGCACCAGGATCAAGACCTCCCTTGACATTTTCATCACATCCACGCTGTTGTGGCCCACACCAGACAACAGCAGGCTTACTCTTGCTTAAGTTGCTAGTTTTCTCAATCCCAAACTGTGGCAGAGACTTTTTATGGAGACAGAAAGTCTGTTAATAACATGTCAAGACAGATTTTTGCATGGCCATGACAACAACACGTCATCCTGAAAATCCCACTGGGAAACATGTATATAAATATAACGTATTGCAGGAGTGCACCTATTGACAAGCAGACAAAAAGCAATACACAGGAGATATTCACTGACATTAACATACAACAGAGTAAGTCTCAGGGCAAAAGTGTCCTAAAATACACTTTGCTTCCAAGGGGGAGAGCTTCAAGCCAATATTGGGGAGGTGGGGTCCATTTACATTAGTAAGAACAGACTAAATAGTAGAAACCACAGAAGCTTTGCAGTAACCTTGAAGCTGTTAGACGTCCATCAGAAAACTGACAAATGAGAAGGGCCATACAATTAATCAAAATTGCAATATGACCTGTTTCCAAATCACTTGAAATGTGTCACAACATACCAACATAAAAAAGTAAAAATAACATTTGCAAGAAAACTTGTGGTTCATATTTCAACTTATCCGTCAAAGAATTGCAATATGATTTTAGTATAGCTTGCTCTTCAGCCACCAAAAGGTGTTTAAACTGCTAGATTAAGCATTAATTGATTGGAACCCTTTAAAATCTGATAGTCTACAGTGATCTGAGACAAAGAGTGAGAGTGCAGTAAAGGTCCCCTGACACACCATTAAATGGGGATGTCTTGTTTTGGAGTAAAGCTCCACCTATACTGTAAACAGTGCACTGAAATGAGATCATGTTTCTTCCTGTAAGAAACACACAGGCAGAGGAATTATCATATTAGCTCAGGTCTGAGTCTCTTTCCTCCAAGAAAGTTTAAGATTAGCTATGACTCAAACACCTTCTTTTGAACATTTTGGGCTGGATTATCAGCACAAAGAATGCTATCCGTCTGTCTCTCCCTCTGCGTCTCCATCCTCCCTTTCCATCTCCGGCTGAATAGCACGCAGGCAGAGTACACAGTGTTTTCCACTGAATAAACCACGTGTCATCACAGAAGATCCAGTGTGTGATCAGCGGAGGGAGGTGAGAGGCACAGGAAAAACGTGGAAAGGTTAAGTGTACACAAAGATATTGACGTGTGACTCAGAGAGAAGAAAGAGGAGTGGAAAACTGTCGAATTGTGAGGCATGACTAAACAGAGACAGACACAAAAGACGGATGGGAGAAAAGAGGCAGGTAGGTTGAGACGGGGTCGAGGTTGAGATGAAAGAGTGTGAGAGGCAGTGAGAGAGAGAAAGAAAGACAAAAAGAGGGGTATGCTGGTGTATTCCCTGCCCCCCGCCTTTGTGTCTGGCTGTACTCATCAGCAACAGTGTCCCCCTGGGTGACTTAAGCTCCTGCAGAACAAGACTTTGGATGTCAACAACCCACTGATCCCCTGTTTCCTGGTGTGAAACACACATAGATGTGCAGCCACTTGAGCAGTCACTGACTCGCTCATTTTGCGGCATGCACTCCCAAACAGGGTTGCGCAGGGCGGTGTAGGGCAGGCATCAATATGGTATTATCAGGCCCATCAGGTGACAGGGCTATTCTTAGAGTTTCCATATGCACCATAGAGGGGGGAAGATAGAAAGGGGAAAAGAGAGCAGAGACGACCTATGGAAAGGAAAGAGAGGAAAATATAGTATAATGGATAAAGGGGATGGTAGTGAACTGGATTCTTTTCTGCTAAACTGCTGAACTTAAGCGTTGCTTCTGTTTTTTTCTTCCCCCAAGTCCATCCTACAGAATATTTATTTAGTGAATGAAATTGTTCCTCATGATCATCCTGGCCACAAAAAGTGACCATTCTGAGCACTAACCCACAGTAAAAGATGGGTCTTTATTAAAAAAAAAAAAAAAAAGCAAGCCAAAGCTTTTGTGAGGAATCAAGTATCAACAAGCAAACGCTCAATGTTGTCTATAAACTTATGGTGTGAAACACAGAAAAAATACATATAAATAAATAAATAATATATTGAGCGATGCGTGAATGCAAACACATACACACATAAAAAATATATGTTGCATGTTAACAGCAACATGGAAAAAGATAATGCACACTAAGCCGCTGTGGGCACCGTATTCAGCAATGAGGGTTGGTCATAAGTGTGCGGCTGTATGCTTAAAAATTAAATGTCTATACATTATATCTTTTAAAAGACCCATTTGAACCCATCTATGGCAGCACAGGATGAGACATGACACACATACACCTCAATCTGTTAATGTTCCGGTGTCTATTTCATCTCAACAAGCAACAGAAAACTGTGTTGAAACCGTTGAATCTGATTCTATCCTCCATAGTTTTTTTTTATTAAACTGTATGAAGTTTATGAACTGTATATCAAACAATGATGTCACAGTATTAGAATTCATTACTTCGGTTTGCTGACAAATTTGGTGATTAAAAACAAGATGTGTATATTCAAATCAGCAACAACCCGTATATAAATATACACAAAATGACATGTATACAGAAAGGACACACACAGGGGCATGCACTGGGAAAGAGAGAGGGTGATTAATGTAATATTCTTCAGTGGACAGGGTTGTAGCGCTTTGGCTGTGGGGAGAATCTGCACTGAAACAGATTCATCAGAGCTACATTGCTCTAGTCTGGATGGGTGCCATTTGTTTCTGAAGGCAGAACTTCCCCACCACTATAACTCACAGAGCACGCACCCACATAAATACTGAAATGAAACGTGCTTGCTCAGACAAACTGCGTGGCTACTAAACTTTGATGTGGGACACGAGTGAACAAGTAGCCAGCCTTGCACCACAATAACACAAAGATACATGAGTGTACACACACCAGCTGTCTCTCTCTCACACACTCACACACACACACACACACACACACACACACACACATATACACTTAAATGCTAAAACAATTTTCTCTTTTCCTTCCTACCTCTCTCTTGCTCTCTGAGACATACACATGTGGTAGCAGCACAGAGTAGCATCCCCACTCTGCTGCGAGAAAGCTCCACCTTTGCTCACATGTGCCGTACTTCCATCGCCTCCTGTAATATTGTGTTAAAGCCACAGGGCACTAAGCTAAATTAAGCCAATTCTTAGAGGATACAATGCACTTCACCATAGACTTTTGACTTACAAATGCAAAGTGAACAACAAAGACTAGTTGACACCATGTCAAAGAGACTCTTTACTGCCTGTATTTGTGGCTACAACACGACATCACAAACACAGAGAAACACTGCAAGTCATTCAGAACAAAACAGCACTTAGGTGCGAAACAAAAGGTCCCTACGCGTGTTATCACTTTAGTTGAATTTGTTTTTTTTGTTTTGTTTTACGTCAGCTCTGTTAGATATAACTTGCAGCATGATCAACAAAAGCACTGAAAATTAAGGAGACAAGCATCAAGTAAGTTATGAATGTTGGATAGTTCATTGACTGCCATGAAATATAAACCATTAAAGTGTAAAAATATGTGGAACATGTGCAAAAAGTGTATTGATTTGTACTGGTATTGTTTCCATCAACACACTTTTGACCTTTTTTGCTATTGAGCATCTCCAAAACTGGGATTGGCTCCCTATAAGATCATGCCACACTCATTTGCTGCTTTGTCTTGTGATCCAATGAAAATTGGGATATCCTTTTTAAATGTCTTCACATAGGGCATGTGGACTAAAATGTGAGGATACAATTATTTCATCTTTTTTCCAATCACACACACAAACACATTTAGTTTTTTTTGTACAACTTTCCCCAACTAATTATATACCTAAGAATTTTGGTCCAGTTTTCTCTTCCTCACATTCTGTGTACTTCCGTGTATTCACCAAAACTCTGTTCAGCTATATAACAGCAGTGAATGAGGCTGGCCAACAGAATCAGCTTGGACTAATGGGAGCCTCAATACATTTTCTAGTTTCAATCAGTGAGTGCTTATAAATCAGTCCGAGCCATACCACCCCGCCCCCCCACCCCCCCAGCCCCCATTCCTGCTGAGATGGATGGAGATCATAAAAAAAACATAAAATTAAAAAATAGCTGTAATTAAGCCAGTATTTTTTTACACTTCAAATAAAAACAGAAATAGGGCAAAAAAAGTTGCCAAGTAGTTTCAGAATCATTTCAATATCCTTGATAGCCAAAAACCATATTAAGCTACAAAAGACACTGTATTGGTTGAAAACACTGGGCCCGCTTTAACTAACATCAAGTTTTAGAGCTCTGCTGATGTCATATTACTATCTTGCACAAGAGTATGTGCATGTGCATCTGCACAAACCTGTACACAAGTTCATGCATTAGTATGTCACTCTTGCTGTGTTGCTGCACTCCTCTTGAGTATATCTCATTTTATGATGCTGTAATCACTGTATCCTTTCAGTGAGCAAACACAGTGAGCGTTCACTGGCTCTGTCAAGACAATAATAGCAGATATCAGCAACAGTAATCAAATCTATATGCACAATGAATACCCCACACTACGTCTGTTATCCATTTATGGACAACAAAACAGTTTCTGAGGAACATAAGACCTGCTCACAACTCATCGTGGATAATGTCTTTACATCAGAGTACCTCTTTTACATCTGAATTTCCCGTAGACCTTGGTGTTTAAACAACATTGTGGTTAATTATTTAAAGCTCTGCTGGTCACTGTAAATCTCCACAGGACCGGGATGTTACAACTTTAGTTTGTTGTGGGTTTTCGATTCACAATTCAAAAGCAGGATATTGTAGGCAGCTTTACTGTCTGTGCAGTTCAATCCATCCCCTTAAATGTCAATAGGTGGTCTAACTTAGTGTATCTAGTGTAGTATACGGTACCGACAATACTCAGGGATAAATTGAGACTTTTGCGCAGCATACTACTATTTTTAGTTTCAAGTGTACTAGGCTTCAAAGTGCCAAAAGGTTTGATTCTAGATTAGGCAACCAATACAGTTTAGAAACTGTGTAACAATATCTGGGGATTACTTTCACTATAAATGGAGGACTGACTGTTTGCCTTCTCACCAACATCACACTGATAATTAACTGAACTACCACACTCTGACACACATGCAAAAATAATATTCTCTATTTTCCTTGTTATTGTACTGTAGAGTCATCATATTCAATAATAGTTTGACTTGAACACCACAAAACGCACCATGCGCATAGCTTCTATCTGAAAGGAGACCCATCACGTCCTTACTGTTACTTAAGAGCCCGCTCTATCATGTGTCTATTCCCACAACGGGCAGTAAAAAAGTTCTAAAAGAAGAAGAGGGGTTAAAACCATTATAGATTCAATAGGACGTAGTGCAAGCAACAGTTGCTGTAATGTAATCAACTGTACCCAGCAAGCACAATCCATACACACAAGGCTGACGAACTTGCCTTGAGTGCTTAATTAGAAAACCTTGGTTGGTATTTGATGTATTTCCACTATAGCAAACCAGATCTTTAAGTGGAAATAGTACAGGTGTAGTATGAAGAGAAACGGGTGACAACACAGAGCTCCATTCAGACTAAAACAAAACTAGACTACAGACTAGATAAACACAATTACACAATTACTGACCAAGAGTCTGTTATGCCCTCTTGTTATTTACAGAATTATTAAGTACAAACAAGTCTAGACCTGACTCCAGGTGGGAAACTGATGATACTCCAATTATAAGTGAAAAGTGTGTGTGAGTAATATGTCATGGGAGATGGCTATGTTTTTTCCTGCATTGGTCGCCTGATTGTGCCTCAACTCATCAAAAGCAAAGAGGTGTTTCATGAATCCCAGGGGAATGCAGGTGCTTCACTGAGCAAAATTCAAGGAGCAGAACGAAAAATGACCACACACACACACACACACACAAAACAGTACTATAAGCACAAAGATTTCACAGGGTTCGCTGAAACACCCTTAACAGTTTGACTTCTTGGTTGTCAGCATTTTTTCTGTAGTCCAGTCACAGACCTACACATAACACCTGCTATACCTGTGGCAGCCTTTTGCTGTGAGAAGAGGTGAATTCATTCATTGAGATAACCATACAGGGGACAGACTCTGCCATTGGGGAAACAGCAAAGTGGAGGGGCAAAAAAATCTTAAGGTAGTGTTATGAGAATAATAGAGAAAATTCTTTGGGGAAAAATAAAGATACAACCTCCCTGCTTGTGTCTGTGTCTGTGTCTGTGATCTATGTTATGTCAGTGTCTTGTTTAAGATATCAAATGCACAGGTCATGTCTCCCCAGGCTGAGTACAAACAAACAGCTCTTAGTAAAGAGCTGATAGCAAAAAAAAAAAAGCAACCTACTACTGGCTTTTAAACCCTAACTGTGCCCTGGCTACTTAAGGGGAATGTGGGACATAGGCAGGTGGTGAGTAACAAGGCCAGTCCCACTAAAACCCTCCATTGGTTGCACGGTAATTCCAACACAGAAGGCCGTTTCATAAGCATGTTTGTCCACATAGAACCACTCCCCAATTTCCATCACATGCATTGCATCAATAAATAAGACTTTTCTGAGCCATGACAATACCATTATGAATATTTCACTGTACTGTTTTTTTTTTTCCAACATTAAACTGTTCAATATTTTATGCTTTTCCCGCTTTCACCTAGGCCTCTGCACAAAAAGCCATTTAACTCCAAACAATATCTAGAGCAGAGATTGAAGTGGCAAGTCATCACTTGGCCCTCAACACAAGTTCACATGGTGTGTATAGGTCTGGTTTTATAAATTTGATGGCAGCAATGTCTTTCTTTTGCTCCTGGGATTATTGATTTAGTTTTTTTTTTTTTTTTAAAGGAGTCATAAGACATTAAAACTGAAAAATTAAAGAACTGAAGTTTTATGTCCCCGTTAGGCTACAATCAGAGCTAAAATAACTAAGAGTAACATCACAGAAGTTTAGTGTTATTAGTTTTTATGTGTAAGTATAGCTCCTCTTCTCTGTTTGTTTTACATGTATGATGGCATCAAATGTACCTTAACTTGAGCAATGAGTGTAAATGAAGGAACCAGCCTAATCCCAGACCTGCTTCACTAATGTAAGGCATCTCAAATTTAGCGTGTTTTGCTAGCTAACCAATGTGGCTGTTGTTGTTTTTTTTTGTTGTTGTTTTTTTTGAGTCCTTCATTGTTCTTGACTAAAACATGTTGACACTGTGGTAAGAAATTTCTTGCATCTAAGCATGACATGATTACTTTGGTCTCCAGAAAATGAATCTTGACTCTGTTGATCCTCTGATTTTACAGAAGCTTTTAGCAGCACGAGCACATCAATGTTTTGACAAGAAAACTAATAATAAAAAAACAACTCATCAGTTTTATGACCCTCAAAACTGAAACCTTAACCCTAAAACAGCCTCAGGTGTACTGTGTTTTCAGTAAATGCTAACATACCAAAGGATAATAATACAAATAAATAAAATAAACCTTCCAAACATCACCAGTTTTAGGCATTAGCCACTGTAGTTGGAATCACTAACATGGGTTAGTGACTCTAAAAAAACAAAAAAAATCAACCACTGACTGCACAAAAAAATCCAAAAAATACCCCAATGTAGTTACAATAATATACAACAACATTTGCTATCATGCCAATATTATTTTTATTTTTGGTGTTCACTTAATTTGGAAAAGGGAGACCTTTAAAACCAAGGTTCATATGCTTTGCAATAATTGTCAACTATCATAGTAACAGAGGGTGATGTTATCGAGGATGGAGAACACAAATCTTCCTCTGATGTTCCCCCTTCAGAAAAGCATGTAGAAATCTTTACGCGGTGAAGCTCAGAGCAATGGCCGTGTGTAGCACATCATTTCTCATGGCTTATATGCACCATAAATCATGCTGTCCCACAGGGCAAAAAAAAAAAAAAGAGCCTGGACATATGGCCCCCTATCTTCTGTGTGATATAATGAGCCATAAAAAAGTCCATGATCCATCCCTTACAATGACATAATGTGGATACACCAGCACGCCTCAGACAATACACACAACATATAAAAGTCATATTCACAGTTACTGGCTCACAAATACGTTGTTTTGTGTCACTAAATTGTACAAAAAAAGGGAAATGCATCCGGTCCGTTGTGAATGTGATTTGACAGCAGTTGACAAATTTATGATGGAAGATGGTGGCATGACAGACTGCTGAAGTCACTAAAGACAGAGTAAAAATTCAAATCACCATATTTTTTGTATGGTTTCTGATTTGCAGTAGATACACTTCACCACAAATACAGATAATCTGCATATTAACTGACAACATGCATACATGGTACTTCATAACACTGATGGCTTTTCCTTTCTTTTTTGTGCATATGCTGTAGTTTTACTATAATACCATTAACCATCAGGTGTCCTGTCACCCACTTTCTTCTATATAAACTCAAACTGTATGTAATCATGTTCAGTGGTCTGTTCCTCAGTCTATTTTTAGCCTAGCACCTGTAATGAGATCAACTCAAAACACATATTAATAAAGAGAGTGTGAGGAGGCAGTTTTCTGAAGAGCTCAGCAGCAAGGAGAGACGTGGTGCAGGCTGTGTGCAACACAAAGACCTTGGTGCCTCACTGAGTGTCCTTGTCAGTCGCTCTTACCTTTCCTCACCATCAACACAGCTGCCAACATCTCACATCAATGGGGTAATCAAATAAGGACCAGCGCGAATCAGTAAACCTGACAACTGGATTTAGGCAGGACCTGTGCACAGTACAAACATGTAGCAACATGAACTAAGATTGTCTGGAATGATGTTAGATGGCAGTGCTGTAAGCATGATCTATGTTGTGACCTTTCATATCAATAGCATTAAACTGTAGTGGACTCCCTGTTCATTTTACTTCAACACTGTAGGAGAGATACAACATCATAAGAAAATTTGATTCCATTGCATAAATAGTGATGGGACAGTTCATAGTCTGAGCTGTGCAGCAGGCACACAGTGGATATGATGAACTTGATGAACCTGCATCTTCCTGTGTCACTGTAAGACCATACACCACTCAAGGTAAGGAAAAATGAAGCACAGATTATTAGCCACGAATGGGACTTTCATCCTTTATCAACAGTCTGTGTCTGGGACAAAAACATGATGACTTTCCATTTTTCATAACTGAGAAGGTTCAAAAGTGGTCGGGGGCCAGCTTCCCTGTCAATGCTCATTCCATTATAAAGTCTGAGATCTGACATATTTTTGCTCACGCTCGCATTGATCCATGATTGTCGCACTTTTGTGTCTGCTCGGAAAGACTGCTGATCTGGTTAGTGAGAAACACACACACCCCTTCACTGTCTCAGGCTTCTTCGCCGGTGTCGACAGAATCTAGAGTTACTGTGGAGACATTGGGAGGCCTTTTCTTGCTGCCGTGTTGGAGTTGGAGGACATCAGGAGGACATTTGGCCCTCATCACCAAGACTTTGGCATGCAAAAGATCAGTCCTGCTCTGTCTAAAAGGATCAGATTTTACTGACAGGTCATTTCGGACCAGGTCGAGGGGAGCCAATGTTGCCCTTGCAGGGAAAAGTGATACAGCAGAGGAGGAGGAAAAGGAAATAAAGTGCACCACAAACAGATAAAAAGGAGATAAGGACCCTACCGCAGAGGCTGCAGAGGATTAAATTTTTGGCTTAAAAGGGCAAGGAAGCATCTCAAGGTAGCATTCAAATAGCTGAGACTACAGTAATCTGCAAACACATAGCATATCAGAGTTTACACGCAGGGAACCAGAGAAAGTTAGTTTAACTTCATCTGTAGTGTATCTGTGTCTGTTGACATTCGACCCAATAAAAACCATACAATATGGAACAATTACGCAACATAAACCAAGCATGTTCTTTTAGGTTTCACATCAACGGGGAGACGAGTGAACAGTGAACATGCTGAAAGCCTCAGAGAGACAGACACAGCAGTCAGATCAATCAATCACAGGAGGTGATTGGTTAGAGAAAATAAGAAGCCAATAAAATGCACCAGAACACAAAAACAAGTGTGAAGAAAGTCAAAGCCAAGGGATATACTTGCTGTGACATAAATATCAATACTATTCATGGCACCAAAACCACATTATCTGGATCACAGTTCCATATAACTGCATTAATTATAGTCCTTTTCAACAGCAAGCCCACATATGACACAATCAACTCACACATTCAACCTAAGTTTGACTGGTTCATAAGACTACCACAGGTTAATTGGTCCGCATCAGCCTGTGGAGACTTGAGTTTGCAACTACAGATCCACACATTAAAAACAGCAACTTTATAGAGCTTAAAGGAGCCAAGTGATGAAACAGTTTTATATTGTTCGAATGTGTTTTCAATACAATGGTTGGAAACCAGCATCATAATAAGGTATGTTTGGGAGGAGGTAACCTCATGTGTGTAATTATGTTGCAGCACTGTGAAAATCACCAGTTGATCACAGTGATTGTGTGCAGCCTCAAAAAGATGTTGCATCACAGTTAGTTTGCAGGGCTTGGTATAATATTGCCTGTACAGAGGCCTCAGATCAACTAAAAACATAGCTTAACTGATAGTGGCAGTTAAGTTAATCAGCTATGATAACAAATTACCATATTGTGTCATGTGGTACATAAGAAAGCAGTCTTGAGTTAAATATATCTCAGTGGTGAGAACTTCAAGAAATCATCTTGTGACATCTTTAATTTACCTGCAGATCAATTCATATTGTATGCGTCATGACTTTTCTCCATAATGTGTCCATCATTGTTTTACACTAGTGATTTGGGAGGGTTATTTACTAGCAGTAATTTACTAGCACTTTCTCCCCTCAACAGTTTCAACGATAGTTTTACACCCATTCCAAGACAGTGAACTCTGTAAGCTGGTAAGATAAAAATGTCATTCATTGCTTTGTTGATTGTTATCAAAGCTTCCTCTTTCTGTCATGTGATTCTCAGAAGCAGCAGAAAGTCAACCTTCACCTTTCATTTCTCATTTACCTCCTAAAGAATAAGCACAATGATGCTAATTTAGTCACTGTTGTTTTTTTTTTACTTAAAGCAGTAATTAACTTGCAGTGCTGTCATTATTCTTCCACCTCAATTCACTATCATTGCATTATGTATAATTTCATGAATGAAATATTCAATATAATGTAACTTAATTTCATCTATTTTAGAATATTATAGTAGTCCTCACAGTAAGTGATTGAATGGTTGCTTCCCTATTGATCTCTTAGAAATAGTGAGGAGCTTCTAACACTAAGATAAATAGCACAGAGGGGTCAGACAATTAGGTCATCCCTCAGTCCTGAGGCCATGAGTAAAAGCACAGGGTGGATGGTTTAGGCTTTGTTCCACTGTTACACCTTCAACACTGAAACAAAGGAAGGAATGTTAAATTGGTAAATATATTGGGAAACCTTGATTTCTTTAGTTGTGACTGCGTCTTCGTCTTGCTGTCTTGTGTCTAGACTGTAAAAACTAACTACGTGTTACTGGTGTCACAGTTATAAGAGCATCAATTTAACCAGCAGACCATTTAGGTCATATTTCTAAGGCTACTTTGTACAAATATGTACAACTTTATAAAAGGAATTTGCTCTATCTGTTTGTTCCATTGTTTGTTTACATTTGCAACAGTAACTATCAAAAGATTAACATCAAACTAGTAGGGCCAACATATTAAACTACTACACTAAAAGTAGGTGGTTCAACCTATAAACCTTTAATGGGTTCGCCATTGATCCATTGAATTTGATTCAAGCTAGTAGCTAAACACTACTGCTCACCAGTTCCTCCCAAATGTTCTCCCTGATACATTTAATTACATATAAAGCTATTTAACTATGACACTTGTTATACATTTGTCACGTAACACAATGACAGCAGTGTGTTCACAAGATCCTTTGATGGAGCAGGTAAATTAAGAACTAGAGTATAATTACTCAAAAAGGGCAAACACTTTAACTTTTTGGGGTAATTGCCTGAACAAGTTTCAAACACATTTACCAGACTTCCTCTCTCTTTCACTGTCACACTTTCACTTGCACGCTACAAAACTGTCTTCACATAGGGAGGCTGCTACTATCATTAAAACAGTGTAAACCCACAGTTATTCAGTGAAAAACATCCGCAGCAGCACTTTGGATACAAAAAAATAGCACAGAGTGAGAGTATGTTGAGCATGTTGTCGCTTTTTTTCTGTCAAATGTTCAGGTCCATTTCATTTGCTCTTTGGTTTTCAAACACACCAGTTCACATTTCTGTAACAATATCTTCTTTGTAGCTTGTGCAAATCCAATCTAAACTATTTTTTAAACCTGATCTTCAGACGTGGTAATATGGCCATCACAGATTGCATGACCTTGAAAAATCCAGGGCAAAGAACATTCAGCCTCCCTTCAGTGTTACATTCATTTCTAAAGTGCACGTCCAATTAGGAGACAGATACATCTAGCACAAACTAGCCAAAATGACACACATACTTTTTAGTTTGTACTTCCATAAGATATGTGTCACCAACCTTGGGATCATGATGGAAGGATTTGTCACATATCAGTACTGTCATTTTTGAACATAGCAAGTGTTCAGAAGAGAAAAGGCTATGGTACTCTGGACTAATATAAAAAATATTAGGTGGGAGCAGAGTTAGTATCAATCTTCACATCTTATCAGTTGATCCTCTCTCTATGTATACCTTTATTTGTTAATAGAATTATGTCACATGTTTTAGTGCTGGTCCTGGAGCTGTTATATAACTGACCACCGAGTTTCTTTTTTATTGAAAACATCAAAAAAGGCTGCCATAATGCTTGGCCTTGGAGCCAATCGATAAAGAGCTGAGGTGACTACTTTATGTGGCTGTAAGGTGTTATGTTTGTCGGGACTGGGGTTTGCATGACAATCTGTGGATAAATGTGAGAAGAAAATAGAAGGGATTGAGTTTACTGTAGATCCGCTGCTATTCATCACTTTACTTGTCTTCCTATTTGGGTTGGAATAGATTCATACTTTATGCAGAACAGATACCAAATAGACTCCAGAAGCACTGCATACGTAATAAAATGTCCTCCTCCACCTCTTTGGCATGCCGCGGCATAAGAATATAACCGGGAAAGTGAAGCTACATGCATCACGCACACAGACATGCAAACATGCTCTCTCACACAAAGACACATACTATAAAGTGTGACCTTCAGGTTTGATCATCTGCAATGCAGTGATCAGTTTTATTGATGTGGAAGGAGACTGTATTTATAAAACTTCAGGTCATTTCCATGTGCTTCTTTTATGTGGTGCATATCATTGTGTTAATCATTCTCACACTATGGTTAAATGATGTGATCAGGACAAAAATGTGTCCAGTGTTTAACCTTTCCTCTTTCACGACAGGTGACACTTTGTGTAATTTTAAAGAGAACAACAGGTATAAGTATTGTGTACTGTTGTTAAGACTCCCTGCTGGGACTCACCGTGCTCTCCTTCCGCCTTTAACGCCTTTCGCACATGCCGTTCCAAAATCTTAGCAAATGATGATGCCTCCATATCTGGCTATAAAAGTCTCTGCTGGATGGAGCTTTGCTTTTTCTCAATTCTAAAACAATACACTTTCAAAGAGTGCTGCTTCTAAACTTTCCTAACCCTGACACAATGTCCCTCAGAGCACGACACAATCTTTTTAATCCAATTCCACAAGCAAGACCACCTTCTCACACATATACACGTGCACACATACCTTGCCTGTCACCCACTTGTGAAGACCCCAGCCACCAGAACCATCCAACATGCAGATAAGCATATCCCACAGATACCAGTGACACTTGCTCAACCAGCTGAAGCTAACCTACCAGAAATGTCAAGGGCTGTCATGTCGTGGCTAAATGGTGTTGGTGAAATGGGAAGTTATAAGCTGCCAGTGTGGCATGTGACTGTGCAATGCATGGAATCCCACAAATGAAAAGGTCTCTAAATACATATTTCTAGATAGGTAGATTGACAGAACACAAACTGTACAAATATTTCAGCTTCCATTCTGTCCCCTGGTGCTGTTTCTACGTGGTCTCTGACACACTGTACCTGAGTGCTTCACCGGCTCTAGTCTTCTGTGTATAACTGAAAACAACTGGCCTCTCTGTGCAGAGCCGAGCACTCAAAATCACAAACAGGTTACTTAGTCATTGCCCATCCCTTCGTTTCTTCCCTTTTCTCTCTCTCTGTCTTAATGCAGGACAACAGCAACAAGCAGAGTAGCCTAAAACTGTGGGAATTGAACTTCAAGACAGGGATGTGCGAGATAACAACGAAAATTAGAACTTCTTATAGGTCATCATAAAAATGTTGCCAAAGCTTTGTAAGTGGTCAGGAAAGAAGGCAACAAAGTGCTGGACTTGCCGTGTGTGATGAATGAGATGGAAGTTCTGGGGCTACTGCCATTTTTTTCCCCCTGCTTTTTTAAAGCAAAACTGTCTGGAAGCGTTCCACGGCTCCCAAACAATGTACACAAAAATATTGCATGGGGGGGGGGGGGGGGGGCTGGGGAAAGACACAGAGGCAGCAGCAGCACAATACTGCCTGCTGCACTGCAGCAAAAATCTACACAGCATACCGTAGCAACCACACAACCTCCAGCACTGCACAGAACAGACCCCTGTATGGAGGGAGGAGTAATGAGAGACGGACGGAAGACCATGTGCATATGTGTGCCACTGAAGATTGAATGACAGGAGAGAAAGCTGAATATTCCACAAACAAACCATTTCCATGAGTTCATTTTTCCTTTTAATCAGGATATTAAAAAGCAACTGTATGAACACCTGTAAGCTGGAGAGCTTCAGCTCTGTGAAAAGCTTTATGTTGACTAGAGAATTTCCTTCAACCGTGAGGATCAGCTACTGTAAAGAGGCATTCAGAGTGCAGAGTGATTACAGAAAGGAGTGATATTTGGAGCTGGGAGGGGAGAGAATTAAATAGGATCCATGATGTCCTTCATGTTTCAGTAATAGATCCATCAGTTGGAAGGCTTATCTGAGGCCAAAGCAGTGCTTTATGAAGGATTTCAGTACTTGTGAGATCACAATAAACTGTTCAAAATGGGTTGTTATAAAGTTACAAATCTAAAAGCAATGCGTCGGTGGAGCGATTTTCTTTCTTTCTTTTTTTTCCACCCGTGGCAGCATCGTGCCAAAGGACACTGTGGTCTGGCAAAACTTAAGCCAGCTCATTTTTGCCAGAAAACCCTGCGATCCTCCGCACTTCTGTTGCATCAACAGTCTGGTCCCATTCAGTATGAGAAGGTTGGATTTCAGTTTTGTTTAGTTTTTTGTTTTTCCCACACACTTCTAAAGCTACTCTGAACATGACACTACAGTACCCAGAAAAACACTGGACAGCCCTCAAACATCCTCTAATGAAAAAAACAAAAACAAAACACTTATAGTGAACCACTGTGAAATTTAGCACTGAACAGATAAAGCCAAGTGGCAGATTATCAGAGTACAATGAGTGGTGAGAAATGTACCACCTGAACAAACCTGGAAACCTAGAAAAGGCAGAACCAGTTCTGCCAGCAGAAAGAGGTAAAAACATAGCAACACAAAGAGAAATAAGAAATTATTTGGCCACCAAAAAACCTAAATGTGACAAATTAAATACACTTCCAAACCCAAATAAAATCCTAAATTATTTGGAGTAAGAAGTGACGTAACAATGAAAGCAGTAGAATGAATGACAACAGGGTATGTTACAGCCTGAGAAAAAACAGGACAAAACCACATTAAACTCCACTGTTTATACACTTATTTTCATTTATCACTGTTTTAAAACCACAATCTTTTATCCTTCCATTACTGCATAACAACATTTGTCCCTTTTTTACATTTTGAACATTGTGAACTTTGAACAACATGCCATGGTATTATTGTACCACATTATGGTAATGAAAATGTGAAGTTTAAAAGAGACAGAGGAGAATTAAAGAGGGGAATGAAGAGAGAGCATCTTTCTGAGCTTGTTCCATCAGCAAGGAGCACAGTCAGATGATGGACAACAGTAATAAATGAGCTACCAGCCAACAGTGAGTCATGAAATCATATCAGCAATCAATCATAATCAAGTCATTGAAATGTACTTCCAGCACAGGCCCGAAGCAGACTAAGCTGACCTCACTCTGTGTCTCTCTCCTCTCCAATAGTCCTCGCTGCTTTAAAACAAGAGAGCAGCAAAGCCATCACCTTAACTGTGTGCCTCTGGCTGTATGATTTGTAGTGGCGGGTACTGTGGCTCAATAACAAACTAACGCACGCACACACCGGCATGTTCAGCTTGGTGTGTTTGATAAAGGTTAAAAACACTACATTCCTGTCATCAGAGCCACAGGGAGCATGGCCCAACCTTCTCGCTGTGTGGCATCCGCATCATGCTAATGCGACTGCAACATTTCCCGCTCCTAGTTGATGGCCTGCAAACAATATTAGAAATAATACACAGACTCACTCTGAATGCTGTCGGCATCTTAACCCCTCAGCTGCCAGCTCTCTGCCAAATCTTTTGTCTGCATCAAAATAATAATATTGAAAACTACTGATTTTTATTAATGTTGACATCTTACAATACCATTGCCCCTTTGTGTGGGCTTTCTTATGATTTTGTCCCTATAATCCACTTTGGTGGTTTGTCAGCAGCATTTACAATTATTTACTTGGAATTACTTACTTACTTGGAATTATTTAATCTCATCTGCATCAGTATTTTGCTCTACTTGTTCATTTGCATCAAGCTGGAGCAAGCATGAGGTTTTGCCAACTGCCCTCATCCTATGTAGCTGCTGTGCATCATGTTCTCAGAGCCGGGGACACCATTTATGACTCACAGCCACTTTTTTGTCACTTGATGGAATATTATCATCAGGTTTAAGGCTGTTACAGTGGGATGACTTATATCACTAGGTCCAGGCATTCCCATTTGCACAAATAAACCTCAAGCATTAAGTGCGCTATGATTTTGTTAACATTAGGATTGGGATGCCCTGCTGTCTGTATTATCACTTTTTGCCTGTTCCTGCAGTGTGAAGCACAAACAGTGAGCGTGTGTGCTTTACTAATACAGACTCAGACAAAGATAAATGGCTCGTCTAACCAACAGCAATGAAATTTACATAAACATGGAGTCACTGATTTCATAATTCCATAAATTATTCTGACCTATGTGGTGTTTGTTTGAATTTACGTCCACAGCCCATATGAAAGATAAATGAGAATGGATGCACTTTAGCAAAAGCAGCTCCGGTTGGAATAGAACTGTTAACAATTTACTTTATTTAAGTTAAGGTATTTGTTAAGAGAAGTATATTGTCTAATCAACTTATTGATAAGATATGTTACTTTTTTGTCGATTCAACAGCAAGTGGGAAAATCAAATGTTTACCTTATTAATATGTCAGCTATCTTAACTGGAAATCATAGTGGTTTATATAACATATTTCTGTTGGAATACTTTAAACTGGTGAACCATTAACTATTACATCATCTATACTGGTGTGATCAGTTTTGCAGTAGAAACTGATCCGTTAGAAGTGCATCCACTTCTGGAGCATAGCCAAGGTGCTTTAGTGAGCTGCTAGTCATTAGAATCAAAAGTGGAACAGCTGTAAATACACTTGTATTATGTTAAATTGTTTGTTTTCCAAAACAGGCATAAATCAATGTTACTGTGATACAGTAATACACAATTCTCAAAGTTATAAAACCAGATTTCTTTGGCTTTGACCCAGATGTGGGATAATACTGGAGTGGAGAGGATGGGAGATAAGAGCACTATAGACTGAAGAAGTGGAATAGGATTAGCCCCCCCCCCACACAAATGTGTGTTTGAAAATGGGGTGACAGAAATATGATGGGATGAAGAATCAGAAATTAGAAAAACTTAAAAAATACTGACTAAAAGAAGGTCATTCTGCTCTTGGGGTATTTATAATCAATAAGCCTTGTCAATATAGCACATTTTCTTGCCTTTGGTGACCACTTATGGCCCCTCATATAAACAAACATAGCTCTGCAGGTTCTCACATTGCGATATGTTGTCATGTGCCACTGACATTATAGCTTTCCAAGGTTTCTTTCAGCAGGAGTAAATGTTCCCTGGAAAAACACTCCAGCTAAAATAACATCAGCTTTGACTTTGAAAATACCCTCACCCACTGGCGTTTTCTCCTCAGAGTTAAGTTGATAAAACAGGGTGAAAGGTGTTGCCACTGTACCGAGGGGAAGGGTTATTGCAATAGTACAAAAGGAGGATGTGGAAGATGACTGTGCTGGTATCAATATCAATAGAAATTGTGTTCCAAAGTGCCTGGACGTTTTGCTAAAGTTAGAGCACTAATAAATAAACAAGATTGCAGCTCCATTGAAAGATTAGTTTAATAAAAATGGCTTTCCACTAAAACGTTAATAGCAGCAACAATTGTGCAGAAGTCAGAAACTGGCACTACAGCACTACAGAACTGGAGCAGTATGCTGCGTGACTTTCTTCTGATGCCATGTGGAGAATATAGTTGGGGGTTGTTGGTTTTTTTTTTTGTTTGCTTTTTGAATGACCAAATTTTTCCAACCAACTCTAGGCTTTCACTATAAACTTAAAGAAGAAAATTTTTAATTCACATTTGTTCCATGTTTTCTTTTGTGTTTTTGTTATTGTTTTTTACCACCTCACCTCCATTTGCGTAACTAAGATTTCAATACAAGTAAGGCCACTCCAAGGCTGAATTATGACTTATTTACAGTAAATGTTAATGGAACTATCCATGGCACTGATCTGCCAGTGTCACAGTATCAATTTTTGGAGTTAATCTTCCAACAAAAGATCTACATACACAAGATTAATCAATGCTATCTGTATTATAGCGTCAACACAAGGCACAATCGGTTGAGGTAGCAAAAAAAAAAACAGTGGTTGTTTCTTTATGCAAAACATCACCTGCAGTTCATAGTGCTGACTACATCACTTTAGACTGTCACAGTAATCATGTTAACGAGGAAAAGCCAATCTCTAAAGACACAAGCCCTTCACACACCCATTAAAAATATTCTCCTTCAATTGGATATGGATATCATCAATTGTACACAGACATATCTGAAATCATACCATGCATTTTTAGGCAATGATGATGAACTTTAAAAAGGTGCATGTATCCGTGCAAGTCTTCAAACTTGTACGGTGAATACATTATCTCATAGCCTAACTGCTTCATTCTCTCTTGCTCTTCATCTCTCTGCTCAAGCTCATCATTTTGTCACTTTATTCTGAACCATAGCACAGTGCACCAACCCAACAAAGGAACCAAGGAGCTCCACAAAAAAAAAAAAAAAAAAAAAAAAAAAGAGAGTTTCACAGCAGCTATCATGTGCCCAATCCTCTGGGATCCGGTAACATATGTCATATCTTCGAGAGAACCTGTTTAGAGCCGTGTTCCGGTCCTGCTCCTCACACAACATTGCACCTTGGCTTACAGAAGTGGGTGACGTGTCACACAGTTCCTACTATTAAGAGCAGAGAAAGAGCCAAATTACAAGATGATTTATGAAGCCTCCAGAAGACAGGGCAGAAAACCATGTGGGGAAAAGCATGGGATATCATATCCTGCTGTGATGACTATTTTTAAAATGTACCTCAATTTCCCAGTGTTCCTTAAAAAGAATAGAGTGATTAGAATGGTGCATGCCCTCAGTACATGCAGCTCTAAATGACTGAAGTCAGTGAATTTAGGGAGCCCTTGAAATGAAGCTCTTTTTTATATATATATATATATATATAAAAAGAGGGGGGACATTTTGACAAAATAGTATTGACAAAAGTACAGTGTTCAACAGCAGTGTGCAGATAGATAAGTGTAGGGTTTCATTAAAGAATTTGAGTGATCAGGGAAGAAATGGCCAGAAGACCTGATTGTGTCTGCAAGTATATGTAAGATAGCATAGTTTTCATTTCGAATATGAAAATACTGAAGCAGCTGAACATGGCCTGAAGTCTTGAAGTAATTTCCATTCAGAGCCAGGAAGCTGTCGGCAGGCATTAGTTTGAATAATGTCTTTCTTTTTTAAGTAAAAGCATAAGAACTGGATCAAATAGTCTGTATGTGTCTGCTCTGACATCAACTGCATTCTAGCAGTTGTAACTTTGCAATATTTAGTTTCAAAGCTTAAAGAATATCATTGACCTCATATTAGTTTGTGGGTTAAAGGTGAAAAAAAAAAAAAAAAAAAAACAACTTTTACTAGCATGTACCCGGTATGACTGCCAGTCCAGTGATAATGGATAAAGAGGTAGTAGGATTAACTAGCTCAACACAACATTATAAAAACAAAGCTGTTACTCTTCAACATGAGCTTTAACCATAGTCTTTTTGCACTTTTACAAAGCATGTTAGCCATTAAGTGCATATTTAGGATTTCTTGTTTTAAAATGGACCAATTTAAAAAAATCAGTGCACCTTCACCTTACGATAAGTAAACCTAATGCTATCTTAAAAAGCTAATTAATAAAATCTTACAATGGAAGTTTCCAAAAATGCAAGGATTACAAGATAGATTTAAGAGCTGTGTTACTGTCTGCCTCTGTCAAGTTTTTAAGTCCAGGACTCATAGATTAAAAAATGGATGAAAACAAAGCTGCAGTCAATCTACAAGAAGAAAAGCTTGAGAGTAGCAACAGTGAGAGAGTAATGCAAACCTAGAGTTAACTAGCCGATGAAAATGCCCTGCAGGGCATACTCATGAACAGAGCTCTACATTTTCTCTATAATATAAAACAGTCAAAATCATATTAAAGTTGTTTGAATCAAGTAGGAACCTCCAAGGCTGAAAAATGAAGCCAACATGTAAATGCTTTAAGGTCTTAGAATGGCCGCTTGTGAATAACTCTAAAAGCAAGTGAATCCCCATAGTTTCCTATTTTAAAGTGTCCAGCTGAACAGCAGAGAGAAAAAAAAAAAAACATGTTCACAGCCTGGTGCAAAAATCTAGTTATGGTTTAATATCTAATAAGGTTTTTAATCATTTACTGTACTTTGCTTTGTCTTGAAATAAGACATTTATTACTTTACTTTATTGGTTTATTTCGTCGGGACAGTGCACATTAATGGACAATACGTACGAAATGTAGTGTAAATACACCAGAATTAGCAAGAATGCTAAATTTCACCCGTAGTCCCCAACAATGAACATAGAACAGTCAACAGATCAATATACATTACAAAACCACAGAAATACACAGGACCAATACAAAACTTATACAAATATGTAGACATGCATTTGCACATCTCAGTGTCATGTTTAAGGAACATGATGAACACACTAGAACTCAAAATCTCACTGACCTTTAATGACATGAAAATAACTGAGGACCGGAAAGTCCATAAAATTGACAATTGAGAATAAATTTATTATGCCATCTGAAGCTGTTTCACCAAATTTGACAAGATTGCGCTTTGCCCATCCACAGATGGCCAATTTCTCCTCTCTATCAAACACAACTCAAAACCACTGCAGAAACAATGCTGCCATCAGAAACCGAAAAGGTATGAGATGCATTTTTTACCACGTTTCTAAAAGGTGACTGATTTGATTATTTGTTGTAAATGTCATGTAGACAGCCTAATAAGGAAAAAAGACCCATAAAACACTTATTTCACAGAGCTGTATAATTTTGCCAAATCAGCATCATTCACAGTAATCACATTGTAATTCTCATTCAGCTACATGATGCTGCCTGCTGCAGCTTTCACACCGCAGGTAGCAAACTGTCTCTATGACATATATCACAAAGCAATCAAGCAATCGCTGCTCCTCGCTTGCACTCTACCTGCAGCTCATATTTGTTGAGCCTTTAACAAGGTGGCAACCAATATATCCTTCAGTGTGTTTTATAACACCTGCTTACATAACACCGATAGTGTTGTTGGACACTTCAAGCCAAACACAAATATCATCTTTTTAGCTTGAGATGGATTTACACATTTTTGGAAAAGGGGAAGGTGTGTTACAGGGTCTATCAAAGAAAGATAGGATCTGTAAAAGAGGTTACCACAGTTTATTCAAAATTTGAATGCCAACAAAGTGTTAGACAAAGTAAAAGTAGACTCACAAATCCACCATCTGTGCTTTGCTTCCATTTGAGAAGACTAACAATTTAAATGTTTGCTGTTATTAACTAATATTCAAGGTAACTCTGACACCACTGAGCTGACAGAAAATGCATCAGCTGGTTGAATGTTGTTCAAAACAAGACTATACTCAGTTTTCAATCTGCTGAAACGTTCCAGTTTAGTCTGAAATCAATGTTTTATATATTCAATGCATTTAGATTTTTATGCCCCACTTATAGAGATTACTCCTCTCTGCCCTTGCTATCTCTCTTTCTGTCTCTGTGAACACACTGTATATACATTTGCCCTTCCATCTGAGCTGATTTGTATGTAAACCTGATTGTCTCACAGGGGGAGGTAGAATTGCAGCCAGGAACTTGAATTTCATCACCCCCAGGTCATATTTCTCAAGAGCAGGACAAAGACAGCCCAAATAAATTCAATGTGGAAAATGATGGTGCCACTGCCATTATCATACCTAAAAAGATGGAACCATGTTTCCTGTTGACCTGTGACACACACCGCTGCTGTGACATGTAACTTCATCTCTGTGTCCCGAACAATCTCAAGATGCCTGAGTTTTCTCGCTGCCGTGGAAAGAAATTCAGCCCTTGACAACCTCAAAGCATATAATAGTTACTGTTTCATATCAATGGTGTTTCTTTATCTCTATTAAATCGCAGTAAGCGACTGTGTCAGCTATTTTTAGAGAGAAGAGGTTCATCAGTGAAGCACATAGTATGAAGAAGTGCTGTTTTATAATGGTCCTTACACATGAACTCCAGCTGAACCTGTTAAATCTAAAGCTATTTTGTTTGTTTGTTTTTCTCTCTGATATGCCAGTGCCTGCAACCAATGTGCATTATCAGACAAGCTACTGCAGTTTGACCATTTACAAACTTGCTGCAATGTTTCTGTATGAAACCTAGCAACATACCACTGTGGTTGGAAGAGGATATTTTTAGCCAACCCTGCTGTTAGTCTAATTGTAGGAGTTCTTGTTTGAATCTTACCCATCCGCTTCAATTACAGTGCTGTTTCTTTGTTACCACAAATTAAACTAGTGTGGGTATGTTACACAAATTAATGAGGAATGTTTTAACTGCACAGAAAATTCTCCAACTAGCATGATTTTGGGGAAAAGAAAAACTGGATATCTTACTCTTGCTCTGGGGTAAGAATTACAGGCTGAAAACACAGTAGAGCAGTAGAATCTCATTATTAAAGTGTACACATAATTTCAGATTACAATGTGGAAGTTGCTCCTCAGCAAAGAACAGCACACAGTGAAAAAGCTCTTTTACACTATCTTGATATTGATACCATGGCAAACAGTTCATTTAGTCACATGAACATGCACGGCAGAGGCAGCCATTGTTCTTTGCAAAGTACTAACAGTCATGACATGAAACTGCCAACAACAGTTCATAGCTGTATAACTGTACACCATGTAAAGACAATTCAAAAATGAAAAGGTTGCATGCTCAAACAACTGTCTTTTGTCTTCTTTGCAGTTTTTAGGATTATAGATAATGTGCACCTAGTCAGTCAGTATAGTTGACCATACCAAAGACATCTTTGACTGTTTTAACCATACAGCTTAGGGTAAAAGGTCAAGTGTATCCATGGACCAAAGAAGAGCAATAACATTCGAGCGCTGTATTGATTCACAGGGTCCTCCTAGTTTGGTCACACACAATGGTCTCACTCACTATGAGCCATCATCAGATGGATGTCTGGGTTTTCATTGAGCTGTACTGTCACTGTCAAAGAGCAGTCACCATAATACTTAAGGGTCGCTGCCTAGTGACTTCACACATCTAATGCATTTCTGCCTTTTCAGCAACCTGTCTGTTTGCCTTCTATATTTACAAAACTACAAAACCTAAGATGCATCACTGAGCCTCAATCACCAATGTCTGCCTTTACTATGTATGGTGGATCATGGGATGACTTTTTGTTCCAATGCTTACTATCACATGCCCTGATTAAGTTACTTTCAGTCATTGTAGCTGTATCTTAATTCAATGACATTCTGGAAGTTTTACAGTGACAACTTTGTGGTCATTTACATGGGCTGCTTCACAGGCTGCAGGGTGAAACCTACTGTGACTCCATCCAATTCCACTCATCTAGTTCATTACATAATTGACTTAATGAAGTACATTCACTCAGAGACATATACCCATGCTGGGACACAAGGATGAACATTAAGGAGAGGTCAACAAGGCTAGTTCCACCAGACCAACTACCCTTAGGACAGACTACCCTAGATGGAATAACTTGCTGGAAAACAGTTATGCTGGAAAAATGTTAACAGGTCACTGACTATAAAGGCTTATTGAGACTTTATCTTTAGGCAATTTTGCAAAAGAGCTTAAAGGGGACATGCAGTCTTTCCATGGTGGCCGATTTGCCAGTAAAGCCAGTCAGTGCTACAACTTTGACCCAACATTTCATTTGCATCAGAATGAAGCAACTCTTTGTGGTTTAGTTTCTCCTCAGACTTGCCATGCAATATCTGTTAAACTACGCCACATTCTTGAATCAGTAACATGTGGCTTCCACATTTAATCATCGATTTCAGGAATTACTCCATTCGTATCGACCCTAAATGGGATCAAACCAGTGGAGACTTATGCAGAAACACTTACTTTAAAACAAAGGATTGAATATTTAACAATATACTTGACTTATCTATCATGATGTGAGGAAAAACTAGATGCTTAAATATATGTAGGTTAAAATAATTAGCACTATTGACAAATTCTCCATATACATATGGAGAACCACATGCTAACACAGGTACATGCAGATAACATAACATCCTGCAGCTAATAGAATAGACTATACTTTTAACCCTTCAGATGTGCGGGCGATGTACAGTAAGCAAGCGTAAGCTTCTGAGTGCGGAAAGAGATACAGATAACAATCACTGAATTATAAGACAGATGTTGATATGTTGACAAAGGCTGAGAGTCTTATTGATACAGCCTGCTCGGCTTAGTCGCTCTGGGTTCTCTCAGTTATGTTGTGTTACTAAAAATACAGCCCAAGAGCTGGAGCACTATATCTAGGCCTTTGCAGCTCAAGCCTTGTGAGTGCTACACTGGAAAACACCTGCCTCTGCTGACAGAGGGCCACACACAGGATTCTCCATCCTAGCACTACAAAGGTACCAGAAAATCCTCTGAGATTGTTTAAGGCACTTATGTAGATGAAAACAAGTCATTTGGGTGATTTGTTGGACAGTGCAGGTTCAAAAAGTGTTTTGTTTCTGCCGGTTTTTTAGCTTTTAGGCATAGGAAACAGCAAAGACCCCCAGTGGCACAGTCTGCAAATCTTGGCCTACTTCATTTCCCAATGAACTGCTGGTTCTATCTGCTGCTTCAGCACAAACCCACCACCAGTTTATGATACTTAAATAATGAGCCTCCACCAGGTGATTGCTGCTTCTTATTTTGAAAGACATGTTGCTCAGGTTTGAGCATAATTGAAGGAAGTTTGTAACACCTCAAAGCTGACTGTGGCTTTGCCCTAAACTGTCCTTCATTAAATCTGCCCGTTTGCATGTGGAAGTAGACTGGCTTTCATACTTTCATACTTTTTTTGTCAAATATAAATACAATTCAAACTTAAAAAAACTTACAGGTTATGTGACTTCACTTACCCCTGCTTTAGCGAAACTCCCTGACTGTTTAGAGTAAATAACGCGGAGGGTAAAAAAAACCCCCCAAACATTTACGGTTTGCTGCGCCGGAAGACGAGAAGGTGACAACCGGAAGTGACGCAACAACGTTGCCTTGTTACGACAAATATTCGAGAAGTTTTTATTTAAAATTCTGAAATATTATTAATTAAATGTTATATCAACGTTTAAATGCTAAACACGGTGTTTATTAATATGGAACTTTATTTTTTTGTTGCGAACAAGGCGACATCACCTGCTACCTTTGGTGTCTTTGCTAACAGTTAACGTTAAATGTGTAACTCGCTGCTCAAGTTTTTCGTCTTCATTTTACACATTTCTCTTTGGTTTTGCCCCTCATGTTTTGAAGAATCTCTACAAGGATCTTCAGATACGTGGTAGGTGTTTCCCAACGACCTGCGAGCTTATTTTTATTATGTTTAACTAGCTATTTAGCATGGGCAGTGTGAGTTCATCCGGGCTCAAGTCTTAAAATGGAAAAAGGTCCTTCCTCTGTAAAGGACAAAGTAGGTGCTAACTATGCTTTGACTTGTAAACTTAAGTGTACACAACCAACACCCAAGGCGAACCTGAGTTGTAGGATATAAGATAAAAAAATTTGTTTTGTTTATTTATTTGTTTTTTTTTGATGATAGTAGACAAGTGTTTTTGTCGTTGATCCTGCAGCATCAGCATGGCAAAAACAGTCCGGCTACAGTAAGATGATGATCTACTACACTGCAGTTGCAGTGTGGAGGAGCTGTACTGCTGCTTAGCACATCATCCTCAAACCCACAACCTCAGGTGAAGTAGTCCGCACTACCTGCTGTGCACCTTGGGGCTTTTCTTTCATACCCTACAGCAGCCTGTTGAAATAAACCGGAGCTTTGCGATGTTACATTTAATTAGTGACACATTATTCCTAACAACAGTTGGGAATTATGTGTTGCTTCTTGCACACACACAAAAACGTGCAGGGTCTGAGTAGTAAAAGGTGTCGACTGTAGAAGTGCAGGGTTTGCATTAGTGCAGTGGAGCCTGTTTTTTTTTTTTTTTTTTTACATGTCCTAGTCGCACTTCGGCTGCCCTGGCTCCTTTAACACAAAATCAACTTATGTGCTGAGAAGAAATCATGTCTCCCCGGGCCCCTGTATGATGCACACTGGCCTGCAACAGCCCCAAAAGATGAGACACGAAAGAATAGTCTGTCTCCTACGGCTGGCTTGCTGAAAACATAGCGAGTAGCCCATTTAATCGAGAAGTGGTGTTGCAGAGGGGGGGATTGCTGCTGCAGTAAACCCGAGGATGGAATAATCTGGTTAGGGGGGGAAATCACGTTGGGCAGAATAGCTGTGCGTGGATTTGATCCACTGAAATCACACCTAGGCCCTGTATGTGAGACAGTGTGTGTGTGTGAGTGTATGTGTGTGAGCTGCTATTTAAAAAGTTAGGATATCAAGGTGCTGTGGTGATGCAGGGGGGGAGGGCTTTTTTGTGTGTCTGAGCGCTGCGCGTCCCCAAACCTGGACTCGCCGATAGTAGCTGCACAGAATAAGTTGTTCCCCCCTCCCTGCGCCTCTGCATGATCCACTCGCTGTATAAATATGATTGCAGATTTATCACCATTACAACAAACAAACGAATAACGCAGATCCTCACACACACACACACACACACACACACACACACAGTCTCGCTCTTTCTCACACACACACACACACACTCACGGCACAACGCCGGCTCACAGCGAAACGGAGGAGTAGGCATAATGGTGATGAGCTTACCACTTGGATTCTTGTTTTTCTTAAGACTCTTGCCACAAAGACACTGCAGCATATGCGTTCCTTTGCTGAAAATGTTCCAAAGAAACCACATTGATTTGGGCGAAGAGCAATCCAGTAGCTTAAACACCCAGATATAGATGAGATCCTTGCGGTTGCATAATAACACAATTGGATCAGTTCTCCAGGACAAGGCTACCAATTGTATCATAGAAAAATAGGTATATCCAAGTCCTATGCGCTTTCATTCACGTGGCAAAATATTCAGTATCTGTCAGACTTCGTGATAATGGTGTGTTTTCTTCTTCTGGCGTATAAAGAATGCCTCCTCAACTAGTCGATTATAGAAAATATACTCTATAAATTTCATGTGTCGCACCGGGAGGAGACGGGCCGCCAGTAAACAAACACAACTAACGTGAAAACAGTAAAACACGGTGGATTTCCGAGGAGAAAATCATTGCCTATTAGTTCATCACTCTGAGGAGAGGAGGGTGGATCTGCACAGCATCAAAAGCCAAGGGAGGATGCATCCTATGCACAGACTGCTGCAATGATAGCCCCAACAAAACAGCACATTGCCGGATCTGGTCCAATTCCTTTCTCCTGTAGCGGCTGCTTTGGCGAGGTCAGATAACACCAACCTCGGTTTTCATTTCTTGCAGTCCCACACTGCAACGTTTCTGTTAAAGCCGGGCTTGGGTTCTTGGTGTGTGTGTGTTCGTGATTCCTGGAGTGTGCGTTTCCTCCGTTTGTGGGGTATTTTCCTCAAGCCTTTTTCAGCACCACGCCACTGGCATCTCCAAAAGTGCGGTGCGCCTGTATAAAAACATTTGCATGAATTTCCTTTGGCGTCCGACCTCTTAGAAATAGACCGAGAGGAGGGGTTGAATTGAAAGATTGGCTTTCCATTACGTAAACACGTGGTTTCTGTGCCGTCATATCTGTGATGCTCTTGGAAATTTTTATGATCTGACTGAGACTATTGTCCCAGCGTGAATTCTTGGATATGACAGTGACTGGGGGGGTGCATGTGTGCACCGCATGGGTCTTTTATTTACATCAGTCATCTTTATTCTCGGCGTGTCGTCTCTTTGCCATCAGCTTTCAAATTGTTGCAGCCCTGAGCAAGCAGGTGGATGTTAATGGAGAAATTGGGTATCAGAGCTCTAAAGGCGTTAAGAGTCATCTGCAGTATGAACCTTGTGTCAAGTCATCTAATTCGGCTCAAGAGGTTAAGACTCAGCAACATATCACTAAAAATTTTCTAGGTGAATGAATTGAATTTAACATAAGCTGCAGAAAAAAACTGTGTTTTTCACAAACATTAAAACAGAAGTGAACCCAAAAATCCCATAAACTACTGTTAAAAAAACAATAATTATTATAGGGTCCCATTTCAAATGTTATTCAAATGAGTAAAAGTAGTGTCTTTAACAAAATATTCAGATATCCAGATACCTGTTGTTTCCTACCTCTGTTTTGTTCCCTTGTCCCTCAGGACGAGGGGGGAGTTAGTGTTGCTCATGACGACTTTTTCCACTGTGTGACCACTTTTCTCCAAGGATTGAAAGGTTTTCCATCACAAACTAAGGGCAAATAGGATATTGTTTTCCCCTGATTACACCCACCCTCAACAGGAAGGAGTTCTGCAAAGAGACTGTAAGTGTGCATGTGTGTGTGTGTGTGTCAAGACACAAATTTTGGCTTTCCCACCAAAGAATTCCGTTTTTGCTTTTTTTGTTTTTTGTTTTTTTGTTATGTTTTTGGTTTTGTTTTTTGGTTTTTTATTTGGCACCAGTTTTTTCTCTGCTGTTCAACTCTTCTCTGTTGTTTTCCATACCTCTGGTCTGGGATGAAATCACTCTGAGATCTGTCAGCATGACTCCCTCCCAGCACAAATGGCAAAAGTCAGTATGTCTGCCAGTATTTGCAACCACGAGTTACTTAGTATAGTGATGACCCCAATCACAGGTGTTAGATGCTGTTTGCCAGTAACTCATCTTCGTTAAGCTGCAAAATGACTGACATTATGGCCCTGACAAGAGCAGATGACCCTCTCAAAAACTGCTTCCTTACAAACGTCCCACTAATTTTAAATATTTCTAGTGAGGAATGAGTATTGAATTCTGGCTAATATGGTGATTTGCTGTAAATATGATTCAAAATGAGAAGGAAAATTTGCATGTATGTAACCTGTATCTCTGTGACATGTCATCAGTCTACATTATGTGCTTGTAACTTGTATCATCCAAAAATTTAAGATCAACCTGTTTCACAAATATCTCCATTTTTGGAAAATTAATAGCAAGACAGTCAAAGAGTCACTAGTTACTCAGTTTAGTGAGTGGAATGGAGAAAAAGCTGACATTTGTGTAAACAATATTAACCACAGCACAGGAAGCTTGACGAGAGACTGGAGGAGTTCATTAGTGGGGTTGTGTTGTGTGTTCATCTCTGAATTACAGCATTAATCCACTTTAATGACCTAGTTTTGTGGAGCCCAGGTCTTGTCAGTTGTCTGTGATAACTGGTTCCTCAGGGATGTGGACCACTTTGAAACAAATGTTTCCTGATTGACTTTCTTTACACTGCATTATAATTTTGCTGTGTCACAGTTTAAAGGCTAACTGCAAAGGATTTCTCTTTTCAATTACTGATACCGTTTACCTACTAGCACATTTGTTATACAAACTTAGGAGGTGCACACACACACACACAAACACAAAGCCCAGAAACCCTGACACTTATATATACTCAGTGCAGTGCCTCAGACAAGGAGTGAACACAATTATTTAAGCATTTACATGTGTGGGCTCAAATGGACTCATTGTGGAATCAGCAGAAGTCATAGCAATGCACTCCAGGCGCTCCAGTTCTCTCCCTCTGCAGAGGCCTCTCATGTCATCCTCCCTATTGATCTGTCTACTGTAATGTAAAGTATCATTGCACCCTGGAGGATATCGTCTGACAATTTTGTCAGGCATCATTAGAATACTTCATTTTGATTGCCAAGACTGGGGCCGGCAGGAAGTGGCTCCCTTGTGAGTTTTTAACAGCCTGTTTTCTCCTGATTGGGAAAAATAACTTGATTTAAGATGCACAGAGATAAATGGACTGGGTCCAGTTTTACTTGTGGTCTCTGTGGTCCTACTGCACATGCTTGAATAGGAAAGTGTGAAGATGGCATCAAAAAGTGTTGTGGTTTGGAGACTGGTCAGGCCCATGAAGTGATACATCTCATATTAATTTATGTGAAAAATTTATCTAGCGATGTCCAGGCCAATTTTGAAGCTCCTTTTGAAAGTTCATGTAATCTGCATGAACGAGTGTAATAGTAATTTTGATTCCTCCAATTAGTGACTGCAATCTACAGTGAATTTGTCAGAAATCAATCACATGTACAATCTTTTGAATTAGACTGATGATAGTAAAGCCAATGTGATACACTTAAATTCTCCTGTAGTCTGATGAACTTTTGTGATGATTGGAATATTTTGACATTATTAACTGTAAGAACTGAATGAATAGGCAATAACTTAGTATGCTCCTGTGTTGCTGTGGGGGTGTTTATTCCAAATCGAATGAATGATTAAGGGTAAATAAATAAATTAGCCTGAAATGCACTTGAACTTCAAACACAGACTAATGATTGTCATGTAATCCTTAATAGTGATGATTGGTGTCTGATTTTACTCAACAGGTGCAGGTTCTTGAATTGGATCACATACTGTAATATTGGTCAGTGCAGAGGATCACTGTGGCAATAAAGCTATATGCACTCTTGATTTACCAGTAAGGTTAATAAGGGTGTTGATAACATTTAACAATTTGTACTTGGGTGCAAACCAGAGAAAGTCAAAGTGAATTCATTTTGTCATTCATGTAAAAAGATGAAAGTTTCATTAATTGGTCAGTTGAAGCTTAATTTAGAAACTTGTGTTTTTGCCCATGGTGGGACCAGTGCTTTCAGGGCAAGTTATACTGGGACCACATGTTCAGTATTAATGTGAAAACCATCCACTCACCCTTACCCAGCATGCCCATAGCCAAGATGTCAAAGAGGGAGAATCAGCTGTGTTTGGCACTGCTTCGAGCAAGTGTTCACTAGAAAATGAACAGCTGCTGTGAACCACATCATGACCAAAGACTTTCAAACACACACACGCACACATGCACACACACTCCTATTAGATCAAACTCCTAAAAGCATCAGAGAACTCTAGTTTAGTTTATGCAATATAACAGTTCCAATACAAAGCATGAAACTGGTGTTTAGCACATAGAATTTATAGCTATTGCTAATTAGACTGATAGAGTTGTTAGTTTTATCAGTGTGATTAGATTAATTTCATCTACCATATGCATATAAATCATAAGTAAAATGACTGGATGACTGGTGTAAAAATAAACATTAGCACCCAGATTTTGATTTACTGACAGTTCCAGCTCACTGGTACAAGTCTAAAACACAAGACCATATGTGATGTTTAGACATCAACTCTAAAACCTCTCCAGTGCAACCACATTGTGACTAATAGGACAAAGACCAATAGAGCAAATTGAGGAATCCCACACACATTATAACTAACTCCTCTTTGAAATCCATTGTGACCAGCAATTTTCATTATTGCAGAGATAAGGTCAATGACTCTGGCTCTGTGCAGATTTAAACACTCCACTGCATAAGTAACCCAGCCCACATTCAGAGTATACTGTGCTACTAATACAGTCTAATCTTGTCCAGTAGACTATACAGCACAGTACCATGGTAGTCACAGGCCTGTTTATTTATTTATTTATACAACATATTTTCCTCTTTCATTCATATAACATGTCAGTTTTATGTTATGTACAAAAACATTTCAGCTATGCAAGGCCAAAAAAACACAACTGCTTCCAAACGCAAGAAGAAAGTTAGTTGATAAATGTCTTTTAAAGAACTTATAAGAGGATTGAATTTCAGTGTTGTTGGAATGATACAGAAATTATCATGACAGACACTTATATCTAACTTGTTTCTGTCTTCTGAGTAATGAATACATTTTGAATTAAGTGATGTCTTGTTATTGTTAACAGACAGATTGCCAATTATACCCCCTGTTTTTACTTACTTAATGAACCATTCCAATGTTAGGCTACAGCCTCTCCGGTGACCAAACGTCAGGACCTATTTCATAGATATTCAATGAACCCTGACGAGTTTCAGAAATATAAAGAGAATTTAGAGATGTGATCTACTTCATATTGATTTCAGATGTACAATCAACATAATTGTGTTCATTTCAAATGGCAAGTAAAATTTTTCCTCAATTAAATTGAAAAAGAAAAAACAAAACAAAACATAATATCATCCAGTGTTTCAATTCAGCCTTACAGTATTGTCTATATTTGGAGACATTTGTCCGAAAGGCACATGCTTAAAATATAGATGAAGATAGATGTTCTCAGTTTTGCTTTGGGACGAGGCAAGAAGTGCCTTCATTGAGTAGTCACCCCGAAGCATGAACAGAAGCCCGCAGTCCAATGGAGGAATGGAGAAGTGAGTTGATATTGGTAATGAATGCTACTGTGGTCACCCACATACCAAGCATCGTGGAACGCTGGCACTGCTTTCTCTGGCCTTTCTGTCCATGCCCTCACATAAACCTTACCCAGAAGCAATGCATGCATGCACACACACACATACTGATGCATTAGGCCCAAAATAAAGTCTACTCTCAAATCACGTCCTTTTATAATCATCTCTCATGGAGTTTCCTGTCCGGTGGGAATTGTCATAATCAACATATTTGTTTGTTGTTGTCGTTCTGAGAGAACTCAACAATTCTTGCCTGTCTGAACTCTCCTCAAATGCTCCACAGCTGTGTTGAGCCTATGGTGATTTCAAGACACATTTTTCTGACGCTATTATCCAAGTTTTCCTTTTGAATATGTGATGCATTGCAGAACTATATGGTTGTAACAATGCCGTTGCGTAGTTATGCTCATGAAGCCGGCATCTACCAAAACGTACAGCCATGTGCGGTCATGCAATTGATTGTTTCCTGCAGTGCCAACAAGCTAATCAATATTTCAGCTATTTCACTCCCTCTTTAGCCACTGATCTGTCATGTAGGGAACCAGTCTGTTCTGCTCTATACACTATCTTTATCCTGCTCCTCCTGTAGAAAAGAGTAGAAGTCAGTGTAACAGCAAGGATAAGAGATTGTCTTGTACTGCTTGTACAAGAACAAAATGCAACAAGTAAGTGGACGAAATATGTGATACCATCAGGTTATTTTGAGAGGTGAATGTTTCCTCTTGAGCTACTCCACAGTGCAGGGTCCAGTCTTTTGGGGGATATTTGACCCGCCCTTTGTGATTGTGAAAGCAAACTCTTTCACTTTGACATAATTAGCTGGCATTTATGTAGTCCTAAACATTCAGGGACAAATAACGTTACATGTTGCAGTACTGAGTTCAATACAAGCCAGAAGACGTGACTTGCAAATGTGTAACAGTGGGTCTCTTCTTATTATGAAAAAGGTTACAAATCGAGAAATTAAGCTTTTGTTGTTGGAGGAGATGAAACTTTATCTGTGGACCATAATAATATCCTCTTCATGACAAGAAACATAGTTTCCAGAACGCAGAGTTTGAGCAGCCAATCGTCTCATCTCAGATTTCAGACCCTTAAAGTGAACTTAAATGTAACGTGTCATCAGCACAGACAATATGTATTCATCGGATTACCTTAGTAATTAATAATAGTAATTGAGAGGAATTGCTTTCTTTTCGCAGGTTTTAAACCAAGATTCAAGGAAGAGGGACCTTGCCAGAATCCAAGGAGCTGAGATGTTTAGAAAAGGTGAAGTTGCCAAGGGAAACAAGAGAACATTTATAGTCATGAACAATACTGAGGTTGCATCTAAGAGGACAAATCTGAGCATATATCAGCGTTAGTGTTAGTTTACTGCAGTCAACTGGTCCAGCATGTTACTCTACTTGGCCTCACTCTGGCTAATTTGTTATCCTCATAACTCATTTCACTGTTATGTAACAGCACTGTGGGTCTTTTTTAACTTGTAAAGACTGCATGTTTCATAATTTATAGGCTTTCATAGCACAGATCTATCTGGGATATAAGCCTGTATGGGTTTGAGTATTAAAATGGGGCAAACTTCCTGCATTCAGGAGGAAGTGCAGCATGTATGCACCAAACTGTCATCAAAAGGGCCACTTTTAGAGGGATAAAGTCTATTTCCGAGTCAAAGCATCCATTCCTCTGTACCTCAGCAGCATTAATGGAGCAGCAGGGCTGGGAGTACAGTGCCTTAGAGTTGTTACCTATTCTATCATCCATTAGCTGAAAATTGTGTTGGCTTTAAAACTGCTGTCAAGTGTGAAGGGTTTTCAGATTTTGTTAGAGTTAAGACCACTGTTACCCAGGGAAACTGTTGGGGGAATTTGTTCGGTTTCGGTTTTTGTAACAAAGAAAAAGTGTACATGAGACAACTGGACTTATATCAATGCCACATAACAAAAGAAAGGAATTTTAGAACTGAAGACAATATGCAATCCATTCTGTATTACTGCCCAGTGGTACACAAGCAGAAATTCTTGATTGCAGAGGTGACTGCCCAGTGATCCTGAAAAGCAGATTGGGAGTTGAGCGTGAGGTAGCCACCCTAAACTGGATCTTCTCTTGGGACCTGTTACCATAGTCCCTTTCCATCACACAGAGAAATAAAAAAAATAATTCTGACCTGGGGGAATTGCTCAGACTCTCCTCAGTGATCTCACTGTAGTTGGCCACAAGCATCAACTAGAAAAATGTGATTTTGAAGGAAACTCCCCATATTTTATACATATACATATATAGAGACAAATAGGTGTGGGCGTGTTAAAGCAGATTATTATACTATTTTCTCATCTACAGCCATATATAACAGAATCAAACAGGAGAACTAATGTTGGGTCATTCAAATTTTCAGAGTTTAGTCTGACACTTAGAAAGTAGGGGTCTAGATGAAAAATTGCCATAAATGTTATAATTCACTTATTGGTATAAGAAAATAACAAAGTGACCTCAAGCTCATTTTCTCCACATTTATTGTAAATGGAGTGGCAAAGTTTTTTTTATTCTTCATAGTTGTCAAACAGTAAACGAATTACAATAGATAATTTTCATTTTCATATGTGCAGCTTGGTTTTAGGATTAACTGCCTTCATCTGAAAAACATTGTACTCATTCACACGTATATGTTGATATGCATATAAAGACTTACTGCACTTCCCTTGTCCCAAAGAGACTGTATCTCTTAGCATTTATTCCCACAATAGTGCTGTGATCACCAGTGAGACTCCCTGTAACGGGAGGTATCCCCTGCCATTCTGAGCAGGACATGAAAACAAGGTTCATTATCTCATATGTGTTATGATATCCCTTCTTAATTAATGATGATACAGAGCATATGAGATTTTTACTCTTTTTGTCCCCCAAATGGATATAAACAGGATTTTTGATAGTGATTGTTCTGGAAAAAACAGGAAACTACATACATACAAATCTTCACATATTGTCTAACATTTATTACAAATTTAATAGAAAAAGTAGTTAAATTCATCAAAATTCCAAGAAAACCCACAACAAGGTTACTTAAAGTAGCAGAAATCTTACAAGACAATTTCTGGAGCACTCAATGTCCCCCAAAGGCATGAAAGGTCACTTGTGAAAATGAAAAAAGAGCTGAATTGGTTCCAAAACAGCCTTGAGTTTTCACAAACCAAGCAACTTGTGAGGTCACCAAGAGGATTGTGGTTGGCCACTGGGTCTTCTACAAGATTTTGTTTGTTTGCGTTTACTATGTGTCTGATTTTCCTCCAGGTACACCAGTTTCTTACTTCAGATAAAGACTGGATTGGCCGAAGCTGTGCATGTTTTACACTACCTCTTGCCCACTGTGTGCTTGCATTGGCATCAGCATCCCCCTCAAATTTAAGCGCCTACAGAAAATGGATGCCAGTCTGATTTAGTGTTGACTACAATTCAAATGGGAAACTCTGAAAGTAGCAGTAGGTTCTATGAAATACCATAGTTATCAGTTTTGTTTCAGCCAAACGCTGCACATCAGCGAAAAGTAATTAAAACAACATTTTTTCTATGAGGCGTAGAGGTGGCAGCAACACACTGTGGGCACGTGTCTCTGTGACAGTATGTCAGTGAAGGTTAAGGGTCACATGAAGCCTATACCTCTAAGACAGTAAGTCAAACACAAAGTCAAATTACACATCTTCAATGTCAATGTCCTGTAGAGGCCAAGTCAGTATTCAGACCTCAATTCTGTCCAGAATTTGGAGCATAAAATTGGTGTTTAGTCATGATTCCCCCCTCCAACTTCAGAAAGCTGGGCCATTTCACCAAGAAGGAATGGTCATATCTACAGTGTCCACATGGGCAAAGCTGTTCCAAATCTGGTACCACAATGACCCCACTTCATTTTGACTTGTTTTTGTATTTTTAGTCATGTAGGTACAAATTTGTGGAAGATTTATTACTGTACATAGCAACACAGTTTGTTAATAATGACATATTATTACACATAATCATCAGCATATGAAATCCCTGAATTAATTTCATACGCACAATAAATATCATTTTTGCATTATCCATATTTGCCATTGATAGATACAAGGAATTTTGCTCTTTTGAGTGTGATAAATGAAAGAAATAACCACACAAAAAAGGGGGAGAGAGAGCTGGATGCACCTTTTAACATCCTGGTATCTTCCATTATCATGTCTCTTCTTATCAAATAAACATATTGGAAACATTTTATTGCCTATAATTCAGTTATAAAACCTCCTAAACACTAAGACATTAAGAAAAATCAGACATGAAGACCCACGCCTTTCCATGGTAACTTGTTAGCAACTCCTACAATTTTACACAACTGGATTATTATGTAAATACCAAAAAGAACAAGGACAAGTAAAAGTTACACACATGCAGTTTAGCATGTTGGTCGTGAGTATCAATCCAGAGGCTGTTTTGTAAACTACACTAAATTCTTTTCTATGTAAGTTGCAGTTTATCATGGTGTAGGCAAAAAAAAATGGTGACACATCCATTACAGTTTCATGAGTGATTTGGTTGCTCATTCTGGGGTGGGATTTGAATTAACAGTTGCAATCTCAGTTGCACCACAATTATTATCATCATTATAGCCAACTCCAGCCAGTAGGAGGGAGTGTTGTAACATTGAACAGTGTTCATTCATGAAGTCACCTCAATGACGCCCATTCAACAAATCTGAGATAACGCTCCTCTATTTTTGTAATGCAGGCAATATTCTGGATACTTTACATACATACTATGTTGGGATTTTTCATGATACTAAAGAACACTAAACAAGGTTATGGTTTGGTAAAAATGTGTTTACCATTTTAAACAAACCAAATTATTCTTTATTTCTTTATTTCTTTATTTCTTCATGGTGTGGCATCAGCTTTCACTGTGGTGTATGACAGCAGATTTTCGGTGGGTGTCTTCTGTACAAACTATGTTTCCACTTAATGGGAAAGTTGTAAGTTACTCCAACATAAGTTTCCAAGTAACTGTTACCAAGGCTGTAACTCCCCGTATCCTACTCAAACCTACTCTTCCTGGACCCCATGGCTTCATTGCTGTCAAGTATTTCTGTTCATTTGAATCTAACATCAGTATTCATAATTTCATATCTTTAAAAATTTTCCATCCAGGAATAACAGTTTAAAATTGCACACACACACACACACACACACACATGTTTTGAAACCTCTTTGAAATATTTATATTCCAGTTCATTTTCATCTCCTAAACCTGAGTAACGTCTTCACAGAACAGCTCATTATACAGTCACTCTCTCCACACTAATTAGCGTATCTCTATGCCTTTATGGATTTCTCTGTGTGGAACATGCTAAACAAGCACATTGTTTGAAACCATTCATCTCCCCTTTCTTTAACGGCTGTCATGGCAACTATGTGCGACTGGCAGAAAACAGACAGCCGTTTCTGCGCTCCAGTCAACCTGGATGGTGTAGAGCATGAGCACTTTCTTGGGCGGATGAGGAATTGTAACACTGAGACATCGGGACAGCCACAGGTGAGTGAGCGACGAATCATAGACTGCTTTAGCAAACATCTTGTTCATGTGATTGTTTGTTGAACACAACGCTTATGCAGAATGAGACTAGTCCTAGTGGGGTTTGGAGCTTTTAATATTGCAACTCAGTTAATTTTGTTGTTTTTGTTGTTGTTTACAGGACAATAATGCAGCATCTGCCATATCAACCCCTCTTTCCAATTGGAAACAAATATCTCCAGCAGAAATGGGACAAGGCTTCCTATGATTTACACAGGAGGAAGGTTAGAAGCAACATTCATTTGCCCCTGCTGTCCCACATTCAAAATGTCGTGACCTCCAGATTTTATTCTAATCAGAAACGTATGAAATTAAACTTTTGTCACATCTAGTTAATGTATGCTGAAATTTTTATCATCACCATTCTGTGCCAGAGAGAAAGAAAATTTGTTTTGTTTTTTTCCAAGATAAAGTCAGCTAAACCAACAATAAACACGACTCCGCCAAAGACCTACAGTCACCTGGAACTAAAGCTGAAGAAGCAAAAGGTTGCCCTTTACATCTCATTTTCATTTCAACTCACTTTATGTCCATAGGGTGGCAGCAGATATTTTGTTGCTAAAACCATCCAATAAAACCTGAAATTAGAAAAATGAAGTTGCAAAATTGCTAACAATTCCAACTGAGTAAATATATCATGTATAAAATATTTTAATAATAATTTGTCTTGTTAAGCTTGAAGAAGAGTGGGCACTGAAGATTCAGAGGGAAAACAAGATTCTTAAGGAAAAAATATCCCACATCATGAAGACAACTGGAGCAGTTGACAACAAGAATTACTATGACAGAAAAAGGTTAGTAACTATTTGTACTTCATATTTACTGTGGCAGAACAATAAGTGTTGGGAAAAACATATTTAAAGTTATGGGGAAAAAAAGTGGTAAGAAATAGGGTGGAACCAAAAGCCCAGTTGTGCAGCCTGTCTTTTCTGCTCATTGTAGCCTTGGCAAGGAGAAGCGACAGCTGGAGTTGCTCCGTATTTCCAAGGAGAATCAAATGATCCTGTTCCGCTTGAGCCACTGCAGGGCTCACTATAATGTGAAGAGCTGGCATGAGGACTGGCTTAAAACCCTTAAGGTGATGGACAGCATTGCACGATACCCAAGAGGAAAAGCAAAACAGCAAAAGGTTATTTTAATTTACTGTGAACAATCCATAAACTATGCACTGTATATACCGATACATCATCTCCTAAATTGTACATGAATTATCTTTATTCTATACCATAATAAATATGTTATTTCATGCATCTACTTCGGGAACAGCAGAAACCCAAAGAGCAGAGCAGTGGTTGTAATAAAGAACACAAGATGAGTGCCGATGTAACCAGACACAGTCCTGCAAGCAAGAAGACAAATGACAAAAAAGAATTGGAGGAAAATGAAAAGAAAGAGGCCAGCAAGAAACAAGATAGAGGAACAGAAAGACAACAGGACACAGATATACAACCAGTCCCGGGACCAAATGAACCTGAGAAGTCCATCGCACCAGATGCCACGGAAAACCCTGATCCTTCTGACACAATTCAGATTACAACAGATGAGCACTCTGCTGCCCAGCCCTTGGCTCCTGATGGATGTGAAATGCCCAACACACCACACCATGACATTACAGGCACAGAGGAAGGTTAAGAAATAAAGTCTGGCTGATCTACCAAAACTGTGTTTTCCTGCACAAAACTGGGCCCAGATTATTTCGGGCAGCTTTATGATTTTATAGTAATGTTTTAGGATAAATAGGCCAGCAGCAGTATTTAATACAGAATGTACCAAGGTTGTTTCATGAACACAATACTACTGTGGATGATGGAAAAAATCTTTTGTAACTTGTTTATTTAATAAAAAAATAATAAGTAAGACAATCAAACAATATGCCAATCGTTTATAATCATAAAGTTTTAGAGCAGAAATTAAAGAAGACTCCGGTTAAAGTGGAACTCTTTGTCCGGTTTCTGTTTCCTACCGGAACAATTTGGCTGAACACTCCTTGCAGAAAGAAGCCGCGGATTTGATTTTTCGCAGCTAACAAGCTAGCGCGTACTACTGTTGAGTCCACAGTTTGATGCACAGTTTTTCACCAATAATGAATCAGTTCTGATCGTGTTTGCGTCGACTTTAGATTAAAATAATAAAATGAACCTCGACAGACTCCGAAAGCGGGTACGGCAGTACATCGACCAGGTAAGAAACTGGATTTCTTCTGGAGTTTCCTTGCTGCTTAGCTAATGCTAGCTTACGAGCAAACCTAGCTTCGGTGGTTAAGTGGTTGCCTCCCCGGCTGCCTTTAAAGACCTGACCAAGCCAGCCACACACAGCAGACACCACCAACTCGACTGACGACTCTTTGTCCGTGTGTTTACAGCAACAGTATCAAAGTGCTCTGTTTTGGGCCGACAAGATAGCATCCCTTTCCCATGGTGAGTGACGTTAACACTGTTTGTGCCTAACCAGCATACTGGCTACTTTCCAACCTACCTACCTCACATACAAACTAATGTTTATATGTCTGCTGTTTTATATGAAGAAAGTTAACGTGTTGTCCCGACTGTTGTTTGTTGTTGTTTAGTATCAGTACTTCTGGAAGTAGACTTTTTGTTCGTGTTAAAGGGGGACAACAGTAGATCAGAAAAGGCTGAAGTGTTATTGAGCTGCTTGTGAGTGATAACCGTTAAGGTCTTGAGGGAGATTGACGGTGCTATGTCTTTCTTTGGCATACAGAGGATCCCCAGGATATCTACTGGCTAGCTCAGTGCCTTTACCTGACATCACAATACCACAGAGCCTCCCATGCTCTCCGTTCCCGAAAACTTGACAAGGTAATTGTAGTTAATGTAGTGTGGTTTATTAAATACTTTGTATGTGCTGTTGAATGGGATTTATGTTTTGTTTGATCAACTTAAATTAAGCCAGTTAAGCCAAAGAAACTGAAACAACATTTGTCCTTCCTCACACAGTTGTATGGAGCCTGTCAGTACCTTGCTGCAAGGTGCCATGTGAGTAATGAAAAACTGAGCTTTGGTGTCACCCAGTCAAACCAATCTGACATGTTCAGGTACATGATATCATCTTGAGAACCTGGCAGATTTTCATATTGCATCTGTTTTTTGTTTTTTGTATGCAGTATGCTGCCAAAGAGTTTCAGCAGGCCTTGGATATTCTGGATTCAGAGGAGCCAGCTAGTAAAAAGCTGCTTGACAAGAGTGGGAAAGATGATAGTGGGACACCAGAGTCCACTAAGGATTGGGACATGTCACCTGCCTCTGTAAGTCTCAGCTGCCACAGAAATATAATCAAAACAGTTTTAAGATTTGTGACTGTCTTATTTGTCTCCGTTAACAACATAGTTTTATAATGTTGCAACAGAGGAATACAGCTGGACCCACAATTATGCCCTATCACCGAACTTCTCTTTTCATAATTAGCTGTACTGTGCCAATGAATCTTTGTTAGTGTATAGTGTTGTTTAGAAACTATAGGCGTTCACAATTTTTAACTCTTACTTTACATTTTCTATCTCTCTTGCATGTTCACTTCCTATTTATAAAGATTTTGCTGCTTAGATGTTAAATCTATGTGAAGTTATGAGCAATATTTTCTACTCTAACATATGTTGGTGTGTTTTTGTTTTTATTGCTCTGAAATATTTCAGATCAGCAGCTCTATTTGCCTCCTGCGGGGTAAGATCTATGATGCCATGGACAACAGACCGCTCGCCACCTCCAGCTACAAAGAGGCTTTGAAACTGGATGTGTACTGCTTTGAAGCCTTTGACCTTTTAACGTCCCACCATATGCTGACTGCACAGGAAGGTAAGCATGATCTGTGGCAATGATGTGCATTCATGTTTTTGTGTTGTATTTTATTATATCATTAACTCGTGCAATTACAGCCTGTATAAAACCTCTTATTTTCCAACAGAGAAAGACTTCCTTGACTCACTTCCACTGAGTCAGCAGTGCACTGAGGAAGAGGAGGAACTATTACACTTCCTTTTTGAAAATAAATTAAAGAAGGTAGAGGAGCGCTACATTTGAAATTAATTGATATGATTTTGTATAAGGGTGGTGACATTTTACATTTTGTCAACAAACCGCTCTCTAGTGTTACTAAGCGTAAGGCTGCATTTTTATAGAGTTCAAGTTGATTGAAATGCAAAAGCATATAAAGGACATTCTGGCCTGTTTTTCTCCTCCTGTATTTTTATCTGTCACCCCTCTGCCTGTTTTTTTGTTGGTTTTTTTTGTTGATGTTGTTGTTTGTTTTTTTATTTTAGATTTCTGTTTTGTTTACATTTAAACCGTATTCCATCCTTTGACACATATATGCACACATACTCTCTCCTTTATTTTGCAGTATAACAAGCCTAGTGATTTGGTGGTGCCAGAGATGGTCAATGGTCTTCAAGACAACTTGGATGTGGTAGTGTCTCTTGCTGAGAGACATTATTATAACTGTGATTTCAAGATGTGCTACAAACTCACATCAATGTAGGTATCTGTGGCTTTCCTCTGACTGTTGTGTATTACCCAGCAATAACTTAAAGAATTCAGCTCCTCTTGAAATGTGCCTGTATCTGTCATATAAAAATCATCAAACAATCAGAGAGATTCACAGTTGTGAACACACTTTGGCACTTGCTTCACCACACCTACATCTTTGCTTTGAAGATTTTTTAACGTCACACATCTGTGATGTTATCTTTGTGTAACAGTAAAGTAGAAAAACAAAACTAAACACTTGCTAAACTCTGTTTACACACTTGCTCATGTTATCTGGCAACAGTCATATTGGACTTGCAAGGATTATATTTACTGATTGTTTTGAGTGATTAATTTAATTATTCTTGACTAATGATGGATGCTATGATATCTCACTTTACCTACTTGTTTCCCACTAGAAAGTTGAGATAAGTTTATTTTTGGTAACTGGCAGTACTTGGTATGTTTGCATCTGAAGCTATGGACTATTTAAAAAGACTGGATTGAACATATGATTTGGATTACACACTGTGAACTTTTATTGTAGAATATTCCCAATCCAAAAAGTGCAGGACTGTTTAATGCAGCTGTGTGTTTGTATTTCAGGGTGATGGTTAAAGACCCCTTCCATGCCAACTGTTTACCAGTCCATATAGGCACTCTGGTGGAGCTAGGAAAAGCAAATGGTAAAAAAAAGACTGCAAATCAGCCATTTATCTGTATTTTAAAAAGTTTTTGGTTGCTTGGTACGAATATAATAGTTAAAGAGTTATTTTGTCTCTAAGTAATTTATTTGGCTCAGGCACTATAAATGTCTACATTTTGTTTCTCCCCTTTTCTGCAGAGTTGTTTTACCTCTCACACAAACTTGTAGACTTGTACCCCAACAACCCAGTAAGTATTGTGATTTTCGCTTCTCTCAGATAAAATAATTTCCAGTATTTCATAATCCAAAAAAAACTTTCAGGTGTCCTGGTTTGCGGTTGGGTGCTACTATCTCATGGTTGGTCATAAAAACGAACACGCTCGGCGCTACCTTAGGTATGGATTAGTAAATTTTAATGAAAGTGTTTAAGACCAAGTTACATGCATACATTTAAGTTCACTTTGTCAAATTGGATATTGTATATCCTACAGTAAAGCCACCACTCTGGAGAGGACGTATGGTCCTGCATGGATTGCCTACGGTCATTCATTTGCAGTGGAGAGTGAACATGACCAAGCCATGGCCGCCTACTTCACTGCTGCCCAGCTGATGAAAGGGTAGGTACATGAATGGCATGTTCTAAATGTACAACTTCATATACTTTAATAGACTAGTGCTTTTATAGTTGTCCAAGGTGAGGTTTATAAAATACGGCTGTTATCAGCCTAAATCATAGAATGGAGCTCCAGTGGAGCAAAGCTTATCTCTTTAAATAATGTCCTGAATAGTTGCAGTTAATCGCTGCAGTTTGGTTATTTTATGCTGAGGAAATTGTGAAGCCACAGTCGATAAAACTTCTCATTGCCACAACTTAATGGCAAACAAATTGTGCTCTTGACAGATTAATTTCATTCTCAGGATTTGAAATATTAAATGTCCACAGGCAAAAATAAAAGGGCATTTACTTTTTATGATCAAGAATAACTGTCTGTCAAAAATGTCTCGCAGCCATAGATGTAGTCTTTTACAAAGCCTGATTCTCATATAATTAATCTCACCAATCATAGTTTCTAGCTAAAACAAAGTGTCTTTATGTCTCTGAACGTTTTTTAGTTTGCCAGCTTGTTGTTCCAGCCACAAGATGCTTGTAGGTATTATTGCCACCTTGGTTAACATTAGAAACATGGTTCTTTCACTTGTACTCTCAGAGGAACATTATGAAAATATACAAGCAGTAAAAATAAAGTGTGTAAATATTGGCCTTTTTGAGTCCAGGCATGTTTCTAGTTTGAAGTAATTGTGATATACATTTTTAATGGGTCTCAAACTTAAACCTTGTATCTATCTATCCATCTATCTTTTTTTTTTTCTTTTTTTTTTCTGAAATACCATTGAAACTATAGCTTGGGTCTTCATGTTTCCTGCACTTTCTCATGCAGCTGTCACCTACCCATGCTCTACATCGGCCTGGAGTACGGTCTGACCAACAACTCCAAGCTGGCAGAACGTTTCTTCAGCCAGGCTCTTAGTATTGCTCCAGAGGACCCATTCGTCATACATGAAGTAGCAGTGGTTGCATTTCAAAATGGAGAGTGAGTTATACAGCCACAAACACACAAAAACACCCATAACACTAGTTTTACTAAAGTCATAAATGTTCTTAGCAGCATAAATAGATGTTGGCACCCTGCAACGATATTTGTATAAAAAAAAAGAAAGAAAGAAACTGTTGTAGCTGGCAAAGTTATCTGTTTGAGAAACATGGACAAAATTTAATCACAGAGTGAACAATGTCCTGCTTGATAAATTGAGGAGCAGCTATTTTGCATCTCAATGGATATTGACACTTGAAGTGTCATTTGTCCATATAGGGATTCCCCAAAAAAATCCATTCACCTGTATTATGTTGGATAGCAGCAGAACTATCATGTCTGATAACATGACATATCTCTAAACTTTTTCACATCAAATAAAAAACATTATTCTTTATTTTGGGGATTTACCCATTCAGGAAAATATACACTAAGTATAAGTGTTTTAATCTGTAACACCCGAATATCAAAATGAGCTTTAATAGTAGTCACAATTTCAGGATGTACTAATTACACACACTGTGGAATCTAGTCTATTATGTAATTTTATCCAAAGGTGTGTATGTACTCTCTTCTCCTTCTTCAGCTGGAAGACAGCAGAGAGGCTGTTCCTCGATGCAATGGAGAAAATCAAAGCCATAGGGAATGAGGTACAAATTTACAGAATTTGAAAAGTTTCATTATGGTATATGTTTTGAAACATGACCAGGTTTCTGCTAATATGACCATTCCTTTAAAATTTAAGGTCACTGTGGACAAATGGGAGCCTTTATTAAACAACTTGGGTCATGTGTGCCGTAAACTGAAGTAAGTATCAGGCCAATTCTCTTTTTGAATAAATTGTCTTATAGGACTGACCACATTAGAAGAGCGGGCTGTGCTTCCAGCCCTACAGATTTCCTTAGTGACATGATGGATTTCATGTATTAGTTTTAATAAGTCCATAAAGTACAAAAAAAATATGGGAGGGTAAGTTATGCCTGCGTGAATAATAATAATGCGTGAAGTGCACTCTTTAATTTGTTCGTTCCCATTTTATCTATCTCCAGCAAGCTATATTCAGAGATGTCCCCTATTCTTCTTAGCGATCATTCTACATAGGTAAGGGTCTCCACTGAGAATATATTCAGAGACCCTTTAATGAATTATTCATAGGCACCACTCAATACACATAAGGGGCTTGCAGAATGTGTGTCACAGAAGTGGCTGTATTGAAAGGTTTTGTTATTTTAAGTAGAAGGAGGATTTCATCCATCCAAAATAAATACTTCACCAAGCTTATTTGTGCGTCATGGATTTGTTACTGAAAGAACATATGAAAACAATTTTCCATCTATCTGTGTTTCAATATGATTATACCTGAAATATTTATGTACCATTCTATATATAATACTCTAATAGGAACGTTTCTTTTTGTGTTTATCAATCTTTGCCATGACAGCAATGGCTATTTGTTAAATGTAACAGCAGTATACTGACCTGCTTAAATGTCATGTCTGTTGTCAATTGCTTATCAAATTGAATTGAATCCAACTTGATATATTGGGTTTTTTTTTGTCTTTTTGTAGAAAGTACGACCAGGCACTGGAGTACCACCGTCAAGCACTTGTCTTAATCCCTCAGCATGCCTCCACCTATGCTGCCATAGGATATGTTCACAGTTTAATGGGGGACTTTGAGAGTGCTATTGACTACTTTCATACGGTAAAGTCCTCCATTATCTTAATTTACACAGATTATGTTTTTTATTTTGTGTCATTAGTTTGATACTATTCGTAGAAATGAGAGTTGATGGATTATTTAAGCATAATAAAATGAGGAAGCGTGGAAATCTAAGGTTTTTTTTTTGCGAGATCAGAGAACACAAGCGTAAAATCCAGTTTACTGAAAATGAGAAATAGATATAAATCCACATTACATGCTAAATAGATTGGTGAAATAATCTAAAATACAGTGTGATGATTTTAGTGAGACCTCACAGTGTTTGTTTCATTGTTTCTTTTCTGATTTGTTGTTAAATAGAAGTGTTGGAACTGGACTGTGATTGGATTTTCCTTCAAATTTGTCTTTTTGCTTTTCATGATGCTTAAAGTTGTTTCTTCTTCCTGGGGCAGGCACTTGGACTGAAAAGGGACGATACTTTCTCTGTGACAATGCTTGGCCACTGCATAGAGATGTACATTGGTGACACAGATGCCTATATAGGTATGATGCAGCTTTCAGAAGAGCTAATTTCATCCTTAAAAATTGATTGTGAATGTTTTTTCTTTATTAATTAATGCCAATACTTCTTTATGAGGCTGAAAAATCTGATTATTTGATTACCATTGTACTAGTACTCATAAAATTGAACCGCTCTTCATACATGTTACTGTTTCCACTAAGGCACAGACATTAATGACAAGGTGCGCGGCAGCTTGAACACTCCAGCACTGATGAAGATGCTGAACACGTCGGAGCCCAGTGACCTTCTAGCCACGCCGAGATTGGAAGACCCCAGCATTGCGTCATTAGAAACAACACTGTCAAATCAGGACAAGATGATGCTGGAGACACCTCTTCGACTCTCTTTGACCCTGGAGTGTGACATGTATGAGAGCGACGTCATGTTAGATACCTTGTCGGACACCAGCACGTGATCTCATCCTGTCAGGAGGTGGAACTGTCTCTGCAGCAGGTTGTCATAGACACACATGTTGAAGCCCAAGGACAACATTCAAACTAGAACTTTGTCACCTGTCCTTCACCAAAGGTCTTCTGTGAGCTCCCCCAATTGTGCATTAGACTGTGACTGGAAGTGACAAAAAAAAATAATAATAATGTGCCGCTGTGAACATTACGAACTTGCGTAAAAGTGAGGGTAGATATGTATACAGCAACTGCTGTACATCGTATTCATTTTGTAAGAATGCACTTTAAAAGGGAAATAACACGTGCCTTTGTTAAGGGGTTGAGTTTAGCGTTGGACCTTGGGTTAAGCCTGAAGACAATGGAAACGTGATCTTCTGACACTTGGTTGAACAGAGCAAAGAGCAGCACATCTCATATCACAACTAAAAGACTAGTCACTTAATACTGCCTATGGCAGGTCCCTCCATGTTGCTTAACCTGTGGATTTTCACCTTGATTAAAGAGCCAGCTAAATACAAACTTTTTTTTTTGGGGTGAAACAGTTCTTGATAATTCAGACAATAAACCATTTATCTTTAAACATTTTAACATATGTGCTTTTGTGTGTGTGTGTGTGTTGAATAAAGTGGTTTGCATTGTGAAAAAAAACTGCACAAATGTTATGGTGCCAAGGCTGGCACATTTTTACAGTGATTGACATAATCCTAATTGAAACGTAAAAAATAGTCATCTTTATTGTCTACAGATGTGCAGATTTGCCTTTGGCTTCACAGGCTGCTAAAACATTATCGTAAACATCACAAACTATATATCCAGTAATAAAAACTGTACACCTCATAAAACACAGTACAAACAATAATGGGTAAATGACTAATTACTGCATTTGGTATGAAGGATATTCTCTGAACGTTTGCCTTTGTCCCTTCTAAAGGGCACATCATATTTCTGGTGTCTAAATGAATTAATTATGATGATTCCACAGAAAAATCTGGCAAACAAAATTTGTTAATCAAAATAATCTTATAGGCTACGAGTGTTTATCATAGAGTGTTACTCCTGATAGGTGCTCATATTTATAGTTATTAGTATAAACGTACCAATTCATCCCGGTCACATGTCCTGTTCCGTTTTAGGAGAAGGAGGGAGGTTTCCTCACCTCAGTGAAGACGATCCGTCTCCATCCTTCCTCAGTCCGGCTCAGTGTTTCCAGTTCCCGGACCTTTTCCAGCGGACAGGGGCCTGAGATGGGCTGCACTCCGTCCAAATCGGCCGTTGTGTACACCCAGGACCGGGTCTATCGGGATCTGGACACCTGCTCCACCTTCGTCCCCAGTCTGAAGAGCTCCGTGTCCACCCCAGAGAGACCCCGGCTCTGTGTGGAGACCAGCAGCGACGGACAAACTCTGCTCAGCGGTGAGTTTTTAATGCATTCAAAAAACAAAACAAAAAAAAGTCATTTTCAATCTGATACTAGTAATAAATAGATTTACTGTGGCTTCAGATGTGTGCACGTTAAATGCCTCAAAATAAAGGGAGTGCAGGTGTGTGGTTAGATTTCATTGCAACAAGGACCACAACGGTGCAAATAGTGTTTCCAATGTAAAAGTTGCGGATGATTGTGTGTCTGTGTCCATCTGCTCCCCAGTCCCCTGCCGGGATGTCCACGGCCGGTCAGTGAGCCAGTCCTCCTGTCCAGAGTCCTGGAGCCCAGCGGGCAGCGTCAGTCCCGGCAGCTCGTCCTATGTGGACCACTGAAGCGTGATGTCCCGGAGCCAGCCCAGCAGGACCAGCAGTTGTAAAGAGACTGGGACAACCTGTATATTAACACACAACACAAGTGGGAGCCAGTTCATTGTCACTCCTCTCATGTATTTTTTTGGTGCAGCTTCTGTTTTTATCAGGGGTTTGCTGCACCAATATAAATAATGTAATGTAATGTAACGACTGTTGCTATCAGCACATCAACCTGTTTGAGGCCTTATACCTTTATTATTAACAACAGAGTACAGTTTATAATGCCGGAGAGGATGACGTCCATATTGATATCTTAGTAAATGCTCTGTCATATTATTACTATCAGCCTTTTTTGCAGAACAATGTTTGGTCATTTTTATTGATAAACGAAATCTAGCCGAATAAGATGATGATAAAACCTTGACATAAGTTTTTACATTAATTCAGTTTTATTGTTTTGTACCCAGTAAACCAGAGGTAAGTAAATCAGTATTAATTAATGTTGATGCTCTATATAATTAATTAAAATTTACAACGGGGTTTTGTTAGTTAGTTTGTTTTGTTTAGTTTTGGGTTTTTTGTTTTTTTTGGTTTGTTTGTTTAATTGGTTTGATCGTGACTTTGGGCGCACCACGAGGGATCCCACAAACATACTTCAGTTTTCTCGTATCTCTCTCCCCCTCGCGATATGATCGTACTCTCGCGAGTACTCAGCGCTCGGAGCTTGGAGAGGGAGATGGAGAGAAATGAGGTCTGAAAAGGACCAAATGACTGTGGGCAAGGAGAAAAACGTCGTCGAGATACAGTTTAGGGACATCCCGAGAGAAGCGGAAAACGCTCCCTGCAACCCCAAACAGAAAGAAGAAAAGAAGGAGGTGTTTACAAAGGTAGGGGGGGCCGGGTGTAGGTGGGAGGGAGGAGGGGGGGCCGAGCGTCTTCGCTGCGTCGTCCTGCTCATGTTGTGGAAAACAGACATGGAGGTGGGATCAGTTCAGCACCGCGGACAGCGACACCCAACCTATAACCTCCGACCACCTTCACCTTCATCATCCTCCGCCTTCCTCTCTGACTTCATTTCATATGCTGACTGATTTAGTTATTGGCTGGTATTGTTCACCCTGCGACTGTAAAAGGTTATTAGAATACTACGTCCAATCCCGTCCACATGCCTGCGTCATCTGTGGTTTAAAACCCGCTCTGGCAACCCCCCAAATCCTCATTTAGAGATTCGGATGTCATGTGGTTGTGAGTAATGCTGCAACCAATGATCATTTCTAATGTTTCTCTCGTATTGATGTAATTGTATCGGTGTTTTTCAGTCTTTATCAGGTTATTTTAACTCTTTGAAGCTTTCAGTGAAGCTTTAAATCAGTTTAAATATAAATTATTGATTTTACATAATTTTTTTTATAAACCTTTCACAAAAATGAAATCATATTAATATTTGGTGTATATGGAAATTTTGGTCAAAATACACTCCACACAACATACAGGTAATATAATCGACCCCCCCCCCCCCCGGACATGAAGCTTGGTGAATTAAGTTTCAATTGGAGGTGGAAAAGGCAACATCTGAAGAGCAGGCAGTCTTTAATCTGAACCATCCTCCTCTGAAATACATCATACAGCCTCATTCTGAACAAAGAAAAGGAAAAATAATTCAACAGTACATTGCAGGTGGTGATTCGAAGGCTCCCTCCCAACCTGTCAAAGGACCAACTAGAAGAGCAGCTCAGTCCACTGCCATCCTACGACTATTTTGAGTTCTTCCCAGCAGATCAAAGGTATAACATTTTCAATCTCAGTAAAATCCTCCATCTTTTTCATTTTCTGAGTTTAATAATTACTTGTCCTTCTTTGTGTTTCTTTTCACAGTCTCTATCCTCACCTGTTCTCCAGAGCATACATCAACTTCAAAAACCCTGAAGATATCCTACTTTTTAGGGACCGATTTGATGGCTATGTCTTCATCGACAACAAGGGTATTTCTTTTTTATTTTCTTGTCAGTGTGGTGTTGTGAAGGTGGGTAAACATGGTCTTACTGTATTAAAGGCAAACAGAAACACGTTTGTTCTGTAGGTCGAGGCGCGATTTTGTGGACAGAGAGGTTGCTTTAGAGCTTTGGTTGCCATTGTCGCCAATGATAGCATGTTTGTTAAATGATGAGCAGCCTTTTATTCCAATATTTACTCAGGCCAAGAGTATCCTGCAGTGGTGGAGTTTGCCCCCTTTCAGAAGATTTCGAAGAAGAAGCTAAAGAAGAAAGATGCCAAAGCTGGAAGCATCGAAGAAGGTAATGAAACTCAGAGCATTAACCGTTATTAATACCTGATGAACAGCGGACATACTATTAGTTTGTTGATAATTAATATTTAATATCACAGATTATGAGCTCACATATTTTGCTATAACTTGTATTCGTCCCTGTCAGATCCAGAATATAAGCGCTTCTTGGAGAATTACTCCTGTGATGAAGAGAAATCTATGGCCAATCCTGAGACTCTGCTGGGAGAAATAGAGGCCAAGACTAGAGAGCTCATAGGTAGAGAGTATTTTCTTGCAATTCATTAGAATAGGTTTTGAAGATTTAGATATAGGTTATTCAACATTTGTTTGGTTCGTTGCTCATTCGTTTTGTTTTATTAACTTTTAAAATTTTTTTTATTTTAGCCAAGCGAACAACGCCACTGCTGGAGTACATCAAAAACAAGAAAATTGAGAAACAGGTAAGAAAAAAGGAAATTACTGACATGCCCCAGAAAGTGGAAGGAATCTTTTTTTTCTCATTGCTGTGTCTTCCCTTACAGAGAATAAGAGAGGAGAAGAGAGAGGAGAGAAGGAGGAGAGAGCTTGAAAAGAAACGTCAAAGGGAGGAAGAGAAGAGAAAGCGTAGAGAGGAGGAGCGACGTAAACGAAAAGAGGCTGAAAAGCAGAAGAAATTGTCTGATAAAGACATCAAAATCAAAGTAAAACGTCCTTGAGAATAATTTTTATGCATGCTTGATTATAAGCGGTTGTTCGGACACTGCAGCAGCGTAGTTATGCAGCTTTTCTGTGTCATCTGCACATTCAGCTCCTGAAGAAGAGCGACAGAGACGACGATGTGGATTCAGACAGAATAAAAGACAAGGGTGACATTGGGGAGACAGACAGGGGGAAATGGGAGAAAGCTGGAGGACAAATTAAGTCAAAGGACCCCAAAGAAAAGTAAGTTAAATTCTTCTTTCCTCTCTTTTATATATATACATATATATATATACATATGTATAACACGTCACTAATAATTTTATTGGTAAATCTGTTGGTGAGGGTTTTAAGCTTTTTATCTCCAGCTTTCATCAACAGAGCTGCTTCTTCTGTAACAGAGAAAGACTGTGAAAAGCATGTCCAGTAGTCAGTGAACAAATCCTACCTGACTTTGATTTTTTTGTCATTTTCTGCAGATTGACAAATGAAGTATATGGCTATTGACTTTCTCTCAGTGTGTGTTGTCCTGAATGCAGAGAAGTGCAGCTCAGTGATTTCTGTTTTCATACATTTTGGACAGAAATAAACTTATAACTGATACCAAAGAGTAACCAACTCTACTGGGATATGGTTCCAATTGATATGGATCAATTCATTATATTGGTCTTGTTACCAGACATTTAAAAATTGTGTTCCCAACACCACAAACCACAACACTCCATTAAAGGGTGGGATCTTCTGTTCTCAGAGTAACAACAACAGCTTTGTAATAAATATCCATCTGGTGTCTGTACAATCTTCACTATGGCCACTAGAGGACAGCCTGAGAGTGACAAGGAGCAGAGAGAGCATCACGGAAGACGACAGAGAGACAAGGACCACCGAGGGAAAGATGATGAGAGGAAACGTCAGCGACACCACTATGAGTTTGATAAGTTTATGCGGCGCAAAGATGAGACCAAATGGGGGAAAGGATATTGCCAGGACCGAGCAAAGAAAGAGGGACACCACCACGGCTTCTCCTACTGTCCTGACAGTGGAGACAAACTAGGAAAGGAGGACAGGGAGGACCTGGGTAGTAGGAAGGAACGCCTCCGAAACAAGGTGAGCGAGAAGGTGAGCATGAGATGGGGGCAATATGGGGTGACAAATAATTGTGTTGTCTCTCTTGATGCAGACCTATAGCCGTGATGCTGAGATTTATTGGTGTGTGGCTGACGATAATCATCGGATGTGCCACAAAAACCGGCTACATCCATCGCCTGCAGCTATGAATTGAGGAAATGAAAAAACTAGTTTACATATAGTACATGAATGGTGGACTGAAATTGTATTGCTGCTTTTCTCTCCCATGTCCCTGCTCTCTTGTCTCCCTGCAGGACCGTCCAGCCATGCAACTCTATCAGCCAGGCGCACGCAACCGCAAGCGCATGAGCTCAGCGGGTAAAGGCTACGACTGCATCCCCGTGGGCCCCTCACCTGAACCCGGGACAGAGCATTGCTATGAGGTTGCCACCATGGCAACAGGACTAGAAAAGGGGTTTGACAAAAGCAAAGAAGAGCAGTGAGTAGTGTGGATAACTGAGCTTAGAAAACTAATAAACTCCATCAAGGGAGACAGCACTTCACAAGCAAACTGTCTTTTCTCAACTTTCTGTGTTTAGGTGTAATGAAACTCTTTGAATGTTGGTAAAGCATGAACATTTTTAGCACATGTAAGTATTTGAAGTATCCCAATGATTGACAAAGAACAACCACTAGATGTACCATTAATATGAATCCTTTGAATAAACATTGTGAGAAATAGAACAATCTATACTTGTTATCTGCTGCTTGGGCAACATGATTTCACAATCACTTGCTGTCTTATGACAAATGAACAGATTCATTTTTTCTAAACTGCTTCCTGCAAACTTGTCAGTTTCATCAAAGCTTTGTCTCTCAAGGCAGATGAGAGTCATTTCTTCTTTCCGCAATCATGTTTTTCGAAGTGTGCTCCTCTGTTCCCATGATGGGCAGCTCGCTGGTGAAACCATCATCACATCCCCTTGCAGCAGAACTTGTTACCAAATCTTTGTAGAGTTCTCTGAAACTTTTTTCAATAATCCTATAAACTTTATAATCTAAATAGTACTTACTGAGAATGGATGCATAAAATGAAGCAGTTGAAATTCTGTGTGTACATTTGTGTGTGAACGTGAGTGACTGGGAAGAAGAGGTATTACTGTCGACAATGTTGACATGTTTAACCACTTTTCCCTCATTTCTGTGTCTTCTCACACGTGGTCTATCTTACTTTCAGGATTGTATAACACAGACAAAACTTTTTTTGTTAGCAAAGCTTTACATGAGCCAGGAAGAACACATTCTCTACATTTCTATAAAACATTTCCAAGAAATCAAATCTATGATTTTTAAATATGATGCAGATAAGTGAAACAATAATTTGTTTATGCTGTTTGCATGGTTTTCCAGTAATTATGTAAGTTGACTGCAATGGAAAAGCCACAAATCTTAAGTAATGTAGTTTGTTTCTCAAGCCTTATATTATCTTCAGATCGCCTTTCTTTGGTTAAAATACATCCTGTACCTTCTCCTTCCTCATTTCCTTCATCACATTTAATAAAAACTGTTAAACCATTATGAGTGAGTGTTTCAGTCACTGTAGTAGTTCAGTTATAGTTGGGGTGAGGCAGCACTGCCCATAGTACAGATTTAACAAATGACAGATATGACTCATTTACACTTAGGGAAAAATGAACACCCAAGTCTTAGTGGGTGTAGACATGCTTCACTGGTTCAGTTATACTGGATTCTCCCAAAAACAACAAAAAAAAAAACAACAACAACCTTTCTGCTGGTCTAGATGTTTTTAAGTTGCTGTGAAAGGGGAAGAGTTTAGTCTTTATATTCTATTGTATTAATCAGAACAATCTCAATGAAAGTGTTTTTGTTGCAGACATGTACTGTAGATAAAGCAGAAGTGTCATTTTCAACAGGAAGTTAACCAGAACACATCCTGTGAATCTCGTGAAATATGAGTACATGTGTGTGTTTCAGGGGTTATAATTACTTTCTCCCACTGTTTCTGCTGCTCAGTCTCCAAACACTGGGCCAATTCTTATTAGTCTTCCTTTTTTTTGCTGTTAGAAGTTGTATCTATTATCTGTCTAGTTAATCTTTTATTATGATCATCGTAATACTTCCTTATGTGGGAACTGCATTACGCTATGTTCTCTTCCTCCTGTTCCTGGATTGTTTGAGGGAGTTTTTCCTAACCACAGACACCAAGCGCTTCATCATGGGGAAATCTTTGTACTGTAATTTTGCTTTAGTATACGATCTAGATTTGCCCCATATGAAATTTTCCCTGAAAGTCCTGTTATGAAAACCCTATTCAATTCATATGAAACTTCACTTGATTTATTTTTGGGTTTTTTTTTGCATTCATGTACTACATAATGCTATTACATGAGTATAAATGAAAGTAACTTCTTTTGATATTTTAGCCACATCGAAGGCACAGACTTGAAACTTGCTTTACCATTAAGGCTCCCTCAAAGCCCCTTCTGATGTTTCATTGTCCCACATTCGAAACTATAGCTTTGATTGAGGAAACTGCTCATGCACCACATGGAAAGGAATGACACAACCATACTGGCTGTCACAGTAGTTGGAGTGGAGAACGTTACACATGTGCTTGTGTAGTCATTCCAAGACTGAATCTAACGCGTGGCTGTTACAGCAGTTTGGAGGATAAAGATTGTCACATGGCCCATTTCCTCTCTATCTTTGTGGCATGTTCAAACCACATTTCCTCACTAGTAAAGATCTGTACCACCCATCTGCAACTGGAATTCACAAGTCTGCCTACCTCTAGTCTTGTTTGCCCTTCATGAAGGTGAGTTCTCAACCGACTCTTTCTAAGCTTTATCTTGAGAGCTGCTTCTTTACAGCGGTCCAGTGTTACTGTTATTTTCAACTGGACCTGACCCATCACACTTGTTAGTTACTTAGTGGGTTGGGGATTTTTTTTTGGGGGGGGGTTGTATAATTTTGTAGTATTTGTGTACTTCCATGTTTTCCGTAAAACTCTTCGGTTAACATCTGATATGATCAAATTTTCTCACTGACTTAAAATGAGTCAAAAGAGAAGCTAAAACATACTGTATAATGATCCCAAATGAAAGAAGGGGTAATGATTAATGCTTGTACCTACAAAAGTAGTATTGTAGTTGGAATTTTATTGTTATTATTATTTTTATTTTTATTATTATTACTGTTATTGTCATATGTATATATTTTACAACAGTGTTTTAGAGATGAGATTGCAATGTGTTTCTGTAGTGAGGGCGATGATAGTCATTGTGTTTGTTCTGACCGTTGTGGCATTTGTGTACTTCTCATTTTGCTCAACTTGCATAGTCTAGTTGCTCTCCGTTGTTCAACTGTGGATTTCACCTCCGTCTGCTTTGTCGTAATCCCCATGGGGTCCAACACAACCACCAACACCGCTAGGTATATCATGTGTTATAGAAAGTGACACTCTGCTATTGTTGAAGTATCAACCACCAAACTTCACCCTTATAATGCTGAGATTGAGTTTACATGATCACTTTGTGAATATACCCCATACACACATTTTGTGTGAATGCAATGCTAGTGTGACAGTTGGTACAAATCATGCATGTCCATTTCCTGTGTGAAAATTCTACCAAACACATGTGCCTCTTCCACGAATACAACACAGGGTGATGGTGCCCTGAAATGCATGTTACTGTAGCTATTTCACACCTTGACATCAATCAGTTTTGCACAATTCTGCAGAAGTTTTCATTCAGTAGCATGCAGCTCTCAAGTTAGATAAAGCATTGTTTTTTTCACCTGACAATAAGATAATAGCTATTTCCGTTTGGTGTGTATGTTCATACTCTTTTTGCATTCTTTTACATACTATTCCACAAGAGCTCACAAACTTTTGTTGAACTCTGGCACACAGGTGATTGGAGGCCATTACCAACCAGCTATGCCGGGAAATTCAAGCAGCATTAAACTAGACAACGCCACCATGGCCCTGTTTCAGGACATGAACACCAGCATCATCATATCCGTTATCTACTCAATTGTCACTGGCATTAATATAGTTGGAAACGGTCTTTCTCTGTGGCTCCTCATCTTCCGTACCACACCCAAGACTCCCTCCATTATCTTCATGATTAATCTGACCCTCACCGACTTGGCCCTTGGTGCTGCCCTGCCCTTCCAGATTTCTTACCTGCTCAAAGGATACCACTGGGGTCTTGGATCCAGAATGTGCAGGTATTCTTTATGACTGCAGGATGATGTTGAATATATGTGTCAGACTATTTCATGGATCGGCAGTATTTTCTTTCTTTCTTAGTAGTTACCTACAAATTTACTCCCTGTAATTTCACAATGTGTCCTTTTTACGCTTGAATGTACCCAAAGACTTAACAAACAAGACCAGCGTGTGTTTTTTTTAATGATAGCTGTCTGCTAGCTGTAGAGTCAAACTAAAGGACCAGAAATTAGTGTGGCGTCAAGATAAAAACAAGCACTTTTCCCAAAATATAAATTTATTGTGGAAAGCATTGTTGTAACACTCTTCTTCTATATGTCCACCTACAGCGTCCAGACCCTTGTCTTCTACACCAACATATACTGCTCTGTCCTTACTATGATGGCCATCGGTATTGACCGCTACCTTGGCATTGTCTGGCCAATGCAATTCAAGCAAACCAAAGAAAGGAAGTCCATCGCTGTCATCAGTTGCCTTTTCATGTGGGGTTTAGTGCTGAGTGTTCTGTACCCACTGATGACCACAGACCTGACCTATGAAATTCCCGAACTTGGGATTATCACCTGCTTTGATGTGCTAAAGCAAACAATGCTCCCGACCATAGGGGCCTGGGCAGGTTTTCTTTTCTCCATGGTGTTCCTTCTCTTCATCTTCCCTTTCTGTGTCACGGCGTTCTGTTATGTAAGTGTCATTCGCAAACTGGCCAGAGATTCCAAGACAGCCCAGAAAAAGAGAGCGATACGTCTGGCCTTCATTGTTCTCCTGGTTTTTACCGTTTGCTTCGCACCCAACAACATCCTCCTGTTGGTTCACAGTGTGCTAAGGCTCTTCTATAAAAAGTCTGTCTACATGGCCTACAAAATGTCGCTCTGCCTCAGCTGTCTGAATAGCTGCCTCGATCCCTTTATTTACTACTTTGCTTCTAAGGATTTCAGACACAAGCTGAGACAAATAGTAAATATTCAGAGTCAGAGTAGTGGGGACTCCATGAAAATGGAGCATAAGGAGAGCTTGTGCAATTCATAATGTGTTTATAAAGGCTAGGAGGAGAAAAATATGTTTTGATGCTGCAGCACACCATAGCTGAGAGAGAGGGAAGGGATATGTGAAGAGGGGAAAAATGGGTCACGTAAGAGGAAGTCAAACTAAATTTTGTATGCCAAAGGTATGAGTCTGCATCCAACTACATTTCACAACATCTTGTTTTCAGTCAAATGTGAAATTTATTTGTTTTGTTTTTTTCTTTGTTTGAAGGAAGTCATCCTCATCCAGTTGTCATGTTATGCTGTTTTTGGTGTTGGCTCTTTTGGTGGTCATTGGTGTTTGTTGGTATTTTACCCTGACCATATGTAGCGTGCCCACATGTTAAAGAAAGGTGAATAAAGTGTTTGTTTCACAGGCCAAGTACACTTCCTTGTAATACATAATGTTATCACTGTACACATCTCTGTAACTCTGTAACGACTTGAGGAATTTGCTTTTGTTTTTTCAAAACTTGTTCTTGTTGCATTTTTACGTTCTTTTTTTTAAATAAAATTATTATATCAATCATTATTACTTCGTTATTTGAACCATTTATAATGGTGAAGTTGTCGTTGGTTGCAGCAGTTGGATGTACGTCATGGGCCTACTCCCTGACGTCGATGACGCCATCACGCATGCGTGCAGACGTCGGTCGTGGTTGCGAGCCGTCCACGCCATGGTCCACACTGTTAGCTTCTTTCTCCAGCGGTGAGTTTGTTCTCTGCATATTCTTTCATTTAACGCTGACACTATATTAAATGCTTTTTTTTTTTTTACACACTTTTGCTCAGTAAGCCGTGTCCTTTTGTAGCGGCAGAAACTCCCTAACGAGACGTCACAATAAGATTTCCTTAACTTTCACTTTCGGGAGCTTTTCGATGAAGTAACAACCGAAAATCCTCCAAACAGTCCCAAGAATATCTGGGAGGAAGTGATGAAAGCTAACAAGTTAGCAGCAGTGTTGTGACACGTCTGTCGAACGCTTTTACGTTACCGTATTATTTGCATGTCTGCAGAAAAAGTATAGTGAAATTTGCCGTAGCTCACACAGACCCAATTTTTTTTTTTTTTTTTTTTAACAATGATGCAATTGATTGAAAAGCAGCAAATCCTCACATTAAAGAAGCTGCATACGCATTTTCTTAGCACGGATGACTGAAATGACCGGTGTGATATTATATTTAATGTAGGTATGGTTATTGTGAATCTTCATATAATATTTTGAGGACCATAAAGGTCTGTCCTCACTGACAGCACATAATTGAACAGCTGCAGTTATCTGATTTCTGTTTGCTGAGTTTGACTTAAACTGGGCTGAAATTTTAATGTTTAACTACATACATTTCTTACAGGGCAGTCAAAACCAAAGGGCCACCATGGTATTAAGGCCTGTCATTTCCAAGCTCTTGGGTAAACTGGTCGTGCTGGCAAGCTCCTCTCCAAGGAGACTGGAAATTCTTCGTAATGCAGTAAGTTTTCTTGTTGTTTAAACTCATAGGGTCATGCGTATCACAACTAGCCACAGTGAAAACAAAAAAAAATGTTCTATCAAATTGAACTGGGGAAAGTTTCTCTCTCGTAGCCCATTATATCTTCCCGTCAAAGTAATACGTATACATTCCTAATTTAAGGAATTATATGTATTGTAGTGATGCATGTTCATAGCTCTAAAACTGAGAAACCTTGGGCTGTCTTACTTTCATCTGCTAACATTGATGTCAGTCTTCAAATAAACTGATGATGCATTTTGTTTGCTTACATCTTAGGGCTTACGCTTTGAGGTGGTACCATCCTGGTTCAAAGAGACTCTTGACAAGGGACTTTTTAAAGCGCCTTATGAGTATGCAGTTGAGACAGCCAGACAGAAAGCTCTGGAGGTTGCGAGGAGGATGCCTTTTGTGAGTTAAGATAATTTTTTTGTATGACTATACACAGACTATTTTCTGTAGAACTGCTCATACCACAATGTGTCTCAATTTGCTTCAGAAACACTTAAAAACTCCAGACATCGTAATTGGAGCAGACACAATTGTGGTAAGAAAGTATCACACCATTTTATCTTTCTACTATCTGCAATATAAGTCTGTTGTTAGTCACTGTGGCTTTTTTATTTTTTCATATACAGACTGTGGATGGCAAAATTCTTGAGAAGCCAGTGGACAAACATGATGCCTACAGGATGCTGTCAAGGTCAGGGTTTGTCAGGGTTATTCTGATTTCTGTTTGAAATGATATTAAGAATCAAATAGGTCATATACAGAGTCTCCTTTCTGTCTTTTTCTTATTTGTCCAGCTTAAGTGGCAAAGAACACAGTGTCTTCACTGGTGTAGCAATTATCCTGTGTCATGAGAAAGAAAGTGAGTAACACCTCACTAATGGTTACTTACCATTCATTTTCTGTAGACATGTAATAATTTCAGGCAATATACTACACATTTATGGGGAGGCTTTACTGGCCAAATGTAGTGGTGCCATCAGTGGGGGAATTTCATTTCTGAACTTTCCTAACCTGCAGATGAAGAAGTTGACTACCAGCTGATTGACTTCTATGAAGAAACAAAGGTGAAGTTTGCTGATCTCTCAGAAGATATGCTGTGGGAGTACATCAATAGTGGTGAACCCATGTGAGTATGAACTTTGACATATGTAAAAGCTATTGATTTCACTTAGTGTGTAGTAACTTCAACACGCACTCAGTCATTGAATGCCGTTTCACTGGATGTTCATGAACCTGTTCCTTTTTGGACTTTGATGCCTGAGTTTTGTTCCAGTTGTGTCAACCTTATCCTTTTTGACATTTGTTGTGTCAGCAACAAGTAAAATCTTGACTCAGGTCAGCGAGGGCGTATGGTCTCATTTGTTCTGCATTTGATGAACCCATTATTACACAAACACCACTCTTTGTATGAGTGGATCTGTTTTTGTGTCATTTCGAGTTTATATGTTGCTGTTGTGAAATGTGTGTGTCTGTGTGTTAGGGACAAGGCGGGTGGTTATGGCATCCAGGCTCTTGGTGGCATGCTGGTGGAGTATGTCCATGGAGACTTCCTGAATGTAGTGGGCTTCCCCCTCAACCGCTTCTGCAAACAGCTAGATCTTATTTACAATCAAAGCACTTCCTCCACTGACCAGGAATGGGCGTCTATCCATGTGAGCAACAGCAGCACTCATGCCACCTCAACATCCACTCAGCCCCCACCCAAAATGTCAACACAGTCCAGCCACAGTCCCAGCTCTTCAACCAAACGCAATTCTGAACCCAAACCCAGACCAAACAGCCCATCTGCCAGTCAAACACACCACACCAATGACAGCCCTTCATTCAGTCCTGTTCATAACGTCAGTCTTTCTTAGCCTATGAGCACAGTCCACCAGCTTTTTGTTATTATTTACAAGGAACCATCTCTTCTTATAGGTAATGAAGAAGAGCAGTAACAGTGAAGTGGGTGAGGGTTCTTGGATGTCTAAACATATGGAAATCCAATCGGCCAAACTCCAGGACCCTGAGAAAGCAACGTTACCCTCGACCCCCAGCAGGGGGCAGGCGATTGAGCTGAATGTGACAGAACACGAGGATGGTGAGCCTAAGAAAGAGGACTTGGAGCAAATTACTGAGCTAATGGATGGATTCAAAGCCTCAAAGGTAGATGGGCACACAGTGTGTTAAGCTGTATGTGAAGACTTTTCATTGTGAAATATTAATGCTATTGTTCGAGATGTAATGAAGTGTTTAGGTCAACTTAAAGGAGTAGTTAGAAACATCTTTCTTTGAGTGATATGATAAACTTTATAACAGTCTCGTATCTGTCTGCTTAATAGGAATCTACAGCCAGGAGGTGGTTAGCCTACCGTAGCATAAAGACTGGAAAAAGTTAGCCTGGCTATCTGCGCAGCATAACTTCTAAAGCTCAATAATATTGTTTTAATTTGTATAGAAAAGATGATGAAAGGCAACAAGATGTGGTTTTTCAAAAGGGATTAGCTTTGCAGTGCTGCACTATTTCTTGTTGAGATGCAGTGACTTCCTGTAGGTTTTGCTGGTTGCCTGGCAACTCCAAGTTGAGCACATTGATAGTGGTTAAATTAATAAAATAAAATGTTTTAACAAGCGAGATTCAGTAGTTTTGGATCAAATTTCAACAGATAGAGTGAAACTTTAAAAAATTGGGGGATTTGGTTGTGTGCAATGCACAGGAAAGGGCTTTATTATAGAACAGATGTAGAACTCAGGAAATTGCTTTTTTTTTTGTTTCACTGAAAAGAAACAAAATGTTATAGTCCCATTTTGATCGATAGTCTAACAGCATCAGACAGCACAGATTTTTCACTTTTGATTTTTTTTTTTTCTCACATCTCCTCACATCTAGATAAATCAAAAAAAATGTGTCCATTCTGCTCTGTTTCAGGTGCTGTTCATTGCATCTGAGTTGTGCATCTTTGACCTGCTGCAGAGCAGGCCAGGGCTGGATGCAGCACAAGTGGCCCAGGAGATCAAAGCCTCTGTGAAGGGGACTGAGTGCCTGTTGGAGGCTTGTGTGTCTCTGGGATTGTTGAAGAGCAAAGATGGAAGTTAGTTGGCACTCAGTCTGGTGATAATGACATGATACTAACTTTCTTACTTTCATGTGATTGAAGCCTTTAAACTCAATGTTTGTTGTATGGTGTCTTCACTAGCAGTGCACCACAACCCTCTGTACGAGAACACTGATCTTGCTGTGCGTTTTTTGCGGTCGGATGCACCTTTTTCCCTACGTGGATACATCCAGCATTGTAACAGCACAGTGTGGCCACTTTTCTCCCACCTTGAGAGTGCTGTGAGGGAGGGTACCAACCAGCGTGAGAGGGCCTTTGGCAAAAAATCAGATGATGTATTTCAGGTGATTATCTCCAACTTCAACCTCAGATTTCTATAATGCAGATGACAACATGTTAAAAATGTTCCACAGGTGTGAGTATTTTCTATTCCTCTGTGTCTTGTTTCGATTCAAAGGATACATACTACAATAGCCAGGAAGTGAAACTGAGATTCATGAATGCTATGCACAGCATTGCTAAAGTTACTGGAAAAGCCGTGGCAACAGCCTTTGACCTATCCTGTTACAAAACAGCCTGTGACCTTGGAGGTAAGGATAAAGTGTAAAAGGTTAAAATTGAAAATTTCAGTAACAAAACAATTCCTCTCATTGTTTTGTTTTTTCTCAAGGATGTACAGGTGCCTTGGCCTATGAGTTGACTAAAGCCCATCCTGGGTTGTCCGTGACAGTTTTTGATTTACCTGCTGTTGTTGAGATGAGTGAACATTTCTCTCCGCTGCAAAAAGACAACAGGGTCTCATTTGTTGCAGGTCTGTTTTACTATATTAATCATTAATATTTCAGAATCAAACAATGTGTTGTACGTAACTTATTTTTTGGTCTCAGAGAGGTAGGGGATTGTTGTCCAAAATGTGTAACTTTTATTTGTTGTTTGAACAGGAGACTTCTTTCAAGACAAGCTGCCCAAAGCAGACTTGTACATCCTGGCGAGAGTTCTTCATGACTGGCCTGATGAGAAGGTTCATATTCTGCTGACGAAAATTGCAGAAGCAGGCACACCAGGTATATTTCTTTACATCTTAAAAGTATTTACATCCTTTTGACTCCATGTTTTGGCTGTCAACTTCAAATGCTGTTTCCAGTCATGGCTAGTAAAATTAAAGCATCTGCAGTTTTTCATATCCGCAGTTAGATTAGATTGGTTTCAGTCAGGCCCTAATTGAACTTGGTAAAGAGCTCAGTGTGAAACTCATATTAGAGCTAAAAATCATAATACAGTAATGTTAAGACAAACCACTTTATAATAAGCTGGTAAGGTCAAAGCCAAATCAAAGTGGTGATACTTTTATTTCCCTCCTCATTATTCTCAGGATTTATTGTTTGCCTAAAAAAGCAAATAGAAGGAGATATAGGGGATACAAAACCAGCACTATTACATTCTGAAGTTATACAACTGCATAAATATCATGCACTTGCACCATGCTGCCAGGCTGTGGACTCCTGCTAAGTGAGATCTTCCTGTATGAAGACAGAAGGGGCCCGAGGCGTGGGCTACTGCAGGCTCTCAGCATGAGCGAGGGGAAACAGAGGAGCGTGACAGACTACAGTCTGCTATTGAAGAGCCACGGTTTCATTGCAACACATGTCCAGCACACAGACAACTTCCTGGATGCCATGCTTTGTGTCAAAGTGTGACTGAAAACTTTATGAACAACACCATACAAATAGTTTTGTAGATTATTGTATTTTGTAGTGTGGGTCTGCAAAGCAACCTCTTTGGGCAAGTTAAAAAAAAATCAATCTGTTTTACATTGGCTTTTGTGTTTTGTAAAATTTGATTTAATGAAAAACTTCCCATTTGAGGCTTTGGACACAAAACAAAGTGTATTAATTGTTTTGGTGTGGTTTATGTTCACTTGCACTTTCATAATTTTCATGGTCTTGAACAGTCTTTTATGTTGGGCCGTAGGATGTGCAGTGCTCATAGCTGAGACCATGCTGGATGGACAGACGCCCTACTCAGCTCTGCAGTCTCTGAATATGCTTGTCCAAACTGAGGGAAGGGAGAGAACAGAGAGCAAGTATGCAGAAATGCTGAGGAAACATGGATTTGGGAACACACGTGTGGTTTCTACGAAGAACTTTTTAGATGCCTTTATTGCCATTAAAATGTAATGGAGGGAATCATGTGCAAAAATCCCATGTTTTTCATTCATTTTGTTGCAACACGAGATAATTCTTCATTTCAGATTTTTGATCACAGGTGGAACAACAGAAATTCTGCTAGTACATTATTGTCCTGGTAAGAGGCAAATTTATAAGTTAAAATGCCTGCATTTAAATTTTAACTCAAGTATTCAGACAGAATAGCCGCTATGTATTTCTGGATAATTACTACAGAGTCATAAAGATGTAAGGAGCTGTACAATATATCAAATTCCATTTGTTTCATTTAATGTGAAAGTTAACATAAAATATTAATTTTAAAGAAGTCCCCCCCCCCCCCCCCCCCCCCCTTTTTTTTTTTTTTTTGGTTGAGTCATTGTTCAACATAAATAAAAATATAAACTGTTCTGCTAAGTCACCCAAAGGAACTACTTTATGTCCTTTGTAGCAGCTGCAGTGATGATGTCTAAATGCTATTGCACACAGTAGATCACCATTGGAATAATGATATCTTTTAACATTTCATATAAATTCTTTGAGCCCATCTACTCATCTGGTACAATATAACGTCCACTAAAGTAATAATATTATTTATATATACAGTACCAGCTCAAAAGTTTGGACACACTTTCCTATATATATATATATATTTAAAATCTAGTTGTAGGGATCCAACAAGGTGACTCCAGAGAGCCCACAAGAGGAAAGGTTATTCAAGTGAATCAGGATTGTGTGCTTAAGATCCATAACTCTCAAAAAGTTTAAGCTGTTTAAGAGCTCTGTTAAATATAAATGTTGGAAGAGCAGCAGGCATTTGGGTCAGATGTGCTAAGAGGCCTCTATGAACCCAGGGCAGCTTTCTGTAGAAGAAAGTCTTAATTTCTGTCTAGGCCTACTAGATTAATGACGCTTTTAAAGTTAGAAAATCATGTCTGTTTCATACCTTGATTATTAAGGTAATTGAAACAAATTTCACAGAATGGGACATTTGTTATGTAGATAATCTGCCACTAACATCAAGATGATCTTATGTGATATTGTGGTGTCTGCCTCTTGACCGTAATAGTGGTATCTTCAAAATAGAATGTCATTTTCCTCCACCCAACAGACATGACTTCATGTTTACTTTAACTTTGCAGACAAGTGGAGGAACAAAGCCAGTTATGACGACTATTTTCATGGGCTCAAACAAACTCTGGGTGGAGCCTTCTCCTTGGCCTTGTAAGATGGACAGTTTTTGTCGTCGACCCTCATTCTCCCACCATCACCGACTAGCACCAAGCTCATATCCAAAACCTCCTCATCCTTATCGCCTTATTTCCATAGCTGCATACAGTTTACAACAGCTTACAATAGGCCACATGCAGCCCAACTTCTAAGTGAGATTTGATATTCTGGAAATGGATACTAAAATATTTGTTGTGCAGTTTGAAGGGTGATGAAGTGCTTTAATTTCTTGCTGTGTTGGTAAATGTCCTCGAGAGGGCGCCACAAACCTGCAGATCTCTCCCAAAACCTTAAACAGAGTCTGAGTTCCAGTTTTGTTTAAGTGTCTAACTCTTTGCAGTGGCAACAGCTTGTGTGTTGAGCATTTGAACACTGAGTTACTGTGGAGTCTCAGATTTAAAGATTTGTAGTTAACTTGTTTATAGCTCAGTGACTTAGTCTCTTAATGCAGAGGAGCATAACCCCCCATTCATTCCTTACAGATATATTTACTACCTTTTTGATTTCAGTTTTGAAGCAGCAGATGAAGCAGCCAAACAGCTGATGGGATCATGGGCATATCTCTGGCCAGGACAAATAGTTCTTATTCTGTGTGACAGTGGAAGTGTAACTGGATTACTCTTCATTTTGGATCCCTCTCTAAGTATTTTCCTAGGAGGGTAATAAGGGTGGTCATGTTATTCATCACTATTTTCTTGTCAGTCTGGGATCATGCTTGGTGCAACATCTAACTGATTTCCATGACTCACATTTTATTCTTTTGATGGGGAGAGACAGAGCAGGGTTATTCTGAAGTTCAAATATGACAATGTGTGTAAATCACATACGGTTTGTGTTATTGTGGACACACTGAATGCATCAAAACACCATACACTACTGTACATTCTTTGCCACACAGTGATGGTGAAATTGCTTGTATTGTTTCAATATTTCATACACATTGCATTGCCGATCAGCTCTTTTTCAGGACAGCTAAGTGACACCAAATGGTTGTGTCAGGCTTTGGAAATACAGATGAGCGTCACAAATCAAATAGCAAGAAAGTATATGCGCCCTTAAAACAGGATGAAGTGTTTCCATGAAAAGATTTGCATATCCTTTCACTTCCAGTGTGCCAGCTGCACCCGCTCACCCTCAAAATGCCTCCACTCTTGTGTTAGAGCATCAACAGCAAAGACTCTGCAAGGCCTTTCTAATGAAAACCATTCAAGTCAATCAAGTTTACCAGAGACCAAAGGCCAGTGTAATTTGGGAAAATTGCTGAAACTCCAAAGTAATCTTCTGTAATGTGATCTCGCCCATTGAACACTGGCTGTACTGTACGTGTCGGATAAGAGCTCAGTCATTTTCTTCAAATGCAGTCTTGACAAGCAGCATGGCTAACCACCTGCAAGTAATCATCATTCTAGTGTTAAGTGCTTTGATATTAAAATGACTGATTTAAGACCATTTGCTGCTAGTAGATAGCGATTTTAAAACACTTCCATATGCAGATAGGGAGGATAAACTGAGTTTGTGAACCATGAGAAGTCCATGTTAGGTTTACTGTTGTAGAAAGTGAACTGCACACATCAGATTTCTGGTCTTTAGATATGAAAACAGCTTATGTGTTTTCACAAGAATGACATAATCCAAGTCCATGAAAAAATGACGATGCAAAGCTTCATAAGATTTAGTATGTTCATTCCTTTGTCATGTAAACTTGTAACTCAGCAACATTTCATGCAACTTTCAGAATGACCACTTGGGGGAAACATTGACTAAAGAAATTTTCAATGCAGGGCCGGAGCTTATCGGGTTTTATTGTTTGTTGACGCTTGTATCAAAGTGACAGGAGAGGACGGTATATTTCACTGCTGAGTTATCTGAAATTTTGCAATTATCCATGTCACACTTTAGTGTTGTTGTAGTTGGAAAAATAAACTGTAATGCTGTTTATGTCAAAAAGCCTCTCTGTGACTTTGGGAAGGATACACAGAATCCAAATGGTTGCATGCAGAATAACAAACACTCTCTAATCAGTCAGTTTTTCTGAATTGCCTCTCAAAACTGAACCCATGCTCGGGCACCTGTTTCAAAGAACACGCTTGTTTATCAAAGTCCTCCTCTGTCAACAAACAGAATAAGCATGATGATGGCTGGCTCCTCAACCCACATCTGATTTCAGCAAATGTGCAATTGTTCAAAGTGAGTTGTGCTTCATTGATTTGTTTCAAGGCAGAGGAAAAATAACCTCGGGGCTTCTACCAGTTAGAAATAACAATGGAGTCCTTCACTGCTGTTTGTAGTTTTTTCTTGTTTTGTTTTTTTTTCCACTGCTGGTTGGGACTGTGTAAGAAAATACTTTTCAACAAACACAGGATATATTTTTGTGGGACAGATCAGTAGATTATGGCCATTATACATGATATATTATGAAATATGATATATTATTTTTTGTCACGTAGCTTACATAATGTGTTCCCACTGTGCTCCCTTCCCCTTTACATCACGTTTTCTCTTTAGTGCCTCCTATGATTTATACTTAGATGATTTAAAGTAATAGTTTGAGACTTAAAGAACTTCACTTATTTGCTTTTTTCCACCTGGGAACTTTAGAGGAAGTACGGAGCTGGAGCATGGAAATGATTAGTAGAGATTAGCTCAAAGGAAGCTTGTAATTTTGTAGCCTGTTATGTGTTGTGGGTAACGTTTACATTACTTTTAATATATAAAACAAACTAGGTATAACATGCTAAAGAATGCGCTTTCGAGATTCATGGAATTTTGAATTTTAGAAACAGCCACAGGCTTTCTGTTACTCCTTGTTTCCTGTAGTCATGCTCTGCTAAGCTTATAACCTCCCGACAGATATATGAGAGTAATATCCATTTTCTTTCATTTTTGACAAGGTAGAAAATATGCATGTCCCCCGAGCTGTCAGATTAGTCCCTCTAAAAATGTTCGACTTTAGAAATTAGTGTTTTGACTGTGTTATTTCACTAATCATTCATAACCTTTACTCCTGTAAGACCCTGGGGTATACGTGAGCATCAGCAGTAAAACAATGAACCCTGCACCTTTGAGCTCAATATCAGAGCCCATTTGGCACCTGCTAAAAGCCAGCTTGAGTCTCATTAACATATGGAAATATTTGTTGCGGTCAAATACGAGAGTTTGTTTCCCCCTTCCTGTCTCCATGTGATGTGTGAGGTGCCACTCTGAGGTACAGTATGGGAGGAGACTATGTGCTGAAATGGTTGGTGACAGGGCTTTCATCCGACCCACTAAGGGCTCTTTGTTGTTATTTTGGGATCTCTCATGGGTGTAGTCTGAGAGAGCAGCAGACAGACTGGGTCTCATCACTGAACACACATACCCACGCATATGCACATGCACACGCCAACAGACACGCTCCATGCCATGCAAGTCAAATGAGCTGATGTTCTGGAGGTAAAAATCATTAATTCACGCTGATTAAAAAATAAGTAGAGTATTTTAAAATGATTTGTTCTTTTTGTGCTCACATAATTTGTCTGAAGATTCCACCACAGGAAGTAAAAAGGGAGAAAATTGTGCACAATGATGAAAATTTTGTGAAAAGTCAACACATTGACTGAATATCTCCTGATTTTTAATTTGTAAGAGAAACACAAGTGTTTTCATTTTGCTCTTTTCTTTTTTTTTTTTTTTTTTTTACTCTTTTCCTTAAATTCCTTTGATTTAGAGACTCATGTTGCTTAGATTGCTTAGTGGCACCAATCTGACTCAGGCCTCAGACTCAATTAGAGATTCAGCTGAATCAAACAAAAACTAGATAAGCAATCTAACAGATGTGATATATAAAACTTTATATCTGAAGCTAATTTGAAGTCCACATCCCCAGTTAGGCCTTTAATCCACATTAAAGGTTATCCTCAGTGCTATCCAGCCTCTCTTGATTCGTTTTTTTATTTTTTTTATTTGCCAAAGTTTTGAGATATCTTGATAATCAACAAGCCTAATTGTGAATAGTTTCCATTACAAGTACTTTATGCAATTCCAACAAACTGAGCACTACTCAGAGTAACAAGACCGTGATTTCTGGACAGTCTTTCATTTCCAGTGCCTTTCTTTTTTCCCATACTTCAAACTTCACCTCTATTTTATTGGGGTACGGGCAGAAGTTTTTAAATATGTGCTGCATGAAAACACAATTATCTAGCTAAACACCACTAAGTTAAGTGACCAATTATGCATTTTGTAATTTAGTAGAACTGACCCTTTAAAAAAGAAAAAAGCACCCCCATAGTACTTGCCAGCGTCGCTTCAATGTTATTCATCTGAAAATTACAGAGCATGAGTGAAAATGAAAGTCTCCAGTTAAAGGCGTAAGTCTATTTGATTTCACATTCAAACAGTAACAATGATCATAACCTCTGACAGCGTAAGATGCAAAACAAATGTTTAGCCTATCAATGGTGTGTGCCGATAAGATATTTATGGGGTTGACAAAGTTGTCTTTGTGTCTGTCTTCTTGTCTGTTATCACGAGTTGAAGGTGCTTCTGCGGCGGCCTCTGACATGGATCACAGGCAGCTGCTGTTTAAAACAAGTGAGGAGATATATTCCTCTCACTGTGCGATGTTGACCCTTGCTCTTAACCCCCTCCAGCAACAGTTCATCCTCCAAACAATAACAATCAATTCCCTCCACATCTGACAGAGCCGAAGAACAACTTATAAATGATATGCATCTCCTGCTGGTCCCATGGCAACCGCCTTGACTTTATTGTTGCGTTTCTTTGATCCAGCCAAGCTTTGATTCATTTCTCTTTCACCCTTTTAGCTAAACATATCATGTGAATTTGGAGCTTTGTTCCTGACAGGCCCCGTCTTACCTCGCTCTCTCCACAGGCTCCTGACACCTCCCAGAGGAGCCATGGAGGAGGAGAGGAATTCCACTGGATTCAAAGACTTCTCTGGGTTTCTTTTTGACTCTTCCGTCTGCCTTGCCTTCCCCTGCTCTTCATGTTGACCTGCTCATCGTGATCCCCCTGCCAAACCATCTTCCTGGCCCTTGGGGACGGTGTCTGTATGTGCACAGGCATACACCTACAGTAACATGGCTCCATGGAGGTGTTACAGTCTTTCATTCAAGACAAGTTCCAGTGGTAGGTTCCTTGCATGGCCAGGCCTTTGGTTTACTCGTTGAGAATAATGAACTTGGCCTGATTTGTGGGCACGTTTTTCACCAGGGCTCATAGGTTTGTTGACAGAATTGGATATTAATTGCCAGGCTCCTCATAAACTGCAGCCTTGAGTGTATTCTTCCACTGAGAGATTCATTGCAAGCGGTTTGACAAGATTTTAAGACTCGTCTTCAAAAAGTGGGACACTATATCCAAAGGACTTTCGCCAAATGAGAGTGTAATGAAAAATGAAAAGTGTATGTTTTCTCAGGACCATCTGGTTTCAATCATGGCAATATCCTAAACATGACCAGTTTCTTGAATAGCTACCCTCCGCTTGCCTCCCAGATGTAAGGCACTCATTATTCTAGTCAGGCCTCTCCGACAGCTACAAAAAGTCCAACGTTTTCACCAGTAACACCCAAATAGAAGTCAGCTTTTCTCTAATTTCACTTCATAATCCCTTTAAGATAGCTGTTTTAACTGTTACGGTATGAATCACAGAGGTTCAACTTTTCAATATAGCCCATAATTTATTATAGAAGAAAGCCTGTCTTTAAGTGTTGATCAGCACTATTAGAAAAAGATTCAGTGATTACAGTTCCTGCTGTTCACCGCCATTAATGCATCTCACTGTTAGATTCACTCATAATAGAAAAACAATTGACACAAATCAGGTATCAAGCTCGTTACTCACAGAACATGAACATGACACAGAGCATGAATGTTGAACATCAGTTTGGCCAGCCATAAGGTGGGTGGTGTGGTGTGGTGTCTGTGCTGTTCATTTTAAGCGGCACTTTTTTTTCGATGGGGTGGAAATGATTTGTCCACTTGTGCATGTGCTTGCATATGAATGCATATCTTTGTATTGACGAGCAGTGGACAGAGGGAAGAGGACGTGTCAGTTTGCAGCACTAAACATATGGGACCTGACCTGCGGGCTGTATCATGTTTAAATATAGCATTTGAAACATCTATATATGTAGTTTTTTTTAATTAATTGTGTAGCATAATAACCACAAACAAATTAGACTATTGTATGGTTGCTAAGGCAACTTCCCTTTCTCTTGTGCCGGATGTACTATTAAATCAGCACCACATTTCCTATAAACTTCACTGCTAACTACTGCAAAGAGGTCGTTGTTACTTGTTAGAAGCTCTGAGGAACAATTCTAACTATTTAGGCCAGACCTTATTTTGTCGCAGCTACCGTCATGACGGCTTGTTGTGTTTAATATTTTCTCACCTATTTTGCTATAGAGCTTCGCTGAATATAGCACGAGTCCAAAGCAATTTAATCACATCCGTTCATAAAAATGCTCTCCTGTGACCAGTGATGAAAACTCACTCTCTGATGCAGCAGGTACACATGAAGTGGGAGGTTTTCTAAGTTCTAGTAGGCGTAACAGGAAAGAAAGTGTTTTTCACTGATTAAATAATGTTAACTCTGGAGGTGGGAGGGGCTCTGTTGGGAATAACGTCAGAATGTCAACAATAAAGGTGCCATTATTGTCCAGACAGGTGCAGCAAAACCAACAAGTTGTGTCTTTAAATCATTGTACTGAAGGGACAGACGTGGCCTTAAAAGCAAACATGAACCATCGATTGAACATTGACTCACTGAATCATTGTTGCATCTCACAGTGCAGAAGCTCTTATGGCACAAGAACCACATACGTCTAAGGAGCATTTGTGACACTAATGTGAAGTTCTTGGAAAAATACCGCTTTCCCAAATACTCTATGTGCCATGTAATCATAAATTTTACTATTTTCTTTAGTAAGTGCCTTACTCCAGCTTTTTACAATAAGATTAGATAGACAGAAAAAATAAGTGGCCACTTTTCCTCTGTTCTCTTCTTCCCTTTTCTAATGATAATACAAATAAATCAGTTGATGGTGATAATGATAAAGTAGGAGCATTGAAATATCAGATTTTGAAAAAAAGAAACTCTAAAAACCTAAAAATATTGACAATTCTATGTTTCCTGTTTGTGTGATATGCATATAAATATATATTTAGTTTCTCCCTCCTTTTCTTTGAATATCTTCCTTACTTTGGCAGATAGTTAGAAGAAAATGACCAGGAATATGTGTAATGCAGCAATTTTCACTATAACCCAAAGGCTGTTTTTCAACATATTTTATCAGCAATCACTTCTTGAATTAAATTTTTGTTTTTAGCAGCTCTGTTGTGGTGTAAGTGCCAATGTTTTGTCTCACGGGCTGCACATAAACACATTTAAACAATAAGAAACAGAATTCTGATATGACGCTCACCACCAATGTTGACTTAGACACACAGCTGAGCTTTAGAGCATGAGATTGAAAAGGAGAAGTGCAAGTAGTCAAAAATCTCGGCTGAAGGGCCAAAACAAAATGACATATCATCAACACACCATAAAAAGCTATCAACAAATGAGAATCTGCTGTGTTACTGTACTCTGATAAATAATTTGTTGGATCTTGGGCTTTGTAATGATTTACAGCTCTTCAGAGAAGCAGGCAACGTCAAAATGAACTCTCCCATCATCATCAATAATTGCATCACACCTGATTCTAATAACCTGGAACGCTATTAGTCAAATTGGAACGTCAATACTACAACATATTACAACTGTTGTTGTAATATGTGTTTTAACCAATGGAGGGCAGTATGACTATGATGACAAGCATCATTACAAAAGCTGGAGCCCAAATCAGTTCTGTTCAACACCTTCAGATTCTGGTGGGTTTTTTGTGTGTGTGTGTGTGTGGGGGGGGTGTATGGCATGATATATGCACAACATGCTGAATTTTGCACCTTCTGTCATTTAGATGTGACACTTTCACAAGATCCTGGTGATAATAACTGATGGATGATGAGGAAGGGGAAAAAGTCAAATAGATAAAAAAGATGGTCAACATTTTGTGATTTACTGCCAAATGTGCAGTCAGGTTTTTTTAAAACAACATGCCTTTTTGCTTGTTTTTAAACTTCTGCATTGGAGCAACGTCCATCATCTACCTTACTCTACACAGCATCTTTCTCTGTTATGGTCAGAGCAATAGAATTTCAGTCATTAAAGATTATTTTCTATTTCTATTGATGGTTCAATAATGTTCAAGAATTTAATTTTTCAGGTTTCTTACATGTTGTATTCTTAAAAATCTGAACAATTTCTGAACTGTTCATTTAGTTTTTTTTTTTTCCTTCTTACATTTGAAAACAGTTCTGCCTCTGGAAATAAACATCACCTATGTTTTCCTGGTAATCAATGTTTAATATATATATATATATATTTTTTTTTCAGCCACATTTTGTTTCAAGCAGTCTTTGAAGAGCGGCGTTGGAGCCCGGGGAAGCTTTGGGGTGAGCTGAGCCTGGACGACAGATAACACCTGAGAGCCAACCTCAAACCTGGAGGTAAGACCCACAACATGACCTCTGAAGTCAGAGCTAAGACACAAAGAAACAGAGACTTTTCCAGAGATTACTGCGGCACAAAGAGGAACTTGTCTGGTCCTCTGCGCACCCCCATTGTGCTGGAGTAATTTTCTTAATTGTCTTTTATGTAGTCACCGATTTAGAAATGCGTTCTGATTGTGTTAATTTTTGTTGTCAGCTCCGTTCCTCTGTGTGGAGTGATTTTTATATTGTCATAAAGGTTTTGTTTTGTTTAATCATCACTTTTTTCGCATTCAACAAAGTTCTCTATTTAGTTTTTTTTTATTTGATTATTAATTTAAGTTAAAATAGCAACATAGCCTCCCTCTTTATGCACACTCATGCAGTTATAACTCTACTTCTTCTTCTGTATTTCTCTGAAGAGCTACAGCAAACAGCTGCCTGATTAATAAGTTAAGTCCTCTAAATATGGCTCAGAGTCATGTATCTTTAAAAACTACTTAATAATGGTAATCAAGATTATCAACAACATACCAATTACATCTTTACACTTTCCTCTCTTAATTATGTATAGTTCTCCTTCACTGTGGATAAAAGGGTTGCTTTCTTGGTCTCAGGTGGATTGTTCATCTTAAGTGTTTATGATAGTGTATTTGTATCACAGCTAAGCTACACTGCCTTAAAGTGGCAGTGAGCTAAAAGAGACCCGCGTCTCTTCCATGTGTGCATCAACCACAATGGAAAGGTTCCTATGTTTTATTTATTGATATGTTTTAGTGGGGGAAGACCTAGCATTCATTATCATAAAGGCCTCTAGACATCAAGTTTCACACAAAAGACCCAGCCGATTTTCCAGTCTCTCACACACACATGGATCAACACAAGAGGAGCAGGCCGCTTTGCTGTAATGACTCCTCGCCAGCAACCATTGGTAGCGTCACTGACAGAAGCTGACAGTGTCAAAGTATCTTTGTTTCCTGCACATAAACTGTCCCCAAAGCTGTCGCTGTGAGAAAGATGTAAAACACAAGCTTTTTTTTTCTTCATGGGGGGAAGTTGTTTTCATTCCCCCTTCTAGTTTTTTTTTTTTTTTTTTTAATATGTCATATCTCTTCTGTCAGGGCCCCGGGGCGCCTGGTAGTGCTCGTACTAGAGGAGGAGTATAAGCAGCTGCAAACCCAGTGGAGTCTGACCATATTGTACCTGCGCTTGTCTTTATCTTGCTTATTTTGTCAAAGGCTCAAAGCCATGCATTTCAGACAGCTGTGTTGTCATCTGATCTGTGTGAGCGTGAATCCTTATATGTGTGTGTGTGCATGTGTAAAGGAAGACAGCCAGTAGGAGCAGATGTGGCGAGAGTCAGTAAAAACTCAATATGAACCCTGCAGAGGCCTTCTTCTCTGTTCAATTATTTAGAGTCAAAGAAAAGAGGTAAGAGTAACACATTTCCTCAAAAGCCACTCTCTTAGGCAGGAATGAGTAACATATTTATCTAGTCTCATCTTGCCAAATTGTCGGAAATGGAAACAAATACCTTCAATCGTATTTTTGGCTCTGGTGTTTTCCTTGAGCTGCCTTTTTCTGTTCTTACTGAAAAAATTCTTTAGCACCAAATATTATGGAATTGCTGACAAGCAGACCTTTTCATGGTGTCTAGATGTACACTTAGCAGTTTCAGGCAAAGATTTTCTGCGCCCATGTCATGTGATGGGAGCAAGAGAGAGAAAACGAGAAAAAGAAGTGCCCACCTATTTAATTTGATTAGAGATTAGAAGGGGAAGAGTCACATTTCTTCCCTGGCACGTCTCTACTTGGCGCACTCTGACACCTGATTTTATAAAGAGATGTCACAGCCAAGCACCACGGTAATGCCTGTAATTACTCTGAACTCAAATAAATAAATAAATTTGCTTTTCTTTGTGAGAGTCTGACAGGGTTTCCAACATTGTTGACTGGAAAAATTGCCGTGTGTGTCTATGTGGGTGTGTAGTTTTTTAGTGGCTGTGTATTTGGAGTGTCTTTGTGTGGGTGTGTGCTTGTGTTTACCTATAGTGAGGCACTTGTAAAGGAAAAATTCAGACAGGATGAAATTTTGACAGCTACAGTATAGCTTTTTTTCCCGTCTCTCTTCTTTTTATAACTGTGATAATCTCTGTTCAGCCGTGCGTGTCGAAGGCAACCTTCGTTTGAGACTGATAAGGTTCGAGGTGCAGCTTTGTAAGTAATAAGGTTAGAGTTTCTACACAGTTGCTAGTGCCGCGGCTGATCTCGCTCCCATTAGTGACAATTGGCTATGACCTCACCTGCTCACCCGCGCTGTCATCACTGAGGGCGTATCTACAGCAGCAGCAGGAGGTGGTTAGATCATCCTCTCTGGTCATAGAAGGAGACATCCAGACAAACGTTGCTCTGCTGAACCAAAGGAGGTCTTATGCTTGTTGTCACGAAGGCTGGCTCCTTGACTTTTGATATTTTTTGGTCTCAAAAACAGTTTCCTATTTTCTCTTTTCTACCACCCAAAAAAAAAAAAGAAAAGCTGTTTAACATGCAACACAGAGTACAGGTGTGCACTGCCTCTGTGATGTCTGTCATCATAGATGTATGGCCCTTCATTGGTTAGCAATCAAAGGAAATTCTTATATTGAAAGCTGTTTCAATACAGCTCCATTTAATTAAATGATTAAAAAATATATATTCATATAAATGTGCTTATAAAGAATTAGTACAACCCTCACCTTCCTGTTACACTCAACATTAAGTGGTACAACTAATGGATGAATTGGATTGAATGTGATTCAATACAGAAGTATCGCAGGCCTCAACAATAACCAGAGTTTAATCAGTGAAAACTTAACATTTATTGCAGGTCTGTTGTAGCGAATTACCTTTTTTGTCTGACACACTGCAGGCCTCTCAGATGAAATCAGCTCACTGGAAAGATTTTGCACTGGATTTTATGTTACCGTTATTTTTTCATACAAGTCAAAAATGGCAATATTTATATTTATTTGGTTTAGTAAGTAATATGAAGTACATTTAACTTCCAGCTAACCATTGTTATTGTTATTATTATAATGTTAGCTGATTCAAATCAAATCACATTACAACTGCCCAGTGTATCTAATATGTCTTAATATTAATATGGTTTTAGGCTGGGTAGCACGGTGGCATAGTGGTTAGCGCTGTTGCCCACAACAAGAAGGTTGTGGGTTCATTTCCCAGGCCAGGGCTCTGGAGTTTGCATGTTCTCACCATGTCTGTGTGGGTTTCCTCCGGGTACTCCGGTTTCCTCCCACCGTCCAAAGACATCAGGTTTGGGTTAAATGGTGACTCTAAATTGTCCGTAGGTCTGAGTGTGAGTGTGAGTGGTTGGTCTCCATCTGTCTCTGTGTGTTGGCCCTGCAATGGACGGGTGACCTGTCCAGGTTGACCCCGCCCTCACCCAATGTGAGCTGGGATTGGCTCCAGCACCCCCTGCGACTTGGAAACGGATAAGCGGTTGAAGATGAATGAAGGAAGAACAATGTTCAAATCATGCAAAAGACTACTGTGAAAGTTTGCTTTGACAGAGAAAGAAAAATAACTTGGCTTCCCTGTGGTGCTTGTTGTTAGGGCTCCTGTTTTATTGATAGAGTAACTTACCAGGAAGGAAGCCGAATTTTGAAAAAGATCAGTTCTGTAAAGACAGCACAGTCAGGATAGGGAGGAGATAATTTAAGAAATTCTCTAAAGTCAGTCACAACCGTTCCTTCTCCCTCTCCTTCCTATCACACCCGTATCCTCTTCCCTACTCAAGAGTCTTGCTGATATTCAAGGCCTTCACGAGCCTCCATCCTCCTGTTCCTCTGGTCAGTGTCAATCAGCGGTTCCTCACACAGCTCGGCAACAAATATTCTCGTGCTCAAAATGCTCCAATACTTTCTGAGTCCCTCTGAATGCAACAGCAGTGCCAAACAGTCACACCTCTCTGACAGAGCAGATGTTAGGATGCTCTTTAGTCTCGTGATCAGAGAGTCACGTATACAAACTAAAAAGTGGTCCTTTTTCCCTCACAAAGCCCTACCATATGAATTATGGATGATGAAGCAATCTTTAAACATGTTCATTAAAGACAATGCTTTCTTAAAAAAAAAAAAAAAAAAATCAGCTCATAAATATTTCTTCCAAGCAAATCTCAATCCAACACCAGCCCCCACCGCACCCCTCCCCTTCTCTATTCTCTTGTACGTGTGAGAGGAAAGAGAGAGACAGTGCCTCAGCAACCTTGACTGGAGACACGCAGGAGTCATATGCGTGACTGAATCGACTTGGCCTGTGATGGCTGTTAGCTAGCTTTTCCTCCAGAAGTTGAGCTGCCTGCCTGCCTGCCTGCCTGCCTGTCTGCCTGCTGATGTGCTATTACTTGCTCTGAAAGAGATGCTTGTGTGGAGGATGACACATTATTATCCTTTAATCTCGGTCTCAGCTTGTTGAGCATCAAATTGAAATATCCTGAACAGATGTAAAAACACATGTGAGCCTGGGCGCACAAGCTGTGCTGCGCTTTGTTTCATCTATCCGTGATGTGAGCCTTAAGGAGAAGCTTTTTAAAATTTCATCACTATTCAAAAGGATAATTAATACGTACCCCCAGGCTTTGATTATGCGATACCCAGTGTGTAGTGCTGGTGTTGCCATAATGAGCCACTCATCAGTGCTCTGCCTGTACCTCCCCAACAAACATACAGTTTGCATAAGGTACTTAAGATTCTGCTAAGGTACCACCATGCCTGTGTGTGTGTGTGTACTTACATGTGTATGCATCTATGTATATCCACATGCAAGAGCTTGTATGTGTGTCTGCATGGTATGTGTGAATACCCTTCTAATTTGCAGTACAATGCTATAGGTTAGATCACGCTGGTTGTTGCAGTTTGTTTACAAGTGGACTCCTGTCAGATTGTCAGCAACTAGCTAGGCTTTTTATATAAAGCCTGCCAGAGCTTACACCCCCCCCCCCCCCCCCCCCCCCCCCCCCCCCCCACACACACACACACATGCATGCACCCTCCATCCCTCCACCTCATTCCAAGTTGGAAAAGAGATGGTGGTTGTCAGTGAGTGGGTGCTGAGGTGTTGCTGCAGCAAGATGGACAGGCAGGCGAGGACTGACAGGTCATGGAATACGAAGGGGAATATCGGGAGTTCACACATAATGAGACCTGTCAATTTGAATGCCTCAAGGCTAAGCAGTGAGCAAGCCATGGCTGAAGACTGAGGCAGCCGTTTCTCCTCAGGAAAAATATTTCAGGTTAATTTCTCACCCTTGACCTTGACCGGTCTCTAAACAACACTGTTGCTGCAGCAATCATTCTGTCATTGTATGGATTGTTACTCTGTGAAAGGTAAAACACACCAGAATGATGCCTCTGATAATACAGATCTCTGTGTCTTCATGTATGAATTACTTGTTTGAGGTTGCATATCAACAATCAGTTAATACCAGCTGAACATTTTTTTTTTCCTCCAATGTATCAGAGCCTACTCAGAGTGTACTTACATCATGCATCTGCCTGACAGACAACAGGACATCACTGTGTCTGTGCTTCCACTGAAATCCTATTCCCTATACGATGTGTTCAGAGATATTGGGAGGATGCTGGTCCAAAGCAGTGAGGTATATGGGGAATTGTGAGTGTCATCAGAGATTTTCCCAGGGCCTCAGATGGCCTGTGATGGTGCTTTACCCTGTTAAGAATTTAGTATGTTCACCCAGCGCTAAAGTGACATGCGAGAGGGGTACTGGGACCTGCTGACAGCAGACGGACCAGCGCAACTTCTCGTCCCTTAAATCCAATTCCATGCTTGACACCAAGCGGAATTAGCTTTGGACAGGTGAGTGATAAGTTCACTGGGTGCTTTCGCCAAATAGATCTGAGCCATCTCGCGGAGCGCTGGTGCCACGGGGTTCAGATATTAAGTTGTTCTCACTGGATCTAAATTGAGCTATAGACCGTATGGTAATCACAATCATTGTTAAACATCTCTTAGATAACGCAGACAGGCATCCGTGTCTTTTACAAGAGATGATCTTATCAATTACTAATCAATAGTTCTCCTGCAGCTTAAAGCGGATAAAATATACATTTGCCCCTGTAGACTATAGTGCTGAGAAAATCGTTACATTTGGCCGTGTAGCTTGTTTTCCAGCTTACTGCTTTATTGACTTGTGTAAATGATCATTCAGCAGGGAGAAGGCTGGATTTTGAAAGGATAACTAATGAAAGAGGAAATGGGATAGTTAAAATAACATATAATTGCGATTATCAGATTTCTTCTTCCCTCTCCCTCCCCCTCCCCTCTGCCTTTTCTCTTGCCTTCCCATCACTCCGCCCTCTTTCCTTCACTTCATAACTTTGAGTGGCAATCATGGTGCTACTCAAGGCCTTCCAAGCCCCCTTCCCTCTCTCTCCCTTCATCCCCAGGTCTCTCTGGTCAATGGGTGTCAATCAGAGCTTGGCCCTCACGCAGATTGGCAACAAGTATCCTCATGGTCACAAAACAATTATGACTGGGCTGCAGTGAAAATGGATTCCCACATTGACTCTCCACACTGCGCTCCTCTTCTCCCGGCCGATGGGGTCCTGCCATGGGAAGCAATTATCGCTAGATGCCAGCTGACAGCCTGATTCCATTGCCAGTACGATCAGCCCTCATCCTCAGGCTTTCTCTAGGCAAATAGCATCCTCAACACTCAAATCAAACCTCTTTCCAACCATTGGTTTCTATCAGAGAAATAGACAGTTCCCTTTGTTCCCTTGGACAGTGCAGTGGGAATAAGGAGGATACAGAGGCAGGACAATAAAGAGGTGTTTTGATTTCACAAGTACTCAACTCAAACTGCTCCATCTCTCAGGTGTGGAGCTCAGAGAGGTCTCTGTTTGCATTGTTGGTGAGGAGGACGTGTGCACAGTGGGACACTGACCTGCATTTTAGTCATGAGGAAAGTGGAGTGCACATCATACTGATGGAGCACCACACTAAATAATAACTGATTTGAAGGTTTGCTTTGCCTTCTGGATGTGCTGTTGCATTTTTATCGGCATCATCCTGCTTGTTCAATGTTTTCTAAATATATTTTTCTAAACTCATGTAAATCATTTTGACACGTGTTGATGAATAAAGTCAGATGTGTATCCATTAGATAATAATGGCACCAGTTTAATTTCCACTCAAGTGACAGTAAAAAGGCAGATAATGACTGAAAAAAAATTAATTAAGGGTAAAGATCCATGATCAACTGAAGAAAAATTCAACCACAGCTACATGTGAATTTTGAAGGCTACTCCTGATCCCAAATGCACATTAATTGCTAATTGGCGTAGAAACCTCTCGAAGTGAGTTTGTTTTGAAACTGAAATGATGAGCAGATAAAAATTCCAGCAAAAGCAACTGAGATTGATGTGATAGCTTAAGAGGACATATGTAAGATGAATGAATGTAAATTAATGAAAATTATACAATTAATTGTTATAAAGTCAAACAGTCATCTGCCACTTTGCTTATTAATTGAATAAACACATCAAGGCAAAGTTCAGTCAATCCTTTAATCACTTTAATTAATGCACATTGTTCTGTTTTCCTCTCCCTCTCTTTCTCTAGCTCACTCTTTTCCTCTCCCTGTGTACCTATATTTGTGAAATAATAAATAAATTAGAATACACACTGCCACCAACTAATTATCATGCAAATCAAGCAGCAACAAAGCATAGAGGGACTGTTAATCTGTGCCAGATCACGGGTGAAATTCCCCAATGTGCTCGGAGATGTCCACCGTGCAATTAGAGAGAAGAGTGGCATGGGACGGGGTTTGAGAGGAGAAGAAAGAGTAGCACTAAAGGACAGGAATGGGTGTCGCTTATTCACTGTCAAATTAATTCTGTCCTCTCTCCGTTTTGCCTTTGTCTGTGGAAAAATGGCTGCAGTGTCTCCTTGTTATTTTGTCCTCTCTCAGTCTCACTCCCTCGATGTCCGTGGAAATAATCTGCAAACGTTAAAACTCTAAAGGTTTCCATCCTCAGTGCACTCCTCCATACAGATGTATTGGATATAGGGGTGAAACGGCAACTGTTTTTTGTATCCTTTGCTGTTAAAACAGAGTGTTGGAGTTAAAAATATAAATGTTATGATAGTGTGGCTACTACAAACTTTTCTTTTACTTGCCAAACCTCAACCATGTCTGAACCAGACTGGTGGTTAAATGCACAAATCATGAGAAAATCATTATGGATCATGAATGAAAAGAATAACTGAATTAATTTGCTTTCCAGAAACCTTCAAGTTTGTAGCATTAACTGCTATGAGATATATACACGTGCAGTAGCTGTATTCATGCAGGAATTGACAGAGTCAGAACTCAGACTATCATACTTTTGACTTTGATTCAATATTTCTGTTACAAATTAGTCAGCTGAACTTAATGCACCCCCTGTTTTTCCTTTACCAAACATTTTAAATTGGACAAAATTATCTAAAGAGCCATTTGTAGCTGATAGATTGTGCAGTACAAGAGCTGTGTCGTATCATTTCTTCTTTGTTTATGAAGCTTCTCACTGATTAAACACACTCAGACACGTAAACCAAATGCATCACCTGCTGTATCAAGCCAAACACACTTTCTGAGTGTGTCTTCAACTTCCAGATACTAACCTACTTTAGAAAACTTAAATTCTCACAGGTAATTACTTCCGCGGACTCCCCTCACACAAAGGCGGTGGCAATTCTATAAAATAAGCTGCAAAGAGGACCTTGTTTAAAAATTCATCCCTGGTGAATTGAAAGCACACATCAAGGGTGCTCTGCTCAGAAAATTAAAATCAAAGAAAAGAACCAATCAGATGCTCCCCCTTTTTTCCCCCCTCAGTGGCAATGTAGGGTAAATAAGACACAAAAATAAGAAAACAAACAAGAGCAAAAGTGCTTGATTATCAGGAGCCACATTATCATAACGACCTCATTTGCTTAAATCATGTCCTTATTAGGCCCAAAAGTCTCTCTGTCCCTTGTGGGTAATGAGAATGAGGCTGGGATTCTTCTCCCAGCTCTGACATGTCTTTTATTACTCTTACACTAAATGGAGGCAATGATGAACATTTCAATCGTGTGATTACTCACTCTGTACCCTTGATGTCAGAGGGGAAAATGGTGTGCCCTCTTTTAATATTTGATTGTTTTTTCTGTCTAATTTGGTCCAATTCATCATTTGTGTCTTTCATTTGCTTGCTCTGTGACATTTGTCTAATGTGGTTGTTACTGATTACTGGACTCTGAAATTGTGTTCGCCTTTGATGTCCAATTTCTTCTTCTTCTTGTCCCAATTTTGGCCACAGCAAGTGCAGAAAACTTTCAGCTCACTCCATTCCAACTTTTGCAGAGAACGTATTTGCTGTGCCCTGCAAACGACACAGCTAAATTATTCACAAATTATTCATATAATTATGATGAGGGCAGTGCTAAATAATCCAAATATTTGTTTTTAGTATGTTCAGATGTTTTAGAAAGAGCTTGAATACTCTGGGAATGTACGCTTAGAAAACATATGCAATAGTCAAGCTTGCTCTGAAGGAGGAGCTCTAAGCGGACCATGTTCCCCGAGGAATCTAAAAGGACAGTACTGCCCAAAAATATGGATCACAGCAATTAGTGTCATCCAGAGGACTGAGCCAAGGATGTGAACCGTCCACAAAATAATAAGCTGCTTATCAAGCAGCCCATGTTTGACGAATCAGTGGCGGAGCAAGACAGTCTTGTTACAAACGCTGAAAACAGAACAAATTGGTATGTAAACAGCTATAAAATGCAGAGAAAATAATTTTTCCACATTGAAAGGGAAGAGGGATCAAAATCTTCAAATTATTCACTCCATATTCCTGTCTCCATCATTATATTATCCCTCCCTTCTCCCTAAAAACATAAATTTTAAGTTAGAAATGCAAGGAAATCACATTCATTATTTTCATTACATGCACCCACCAAATTGCATCAAGCTTATGAAATATTTCTTCCTTCTGTTCAAAGGCTTGTTAGAGCTTGTATTTAATTACAGCTGTGGCTGTAACATGCTGTCAGTACTCTTTAGCCAATCATTAGTCAGGGACTATTCCTCGCTGCTCAGTCGGCCTGCCAGAGTCAAGCCAGCGAACCAGCGAACCAACGACAGGCTTAATTGTTCTTCAGTGGCTAAAGGTCGACTAATGAACCAGGGGGCCGACAGAGGCTGTTGGTGTGAGGGTGGTGAGGCGGTGGGGTTGTGGTGTGGAACATGCTGAGGGCTGCTCACAACACACAACATTTGTACTTTCCTTGAGATCAAAGTGTGGAGGAAACGGGGCATTTTAAGGAATTCTGGGGAAAATCCATCTTGCATTTCTTGTTCCCTTAAATTTCACTCAAATAACAGATGACTCTCTATGACTGTGTATTCTCTTACAGCAAGCAGAAAACAGTTAGTCCAATTGCTATATAACAATTCATGATGTCTGACTTTCTACTAAAATTGGTCTTGTGAGGGATAACAATTTTATTTCCCCTTTTCTCTTCCTTGGCTAACTGCCGTATTACACACAGGTGAGCTCTCTGTCACTTCCTAACTCTCTCTCTCTCTTTTTCATACTTTTGTCCAACACTGCAGCTCCGACCAAAGCATTTGATTCTTTATGACAGGGCAATGACGTGAGAATGAGCTGAAGTAACATGCAACGACCCTATGAGCCCGGTTCTGGCAAAGAAACAAAGGGAAGCTTAAGTTAGCCGAGACAGTCACATTTCTGTTGACTCCCTTTAGGCTTAAGAGGAAGGGTAGCATGTTGTGAGAACCTGCCATAGTTGTTTAAAACTGATGAGGCAGAACTACTGTACGGTACCAAAGTACCTACAGCACCAATTCACTCTATCAGGGGAACTGAAGAGACTGTAGAGGTTTTGATGTAAACTAATGACTGTGTGAATTGATTGGGCGAACAGCTGCCCTATTAAGGACTCTTTTGGATCAGCAGTTGCTTTTTTCAAAAATCCCAGAGGGTGATGTAAACACGCATCATTAAATTGTGTGATCATTGATTTTTGCAGCACATTGCGGAAAATCAGGGGTGCAGCCCAAAATTTTTGGGCCCCTTGCATGTCTACTTTTAGTGCCCCCCCTCCCACCAACACCACTTCACCTTCCTTCACTAGCGAGTGAAAAGAATCGAATCATCAACCACATTTTAAAATTGCAGATCAAAACAACATTTTAATTTCATGCTTTCCATGTTGGGCGCAGAGCCGATTGCTGCAGCTGTTTGTACGTTTTGTTTGCATCTGTAAGTTTTTCTCTCTGTGGTTTCTTGCCAGGAGTGGGTGTCGGTGATTGTCACTTGTCAAGCGCTTCAGCCAGGGTTGCACTCAGCAGCGGCGTTACTTATTCAGTGCGCATTTGAACTACAATGGGTAATGAGATGGGCCGGGGTTAGCTTGTTAGCTTAGTAGCTTCAGGCATCGTTTTCCACCGCTGGAAACAACTCTTTGATGCTGAATTTGCAGCCTTTCTTCAAGATTGGTAAGTAAACAGCTGTTCAGGCTTACAGTAGCTATATATTAATAGCAAAACTTACAAATAGCACCTTAATAGTTAGTGTAATTATGTTATATGCGTGACTTTAAATTGAGAGTTACTCATCACTAAATGAAAACAGGCTACACCCCACAAACTAGCTGCTGTAGATTTATACTAAACAGTGACAACCATGTTTAATTGTTGCTGTTGAAATGTCAAGCAAAACTAACGTTAGATCATATGTCCGCTGAAAATGTATGTTTACGTCACTTGCTTGACCTTGGAGAGTGTTAAAATAATACGCTCTCCATAAAAGGCAGAACCTAAAATGAACATGTTGCTGGGCCGAATAAAGTGAAGCCAAATGAAACCGATTTCTGTGTGATTTCAATGCTAAATAAGTACAGTTATATCATACTTTTCAGATGTGTTTTCTGGGTTACCACTGAGCACAGGGTTACCAGGGGAAACAACCACAAAAATGTTCTTTGGAAGTCATTCGCAGCAAAAGTGATATAAAAGTTGTCAGTATTAATTCAGCCGTCTAACAGCTCATTTGAGTTTGTAGGAAAATGCTCGCTGTGCTTCACAAATACCCATCAAAGTGTGAATCTTTGTCAGGTGTATATTTTTCCCTATTTACCCAGAGTGTAGCCCACATGGCAGGCCTCCTTGTGAGTTTGACTATGTCACTGCATTTCATCAGAATACCCCAGACTCACCATCAGTCTGAACCAGTTCAAATAGCTCAACTCAATCTCTCAGCAGCCGATACGGCGGCATGAGGCCTAATAAGCACACACTAAATGTGATAAGCTGCTTTGTAGCTGCGTTTTGCCTGTGTTTTTTTTTTTTTTTTTTAACTATTCTTTTCTTCCACCCTAGTGATTTATTCACTCCAGGCGATGTGTGCTTTGTGTTCAGCATAGACTTATACACGCCACAGAGCAGTGCAAATAGATTTCTGTCTCAATTGGTCCCTCGGTGTCACAGTGGAAAGATACATGGACAGAAGACAGGGTGAAAAGGGATTTTTATGGTAGAAATATTCAAGTGCTAATTCACAGTGTTCACTCTGAGGAGGTTGAGTTTAGTATTTTTAAGAGGCCCCTGTTGGAAAATGTGACTGGAGGCTGAATCCAAAGCACAGCACAGCTCAGCAACACTCATGAAAATTCATTCACAAGTACCTGTGCAGAGGTCAAACCAAAGTTTGGGAAATGTTGCCAAAACATCTCCCACATGAAAGTCATTTTAGTCCTAAGCCAGAGAGATGGGTGCCATTTGGTTTAAGTTACGATCTTAAGAGCAGCCATAAATGGAAAAATGTATCTCTTGATGCTTAAATAAATCTTATTTTATGGATATATATGTGTATTTCTGCATGTGTGTGTGTAAGACTCTTTAATGTATGCAAGTGCTCACATCCCATTTGTGCACTTGTGAGTGTACGAGGACAATGGGCTACTTATGAGTGCAGCACTCTGGCATCTCTGTCTTCCTTACAAGGGGCACTTTGACCAGCTGGTAGATTGCACAGCCAAAGAGATGAAAAGCAACTCTCTGCAGCTCGCCGGAGTGGTACTGATGGAACCTTTTAAGAGCAGAATTGCTTCAGTGAGTGAAAACATGGCCAACACTCTGATGGCTGATGTCATATCCCAGCTGTTACCTCAATCAGAACAGGTCCCACCACGACTAAGTGAGTCTCAGTGCGACGCATTCCGCGCAGCACGCAGTTGCTTGATAGTACGGAGTACGGAGAGCTTTTTGAAGCGCCATGTCTGTGCTGGTGCTCTTGTGACCCTGCTGCCAGCTACCAGGTCTCCAAAGGCCTGCTGGTTAAAAAGAGCCAGGCTCAATCAGCACATGCTTAGACTGGTGATGACTCCCCTCCCCTTGTTGCTGTTAGTCTATCAGTGTTCCCTTGTATTGCTCTCCATTTTCCATCCTCCATAACAGACGGCACTCCCATGCAGCTGTTGAGAGGTTGTCGCTGATGTCATCTTAATAGTGCCCTGCCTCCTCTGTTTAGCAACCATCTTTCAGCATGTGTACCTAAGCATTTTTGTCTGATGACATCTTCTTTGTGGTTTTCACAGTTCAGGCCGCTGATTGACCGAAGTCCTTTGTACTGGCTCTACTATGTGGTATGTTGATTGTGCAATGTATTGTGTTATAATGGCACGAGGGACCAAAAGTCCTCATCGGAGCAGTGAGTTTGCTGTTTTCTTATGTCAACAGCCATTTTAGCCTTCTTCCCACCGAGAAGAGTACCACATGGCTGCTGCACACACGGAAAGCACAAACAGTTATTCAGTTTTGACAAATAGTGCCAGCCGAGACCTCAGTCTGACTGTCAGTGTGTGTGCTTGCAAGTACGTGTGAGTGTGTGTGAAAGTCCATGAATGTTTTCGTCTGAGGTTTCCAGAGAGACTACCAGAGCAGAATGGCCAAACACCAGGTACGCACTGTTTCTTTCTCGCCCAGGGCAAGGTAAGACATGTTAGCATTCATAGACACAAAGCACTGGAGGCCAACTAGCTGAAAACAGGACGGAGAAGTGGACAAATGACATGCACAGCATAGGGAACTTCACTCGGGGTCAGGGCAGAGGGACAAGGAGGTGGAAGACTAGGGAATATGGATGAGTAAGGCAGAGTAACATTTGTTTGTGAATCTTGGGGAGCATCGCGGTGCTCAGAGCTTGTTGTTTCACCGTTAAATGAGTGGCATTGTTGTTTTTAGTGTCATCAAGTATTCAGCACTAGCACTCGATGGAGTGTCATGTCAGAGATATAGGTAAGAGAGAGAGAAAAAAAAGAAGAAAACCGAGAGCAAGACGGCGCAAGATTACTCCTGTCACCACTGACTTGATTAGGTATCACTATCTAACAATGCAGAGTTTACTTATTTACTCTAACGCTCCTCGACAGTTCCAGCAGATTACTCCAACATTGACTAATACAACTGTGAAAAAAAATAACAGAACCCCAAAACAAGAGGAGACTCTATTATTATTTTAATTATGCTCTTTTTGTTTCATTTTCCCCAGCTGTAAATCAGAAGCGGAGTGCATGAGTGAGAGAACAAACGTGTGTCTAGCGTGAAGAAGCACCCCAGTGATTCTTCAGCAGGTACAAAAGCTGGCTTGTAGGAAATAGCTCTTATTAAAGTCAACACATATACATATTCCTGATGCATAATTTATGGCCATTTCTGTAGCATTAGAGCAAGCACTGGAGAATTGCTTCACACTCACTACTACAGTTTGGGATTTTTCAAAGCGTTTTGAAAAGGTGCACAAAATATGCCAAATTCAGGAGGAGGATAAAAATGTAGTGTGTTTAAGAAAAGAATGAAAGCTGTTCAGGTCACTGCAACACTATTTAAGTTACAGTATGAGAGAGTGTGTTTATTGTAGATGGAATACGTTCTATGATAAACCACAAAGTTTCCTTCAGGTAAGGCGTTTTCAATGCGACAGAACTAACTGGATCTTTGCCTGCAAGTACAGAGTAACAGTCAAGAGGAGAACAAATGTGAGACTGTTTCCGTCTTAGTGTAACGCAAAAATATCTCGTGTCCGCCGTGTTAGACAACAGGTTAATGGGGCAAAACAACTCAATTAAATAAGTCAACAGTTTGTGGTTCCCATCATTAGTGGTGTGGGCAAGCAGGCCCGAATATTGCACATTCCAGACTAAAGCAGGCCATCTGGCCCCTGAGTGCACAAAACATCTCTTTCATATTAAGTGTTTATTGTTTTGTTAGATTGATGCCGTTAATATCAGCCCTTCAGAATGACAGATTAGCATCACCTGCTAATCAGCGCTTTTAGGAGATAAATATCAGTAATTTAATCACTACAGCAATTTCTTTTACAATAATAAGATTTACGAATGTAAGTGATTAAGTAATTAGCTTACATCTCTGAAGATTACAATCCCCTGGACTTTGGTGCATCTGGTTTTCTAGAGATTACACCATTTCACTTCAGTTGGCCGCCTTCATTTTTTGTGAATGAGATTTGTGCTTGACCAGAGCGTAAAATAGTGTGCAAATGACCCCCAAAAGTAATTTCTTTTTTCTTAAGTGCACTTTTTTTGTGGACCTTCAGCAGAAATGCTGCACATAAAGGCACAATGAATGCTTTACATTTACTTAAATTGAAAACATCTATACACTTGATAAAATAAAGTCAGTCTGTGGGATGACATATCTAAACAGTTATCAAGGATTTCTTTGTTGTCGGGAGAACACCGGCCCTTGGGCTACTACTAGTTTCGACAGTTTAAAGCACTACCTTTTTTATTTACAAAGTAATTTGTCGGTTAGTGTTAATTTCCTAAATGCAACATAAAAGGAGTGCAGTGTGGTGAGAAAAAAATTAAAGGGGAAAATCATAAAAACAGCAAAGAATCAGGGAAATTGCTTCCATGTGTCTGTGGCTGCCAGAACTAAAGGAAGCAGAGCACTGCCTAAATGCCCCTGACCTGCCGAGACTGGGCCAATTCAGTTTGAAAGGCCCAGCTCTCTAATGAAGGCCTAATTTTTATTGCCACTCCATTGACTTCAAAGCAGTTCGGGTTGCCAAACATAATTTCACTGGAGGTATTTTCAGGTGCACTGCAAATAGTTCATAAATAATTTCCCCATTAGTCCAGGCGATGCAGTTTTTGGGTGAATGTTTCGTCTGTTAGGTCCCTACCACACCACTCCTCCCTCCTCCTTGCCTCAACGCTGCCACCACCAACAGCACACCAAGTAACAGTCCCGCATCCTTCCTCTATCCCTGCACCCCCGTCGGCCCCTAACCTTAGTCCTCCAGGAGCTTAAGGAGTCAAATACCGCTTAGTGGCTCTATGAATTTTCTGTTGAAGCAATGAGACAGGCTGGCCATGGCTCTGCGCTGTCAATCCCCAAATAAGGAGCCCCACAACCAAGAAGACATGGGCCACCATTACAGGATTAGTGAATTAAAATAAATCCAACTCGAAGAGGCCCAATCACCGTTCCCTTATTGGTTGTGACCATGCTGCCACTTGGAAAGGCTACCTGCTTTTGTGCATAATGGGAGACAAATCATTGCCACAATTGACCCTGTTGTATCCAACAGTGACGGTTTCAATAAAACCGTAAAGGCTTCATAAAATCCATTTGAAGGAGCTCTAACCCTGAGTCACAGACAAGTGACTCAATTTTAACGAATTACAGAATTTAAATCGGATTTGTCACATGTCCCAAAGTTGAATTTGAGTGGATGAAACATCTGGATGGAAGCATGTATCTCCACCAGGATTGGACCCTTGAGGTAGGAACTTGTACCTAAGTTACACTAAAATCAGCAGTATTCAGTCTTTTACAGATTGCCTATGTGTTGGGGACATTTAACATTTTCTATTTATTTCCTCTAAAATGTTCCTCTTATATATTATATTATCTATGCACTGTTAAGCCACAGTGGTGGGATGAATTAAGGCTCTGTTGGTCACAGCACGAGTTGGACATCACTGCACTGTCTGTAATCCAATATGTTCAAGGTTCCAAATAAAGCAGCTTAATAAAACACTCAGAAAGGTCTTTTAGTTAGCTTTTTAAAAAAATCCCAATTTTCCTTACATTATTGTCAAATGTGTCATAGGGGAGGATATTTCGGTTACATTTGAAATAGTGCTTCAGTGTGTGTTTGATTTTAACATTTGGTAAACACCGTCACGGCAAACTCCTTCCTCTGACAGACTGTATTTTGCGAGGTTATAAAACATTTTATGAGCCAGATGAGCTGTAGTAACTTCTGTCCAGCTTATTTCAGTTGAAACTGATCACTTTGCCCTCATCTGCCTGTTAAAAGACAGGGAACATGACAAACCCCCCCCCCATAAAGGTCAATATAGTATCACTTCACCTCAGGATGAACGTTATTTACCTTAGACTGCCATTGAAGGTGTGCAAAAGCGCCTATGCAAAAGGCGGTGTATTACGTCAAATCAGCATTTTAATGGATAGTGAAAGTCTCCCAGGATCCTGCAATCACAAGCCTAATTCAAAATAAACTAATAATAAAAAGAATCTATGCCATCAAAGCACATATGTTTCCCATTTCCAGACATTCTCAGAGAAGTAGTGGAATCTCATGGGGCTGCGCCTTGACTTAGCAAACCGTTAAACCAGTTTTTCCCTTTTGTCCAAGAACTTCATAAAAAACTATGAACCTTTTGATAGGTAATAACACACAGGAAGCAGTGTGGGCCCAAGATGAGTTGTGGAGAGCTCTGGAATCAACTGGGCACCGAATCTGAATCTCACAGACAGGAATATGGAGCTGAGTGCCCATTAGCCAGTACCGACAGCGCCCCCCCCCCACATACACACACACACACCCCACAACAACCCACATTTCTCCTCCTTTTTTACATTTAGATGTTATTATTGTTCTATAATTACGTTTCCTTCCCTGCAGCAGGCCAGATTCTTTGAAGAGGGAAAAATGGAACACTTCTTTATTGTAAGCGGGCAGGTATTTTGCAATAAACCCGGGTGTTGTCATTGTGCACATAACACGTTTAACGTGAAAACAGGCCATAAATCACAGCTGTGATAACTGATTACTCTCAATTCCTGCTCTGGCTCCCTTTCGCCTGTTTGCTCTCCGCCTGAATCTCTATACAGTGCATTGTTGTGTTGTCGCTGCAAAGTGACAGAACAGGCAGTGGTCTGTGCCCACTGAGAGTGTGACACGGGATACGGCAATTAGATGAGTGCACATGTATCTTTCGAAGGACTTTGGGTCGGTGATTATGCCATGAACGGAGCTCAGGACAACAGGTGCAACATTAGGATGGGTTAGCTCTTCTGCATGTTTTAACCCTTGCTTAAAAAATACAGTATTCTTACTGCTGTCATTTGTGTTTTGGTACAAAAGTCGACACAGCTTTTAGGAGGCCTTTAACTTTCATTTCATTCATTTATTTAACTTAGTAATTTAGAGGATAATGTGAATCCAGTTATGTGTTTGTTTTGCAAGTTTAAACCTAACATTTACAAGAAGAACTTTCCAACGCTTACTGCACAATTCCCTTCATTGTATTAATATATGTGTGTGTTATATTAAAACATTACTCAAAAATGATATGAATAAATATATTACTCTGTCATAAATTGCCTTTCCAGTCAAGTTTTAAACCTGTGCAAGTTGGTTCTTCAAACTGTGGGTAAATGAAACTGAGCTGTAGCTGTTTCTAGCAGAAATATGATTTAAAGGATGATTTTAATGACCTTGAAAATATTTTAATGTCAACAAATCCGATAAAAAGACCAAAATCAACACCGCTTCTACTGTAGCAAGTGCAGCAATTGTCTATCCAGCCAAACTCTGATATATTTCGGGTATTCTCAGCTGTTTTTTAAGGAAAATTGGCTAAAAAAAGTAAGTCACACGAGAATTAATAAAATAAATTCAATCTGTAGCTGTTGAGAATAATCCAGTAATCTGGTAGGAAGTCAAGCAGAATAGCCATTCAGCAGTCATTCACGAAAACATCTGGATAAATGGCCATACATATATAAACAGCTGTTGTTCTTCCTGCCTCTCACGTTACTGCTGTGTTTATCTCTGTCAGTCTGCTGTTTGGGATCTGATCAATAACACAAGACTGATGTGTCTCATGATTCATGACTACAGCCACTCTAATTCCCCTACACACACAAACCGTCATTAATGAGTTGTTATTGGAAGAAAGAGAGCCCTTGGTATCTGTTAAACACACATGGGTCCTCTTAATGAGCTCTCGCTCAACACACAGTCGTCTCTCTGTCAGCTCTTGGGCACAGTCCTAGCCCTAGGTTCAAGCTAACCCGCGCTCCTGAAACATGGTGGACAAGTGCCATTGTTCCACTATTTGTGGTGAAACTGTTCCTACAGTTGAAGCCATTACCTTAACCATAGCCCTGTCTCAACTACAGCACTCATGTTTCTTGAGGAAAAATAAAAAGCACCTGCCGTAGCTGCAGGGACATTATTCCTCCCTGCTGTTGGGATTGAATGGGTCCCTGAGTCAGTTTGATTTTTGATGGATGGAGATGTGTCCAGACTGGCTCTCTATGCGCTAGCAATCCCTAATCTGGGCCCAAAGAGGCCCCGAGCCGTGTCCTTTATCCAATTCCGCCGACTCCCAACAGGAAATGAGGGCTTCAGGGGGCACTGGTAAGGAGACAGGAGGCTGAGTCACATGTAGGGTACAGACACACTGCACACCCAGAGCAGATGTGAAAAGAAAGAATCCAGTGATAATATCCAATGGATCACTGATAGAAAACAGAACAGTTGCCAAGAAATGCGTTTTTCTTTGTCTGTCTTGCGATTTCTTTAATTCTTTGTCATAAATCAGTTTGTCTGAGCCCAACACACAGACCAGAATTTACACCCAGGAATTATTCAGTTCCCTAAAAAACCATTTCAGTTCAAAGAAAGCTTAAAAAAAAGTTTGAGGGGGCTTTTGTCTTTGTGAGAGCTGACCCCTCCCGAGTGGAGGCAGCCATTAGATGTTCCGGACATAATTAATCAGGGAGAGCAACACGACACTGATCCGCATCAAACAGATATCTCCTCCAGATTTTCCACTAACACTTTCTAATCATAAATAATCACACACAAAAAGACACTCAATTAGATTAGTCTCCAAAGTCATGGCATTAGGGGGGAAAAAAGACATTCCTCTGGTCCTTTGCTAACTATCAAGCTAAAGCGTAATTGCTCTCTGGTGACTTCATACCAGTTGCGAGCTTGGGGTTTAACTTGCCTTATTAGGGGATTTTCAGAGCAGCGTGAATTGAGTGTATTAAGTTTAAACTGACTAGTATGAAAGAAAAGATTGAAATCATCCATAGACAGTATGTGGAGATTAGATTGGCTCTTGTTTTGATTATTGTGTGACATGTTGTGAAGTTATCGTCTGCAACTTAATGATGTCTGGAGTTTGTGCCCAGAGTTTTCCATTAGTTAGTTAGGTTTTTAGGAGGGGGGGGGGGGTCTCCAGTGAACAACAGCAAGTCCTTAGATGCCTAAATGAGAGGTTTTGTGATGATATAACTGCATTTGATGTGTTATTCCTCTTGCATGTTTTAATATGACCGACCAACACAGTGGCTGCCCTTCTCCATCTTCAGTCTGTAAGAATTGTTCAGTTCAGTGTGTTTTTTGCATTGCATGATGAGTTGCCTGTTTTATATTTTTTCTTTTTGGGGGGAATCTATCAGCATGCTATTTGAGATGACAATCCCAGGGAGAGCATGAACACAACCTGAATGGGCTGTGCAACATCATGTCACCAGATCCAATCAGCAATAATAGGAATGATTGGAGTGGGTGTGGAAGGGGTGTGGGATTGTTATTGCCTGGAAAAGGAATCAAGGAATCGCTGCACTGAAAGGAATTCTTTTCCCCCGAACCCTCGATTTTTGTTTTTTCCTGTGCCAACTGAGATTACTGCATAAGGGTTTTTCTCCCAGCCTCGTCCCCCCTGTGAAAGAAATTGCATTGACCTCTTCTATCTATTGCTTCCATATGTGAGCAGTTATCTCTCTTGCAAATGGAAATGAGACCCAAAATTGCAACAAATGGGGCCATGCCACTGAATGCAGATGTTCTGTGCTCTTCGCCCAGAGTACACATGCCTGATCAAATTAACTTTAACCCCTATGCCGACAGAATAGACATCTCTTTTACAAACCCCCCACTTGAGCAATTTGTTTTGAGTCGAAGCCGGAGGAACAACTGT